>OX411781.1:15887157-16622471 GCA_948252455.1 Acleris cristana | reverse complement strand
GGTTGACATATAGTCAGTTGACGAGTGGTCATGGTGTAACGCTGCTAACGTGAACTAGGTTCTGAAATACTAAAGATAATCAAGAATTTGTTTTTCATCGACAAATTGTAACGTATCAATTGGTGGTAACATTGTGAAAGGTTCGTCGTGATCGCTACCCTATCTTAACCTTTAACCGCCAACATACCACCACCTACCACTGCTAGATCAAAACAGTACCAACTCAAAATCCTTGCTACTTTTGTTTCAAGTTCATAGAAGTTATATTAAAGTCTATTTTAAAATACAGTTGTATTTTGAGTTACTACTGTTTTGATCTAGCAGTGGTAGGTGGTGGTATGTTGGCGGTTAAAGGTTAAGATAGGGTAGCGATCACGACGAACCTTTCACAATCTTACCACCGATTGATACGTTACAATTTGTCGATGAAAAACAAATTCTTGATTATCTTTAGGATTTCAGAACCTAAAGATATCTGGGAATCAATGTATACAGGGTTATTGGTAATTCAACGTATTCCCGCTAGGAGGTGATAGGGGTGACTATTTTCAATAATTTTAACCCCCATATGCATTATGCAAAAGTTAACCATTTCTAAGTTATCATGTTTTTTAGCTTTTTTCAAAATAAGTCAAAAGTGCAACATCAAAAATTTATTTAAAAAAGTATCAATTTAAATCTCATTTTTGCTTCTGGTTTATAAAAACGATTAAACACTGGCTATTTATCAAAATTAAAACAACAATTATCGGTCCTTTAAAAATGCGACACGAAAAACTATATTATTTCAATATTTTTTTGAGATTTTTTTTCACTAAAATACCTTAAAAAAAAAAAAAACTCGGCATGCAGATTATTTTGATAACATAACCGTTTTCTTAGCTCTCCAACAATGCATAACAACTAGGAACTAATTTCAAAACAGAAAATAAATGATCGACAAATGAAAATGACACGAGACGGTGTGATCATTTTTTACAGTTTTGAAATTAGTTCCTACCACCGTAAGGGTTCCTTATTTACTATTTTGGTACGGAACCCTAAAAATACATGCATGCATTAAATGTTGACATGTGCAATTTGTAACGTAATTTTATATTGAGCAATAAATAATCTAATGGGGTCTTACCACGGTTTGAATTATTTTATGAGTTCCCGATATTTCAACGTTGCAATCCTGCCCTCGAAAGCCAATAGGCGGTATCTCAAACTGAATAGCCAAACCAGATTCAATCTTCTCATGTTAGTAATAAAGTTACATTTGCTACAGGAGCTTTTTCAGAGATATCGCCTTTTGTCTAAGCGGGGCAGAATCGTAATGATCTGATGATTCTTAGTACCTATTTCTTGTGTTCATAGTGAGATACATTCAAGGAAGCATCTGTGTCTATTGTGCCAATTTACAAATTATGTCACACTCTGTATGTATGTTTCTATGTTATCTCCAAAATAAATAAATATAAATAAATCTCGGGATAACTGGGCCCATTTATTATTGTCATGAACAAGTACTAGTTTAAAAACTTCCACATTCTTTTGAGCTTGTATAAATGCCACTACCGCCCACTACCTACATTAAGCAAGCATTTTTTTTATTCAAGTCTCAGGTAACTGCCAGTTATTATTATAAAAGTTAAAGTTTGCAAAGTTTTCAAATGTTTGGTTCATTTTAAATGACGCATCAACGGTTAAACTGATTGATTTCACTTCTACTCGGACGAAGTCGCGAGCAAGGCGTTTGCATGTTAGGTTATTGGCTAGTCAAGTTCGGATGAAGTTTTGCAAAAAAATAGATCACATTCTGATTTTTAAGGAATGGAGAAGGCAAACCAGCACAGGCCTCCTGATGGTAAGGGGCATCTGTGACCTTTAGACAATCTTAAGACTGCAATCTTAAGGTCATAAATTCGTTGCCAACCCTGAGAACTAAGATGGAATGCCTCTATGCTAGTCATTTCGATTGTATTCACATTTTATCGCGAAATAATTATTTACAAAAGAAAACCTGGAAATTTAATAACGATTAACCTTGTTTGTACATTTATAAATAGCATTTTAACACGCCTACATAGTGGATATCACTTCCTAAAGCGACTATTTTACTTTGTATCGTGTAAAAGCATCTCAAGCCGAGAAATACATTTCTGTTTAAACGAAGGGCGACGGGTGTCCAGTACGCACTTAGGCAAGCAGACAAAGGTTAAATTATACACTTCATTATAAATATGTATAGATTATGGTTAGGGTTAAGTATATTAAAAAAAGAAGTTATTTTCCATAAGACGGTAGGAATGTACTTTGGTTATGGTTGATTTTTTAAAATACAAAATAAAAAAAATTATGAACCGAACATTTACAGAGACCGTTTCACATCAATAATCATAAATCAATGACCTAATGAACCTATTCCTTCTCTAAAGTTGGTTACAAATTAACACTATCGATATTGAACTAACTATAAGTACTGTTAATTTAATTAATTTTCACTTGTAAATTTTATACAATTGTGCAAACAATTACTTATAATTTTATTATTTTAATTTAAAACATCATGTCATCACTACATGTTAGATAATGAATAGCATCCTTATTTAAAAACTAACCTTCAAAACAAACATGGCGACTTTTCTCGAAACGTCAAACTTTTCCCGCCTTCACGTGTGATGGCGGCCGACCACGACAGACTTGTGCCGCGCGCCTTTCGGCCACTTGTATTTATAATATCGTCTGTTACTTGAAGTTACAACAGCCACAATATTGTTATTCCTCGTAGGCCCTAGTGGTTTTGCAACCAAACGTTGGTGATTCGAATTTGTTTTAGCAGAAGCTATTGTTATGCTTATGAAAAAGTTTTAGGTCATAGACTACATAATTTTTGTAACGTTTGGTGGGTTTTTCAGTAAGGTATTATTTAGTTGTACAGTTTTGTCGCATTACTTTAAAACTCGGATTTTAAAAAATATCCTAATTTCTTTATTAATTATCACATTACTGCTTGCCTTGATTCCGTTCCCGTAAAATCCGGCTATCGCATTTGCGACAGAATTTTCCGGGTCAAAATAGCCTGTATCTCTCCAATTATATAACTCACTGTCTGTTTAGACAATAGATAGTTACTTCTATGACCATATAACAGGTATCGATTTATAGTAAAATCATGCAAAGACCTACGTTACATTCTGTAGTTCCACATGTTCCACATTGTAACGACTCTCAGGCCTAGCAGAAAACGTTAGAATTTTACTTAAATTCAAAATTCTTTCAAATTTTCCCTATTTTCAGATACTTACTTTCATTCTAATGCTACTAATATTCTAAATGCGAAAGTTTGTGTTTTTGTTTTTCACTCCTTCACGCTGCAAGGGCTGGACGGATTTGGATGAAATTTAAAATTGAGATAGCTTATACCCTGGATTAACACATTACTTACTTTTCATCCCAGAAAATTTTAAAGTTCCCGAGGGAATAACAAGTATCAAAAAATTACGCGGACAAAGTCGAGTGCTATACAGGGTGGAAAAAACCGGACTCGCGCACCGAAGGTTCCGTATTGATGATAATATGCTTGGTAACCGCAAAAGAAAATACTCGTTCGTTAAGCTTTATTTTCTAGACAATAAGGTCCATTTCGACTAGCCTAAATTTTAATACAGATTTTCCTAGTTTATTTGTTATTACACAAAACCTGTAAATAATGAACACTTCATTTTATTTTTCCCATAAAATATAAGTAATTATTTATACGTCAGGATTTTTTTCAGATTTTTTGATTAATATACTTCGGAGATAAAGGGTCATTTTTTGTACATTTTTGTCTATAAATTAAAAAAATACATCACATAAAATAAAAATAAAAATAGTTTTGAAATGTGCAAATTAACACCTATGACACCCCATTTGCTATAATCGAACCACTTTCATTTTTCAACCCTCCAATCTACCCCTTTTAAATTATTTATAAAATTAATTTCATATTTTTTTTACTAGAAACAGATGCGGGCAAGTACTTAAGTTGTACAACTATGCCAAATTTCAAGTTGATAGCATTTATAGTTGCTTAGAAAACCTGCTGTGACATACAGACGGACAGACAGACAGACAGACAGACAACGAAGTCTGACCATAAGAGTTCCTTTTTTACTATTTTGGTACGGAACCCTTAAAACGAACGCCACATGGACGGCAACTACCATAAATATTGGAAATAGCATTAAAGGAGACTTACTTTTATTTTTGAAAAAAAAACCTGCCTTTATGGATTTTTGATATTTTTTCTGCCTTATCCGGGAATCGAACAGCGGTCGAATACATGCAAAAGGGTGTTTGCATGTTCCTCTTTCACTATCCAATGCCTCAACCAATCGATATGGTACAGTGATCATTAATGATATGCCTTCAGTGTCTGCACTACTACATATCTAATTAGTAGATAGTAGGTCCGTGAGTGACTGAGATATTTTAATGATATGGTTGTTACGGAACCCTCTGAGCTTTGGCGTAATCTTATAATATGTTGAACTATAAGTTACATGTTTTAGCTAGTTAACATGAGCCTAGTTACGCCATTTAATAACCATTTTCATTACTTCCGTGGCCTCTGTTGATTACGTAGCCAAATACATACAGGGTGTCCCATAATTTACACGTAACCCTGACACCGGAGATGCCCACCCCTAGACCTACCAAACCAGCCTAATAATATATATAGGTATATGTATATTTTATTTTTTCTAATAAGTAATTTTTTGTTTTGGTAATAATTTTCATACGAAACTAATTATCATTATTGGCAATATCTCGAAAACCGTGCAACTTTTACTGAGGTCATGTTAGGCTGGTTTGGTAGTTCTAGGGGTGGGCTATCTCCGGTGTCAGGGTTACGTGTCAATTATGGGACACCCTGTATAAAGACTGAGGACACTTTTTTACTGTTCAACACTTTAATGAAGGTTCAACGTGAAATGAATTTGTTTTAACGGAGATACTTATTAGGTACCGCAAAATCATGAAAACGACAGTTGACGTGTTGAAATACCTATATAAGATCGGATGCTAGCGTTTTCAGTTATTGTAGCTCTTCAATTACCATACGTAAGCTCTCATGTATTTTGTTAAAAGTATTTTGAAGCAATTGAAATACATGCCTATCTCTGTCAATAGGTACCATTTGAACAGCAGTTTTACTTAAACATTAATTTGGTACCTACATACTTGGCACGCGTCTTAATACTGGAATGCGTGTACGCATATTTCATATCATTATGTATGTATCGAAGACACCCACTGAGCGATCTCGTTGCAAGGTCGCCCAACCAGTTTACAGGATAGACTAGGAGCTAGTAGCAGTTTACTCAGGTTTTAACGCCATCTAGCGGTGTTTTCTGAAACTTCAACATTTAACATCGATTTAGTTTAAAGCATTAATAGCTATAAGTATCTGAACTAGTGAACTACATTCTACCCTCGTCGTTACTTATCATCAGATAGGTACCAACGCCATTAATTAATTACCGGTCCTTTAAGACAGCCAAACTATGTTTTATAGGGTTTCGTACCCAAAGGGTAAAAACGGGACCCTATTACTAAGACTCCACTGTCCGTCTGTTTGTCTATCTGTTTGTTTGTCACCAGGCTGTATCTCATGAACCGTGATAGCTATACAGTTGAAATTCTCAGATCATCTCACATGATGAAATGAAATGAAATGAAATGAAAATGTTTATTCAGAAAAACTTAACTTAAGGCATAACAACGGTTTTGGGTCCTGCGCTAGGATTCCCTGTGTTGCAAATGATGTATTGCTGTTGCCGCTATAACAACAAATATTTAAAACATAATAAAATAAATATTTTAGTGGGGCTCCAACACAACAAACGTGATTTTTTTGCCGTTTTTTGCTCGATAATGATTCGAGTCCGACTCGCACTTGGACGGTTTTTTAAAGTAATACTTATCTGAAATTGAATTATAAATGTTTTGGGTAGTAATAGTTACAACGTTTCCAAACATGTCTGATCAAATACGTGTCTAAATCAAAAAATATTAGAATATAATAGAATAGAATAGAAAACATTTATTTCGCTTAATTATAAATTAATACAGTGTGAAAAGTTGTGCTGCAAAAATGGTATCCACTCAGCTATATGTCGTACAACCTGTCAGAGGTGCGACGCTGATTTGGTTTTTACTAATAGAAAAATAATTCTCAAAACTTTAGGTACTATCTCTCGGCCTATCCGCGATCAAGTAGTAAGATATGAATCGTTACAGCGACGCCTCACACAAAGCGGTGGGCGGAAGAGCTTTTGTTTTCTTTTCAAGCGGGGGCACAATAACAAAATCTGCATAGAGATGCACATCTTGCTTATGACAAATTACAATAGAGCAATGCTTTCACAGGAACATTTTGTCCGGGTTCCGTGCTAAATACCGAACGATGGAACCCTAAAATCTACGTAGAAGATGGTCTATCTGACTGAAATTTGGAATAGGTACCTAGGTAGTTGAAGTATTCAGTAGGCCACACCAAGGTCTATTACTTACTCTATTAGACATCTATTTTGGTACCATTTAAGCGGCGATTTTTAAAAGTGGATCGTGCGTTATTTAGGATCTATGAGGTTACAGATAAACATACTATCAAATACATAGATTACTAAAATCATAACCCTCTTTTTCGCTTTGCCGTAGTCGGTTAAACGCGAGGTATCTTTCCGAAATGCAAAAACTTACCACCTGCCTACCAACGCTGACACATATCAACTTAACCATGCTTCTCTAAATCCAAGTATAAAATACGTCATTATTAAACCAGATTTCCTTCCCTAGGGGCTTAAATCCAACGCCAGTTTGTAGTCCTTACACAAGGTCAGTGAGAGTGGTTCCGCGTTGAATACCAACATGACTATCATGAGTAATAAGTACTTCTGAGTCATTGATGTTACGGAATTAACGGGAAATATTTTAACTAGTTAGTGTAACGAAAAGTAAGCTTTAAAAACCCAACTGCAAGTTTTGATGTTGTTGTCTAAGTAGGTACCTATATGTTATTATTAACATACCATACATACCTTCACGTCTGTCATCCCAGAGTAGGGTAGGCAGAGCCCCCCGCAACCCTCAAAACTTGTTGATAATTCTGTAACCACATTTTGTATTTTATTATTAATTCCTACCCATGAATATAAATTCAGGATGTCCAGATTTATAGGTTCGAAATCAACCTGCATATACTATATAACACTGCATACACTATTTAAACACCTAACATTGATACAGAAATACTTATTACCTAAATTGTTAACCAAGGGATGTAAGGCACCTATTTCACACGAGACGTTACACTCTCGAGTCCCTCGACCGCCAATATTTCGAGTGTGAAATAAATGGTGACTTTTACCCGAATTAAACACTCTACTTTTTATGTCGACTATGGGGAAACTTGATAATACCTACATAATTAATAATACTTATATAAGTAAGATTCAGTATAGTTTTACCTACCAGTGGCTACATAAGATTTTGGTATGGCTCAGTACAGTTTTTTTTTTATACCTAATCTTACTGCAGAGTACTCTGTCTTCGCTACATAGAGGTTGTATAGATTTCCGCTACTGCACAGGTTCATTGACATAGTTCTTTTCTCAAATTACCTACTTTTTAGGGTTCCGTACCAAAATGGTACAAAAGGAACCCTTATGGTGAGACTTCGTTGTCTGTCTGTCTGTATGTCACAGCAGGTTTTCTCAGCAACTACAAATGCTATCAACTTGAAATTTGGCATAGTTGTACAACTTGCTTGCCCGCATCTATTTGTAGTAAAAAAAATATGAAATTAATTTTATTAATAATTGAAAAGGGGTCTAGAATGGGGGGTTCAAAAATGAAAGTGGTTCGATTATAGTAAATGGGGTGTCATATGAAAGGTCTTACTCTGCACATTTCAAAACTATTTTTATTTTAAAATTTTGTGATGTACTTTTTGATTTATAGCCAAAAATGTACAAAAAATGACCGTTCCCCCCCTTTATCTCCGAAGTTTATTAATCAAAAATTCTGAAAATAAATCCTGACGTATAGATTCTGGGAAAAATAAAATAAAGTGTTCATTATTTACAGTTTTTGAGAAATAACAAAAAAACTAAGAAAATCTGTATTAAAATTTAGGCTAGTCAAAATCGACCTTATTACCTGGAAAATAAAGCTTATAACAAAATGAGTATTTTCTTTTGCGGTTACCAAGCATATTATCTTCAATACGGAACCCTCGGAGCGCGAGTCCGACTCGCACTTGACCGGTTTTATTTAATAACCTTACTACACAGTCTGTAGAGGTTTTTGGTACTGCACAGGTATTTAGGCGCCAAAATACCTCGTGTTAAATAGGTGCCTTTCATCCCTTGGTTAACAATCTACAAATTCATCTCTCCTATTAGAGGTCTTAAAACTGCATTTCCATCCCTAGGGCGGCAAGTGAGTTTAAATAAGGTTTTGGTCAAACACTCAGTCATATTTGTGTCTTTTCTAGACCATGGAAGAATCTTATACAGAAATACTTTACTTTTTATATTTTAAAACTCGTTTGAAATTTTTGTTTGAAACTCGTGTGTCAAAGCACTATTTGTATAATTAACTAAGTAGGTAGGTGTATGTTTATGTTTATGATTATGACTGATATTTATTTTGTTCATTTGTGTAATAAGCGCAAATATTTAATCCTGAACCTTGAATGTTTTCTATGTATGTTTATTGTTGACCCACAGTAGGTACCTACCTACTAGCCTGGGACTAGGTCAATTTGTGCTCGATTGTTCCCCTCTTAATTATTTATTACTGCTGCATTTTGTGCCAACCTGGAATTCTTGGTATCGAATACGTAATGCTGCGACCGGACGCCCAGCTGGTTTCACTGAATTGCATTAACGCGTACGTTTTGGAGGTCACTTAGTGCATTTGTATTCTGTGACAAGTTAAATCACAATCCCAATGTTCTATAACCAATACGTTCCGGTATGACGCCTCAAGCAGTTGTACTGTACCTACCTAAAGATAATCATAAAGGTGCACTCACACAGGCAACTTTCAACCTAATTTATAGACAGGCACAAAGGAAAGCGGTTGGCAAGCGGCATTTTTTGATTTAACTTTTTCAAATTCTGGTCTATTCTTAGTCTAATGTCTTGCTTAAACTGCCATATATGATTTGTCACAGCGATTAAAGAGACAAAGTACTAAAGTGTACACATATTTATTATATTGCAGAAAGTCGATCGAGCTCCGCTACCGCGGAGGTCCTATTTCTGGGTGGTTTGGCCCTCCGGGCCAGCTGAAGGACTAACATAACCCTAAACCTACCTCATACTTATGATACTAAAGGGCTGGCTTGGGTCCGGAATTGAAATTTTTCATGAGTATAAAAACTGCGAAAGTGTAATGCGAATAAACCATTTTTGAACTCGACTGTACCTAAATTATGCGCTTTACACTGTCGCCGATCCGTTCTACCTATGCAATTTCAACGCGTGCGTTCTTATTCTGTACTACAGGATCGTATCGGGGATCGGATCGCCGGCAGTGTGTAAAGGGCTTTAGAACCTCAGTCAGTATAGAATACTGCAAGGGTGGTCGGGTTTTCACAGCTTGCTTTTTGTTAGACTTTTCGTATAGAACAGAGTTGAAGAAATAACAAACAGGATAAGGAGTAAGGAAAAGGCAATAAAAACAAACAAGCCTCAATAGAAGGACTTTATTCCTAAAGAGACTAATAAAAATTACACGATGGCGTTTTTGCTCTTAAACTACCTTATGTATTAAGCGAAATCTTACTAGAGTAGTCATAATTTTTTGTACATTACGTAGAGACATCCATAGACTTGCATCAAACCATTCTCTTTCTTGGGGAAATTACGAAAAATATGTTTTGGGTAAAAAAGACACCATGTGTATAGATATAATTCCATTTATACTGGCACAAAAAGGTCGAGTTATGGCTGGTTTTATAAAGGTCCGTTAGTAAATATGTCAGATCAAATTTTAGTAACTTCATACAAGTTTTGACATTCCTGACCGAAATTTGATCTAACGGATATTTATTAAACCCAGCCTAAGTATGATTGTGTCTGTAACCAAGGGCATACCCAGAGGGGGGGGGCAAATCAGAAACTTAAGCCATCCCTTGTGCTTGTTTTGCCGTACGTATATAAACAAAACTAAAGGTAAACACAATCCGATTGAGAGCAGTTGCCTATGCACATACCTACTGTTGTCGATAAAAGTTATGTCAGCACGGTTAGCACGTGTTGGCCGCGACTTGTTTGTCGCTCGGATCCCCCTTTCTGTCTAGTCTGTAACGATAGAGACGCACTGAGCTACAAGCGAGATAATAGAACTTGTGCTACCCATGCAGTTACGTTACGATTTCTTACGTTAAGTTTCTCATTTGCCCTCCCTTTGCCAAAAACTGGGTACGCCCTGTGTAACAGGAATACAGCTGATTATAATTTAACCACAACCTAACAGTTAACTAAATATTCAATTCAATTTTCACTTTACTATTATTAATGCCTGTTTCACACGAGGGCAGAACAGTGAGACAGAGCAGTTAGCGTTGTAGCACCATCGATAGTTTTAATATCGATAGTTGACCTCGAAAACTATTCAAAATATCAATAGTAACGCCATATGTCAATACTGTCGATATAATCGATAGTATTAAACGTTTAACTAGGTATCGATAGTATTGACATATCGTTATTTTAAATACTTTTCCAGGTAAACTATCGATATTAAAACTATAGATGGTCCAGCCCTCGTATGAAACAGGCATAAGTCAAGATATTTTGTAGGTTGTATATCTGTGGCTGTATATCGTATAATGAAGCCCATTGACTAAGTTAGAGCGCTCAAGATATTGCGATCTTTGTATAAGATAAGTAAAGTAGGATTGTGCCTTTAGTGTAAGCTCGCTCCATCGTAGACCTTGTCCTGAGTCTTAAGGCCCAGCCACACCGCTTGCGTGACGTGCACGTGCACGTGCGCGTTCGCTTTCCACTGCGTTGTATAGTATGAGATCACATTACGACATGTCACTATACAACGCAATGGAAAGCGAACGCGCACGTGCACGTCACGCAAGCGGTGTGGCTGGGCCTTTAGGTCGTGATTTGGAGAAGAAACGTATTTGATATATTTTAAACATACGACCCTGAAGGTACTCAATATCAGTAAAAGACGCATAGTATTTAAATTCATAGATATTCCTATGATTTTGCATGACAATAAGCAATTGTTCGCTAGCTTGATAAAGTCTATAGACGCCCTAAGTTTTATGCTAATTTAGAAATTTCAAAACATCTACTCTTGCGCATGACGACAGACATTAAGCGTGGACTTGGCGGTTTTACTTTACACGTTAAAAAAACACAAAGACATACAGGAGCAATTCCAGCTAGGCATATTTATTTTATGAAGACTTTTTTTTATATAATTTATCTACACTGTATATACTGACAGTATGCTGCCGGTCTCCGTATTATGCTGATCCAGCGGCTTTTCGCTTCATCAAGGCTCCTTCTGAAGCCTAAAAACTTTAGTTTTACTGTTATTCATTCGTTAAACTGTTATTGCATAACGCTTTTTTTTGGAAATTATATTTGTCCTTAACAGCCCTGTAAGTTTGTGATTAGTAAAGAATAAACATGTTCATCTATCCATCAATCCATGGTAAATTTAGTTAATTTGCTAAACGTCAATGAATATCCGGAAAACAACGGATATTTCCGTCGCGGTAGACAGCGTGAAAAGGATCTCAAACCAACCGGTAAAATTGATTCCCGAACTGTGATTGTAGGTTTTTTTAATTTGTCATTGAATAGGTGAAAGAAAACGCTGACCAAATACTTCGCAAATATAAGATTTTGCTTTGACTTATTTAGAAGA
This sequence comes from Acleris cristana, assembly GCA_948252455.1. Taxonomy (NCBI): domain Eukaryota; kingdom Metazoa; phylum Arthropoda; class Insecta; order Lepidoptera; family Tortricidae; genus Acleris; species Acleris cristana. Next base: position 16,610,534 of record OX411781.1, on the reverse strand, counting down.
AGTTCTTCAACTTATTTTATATTTTGTACGTATGACCTTTTTAAATACACTTGGACCCTTATATATTTTGTGCTATTATCCCTCTGACACACTCAGCTATTCTATGCTGGTTTACTAATAATTTCTGATTACAGGTCGGAGCCCCAAGCCATCTATGCCACAGACGCTTTCCTCTGTCAAAACCCTAGCATGCCCTCGATGTGTCTCTAAACGATTTCAGTGTACCGTAATTAATATTGTGCAGGTTAATAAAAGCGCCAAGTCCAAACCGCGCAAAAAAACAATCTTAAAACAAAAAACAACAACCATGCCACGTACAAGTACAATAACCACACCATTTTACATAAACGTTATGTACAAATTTATAACTTTCTTTAAAAAAAATACAAAAGAAAACATCAACACGTTCATTACCTGTTCAAAATTCAAAATACAGATTTAAAATTTCCATTTCTATCCGCTAAATCTATTAAAAGCTAACATATGAAATAGCAGTTATATCTGCACAATTAACCTAATTTCTTGTCCAAATGCAGAAAATATTTTTTTTATATACTTAATAAAAGTAAGGCTACACTCGTTGACTATTTTTATAGGCACTAGTTACTTTTTACGGTCAAAATAACCAAAATTGTTTTTTTGGTATATTTAACAAAAAATATAGGACAGAATATCCTAAGGCACTCTTAAAAATGACAGAACATTTTGCAAGTTTTTTTTATAATTAATCCGCTGGTTTATTTCTATAGTCAAGCTTTTTATAGTTCATCATATAGTATAGTCCTGGACTTGACAAGTTTTTTTTATATAATCCATAAGAATAAGTCAGACATCGGTCAAGGTAATGTATGTAAATTAGTTTATATCGCACTAATATATCAGTTTTCAGGACATAGTTAGACTTATTAGTAAAATTCAAAACTGTAACTGGAGATAGCTCATTTTAATATTAAAAACTTTAGAGGCATCGGCAATCCTGGTTTTGAATAACTAACTGTTTATCAAATTTCCCTACAAAACATTTTATTTAAATTAGAATATTGTTAGGCACACATTCGTTACATTTCAACAATTGGCAACAGGATTTTTTTGAAAAGGTGTTGTGAAAAAAATCATGCTTGCCCTGTGCTTACGTTTGTCTCAATAGTATACTATTTTTTATCATTATTTACTAAGAAAAAAAGATAACAGTGTTTGCTACGCCCGCTTTGAACTAGTGGTCGGAATGACGTTATTTGTTTGTAACAGCGTTTTGTTTTTTAAGTCTAGCATTAGCTGAGGCGTAAAAAATATCATGTGACGTTTAAGCTCTTTATGTGATAAGCTCTTTAGGAACAAACCCCTAAATATTTTTTTTCAGACCACCTTTAAAAAAAGTTCCCGTCTTCAATTAAAAATGCAATTAAAAAGCAACTCCACCAACTCTGCTTGAGAAACTTTTGTATAGAATATAGAATCATACAATACCATGCGTATAAATCTTATAATCATAGAAATAGGTCTTATTTTTACGTAATCATGTGCGTAAATATACCAAGCTGCATTTGAGATCTCTTTGAAATTTCACAATCGAGAATCGCTAAGTTGCCCCGTAACTATACAATATTATATGCATCCTCTCGTGTATACAATTTCTAACAAAACTCACCCTGTAGTTAACTTGGCAAAATAATTTTTGCCTCACTTAATTTGATAAGCAATGCGAAATTCTTGTCTATTTTTAGTAATTGGGGAGTATAAAGTCAAAATCGTAGTAAAACATACATTTTCGAGGCGCTATAACGTCTACAAAACATACAATTGCACTGTTAAGGCGTTTGGGACGCGTCATTCAGAGGAACTATAGCCCTTAATTTTAAATTGAGATCAATTTTACTTAACGCCGTCCCGATTTGGTGTGAAACTGTGCGCCTCGACTGTCAACAGACACTCAATAGCGATGCATGTGAAATAGGATTCGGAGCGGTTCTGACACACAAGTTTAGCCCTTTGAAAGATCAACGTGGCGTTTGCATACAGATTTTAAATAAGATGTTACAGTTTTATCATGAAAGCGGGTTTGCTATACCAAGCGACGCCGTAGTGTGGGTGTATATAAAATCCATAACAATTGACTTGTCTTATTTAGTAAACACTATTATAACCTCAAAATGCCCCCTTTACGCCTAAAATAACAATTTTGTCATAAAAAAAAACCATCCATAATGTAAAATCAGGAAAATGGTGTGCAAATGTGGGCTCTCGTTGCTTTATTCCGCAGAAAAAGGCCATTATAGTCAAAAATTATGCATTTTGAGGTTATAAGTGTTTACTAAATAAGTACACGTATAGTCAATTGGTATGGACTATACGTGGCACATGTACAAGTATGGGAAACCCGCTTTCGTGAGATATAACAACTGTAGTCTAACCCATTCATTGCGGATACTCTAATAATCTATAAAGGTGACGCGAATAAGCGACCGTGGCATTACGATGCAAGTTTTCAAAATACGATATAGCGTATTCAAAACTGGGACAGAAAATTCTCATGCACAAACCTCCCCAGTAACAAAATCACGTCCATTCTTTCTGAAAATTAAATCTATTGCTTGACGTAAGTTTGCATTAGAAATTGGCCATTTGAAAGGAAGAAATTTCGTTACTGGCGCTAGAATGGTAATGAATTCGGCAATGAATGGGCTCACGTAGACCAAATTATAATATTATCTGAATCAAGCAATGACTCATTCTAGAGTTAAAAATTGTCATTATCCTGGCGATTTTGGTCGGTTTTTTTTACTTGTAAAATCATTATTACGCATTTTATTAAGACTATATCAATTATAAGACAATCCAGCCCAAATTCAAAGAACCTAGTATAAAACATTAAGAGTTCCTATACCTTCAACTTTCATGACACCGTTTCGATGGACAATCCAAATTGGATGAAACTCGGACCCTTAAACTTGATAGAAAGTCAACTTACAGCTTGATCTAATAAAAGAGTTTTCAAAATACGTAGCAATAAAAAAACCGACACGGTGATACCGCTAAGATAAAGTCAAACATAAATCCCGATGAGTTATGACAGTATGAACCTCTTTTCATCTTGACCCAAATAATATTATTACAAGTTTTGTTCATTGGTATTATAATTATTAATCAATTTATTTAATAGAGAAATAACTGTCTATTTAAAATATTTAAGCATATATGAAACTTCTATACTTTTAAGGTCAATATTTATTTACGTAGAGAAAGCTCAGGGTGTTTCAAAGCCTTTTTAAATAGCAGCGTCTACAAGTTATGACGCAAACATATAATATATTGTGCAACTTGAGTAAAATAAGTGTACTTATGACTTATGAGTTACAAAGGCAAAAATAGGCTGCCTAAAAGTATACTTCTGTACAGTTAAATCATTTAAGCCTTGCGTATGCATACGTGTATGTAATCTTGTACAAATAGATGACAATCGCTTCAATCTCAAACATACATCGAGATGTGTATGCGTTATTTTATCATTACATACGAACATCGCAACACTAAAGTGATTTAAACAGTTAACAAGGCATGCGGACGGACATCTACTTTATTATATTCCAATTATGTTTTGTATATACTTGTAGTATCGTTTAAGGCATATCTGTTCGATTTATATAACAGTAACATTAAAATATCGAATTGGTTTATATTTGTAGGCACATAATAGGCACCTTATTACACGAATCAAATTAAAAAGTTACAAACATTCATATTTCATTTTCCAAAACTGTCATATATTTTTATTTATTACTTAAGGCATGATTATTAAGGCCATGATTTCAGGTTACGTCCTGTGAATTATAAAAAAGGATAGGTTAAAACGTTTTCTTAAAATAAACATTCACAATGGCACAATTTAACTTAACCAATAACAAATAACGACAAAAATGCCACAAATTCTGTAACAAAATCTTAATGATTTGGTGAGTTACCCCAAAACTTCGAATGCCGTGGCCCTCTCGCTCTGCAGGTCTAATAAAATTGAGAGAGAAAGTGAACCCCCTGTAGCATAGTCGTTAATAAACATACGTTTAAACTTTTCAGCAAATCCAATTAATAATTCGCTTCTGAAGAGATGATATTTACTATATCCATTTTTATATCAAGAACTTTTCAAGTTGACAAGAGACGAAAATCATCTCATATGACATATTATTATTAGTCTAAAATAATAACTTTCTTGGTGACGTCTTGTATATTCTCGTATACAGCGTGTTTCAGAAGTAAATACTTTTACGATAATGGTAACAGGGTTGGTGAAGAATTGGGATCAAAGGCACAATAAATCCTTTTTTGTTTGAATTAAAGGTTTCACAGTGCGTTTACATCAAAAAGAACAGGATAGCAGCGCCCAGTCAAAATACAACTGAAGTTAAAACTCTTATTTAAAGGTAATTTTTTAAGTTGCAGATGTAAAATAGATATGAATAATTATTCATATCTTAATAAATGAAAAGGTAGCTTTAAAAACCCGACTGCATTTTTTGTTATTGTTATTAAACCCTTTTATTAATGCTTCTATATTCGTATATATTTGGGATGGTCCCATTAAGACCTTTCAAATGATACCTATATTGTAACAATCATTTTTTTGTTGACATAAATAATTGTCATTTCAATTTTAACAGTTTAGGTATCCTATGTCACCCGGGATAGTGTAAGGATTCTAACAATATCACACACATTTAAATCGGCTCAGGCTTTTAGAAGTTATGGTGGAATAAAGAATCGTACATACATGAACCCTGAAAACATTACACTCCTTTTTTTGGGCAGTCGTGTAAAAAATACTACCTATTAACCTTTAAAGTAGAAGTCATTACCTTTGAGACATCCTGTATATCAAGTCACTTCAAAAAAGCTGTCAAAGCCTGCCAAGTCTCACTTAGTGAATGGGACAGAGTTATAGAATACATACATAATATATATGTAGCTGTATCTTTCTCTGCTTGAAGTTATAGGTACGGACCCAGAAGCGAATTTCCATCATTCATCCAACTTAATATAACTATAGTATAATAAGAACACATAACTCTTAGAACTATTATATTTTTGTGGCCTTTAACTTATTCAATCTACAATTGTTCTTATTGGGACATTTGTTCTTCAAAAATGTTAAAATTTGTAACATTTTGTCGCGGTTTTAGAACAAATTAATGTCAACTACGTTTAAAATGTCAAAAAAATATTGCTACTAAAATGATCATGGTATCTAATCTATACTAATTATAACTAAAACTTCTTCACTATACTATTTATATAGAGACACAAAAAATATACAAGATACATGTAACATTAGATTGCAATTCTCAAGCTATAACATAAAATTCTTAAAACTTTAAGCCTTATAATAACATACAATCCGTATATATAGAATAATATCACCGATTAACCTTGAAATAAAACATGAAATTTCCATTCACAAATTTAGATTTAAAAAAATACCATAAAAGAGCATTATTTACACGATATCTATTTTGTCATAAACATTTACGAGTATAATAGTTATCCCTTACATTATGTCTTTATATTTATAATAAGTATAATTACATCTATAAATGACTTACGAATGGCTTGGACACACAATTTGAGCTGAAAATTATTTCAAACAATGAAAGTACCGGTTACGGCCTTAATTCCGATTTGAATAATAAAACAAGTGGTACATATAATCCAATATACAGTTTTCGTATACATATAAAAAACCAATGACTTGACATTCATTTTATTTTTGTTTAAAAAAACGTGCAATATAAAAGTGTATGAAGTGATAAAAATGCACTATTAAAGATGGCAATATCTAACGGTAAAAATTAAGTCCGAAATACATACAACGGTGGGGAGCGGTCGAGCATACAAGAAATTCTTAAGAAACAGAAGATATAGCGTTATGCGGAGACCCCATTTGAGTTAAGACTTTGTCGAGCCACTGGAGAGGTCCATGGAGGTGGATTTCAATCCAACATGGAGTCGAAGTCACATCCTGCCGATGATATTCCGCCCCCCAGCCCTTCACGAACGACATACGTATGGTACACATCTTAGTAAGTTCATAGACTGCTTCAAACCCATGATTGACACTTTGCGAGAGCAGCTGAGCGAACTCGCGATTGTTAAATATCTTCAACGAGCAGCCTGGTGGTATCTTGCAGACCGTCGAGGGATGAAATCCATGGTGGTGGTTGCAATTGCGGCTTTGGACAAAGATTGCTGCGTCGGACAAACATTCCGCGTATACTTCCCCGTTGACGTAATATAAATGCACGCCCTTACCTATATGGCGTCTCGTGTTCTCTATAGTTGAATTTCTGTTGACATTACTTAGCTGGCCTAGGCAGAATCTATCGCTGTTGTTAGATGGATCTGTGAACCCATCGACTACAACAGCATGTGAGTTGCAATGGAACACTTCGCCAACTCTACAGTTAAGTTCATAGTATGCTACCGACGCCCAATAGACTGGTTCTTGGTAGGAAACTGGTGCCACATCTCCTGGTGGTTCAGAATCGTCTGATGGTGGGGAATATGCTGGTGGTGGGGTATCGGGGAGCTCGGAACTGGCTGAAGGTGGGAACCCTGCTCCGGAGTAGGAGACATTATGAGGCATTGCTGGTTCTGGGGTTCTCTGGAAGGGTAATAGCGAATGTCCTGGGGGGAATTCTGAATGTCTTGGGACTAAAACAGGGGGAAGAACGGGGCTTTCCACTCGTTTGTAATGGTAGGGGTTGATGCAGACTTCTTTCTGTTTAGCGCTGAAGGGGTATTGGCAGATCTCAAGTGGTTTGAGCTCGTGGTGGCTCTGAAGGTCGGGCCAGCGCCACACGCGGCAGTATATAACGTGGGGCAGGCCTTTGCGGTGGGATACCTGGAATTTGGGATTATTTCTATTGAGTAATTTTATCGTTAAGTTTCCAGTAGAAATGCGCTATAAAATCACTTAAATTTTGCCATACAAATTTAAATACACTGCAATCCCATGTTCTCCTTGCTTTGCGGGAGCAAAAGTACCTTGTTCATGATATTAGTGTTGGGAAAGTAAATCCTACCAATTTTATAAACGCAAACTTTTGTGTGTGTGTTTTAGTTTGATATTCCGTCACGCTGCAACAGCTATGGATTAACACATGATATTTTATCCTTGAAAATTTAAAACTTCCCGAGTGAATAACGATAATCGAAATCTACGCGGACGAAGTCGCGGGCAGAAGCTAATCATTTCATAAAATCAGGTGGTACAATGACCTACCTCAAATGAAGCGAGGTAATGCTTTGTATGCAGTCTTAATCACACTCGGAAGTTACTCGATTCGCTACTCTATCATCTACATATTTCGCCTGTTTTCCCTTGGACATATACAATAAGATAGGACATTTGTCATCATCATTTCCTTGCCCTTGGCGCAGCATGTATTTTCCTTCCACACATCCCTATTAGCAGTCTCTTTTTTCTCATATCACTCTTCACACAATCCATCCATCTCTTTTTAGGTCTTCCTCTCGCTTTATAACGGTCCTCAAGATTCATACTCAAAACTCTTCTCGTAACATGACTTTCATCCTTCCTCATGACATTGCCATACGATGACAACCTATTTATTACCTTCCATTTATTCTATCACTGGCGCTACTTTCAAACTTCCTCTTACATACTCGTTTCTTATCCTATCCATTCTTGTCTCTATCTCTCTATCCACACATGCATCTCAACATTCGCATTTCAGCCCTATACACTTTTTTTTCCTTTTCCTTTGCAGCCCAGCACTCTGATTTGCATGAAATGAAAATGCTCTGACAATCTGACAAAGTGAGTGAAATTGTTACTGTACCTGTAATCTCCCATCGAGAGACCTCGGTATGGTGACGCACTTCGACGGCGTCCCAGGGCACGAGAGCGCTCGCTCCAACTCCTCGATGGCTCCTTTCCGCTTCTTCAGCTTCTTCACGAGACTGTCCACGGCTTTCTCCGCCCATTTCTCTTCCTCGTCACCCTGAAAAGCAAGTTTATAAAGGTTAATGGGAGAAAGAGTAGACAATTCTAAAGACCTCACCATTAATTTTTGCCTGTGGCCCTATTTAAAAAAAGATATATACATATTATTATGTCAACATAGCTCGTAACAAATTAAATGCATAAAAAAATCGATATAATTGTATGTTGAAAATTATATAAGGAAAAATGTATTGTAACACTATGTCCTTTAAGGCACCTACACTATTAATTCTGTTGCCTCAAAAAAAATAGGTATACAAAAATTGAGCTAGTCCCAAACTAAGCTCTAGGCTTGTACTATGGGTACTAGACAACGATATACTTAATTACCTTTATAGATAAATTACATACATACATACATACATTAAATCACGCCTGTTTCCCAGAGGGGTAGGCAGAGACCACTTCTTTCCACCTGCTACGATCTTGACAGATCTCTTTCGCTTCTTCCACATTCATACATCGAGTCATGCACGCACGTCGGTTTCGGGTACTTAAAATTCGGCCCTTTTCCAGTATTTCTCCGATTTGATTCGAAAAAGTACGCCTAGGGCGGCCCCTTCCGACCCTTCCACTCACTTTCGCTCTGTATATCTCTTTCGTCAATCTTCTTTCATCCATCCTTTCCAAATGACCGAACCATCGAAGCATGCCCTAAATAGATAAATTAAATACTATTAATATAGAACCTTTACTGAGAAATATGGCAGGAATTACAAATGTCTACGGTGTTATTGAGGAAAAGCATACTTTTCCTCGTTGATAAACATCTTTGATTTTTCTGTAGGTATCTATCGATGTCATATTCCGAGAACTTGGGGTCCAAGAATTTAGTCTGCCGATATCCGTTCGAAATATATACAAATGGTACAAAGGCTATTTCAGTTGCCAGTACAAAATGTGTCAAAATATAACCCGAAGTAAGCCTTATCTCGCGGTTTGAATATAGGGTTCAGCAAAAAAACTACAAAACAGTATGGAACCTGACCCTGCTTAGATTTGTATGCAAAATTCTATTTTTTAGGGTTACGTACCCGAGGGGCGCCTAACGGGACCCTAATACTAAGCCTACGCTGTCCGTCCGTCCGTCCGTCTGTCCTAACTAAGAGCTGTATGTTTTGAACCGTAATAGATAGCGGGTTTTTTTCTCAGAATATGTGTTATCTTTCTAAATATATAAAAGAAGAAACTGACTGACATATCAACGCACAGCCCAAACCGCTGGACCTGGGGACTTGAAATTTGGAGGGAGTATTCCTTGGGTACCTTAGGGGTACATTAACAGAAAGGATATTAGGAAGAAATAGGGGGAGTAGCGGGAAACTAATTATACGCGTATAAAGTCGCGGGCGTCCTCTAGTTACGACAGATTTAGTAACAAATAAAAAAACGTGAAATAATAAAACCCCATACAAGAAACGTTTTTCTTTTCAATGTTTATTTTTGTTGTAACGTAGAAACGGTAAAACGTCCAAGCATTAAATTTGATATGATTATAGTTCAAACCCTAAAAAAAAACCCGTCAAGTGTGACTTGGGCTCGCGCTGATTCGATTCGAAATCCAATTCAAATCGGAATATATCTACTGTGCGGCGCTACGGAACCCTCGGTGCGCGACCCCGACTCGAACTTGACCGGTTTTTTATAGTCACATGAACAAAGTGTGAAGTGCTTGTGAGAAATAGCATGAATGAAGTGTTTAGTGAGAAACACACCATGAAAGCATGTTTTGTGCTATGTGTGAATCATAATATTCATAATCGCAATTCGCAGAAACATGAGTGTTGACAACTTGACACGTGAGTCATACAACTCGTACAACTTGAACGTAAAAACAACGTAAATAACATTTTTGGTTGTAACTAGCTGTTGCCCGCGACTTCGGCTGTAGAAGTCGTTTAGCGCTATTCCATAGAAAACTGTCAATTTTTACAAGCTTCTTATAAACTTGCAATGTAGGTATGTTAGAGTTAAATCTTGCAATATTTTAACCACTTCCCGGGGACCTATTCAAGGGCGTAGGTAGGATTTTGTTAGGGGAGGATGGGGGGGGGGGGCAGGCGTACACCAACCAAGAATACCTAGGCTACCTGCGTAATATTACTTTACGGTTTGTGAGCGTTCCTGCATCTTCTAGGGGGGGGAGGGGGGCAGGTACCTCGCTACGCCCTTGGACCGATTGAGCTGAAATTTGGTATATCTGCGTAACTTCGATGACAATATGGCACCATCGAGCTGGTCTGATGGAGTCGGAAGGTAGCGACATCATCTCCGCTATACTTAACGTAGAGTCACCGTGTTGGGGCTCATTCGAATGGTCTTAATAAGCAGATAATGACTTTGCAAAAAATAACAGCAAAAGCTTGTCGTAAAATGAAAATTAAATTTAAATTAAATTTTGTAAGGTGAAATAAACGTGTTTTTAATTATTATTATTAATTAAATAAAAAAATCCCCTACGTCCTTCCCTGGGGTTCAAGCTATCTCCATAACAATTTTAATTAAAATCAGTTTAGCGGTTTAGTGACAAACAAATAAAAAGAGTGACATTTTCTTTCAAAGCTATATACCTAAAAATTATCTCTTAAACTGCCCCATCGATTTTCATGAAACCTAGCTAAGAACGATCCAGATTAAACTAGCTTAAAACGGCTTTTGATTCAGTTTATCTGTTTGTGAGCTATATTGCCACAAACAGACACACAGACACATTAAACTTATAACTCCCCTCTTTTCGCGTCAGGGGTAAAAAAACGTGCTTATCCTTATCTATCGTCATTGTAGAAGAAAACTAAAGTTTTAGTTCCCCTCAAAATTAAAATATAATATTAGATAGATAAAAAGCCCCGATAAAATGGCGATAACCTTCTTTCAGAGCTGATATCCCTTAAACGGCTTAACCGATTTTCATAAAACCTAGCTAAGAACCAGTGCTAGAAAACCTGCTTTCAAATTAAAAAAACCGCATCCCAATCAGTCCATCCGTTTAGGAGCTACGGAGCCACAGACAGATACACACGTCAAACTTACCTATAACACCCCTCTTTTTGCGTCAGGGGTTGAAAAGTGTTTTAAAGTAATGTAATTTCAAATTTCGTAATGTACGCAAGGATTGATTTTTACTTGCGTGACGTGTCTATTCAATTACCTACCAAAATCTCATGGCAATAAAGTTCTGAATAGTCTTGTTAGTAGTCAGCCTATCTCTAAATATTATAAGTACAAAAATCATGTTCTTTCAAGTGATTCACATAGGTATAATTCTGAGAAACATTTATAATTTGGAAATGGTCCAAAGACTACTTGTTTACAAACAAGATATGAGGTATACTATAATTGTTTTCTGTGCGTGCGCTATCATGACCTGACATATTTGTATGCCTAGCAAAATATAGTGATACTTATAGCAAAATTTGTAACACCTAATAACCTATATTTACAAACTAGTGGACGCCCGCGACTTCGTACGCGTAGAATTAGTTTCCCGCTACTCCCCCCATTTCTTCCCGTTGGGGGTCGATTTTCGGAAAATCCTTTCTTAGTGCTCACTTACATCATAAAAGGAACTCCTGTACAAAATTTCAAGTTTCTAGGTACAGTAGTTTCTGCTGTGCGTTGATATATAAGTCAGTCAGGTTTGCCTTTTATATATATAGAAGATAGATAGATAAAGGCTAGAACTTTGTTTGGAACTAGGTCAAATCGTGTGAAAATTTACTTCAGGTATTATTATCAGCAAATATAAAAAATCAGAAGTTCCTATGTCCAACCTTTTCCTAGAAATTTGGCTGAGCTAGATAAAAAAAGACAAACATGTGTGATAGTGTTATTTTTTTAAGTTAACATGTCCATTTGTTTGTCAGTAGGGTGTGTTTAGTTTCATTCTTGCAACTGAATCTGGTACCCAGCCTTGGTATTGGAATATGCTGAAATTTAGAATACATATTTATTTATATAATACATTGTCATTGGGTAATGACAATGCAACAGTATTGTCTTAGGGCGAGCGGCTTAATAATGGAGTCTGAACATGACAATAGGATCTGTTTTATAAAAACACCATTTGAACTTGCTACATTAGTGCCTATACCTGTGCAAAAAAATTACAATGTTGTATGAAACCCAAGGTTTTATTTTGAAATCCTTGTAAAATGACCATCATTCTTCATTCTCCTTACATAATTTAAAACCTAGATTTAAATAAGGGGACAAACTCACACAAATGTATTTTTTAAATCTAAGCTCTAGGCTTGTCCTAAACAAGGATAAACATACTTATTTAGAGAAATAACAAACTTAAACATCCAAGACAGAAACAATACTCACACTCATCACACAAACATTTGCCCAGACTGGGAATCAAACCCAGGACCGCCAGCTTCATAGGCAGGGTCACTACCAACTTTTTGTTTGGAAGGCAAATTCGATTCTAAGCTCTAAGTGTGTACTATGGATACAAGACAATGATAAACATACTTATAAAGACAAATATATACTTAAATACATAGAATACCTACATCCAATACTCAGGAACAAATATTTGCATGTATTTACTCAATACCCTATTTTCCGGTGAATGCATAGGAATAGCCAAATCGACATTGGTTTGTTAATACCTGTGGGCCTAACATCTGTCACTTTCTAACGAGAGTGGCGGATGCTTTATCCACAATTTGTCACATGATAAATGCAACCATACTAGGCCCGCTGTGGTTGTTATAGTAGTGTCCTCTCTAAGGCCCCATTGCACAAGACTAGTTTTATACCTTTATGGCACATGGTTGTTAAGTGATGATGATTCACTTTACACTTGAGAAGGAATATGGATTAATAGTTACAAATTCTTACGATCATAACTAAATTTCATGTAAATAAGCTAAACGAGCTAGTGATCAAATACTTATAATAATTACATTACTTTTAACTTTAAGAGAGCACAAATTGAAAACCATTCAAAATATAAATTATTCACCTGTTCCAATGTAGCAAGTAAATATAGAATACCAAAAAGAACAATATATACATATATCTGTTAAATTTAAAAATAAAATAAGAACTTTTGATGCTCTATATGATCAAGACACATATCTGGTTTATTTCCATACATAAATACCTAGTTGCAGAAAAATTACTCACCATATAAGGTTAGAACCAGTTCACTTCATATAATGGTGATTTTTACCTTTCCTACTGTAGCCTACTAGGTTATGGACCATGATACAAGGGTATAAGGTAAAATTTTAAGATTTTGCAGGAAGTAAATCTAGCAACAAGTTTACAATATTCACAGTAGTGTCTTTTATCAAAAACAGTACAAGTACAGGTATCAAAGTGCCGAAATTTACTGGAAATAGGGGGTTTAAATGTAGAAAAAACTTGATAAACAGCATCTAACCTGTTTCCAACCAAGGAGTTTTTTTACGGCTGGACTCGTGAAGGAGAAGAGACTGTTCAGGCTTGACATAGGCCCGCTGCTCGAGGATTCTCCATCGTCGGTATCCATGGCAACCACCCGATGCGAAGCCTCGATGACTCACGCCAGGACTCAGTAGTAACACCGCGGAAACGCGCAAACGGTCCCTGTAGTCACTTGGTATTCCCCACAAGACACTAATTACAAACCACCAAGCGTCCCGACACTGATCACAAACGATACTCCTACTTTATCTTGATGCTTCGTATTTATACACGTTGCACTGTTAATTTGCGCTGCTTGCCACTCAGTTTTTTACGCTTGGGTCAAGATAAAAGTTGAAAAATGAAAATAAAACGCTTGTCAAGTGCCTCCATTCGACTTTTTTTTAATTTATGTCATTTGATAGTGATGTGCACCGACGCTCTCCCGCCCACAGTATTAATTAAATCGAAATTACGAAAAGTGGGAAGTAAATTGGAATAATCAAGTAATTAATTATTATAATTAACGGGTTCAAATGTTGAGTTTGAATAATGGCCACATTAAATCTAAAGCGATTAACTGATGAATACAACGATAACGGTTCTTGATTTAGTGAACAAGCAGCTTTATATTGTTTCTTTAAACGCAGCTGTCACTTGGCCATGCTGAACTATGGCAATATACACTTCTTGTTGTAAAGGCGTATAATGAAGCGTTTTGTTCGCATTGGGGAGAAACCAAGAAATTTCTCGAATTATTTTGAATTGTCATTTCGTTTTGTTCATGTTCGGTGTAACTTGCGCTAGACTGTATTTGTGTCCATCGAACAAAGAGTAATACTTGTGATATTCAGTGTTTATCCAAATAGTGTTAAATCCATCGTTCTTAATTAGCATTAAACCGCATTAGCAAACATGGAACAGGTAAGTAAGGTTAGAATGATTTTCGACTAAACATTCATTATGAATTAGATATGAATAATTAAGGGTTAATCATATTTTTAGGTCAATCATTTAAAGGAGAAAGGTAATGAGGCATTGTCTGCAGATAATTACGACGTTGCAATTAAGTGTTACACGGACGCGATCGCATTGGATCCTAGTAACCACGTTCTGTTTAGTAACCGGTCAGCGGCTTACGCTAAAGCAGGGAAGTATGATGAGGCTTTAGAAGACGCTGAAAAGACAGTTTCTCTGAACCCTGTGTGGGCAAAAGGTCATTCTAGAAAGGGTTCCGCGTTGGCGTTCCTAGGCAGATTTGATGAGGCCATTGCTTCGTACGAAACGGGGCTAAAACATGAGCCTGGCAACCAGCAGTTGGTCGCAGGCCTTGAGGAGGTGCGCGGGCAGGCTGGGATGTTCAAGGACTTCATGCAGAGGCTGGAGAATGATCCTGAAACAAAGGAGTGGCTGAAGGATCCGGAATACATGAAGCTTGTCAGGGTGCGTCTAGCTTTTCTCTTGATCTAAACTTTCTTTTGTTTTTATGGCCTAATCTATCTATCTGACAAATAATGTAGCTTTGTCCTTTTCTTTTTATATGAGACTGATGAAGAAAGTAATGAGTTTAACTAGCAGATGGCATTTTACTGAGGATTGTGAAATAGGCCCTTAATGACTTAATATGTAAGAGTAATGCTTCTTTGCCCAAAACTTTACTGTCCTGTGCACTGTGTTAGTGATCTCTTATTGTGCTTATGTACTGCATAGCGCTACATTGCAAAATTATTAGAATACTTTATTGCACAGTATGAAATAGTGTATAAAAGGGGAACTTAATGCTACAAGCATTCTCTACTAGTCAACCTTAAGGTGAAACAAATCAAAAAGTAGGTAGGTGCAATAAAATGTCAATCATTTCCCTTTAACTAAATCTGGAAGAACATTGAACTATTTGTTTTTTTTTAAATATTAAAATAACATAGGGAGATCATGATCCTCAAAAAATTTTCTATATGTAGACTTGTCAAACGCAATAAAACAGTACCTGGACGATTAAGCGTTGTTTCAGTAGAAAAAAAAAACCCCCTGGAGATGACAACTTGATAGATACATTTTTCGCCGCCCAAAACCCCTATATTGCAAATTTCTTTGAAACTTGCAATATTGCAAATTGGTTTTGAAACAAGTGGACAATGATATGCATATATTAGCTTTGATGTTAATAATTAATAAATATGAGTTCATTAGTCAACATTAACATACTTTTTTTTCTGATAAGATGTAGTCAATGTCTATTTTATTTACCTATGACTTGTTTTGCATCAGTTGAATGTTAATAGTATTTAAATTAAATTAATATCTGCTAGAATCCTTTGTTCAAATTAATTAATGTAAATATATTGGTATTTGTGAATACATCAGCTTTGCAAATAACCTGCACTAAATAATTACAGTTCCTCTGTTCAAATAGTGTGCATTACAACCCTTTGAACTCGCCGACACCGCTTTGTGCGCGACGGCAATTGTAGCAATCAAAGCATGCAAACTATTTCAATTACGGAAAACTCTATGTAGGTTTCATTCGCATTTACTAAATTCTTGTGCAATTTAAAGAGTAAAAGTACGGTATGCTATAGGATAGGTACTTCCTTTTTTTTATACAATTGTCCTTTTCAAGGTGTCAGCCAGCCATATGTCAGGTTGTTTACACAAAGGAATAATTGGCTATGTGCTTCTGTTTAGTTCACTAGAGTAAATACTCTTTAACTGAACAATTGTCATTGCATGTGATATCCATAGACTTATTTCTCTAATAAGTCTACTGTGACTCTAACCGCCTGTTTCACAATCGACAAGTAAAGCATATTTGACAGATAAATTTAGCCCTTTCTCTTTCTTACACTTGAAAATAGACAAGGAGAGAGCCAACTTTAAATGGCAGATAAATTTACTCGTCGATTGTGAAACAGGCTCTAAAACTCGACATTGGTGAAATACACCTTGTTAAAAAATTACTTTGTACATCTGTGTTCGGGTCATCATCATCAATTTACATTTGTGTACCAAATTTCAACTTAATCGGTCCAAAATTTTCAGAGCAAATTGGCTGTGACAGACGGACAGACAGACAGACGCACGAGTGATCCTATAAGGATTCCATTTTTTAATTTTTTGTACGGTACCCTAAAAAGAAGTACACAAAGGCCTGACCATAAAACATTTGACCATATGATACAATCATTTTTGCATCTCACAAATGCTGTTATAATGGCTCCTATTACAAAGTATCAAAGTTGCAATTTTATTAATACAAGTGCAATCTTGAGTAGTAAGAACTTCACTACTCATCTTGTATTCATTTTCTTTCTTTCCCTTTGTTTTCCACTTGATTTGTGTAAATAATTAAAATGTGTTGTTAATTTTGTAGGCAATTGCTCTTAATCCGTTTGACACTGTCAACCTAACGAAAAACAAGGACAAGCGGTTCCCCAAAACCCTCGGCCATTACCTTGGCATCAACTTAAAAGGCTCAGAGTGGCCCATGGACGTAGACCCACCAGCACCAGAGAGAAGACCATCACCGCCTCCAGAGAGACAAGAACCTGCAAGACCACAGTACGATGACCTGCCAGAAAACCGTAAACTTGCATTACAAGAGAAAGATAAAGGCAACGAATGCTACAAAAAAAAGGACTTCAATAATGCTATCGTTCACTATCAGAAAGCAATTGAGCATGATTCAGCAGACATTACTTTTTACACCAATATGGCTGCGGTGTACTTCGAACAGAAGGAATACGAGAAATGTATTAAGGAGTGCGAGAAAGCCATTGAGATTGGAAGAGAGAATAGGGCTGATTTTAAGTTAATAGCGAAGGCCTTTACCAGAATTGGTAAGTTAGTTTAGATTTAAACTATTTCACCATCCTGATGATGACAGGTAACATCTAAGTAGGTACGGTACACGTGGTACAGCTTATATGGATCCTAGTAATGTGAAAATGAACTTTGCAATGTATACCGAATTGTCGCTTGTCACCTATCATTGTCACAATGATCAAATTGGGGGCTGATGGTACGTGGCCTCTTGAGCCCCTAGTTAATCTCAAGATTTCAATCTTATAATGACAATCTTGACTTCGAGATCTCGGAATTCATGCCTAATAACCGTATTTTTTCAATTCCGGAATTTCTGATATTGAGTGTGCCTCAATTCCGGAGTTGTAATATTGGACAAAAGTTCCGAAATTCCGGAATTCCGGAATTCAAGCCCTAGGGACGGGGGAACACTCCGCCGGTATAGTTATGCGCGCAGCGCATAGCGGTTGGCGACTGTGCCCATGCGCAAACACATCCATTGTCGCTCAGCGGTCTTTTTACGTGACGGGATCTGTACTCATTCAAAACTTGAGATCTAAAGGTGCTTTTGCTGGTGTTCCAGCTTTTGTAACTTGTAGGAGTTTGAGGTTATTATATTTATTAAAATTTGCAGGTAATGCATACAGAAAAATGGAGCAGTGGAAGTTATCCAAAACTTACTTTGAGAAGTCACTCTCTGAGCACCGTACCCCGGAGGTCAAAACGTTGCTCAGTGAGGTAGAGAGGAAGCTCGCAGAAGAAGAGAGAAAGGCTTACATAGATCCTGTGAAGGCAGAGCAAGAGAAAGAGTTGGGCAATGATTACTTTAAGAAGGGTGAGTGAATAATAATGTTAAGATTCAGACTAAGGGCGGTATTATGTATGTATGTAAACAATTTAATGTATTATAACAATTAGGTACATCACACAAATATTAAAATTACAGAAATAAAATTAGTACAAAGACGAACTTATACCACGTAAAGGATGTCTTGCAGCTTAGTTATTATCATACCCCGCAATCGAAGTAGTAAATCGGTAGCAGTTGTACGTCAGGGTTGTCACTAGGCACTACGAACAATTAAAAATACAATGTTATTTAAATTATCCAATTTATTATTTAAAATTCACTTCGACATCATTTAAAAACAAACTATAAATTATTGTGGCCCCTACTCTCAAAATGTTTGACCACGTTGTGTTTTTTTGATTTTACATTTACTGCACATAAAGCACAAAAATATTTTGTTCGTTCTTTTCAAGCACACCAATATGTTGAAGCAATGATTATTCCATATCAATATTTGAATGAAATACGTTATTTCATGAACAAAATGACAGACACATTGAAACGCATTTAACATTGACATTGACGTGTTAATTTATTTTCTTTGATAGAAAATTAAACAAAGTTTATTTCAATATAGGGTCAGTAAGGTTATCATTATAATAATAGTATGTACAATAAAGTACGAATCATCATAATCGTCAACTCTGACATTAAACTGTCAAGTGCTACCGATTTACTACTTCGATTGCGGGGTATGGTTATTATCAAACTGGTCTTGGCTGAGATGCTAGTCCTAAGTTACGTTAAAGAAAATTATGTCTTGTTAAACTGTTTATTTCTGTTAGGGCCGGTACAGACGGACTGCAAGATTGACATAAATGCATCAAAACATACATACGTGAACTGCACTCGAACTGCAGTCGAACTGGCATTTTGCAACTGGATTGCAGTTGAAATGCTGTCCGTCTGTACCGGCGGCCCTTATCATGATTATGTGGTTAACGTTTTTTTTATGTCTTGTCTTGTCTTTTTACTCCACTGCCCAAGATTTTTTTTGTTTAAAGGTGTATGCTGTATGTATGTATTCTTGTTCCTTTGTGAAGTATCATTGGCTTGCTATTTAAGCTAGGAGTTACATAAAAAAATAAAAAAATACAACCATCAAACAAAGTAGTAAAGTTATCTATTCTCCGATATGCATGTTATGATAATAAAAATTTAAAACGTTCTACCCTCAGGTGACTACAGCAACGCAGTCAAGCACTACACTGAAGCCATCAAGCGCAACCCTGAGGATCCCAAGCTGTATTCCAACCGTGCTGCGTGCTACACCAAGCTGGCTGCTTTCGACTTAGGTCTCCGGGACTGCGATATGTGCCTCAAGCTTGATCCGAAGTTCATCAAGGGATGGATCCGGAAGGGAAAGATCTTGCAGGTAGAAATCTTTTGCAAGCTTTTATCTTAGTTCAAATTTGTGATTGTTTTTAGCTAAGTATACCTATTTAGTTTAATACTTGCAAGTAAAAGAGAACTAGTGTCTGTTATTGGAATTTGTTACAATTTAAACACGTGTAAGTTGTAAACCCAATGACAATGCATTATAATGGAGTCAGAGAGCTGATCTGATGGAGTGAATGTAGGTGGCAACAGGATTACCGATGTAACTGAGGTAGAGGCATCGAATTTAGGTTCCTTAGATTAGTGTCAAAAAAAAGACAGCTGGCAAAAATAGTTTTTTCTTCGATATGATTACCTTTTTGTTTGATAATGATGAGGTCTTGTGGCTTTATCAACGTGTTTAATTCAGATTCTAAATGGTACTCCAATTTTAAAACAATTTTTTTCAAAAGCTAGATCTATTTTAGGTTTAATATTTGGTGAAATGATATCTTATTGTGAGACAAGTAAACCAGTATGAGCAAGTTCTGTTTTTAGCCGGGGGCGATTCCTCTATGATAGCTCTTCTAGACCTTAACTGCTCTGTGTTGAAATATCTCTCTCACGAAGGGACAGCATTTATAAGCACTGCGCCAACACACGATATATTGGGATTGAAAGCCTCTTTAATTTTTTAATTTATTTTTACCCGACTGCAGCGAAGTCCTCGCAATCGCAATCGATTTCATTTTAAAAATCGAAGGCTTATTATGTCTAAGACCAATAGCCTAGAGGTTTGTTTGGGACTAGGTCTAGGTTTTTTACTAGCCAAATGATTACCAGCTCACCATAATACTGATTCCAGGGTATGCAGCAACCGGCTAAAGCGGTGAACGCTTACCAGAAGGGATTAGAGGTGGACCCCAGCAACGCAGAGGCACTCGAGGGCTACCGGGCCTGCTCTACGCAACTCAACTCCAATCCTGAAGAGGTAACATGTTGAAATATAACTTGCAAAGTGCTTGGACTACCAGCTAAGAAGGGAGCAAATAAGTCCATTGTTTTTTAGTTATATACCATTTTATTCATAAACTCACAATAGCTAGTGTGCTTAAAATATGCTAAAGCATCACTAATAAAAAGTAGCTGTTTCGGGTGTTACGGTGGAATGACCCCCTTGTCCTTATCTGTCATTGTGATATTCGGGACAACTCATACTTTAACTAAAGTAGGTATATAGTGCATTACATATAACATTACATCCAAAAAAAAAACATTTATAATCGAATTGAGAACCTCGTAAATTAATCGATTGCGATTACTTACTATCTTAATCACGATCAAATTCAATCACGATTAATTTAATCACTATTAATTTAATGACTATTATACTAAATTTCGTGATTCAATTTAATCGCAATTAATTTAATCGATTCGATTGTTTGATTGATTAACAATATTAATCGATTGATGCCAACACTGTTGTCTAGTACCATGCCTAGAGCTTAGTTGGGGACTATAGTCCTCTCGCTGTCCGTTGTCCACCGGCCTAGCCACGCCCCTTAACGTAACCAATCGGGTTGCTCAAAATTAGGTTTATTTTTATCCATTTTTTTTTTAATATAAGTTGTTTGAATTTTAACTCTACCGTGAATACACATTTATCCTGCAGTTGCACTGATGATTTACTGCATTCATAACGCGAACGGACTATAGGTCAATTTGAAGATAAAAAACCGGCAAACAACTTTTTTCCGTACATACATTTTTTTTTTATAAGCATTTTAACTATATTTTGTATTATTTTCAAATTTTAGGCTCAGTAGTTTCGGAGATTAGGGGGGGAAGGGAACGGTCAATTTTATTTATTTAGTTAATCTTTATTGCACATAAGAATAATCTAAATATACAAAAGACGAACTTAATGCCGTAAGGCGTTCTTTACCAGTTAACCTTTAGACAAAGCAGAGATTGTAGTGGCGGTGCAACATATATTTTCGTCTTCTTTCATGAATAAAATCAAAACTGTTTATTTTACAATTATAAGAAAAAAATATTTAAGATCCTCATAACGAGCCCTTTCATTTGATATAATAATATGACACAGTAAGGTTTGCATAACTTTTTTTTTTCAAATTTGTCCCCCTAAAACGACCCTTATTTTAAAAAGCGAATTATTTACTTTGCATATCTGTTTTTGGGTCATAGAAATACACCATCCTACCAAATTTAACCTGATTTGGTCCAGAAGATTCAGAGCAAATTGGCTGCGACAGACAGATGGACAGAGAGACAGACGCACGTCCTATAAAGGCCCAGCCACACCGGATGCGTTACGTGCACGTACACGTGCGCGTTCGCTTTCCACTGCGATGTATAGTGACATGTCGTAATGAGAATTCATACTATACAACGCAGTGGAAAGCGAACACGCACCTGCACGTGCACGTCACGCGTCCGGTGTGGCTCGGCCTTTATGGTTCCGTTTTTTTATTTTTTTTGTACGGTACTCTAAAAAGGTAAAACTTGTGTAAGATTGTCCATTAATATTATTTATGCATTAGGTTCGCAAACGCGCAATGGCCGACCCGGACGTCCAGGCGATCCTGCGCGACCCAGCCATGCGTTGCATCCTCGAGCAGATGCAACAGGACCCCCACGCCCTCCAAGACCACCTCAAGAACCCGGAGATCGCTGCCAAAATACAGAAACTTCTCGAATCAGGCCTCATCGCCATACACTAGGTTAACTAGATCGTAGGATTTATTTAATGCAATCGTGTTGGGATTCTACCAAAATGGTAGATTTACGCGTTCATGGCCACACTGACGGTTAGTGCCTGTACAGTTACACTTGTATATTGGAATGGTTACTGGAGCATAGGAATTTGAATGCTAAAATAAATAACGTAAATGGGTATTTAAATTTGAACTGCTTTGCAGCTCATTTGACAGCATTGGTTAGTATGAAACTATTTTGTGCGGTTTCTATGATTTAGTAACTGTTTTGAGACTTGTTACCTATCCCAACATGATTTTATGTGTGTGTTCTTCTTATCCGCCGTTCTTATACCTACTTAAGTAATGTATGAATTATCTAAAATGTCTAGCTTTCACGCCTATTATTTAATACTTGGCTTGTTGATCTGTGATTTAAATTCACAAATTAGCTTTTTGATGTTAGACCCATTCCAAATACGCTTTTCCAGTTAATTGAGTATTATCATCCGGCGCTGGTTTTTTACAATTTTGTTTTATTTTAGCGTACGTTATTAAAGATGTGTTTTATGCAGATGTACTGCGTTAATAATTCAAGGGAAGAAATAATTACACAATTTTTGTAATTTATTCAATAAATGAATATGTAGGCAATTATCTGTTTTATTTGCTTCCTAAGAGAGAATTTTATTCCTCAAAAATGAATAGAGAATGTCAGCCAGTTTAGATTTTTGGCTTATCGTATACTTCATTAAAAACAAAAAATTGCTTTAAAAAAATCATGTCGATACGTCAAATACTTTTCGAGATATTGAATTTTAAACTTCGTATGCGGCGCTCGAAACTCGGCGGCTAGCGCTCACGGATGATGACGTCATCGTTCAACTGCGGTACGCGCCCTTATATGAACGAGTAAGTTTACAGGGCTATATATTTTTAACCGTAATAAGTAGCCAGTTGAAATTTTCACAGAATACGTGTTATTATAAAATCTATCGTTTAAAACTATAAAATGAACAATAAATCAAATCCCAAGAGGGGTCCCCATACAAGAAGCATGAAAAAAAATCTTTTGTTTTAGCATCTTTATACGGATTGTATTTTTATAATGACTTCTTTTTTTGATGCTATTTTAAGCTTAAATTGTGGTCTAATTTTCATTGTTTACAACTAAGTAGCAATCTTGAGTAAAACTTCTACAAATATGTGAAAAAACTGATTTTATCAACACGATGGTTTAGGCGGTCACCCATCCTGTTTTAGACTACGCTTGTAGTTGCTTAACTTTGTAAGTCGTAATACTCGTAATTATTTTTACGAATTCGTTTTGATGTTACTATGGTAGTTATGGTTAGGTATCTATTGTTTTGTATTACATACAGTTTAACTAAACAAACTTTCTGTCACTGACCGGCTTTTCTGTTTGTAATGTTTGTCGAGTAAGTTGGTTAAATAAAATTAGAATAATAAATAGGCACTTTTAATTTTGGGTTCACCGTTTTTTACATAAAAATACCAATAAAGTATGTTGATAGCTAAGGTGAAACATGCCAAAAATTAAAAACCAAGTGCGAGACGCGGGACACAGGCGGCCGAGCCTGCAGCGGTAGGTACTGTAGAGTACAAAGATATGTATACATTTGTGGCCCTTATTTCAATGGAATAAGGTGAAAAAGTGTATACATATCTTTGTACTTGACTGTACTATTCAACAATATTATGATTCACGCAGTTCGCTATATACGCGGTCTCGTACAGCGTACCCGTAGTTTTAAGTGATCTTACTCGTTTAAAATGTCGGAGCCGTAGAAGTCAAGATTGTCCTCTATTGTACCAAAATGTAACAAAGGGCGTTGGTCCCACAAAAAAAAACCAACACACACTACCTTGAGTGAGGAACCTGGTAGCGCCCGCGCGCGAAATTTGAAATCGATGTAATGAATACACGAAGTATCAGAACTACTACTAGGTCAATCAAAAAATCATGTTTTATAGTTCGTTCTTTTATACGGTAGCGATATTAATTCTACATTACTTAACACGAAATTTGTAAAGAAAGGCCTACCACCAAGGTTAAGCAACCACCGCTTACCTAAACATCGTGTTGATTTAAACTAGGCACTTTTAAACATATTTGTAAGAGATTTACTACAGTTTACTGTTTGGTCGTAAACTATATATATGTTAGTATGGAGTTTAGATTATCATTTAAGCTTAATGTGACACCAAAATAAAAAGCTATCATACAAATACAACCCGTATTTCGTCTTCCAAAGTTAAGCAACTACACGCGTAGTCTAAAACAGGATGGGTGACCGCCTAAACCATCGTGTTGATAAAATCAGTTTTGTCACATATTTGCCGAAGTTTTACTTAAGATTGCTATTTAGTCGTAAACAATGAAAATTAGACTACAATTTAAGTTTAAAATAGCATCAAAATAGGAAGCCATTATAAAAATACAATCCGTATAAAAATGCTAAAAATAAAGTTTTTTTTTCATGTTTCTTGTATGGGGACCCCTCTTGGGATTTGATTTATTGTTCATTTTATAGTTTTAAACGATAGATTTTATAATAACACGTATTCTGTGAAAATTTCAACTGGCTACTTATTACGGTTAAAAATATATAGCCCTGTAAACTTACTCGTTCATATAAGGGCGCGTACCGCAGTTGAACGATGACGTCACTCAAGCAAGATGGCGTCCACGCGCTTTAATATTATTGACCCAAATTTCAAACGTTTGTAGAATCAAAACTACTGGGTCTATTTGAATGAAATAAAAAGTATTATGTTTGTTTATTTATAAACATTACTGTTACAAAGTTTCAAGCGATTTGGCGTACCTACTGACATTCTTCATTAAATCTCAATTTAATTTTCGGGGAAATTCATGAAAAAGAAGAGAAAACAAAGGTCTTTTTTAGTTTTTGACCCAAATTTGAGTTGCAAGGAATTTCTATTAGTATTTTTTCATAACGTTTGTTACATCTTAAAGGATCCGCCACACCGACGCGTAAAATATGGTGACGTTGCGTAAACAAAAAAATGGGTTATAGTAATTACATGGCGTCAATTTGACGGTCCATAATTTACCGTTAAGCTCGCTCCCTAATGTTATCGAAATCGGAAATAAAGTTGTAACCCTTGATAGGGCAAAATTAACACCAGAGGCTCTACTTTGAAATCCGTAATTCGAACTTCGTCTATTGCTATCCCTTTTGCTCTCTACGCGCCACTAATTCCCAAGAAAGTGACGGGGCGATCCGAAGTTCGAATAACTGATTTCAAAGTAGAGCCCCAGCACTGAATTCTAGCGAGAAAACTGTTTTTGGTATCATAGACTCGATACATACACCTGTGTCAACAAGTTGAGGGCCGCTTGATTGATGTGAGACTTCGCTTCGCTTCACAATTGGGTTATCGCATAGATGTAGGATGCTTTCTTACCTCTATGAATTCAACGATTAAATTAGTAGAAATTAGTTTGATTACGCGGCAACACAGTTCTGTCAACTTTGACAGTCGTAAGCTAAACGTCAAATTCATTCATAATAATCATCGGCTTGTGTCATTGTCCTCGCCTATATTTGAAGGCGGGTGGACGTCCGCCCCCCGATCTAGCGTTATTTACCGTTTGATTTCGTATTCTATCAAATTTGTTGCATCCCAGTGGTACTCGATATTTTTACGATAATTTATTTCCAATAAATCGCGCGTGGAAAAGAAAGAAGCAGTGTTTTTAAGTGAAACGATGTAAAGTGTTACTAAGTAAATAAATTATCAAGATAAACAAATATTTTATTAGGTAAGTAATTCATTTACGCTATACAGGGTGCGGAAGAGATAAAAGCAGCATATAATCGGGATACATAAGGCTGTATATAATGAGTTAATATACATATGTAATGATGTGCACAACAAAGGTTTGTTTGCTCTGTTTCTGGTTTATTAGTTGAGTAGTTATGTTATGACTTATGACTCAAGATTTAATTGTGCGCAAAAATTGCTTAAACATTTTTTTTTTAATGAGGTCACAACTGGTTACTCACGTAAATAATGTCGAAAAACGTTTAGCATGTTTCGGGCTTGTCCGGAGTCATCATTCATGAGCAGACTTTGGTCAATAGTTTCCCATCGCATTAAAATTGGGACAGTAATTTTAGTTCTTTATTTGATGACACATTAGCGTAGTTGATAGTGACCCTGTTTTTGAAGCTAGCAGTCCCGGGTACAATCCTGGTAAGGGCAGGTATTTCTGTGATGAGCGCAAATATTTGTTTCTGAGTCTTGGATGTATTCTTTATCCTCCTGCGGCCCAATGTCCTAAATTTAGGACATTAATCAAAGTGACTTTTGACTTTAGTTGACTGATTCAAGATTCTTTTTCTAACTAATGAAATTTGACGTGGGCCGCAGGAGGTTATATAGAATAGAATAGAATAGAATTTTATTGCCACACATTTCTTGTTACAATGGTTTACAGAAAGAGAAAAAGTATAACAAAATTTCAATAAACTAAAGAGAAAAAAAAATGTGGCAAAAGGAACAAGCTCAGCATTGGCTGCGAGTGCGGCCAGGCTGCGGCGTCTGCACAACACTGGTTTTCAGCAGGCCCCTTTGCACTCTGTACCACTTTAACATTTTTTGGGTAAAAACTCAACACAACACATCATAAAATAGAAAATTAAAAAATAAAAACTATGATAAGATTTAAAAAATAAAAGAAGACGACTTGGGACTAGATAAATTTGTTCGAGATTGTCCTCTCATGTTTACTTAGATAAACCGCAACCCTAAGAGTAAATGTTTAGTATTGCTACTTGAATCAGTGTAAACATTTTTTTTTAAACATTCCCCTCACTGTATACATACTTGACGAGAGATATAAGTAGAGAAAATATTCACAATTTATATCTATTGTACCAACATCGAAAAGTTTGAAAATAAAAACAGGGAGATTTTTGCACTTTCCTCTTTTGGGGGAGGGGGGGGGGCCTTACCTCCTCTCACACCCTTACTCTTTTTAACCCCAACTTGTGCCACAGGATAGCAAATTCTAAGCCGTTTCGTACTTAACAACACAAAAATTAAGCATTCGTAAAAAAAAGTGAGTTTCCTCATCTTTTCCCCTCCACACCTAATTAATACACTTGTTACCCCGCAATGCTTGCAGCAGGATAATAAAGAAATACCATTTTTTTAATTTTCCTTTGCAACTTTACTGCAAATTGCTTTTTATCCCAAAAAAAAGTATGTTAAACAATAACGATGTTATAACTTTAACATGTGTAACTGTATGTTTGTCTGTGGCATTATAGGTTCCAAACGAATGGACGTACTTGTGGTTTTTTTTAACATCGTAAGGCCCGTGTGCAATAGGACGTACATAATCAAGGAAATTTAATTAGAACTGTGTTGCAATAGGAATAAGGTATATTTTTCTATCTTCATTAACTGAAAATGGCTTTATTGAACAAACGTAATATTGAACTTTATTGCCGTGATGGTAGATTCAAAGTGACACTCACAAAAATCTCCCTGTTTGGAGTATGGTGGGCCTTAAGGTGGTTGCGCACTACGTCCGATCCGAATCCGATCCGAACCCGTGAAAATACGGTCCGGCGTAGTTGTAGAACTATTTCTATGGTAGTTTACGCTTTAGATCCGGCTTCCGTCATCCGATTTTATTATGTATCCGGTCTAGATCCGAATTTTCACGAGTTCGGATCGGATTCGGATCGGCGTAGTGCGCAACCGCTCTGACGAGGTTGACGTGAATTTTCACGAAAGTTTTTTTCCCAAAAACTAGTCATAGAATTTTGATACCCTCCAAGTGTTTTTATGTTTGTCTAAAGAAATAACATGTATTTTAATTGAATTGAACGCAACAATTGTTCAAATAATTTCTTAATTTAATACTAAGGACACAAGGGCATTATGCTCACTTTCATTCTAAAGGTTATTTGACTTGTAGGGCGCTGAAAAGGCTGTATAAAATCTAAAACAAGTCCAAGTACAAGTCTACAACATACAAATAGTAATAGCTAACATACTTAAGTTAAACAAATTTACAAGATTATTTGATTTGCTGTTGGTTGTTAATTACCATTTACTTATTTGCATTGCTTGTTATTTTTAATTCTTTTTATTTATTTATCCATATGTATAAAAGGGTGTTCTGCCTTTTCGCCGAATTTTTTTTGGTCGAATTTCATTTGCCAACCAACATTTCGCCGAATGTTCACTTTGACAACTACTTATTGGCAAATTTTTGTATGCCAACCTCTCATTTGGCCGAATTATTATGAAGACGAATATCATTTTGACTTTAAACTTTTGAAATATTTTTCACATGGCAAATGTTACACTAGGCCGAAAAACTCTTAGACGAATAACGTTTCGTCAGTCTATCACTTTCCTTTTCTTACATTAGGCATTAAGTCACTTGCGTACTTTTTAGCGAAACCCATTGCCTGAATTTTCCTAAAACAAAGAAGAAATGAGTTTAGTAAAAGGCGTCACATATCCACAGAGACCAGTTAGGTACGACGACGAGCGTAGCGAGGAGGAGTGTTAGGTAGAACTGTGACCCTACAGCACCGACTTTTTTTATAATACTATACATTATATAATATAATATAATAAAATAAAAACATACCTGTATATAATTTACCAACGACGAACGATACACCGCGAAATGTATATTATTCTAAGTGAACCATTTGGCTATATGAAAAATGACATTTTAATAAATGTCCATATAAAAAAAAAACAAACGTTGAGTTGGCAATCGTGAAGTTGGGAAATCAAACTAATCATTTTAACAAGTTGCCATATGATGATTCGGCAAAATGAAATTCGGCCAAACGTTGGGTGGGAAGTGAAATTCGGCAATAAAATTGTCGGCGATACAATAGAGAACCGTATAAAAGGCAAAACTGACTGACTTATATATCAATGCACAGCCGAAACTACTGTACCTAGAAACTTGAAATTTGGTACAAGGGTTCCTTTCATGATTTAAGTGAGCCCTAAGAGAGGATTTTCCGAAAATCGACCCCCAACGGGAAGAAATGGGGGGAGTAGCGGGAAACTAATTCTACGCGTACGAAGTCGCGGGCGTCCTCTATCTAAAATAAACTGTCTATAATCAGCCAATGTCCTTAACCCGTTTGTGAGTCCCAACTGAATTGACTTACAAAGATAAGCATGCTCTTGTTGATAACGAATTTAGCTTGTTCTTGTCCAATTATGTATGATATCAATAAAAAACACGATGTACCTATTTGCATAAAGTTGTATATTTAAGTAATATTAAGTCTTACTGCCGCACTCAGAGACGTCAATTAAATTTAACGCTTGTTTAGTGACGTGTTGTCTTATTCTATTGCTGTAGCAGAGAAAGTGACAGCAGCAACTTTAATCAACATTAAGGGTTGATTTTTCAATCCCCAGATAAAACTATCCGTCAGTTAAATGTATTACTATCCTTTTCTGAAGTCATATGAAAGAAAAGGACGGAGCTAAAATTTACCTTTCGGATAAGTTTATCTGGGTATTGAAAAATCAGCCCTAAATTAAATTGACGTCTCTGAGTGCGGCAGTTAGGTTTGGACAATTTTATTCTGGGTACCTAGTGAAAAAGGTTATAAGTCGTCTTAACTTGTTCTACAAAAGGGTATGTACAGTCAACAGCATAAATAAGTGATCATTTATGTAACTTGTCGCTTTCAATCGTTTCACAATTTTGTATAACATTTCAAACACGACGTTAGTGTCAAGCTACATAAATGATCACTTATTTTATTTATGCTGTTGACTGTACGGTCGGCCTTATAAGAAGCTGTACACTTTAGTGTTTTGTCACTTTAACGTCATGTTTGAACTGCTGCACTAATCTGTCAAAGGCGTTAAAGCGACAAGGTACAAAAGTGTGCAGCTTCTTATAAGGCTGACTGTACATAAACGGAGTATAATAGACTTACACCCTTTTTCACTTGATCCTCAGGAGACTTACACCCTTTTTCAATAGGACCCCAGAATTAAGGGTGTCCCAAAAATATCTATGCAATTTTTGTAATATTATTTTTTATTAATGTTCTGTTTGCTCTGGTAGTTTTTTTAAATAAGTGAATTGATTCCTCATGTATT
This sequence comes from Acleris cristana, assembly GCA_948252455.1. Lineage (NCBI taxonomy): Eukaryota > Metazoa > Arthropoda > Insecta > Lepidoptera > Tortricidae > Acleris > Acleris cristana. Next base: position 16,580,278 of record OX411781.1, on the reverse strand, counting down.
TATCAATGACCTCATTGAGTTAAATACATTTTAATTTTTCATTATTGATGGTAGTGATTTATGAATCTTGCAGTGCTGGGTTTGATTCCCGGCATGAGAAAATATTTGTATAATGAGTGCGAGTATTTATTGACCCCTGTTATTAATTTATTTTAGACCCGTCTATTAAAGATAAAAGATGTTTATTCAGTAAGTAGGCCGCACGGGCAATTTTACGCGTCAAAAATCTACCAGCGCTTCCGATTCCCTCCCTATATTATCACAACCCTATCAACAGGCCTAATATGGCTGCGTTTATCGCGTGACAAAATGTGGATAAAACATCTGTCACTTTTTGACACGTATACGTATAGGTACGAGAGTGCCGGATGCTTTATCCGCATTTGGTCACGCTATAAACGCAACCATACTAGGCCCGCAGGGTTGACAACGTTGAAAAGTAACGTCGACAAAGTGACGTTTTATGTGTATGAACCCGTGTAAAATTGTTAAGCAAATCGATCAATTTCGTTATGAAATGAAATGAAATGAAATGAAACAGCTTTATTACGGAAAACAGGCTCCATAAAAAGCACAAAAAATAAAAAATACAATAATGGCACAATTTAAACTGACATAAGAAAAAAAAAAACTAAAACACTATATAGGCGGCGCCACGGGTCACCCAGGTCTCGCGATGACAGGCTTATGGTAGCCCCTCTAGCCCGTAAGGGCCACTCCCTTACCGCCGAAAGCAGAGTGTTGGGTTCAAGGAGGCGTAGAGGCCCTACTGGCGGTACCGCTACTCGCGCGCGGACCAGCCTGGTGCGCGCCCTTCCGCGAACATGGCGCTTTCGCTGCACCAGAGCGGCCGCCGGAACATGGCGCGCCATACGTCGTTGTGTTGCACGCGCATATCCCTCGCCGCAGCACAGGTGTAATGTGACCACAACTGTGTAGACTCTAGTGCAGAAACTTATAAATAGTTGCCTTCTAGTTCTGACACTTTCGCTGCACTTGGCGAACCTTCTGGCTAGCATATTCGCGCACCGCAACAGCTCGTCTCTGTCTCTCTATGTCTTTATAGTCATTCATACTCGACTGTAGAATGTCCCCGAGATACTTCACCTCGTGTACTCGACGCAACTGTTTGCCATTTAAGAATTAGTAGCGGAGGTATGTGGGACGGCGAGTTGGCGGCCTCCATGAGCATATACTTCGACTTATCGGGATTATGTCATGTTGTGCTGGTTAGCGTATCTTTCGTATTCGGCCAGTAATTCCCGCATAGCCGCCACCGATGGAGCAAGCAGTTTTATATCGTAGCATAAGTCGACAGTGATCATTTGTCGACAATTACATGATAAAACGGTTTATTCCGTCGGTAAAAGTAACATAGTGTACGTTACGTGTGTCGTCGCTGGACTTGTTAATTAACAAACAAGGAAAATCCGATGTTATTTTTATTCTTATCCGCAATGCGGTGAAGCCTTTCACAAACCTACCTGGGGTGTTTTTAAGTAGATCGACCGTGACTTTTGTTTTGCGAACTTGATCTGTCAGTAACGGAACATAAGTACGTTTTTTCACTTTATTGCCGACCTTACTTGTAACACTTATAATAAACTCACTATTAAAGGTCAATTAAGTCACGTGAGTACAAACACGATGGATTTACTATGAGCCACTGAGGAGTTCCTATTGCCACCTTCCGTCTCCAGCATCATACCAGCTCGATGGTACCATATTATTGTACCATAAGTATGCGGTAGGTATGTTAAATTTCGCGTCGATACGACAATTAGAAGTAGGTTAAAATTGACTGACAAGATTTTACTACATTGTTTGTTAGTTTCTTAATTAAAATAGACAATTAAAAAAGATTTACGGACGATCAGGTTAAAATTTGATACTTAGGTAGATGTATTTTTTTCGTAATGTTGAACGATTTTTAGAGTTTGTATTTATATATGCTTATGCATATACATGTGTAAACACGATGACACTGCAATATTATGGTACCATCGAGCTGATCTGAAAATCGAGTCGGAAGCTGGCGACGGGATTTTCACTGTACTTAATATGTACCCGCCGAGTTGGGGCTCGTTAATTTCGTCTTTTCGCAGTGATTTCGATGTTTGGCAGCATTCTGCATGAGTAATCTACGCTTAAATCTACCTATGCTTAAAAAAGGTTTGCAAAAATACTGTGATATTGTAAACTTATGTATGACGTCAACTTTTTTTGAAAAAATTATACCCTTTCGAGTTTCTTACGCCGGCGCCGGTTCTTCTCGGGGCAAAGGTTTTATTTTTCAAACCGGTGTTAATGCTTTTTGACATTCATAGCTGCATTATATTATGCCTAAATTGAAGAATAAAGAACATTGACTTTTTTTGATAAGCAGATGATGTCTGACCGGAAAAAAGTATAGTCGGTAGCAAAAACCTTGGACCAAAAATGTAATTTTTGACAAACAATAATTGTTGCAGTTCACAAACATCTTCCACGATGGTGTCGTCTGGCATGCGGAGCGGTCTGCTCATGGGGTTCGGCTCCGCGTTTGTGGTGATAGGCGCTGTCACTGTGGTGTACTGGCCTGGTATATTCTTCACACAGCTCCAGAGGGTAAGTTTGTAAAAAAAATGTGCTTAAATTTTTTGGACTGTACTGGTGTTGAATATTTTTGCACTTGCTAAAAAAACACCCTGTATGTCTCCTGCTACGTTTACACAATAAAGAAAGGGATGCTTTTATGTGTTTACGCGCGAAAAACGTGAGATGGAGATAGTTTGCGCGCGAGTTGATGGCGGCGTTAAATTTAAATAATTGCTGTTGACATTAAGGTCACATTAAAAAAATGGTTTACAAGTAAGATGTAAATATTCAACTATTGATTCAAAAAACATTGTTAAAGATATAGGTTTCAAAGTTTAAACCAAAAACATGCGAAATGCGGATTTTGTTTTTAATCGTGTTCTCACGTTTAACTGCCGCACTCAGAGACGTCAATTAAATTTAATGCTTGTTTATTGACGTGTTGTCTTGTTCTATTGCTATAGCAAAGAAAGAGACAGCGGTAACTTTAATCAAACATTAAATTTAATTGACGTCTCTGAGTGCGGCAGTTAGAGTCTCAAGAAAATATGATTAAGTTTAATATATCATATATTGAGATCCAGACCGCGAAAAACTACCAACTTTATCAGATGTGGCCTCGTAAATCATTTATTAATTTCTTACTATAATTGAGCATTAGGGCCTGTTTCACAATCGACAAGTAAATTTATGTGCCAGTTAAAGTTAGCCCTCTCCTTGTCTATGTTCAAGTGTAAGAAAAGGAAAGGGCTAAATTTATGTGTCAGATATGCTTTACTCGACGATTGTGAAACAGGCCCTAAGAGTTATTAATGTTATTATACACTTCGGTAGGTAATATGGACTGAATTTACTAACGCTTTCGAAGTTGTATCACATATCACCTATTCTTTAAGTAACTTATAAACACAAATACACAATTTTTATTTGATTTGATTTAGGGTCCCATTGGGCTCCCTTCAGGTACGGAATATAAACAAATTCTACATGTATGAAGTCACAGACCATCTTCCTCTAACCTATAATGTTGTTTCAGATGATGATCCTCTCAAAGGACTCGTACTCCTTCAATATTTGGAGGGACACGCCGATACCCATGTACTTGGAATGCTACATGTTCAATATAACGAACGTCAACGAAATACTGGCCGGCCACAATGTACCTATAAAACTGGCACAAATGGGCCCTTATGTGTACAGGGAGTTCCATACAAAGGTATGTAACAAAAATATATTAAAAGATAAAAAACCTTTTGAGGGTTGCTATTCATAAACGTGCAATAACTAAAGTGTGTTTTAAATATATTGTCTTTATCTGTCATTATGACATTTGAATTCGACAGAAAGGGACCAAGCAACTTTTACTAAAATAGGTTCATTGCACTTTTATGAATAAGGAGAGTAAGGACGTGGATAAGTAACTGATCACTGATAACTAACTGACTATTAAATAAATATAAAAAATGGGATGATTATACACAAATTGAACAAGCCCTAGACTGTGATTTAGGCTTGTCATATACACACACGACGACGATATACATACATGGTTAAATAAATTCAAGCTTAAAAACATAGAAGACTCCAAAACAAATAGATAGGTGTTTTGTAATTTTATACTTTTCCATTTTATGTGTTGTTTTTTTATGCGTAACTATAATAATAATAGGCACCGCCGTCTAAAAATAAAATGTAACACATAAGCAGACATAAGTTTTTGTGGCAAAAACGTCAATTAACTAGGGACTTCCTTCCGGTATAATATTTATCGATAACTGTTTCAAATACTTATTTCAAAGTGTCATAAAACGAATTATTTTTCCAACGGCTGCTGTTGTGTTTTTGTGTATTCAAATGCTTCTTAATATTATATTTCTTAGCCACGATACTAACTAATCTCACATTTAGTACAAAAGATCTTAGATCCACGTACCTATACTTAAATCGGCAGAGGTTTTTAACCATGAATCAAATTTTTACGACAGTGTTTTCTAGGCAGCATTTTTACGCGTAATATTATTTCCATGAACTAATATTCCTAAGCGGACAAGACAGTCATTTTGTGTCAACGTCTTGTTGATCTGTCAAATCAAATCAAATCGTTTATTGCTGGAAAGTGAGTACAAAAGGTGTTACATAAAATGTATTGATCTGTATATGATGAAAACCGTTATCTTTCTTAATCGACCTATACGGACTTTATACTGTATAATAATAGGTATGCAAGTTGCATGTTCATTATTATACGTTATCTCTTAGTCATTACTGTCGTAAGAAAGTACAATTTATCGATAAATTAATATCGTTCGGAAGTCCTTAGGATAATTTATTACGTGCCACAAAAACTTCTATTTCTGCACATATGTAAGATTGAGTGAAATTCTCAAATGTCGTACAGTCAAGGACTTTAATTTTTACGCCACTATGGAACCCTGTCATAATGACAGCGTCAAACCACATGAAAGAAATTACGCCAAAATGATTGATTAACGTTATGCGACGGGGTTCCATAGTGGCATAACAATTAAAATCCTTAACTGTACATTAACGACAATTTGAGAATTTTACTCAATTATACTTTAATATTGAAAGAAAAACGTAAAATGCGACGCTGCAGGCTTTTTCAGAGGTTCTTCATTGTTTTGAACATTATAGTAGTATCAAATACCTGGAACAAAGGATGCACGGATTTTAAACGTTCAATTGCTTTTCCATGAAAATGTCAGAGCACAAACAAGCATTTTGCCATAAATAGCAAATTGCTAACACACAATGGAATGGGCTCACATCGATATACTCGTAATCGTCTGCAAATTACCGTTGTTACCAGTTGGAAAAATCCTTGAGATAATTATTTTTCTGCCCTTTACCCCGTACCTAGTTGTTTTCAATGCAAGCATTGGTATACTTATCATTTATTTACGAGTTGTTGAATCATTTGGACCATTTTGTCAGGCACGCACTTTGCACTTTTGGCTACATCACCGGGGGTGACTTTTGTATGGGCAGCACGGCTATCACAAGTTGCCCGCGACTTAGTTGTCGCTCGGATCTCCCTTTCTATCTTGTCAGCAACGATAGAGACGCACTGAGCGACAAGCGGGAAAATACAATTTGTGCTACCCGTGCTGGTTAGCGTGTGAATAAACAAAAATATTAGAATATCGGAGGATATTCTCACTCAAATTGACCTAGTCCCAAACTAAGCTCTAGGCTTGTATATTCGAGTTTATAATAAGTTTACCTTGTCACTTTAATCCCAGTAACAATTCATATATGGCAGTTTAAACATGACATTAAATAGACAAGGTACTAAAATGTACACATATTTATGGACTCGACTGTACTAAGGTACTAGACCTACAGCGATTAAACAGACTTATATAGAGAAAAACATACTTAAATACAAAGAAAACATCCAAGACTCGGTAACAAATACTTGCCCAAATCGGGAATCGAACCCAGGAACGCAGGGTCACTACCAACTAGGGTAAATGCATCGTAAATACGAATTTTGCAATAAAATGAAAATCGCACAGTAAAGTGTAATGATCGCAAAGTACCACTTAGAATCAGTTGCCCTTTGTGCTCGTTTGCCTTCTCTATGACATAAACTTTTGGTTAAGACATACATACATAATGGCCGAACCCTATAGGTATTCAAACCGCGGACAGATAGGCTTACTTCGGATTTAAATTTGACAAATTTTGTATGGGCAAAATTTAACCCGAAGTAAGCCTTATCTATCCGCGGTTTGAATATAGAGTTCGGCCGTTAATCATGCCTGTTTCCTAGCGGGGTACGCAGAGACAACTTCTTTCCACCTGCTACGATTCTGACAAACCTCTTTCGCTTACTCCACATTCATACATCGAGTCATGCATGCACGTCGGTTACTTAAGATAGGGCCCTTTTCCAGTGTTTCTCCGATTTGATTCGAAAAAGTATGCCTAGGACGGCCCCTTCCGACCCTTCCAATCACTTTCGCTCTTTATAAGTATCTCTTTCGTCTATCTCCTTTCATCCATCCTTTCCAAATGACCGAACCATCGAAGCATGCCCTTTTCAATCTTAGTCACTACATCTTCTTTTAGTCCACATTTCTCTCTGACCTTTTCATTCCTTACTCTTATGACCTTTGCAAAAATCACCAAAACACCTAACTTATAAAGAAGTGTAGGTATTTGCAAGTCTTCCAGTACATAACGTCTCGTTTCGGACGGTTATTTCTGGCCTTGTCCGTTGATTTGAGAACTTACATTTGTAAACATTCACAAGAACAATGCACGGACGGGATTTTTATTGAGCTTAGCGCGTTGCGAATCGGTAGAATTTCCCGTCTTCGATTTACTCGGTGGCGTATCGAGGAAAAATTAACAATATCTTTACGAGTAGGTTTTGTACCGTGACGCTATGAACATAAACCACATGCAATTAACTTGATGTATCTACCTAACAGATTAAAAAACATAGTTTTTTATCCTTAACAGTATTATGAGTGCGATACTTTGTTTCGTTTTCTTCATCACGTAATCAACATTTTAATTGATTGATGTGAAATTTGGAATAGAGAAAGCTCGAAAGACGGACATAGGGTGCTTTTTATCTTGGAATATTAGATAGTTCCCGAAGGAATAGCGAAAACAATTTCTGCTCAAAACCGTTATAACAAGTAACTGTCTAATTTACATACATATTTTGTAAACAAATTATAATTAATTTTTGTTTTGACGGAGCATCCTCACATCGCGTACCTAAAGATAACAAAACTGGATTGGCCTTTGTGCTTGTTGTGACAGATGTCTGACTCATAGATGCTCATAGTTTAATTATGTAATTATAACATACTCGTACATGTGCTCTATGGTTTGTACCGACACGTGAGAGAAAATTACTAAAGTAATTTTATTTATTACACGAGTAAATACGTATTGTCATCGAGAAAACGTGTAATGGCGATTGGTTAAAAGGCCCCGTGTGTATTTTTTATTTAGTAATAATAATATTATTAATAGTAGACTGTCAACAAGGGACTAAAACAAGCCATAATGACACGAGATGTTTAATCACCTGAAGTGATTGAGGGTGGCTATAGTTCGAGTATCATTATGGTTGTTGAGTCTCGCGTATCTACTTTTCACTTTGAATGCGAGGGAAAAAAACGGCGTTCTATACAAAATTACAATATAAATGTTCTGCGGGTTTTTTTTTGTGAAGTGACACTTTAAATGCTTGCATATTTAGCCAACAGATTCAAACTTGAAAACTATTTTAAAACTAATTGGACACCATGCATAATAACATAATGTAAGATACCACTGAAAAACTTATGAAATTGAACATGAAATAATGATTTTTCGTGACCATCATAAGGGAAAATTACAAAAATTCAGATTAAAATGATCAATATCTCCGAAATTACTAAACATCGCTGTACATCTCTATCGGCCCTCTCAGTTTTGGCGTTGGTTTTAGGGACACCCTGTATACATGAAGATGAGCACGAAACAATACAGAAAACGCTATCAGAAAACCAAGATGTCAATTAATTTTACCTGCAAAGAAATTCTCAGTGTTTTTTTTCTCATTTAAACATTTGATACCAGGAAAACATAACATGGAACGACAACAGCACAGTCACATTCTTCAACGAGCGATGGTGGCAGTTCCAACCGGACATGTCCAACGGGAGCCTGTCGGATGACGTCACCAGCATTAACCCTATCATTGTGGTATGTACCTTTATAACAACATCATCAGTAATACAAACAAAACGACCAAATAAATTCACCTTTAGCAGACAAAGCTTCTGTCAACGAGTTCCTACCTTTAAGTTGGTTATATGTCGTTAAAGCATGGCGGACAACTCCTTAAGTATAAAGATGTGACATCGAGCCGTCTTGCTGGGAAAAGCAGGCTGCCAAACGACCTGAGTGGCGGGCTCTGGTGCAAACCAAAGTCCACGACTTTGAAAAGCAACGGCGCTCTGAGCTTGACGCCAAGCGCGACGAACCGAAAGCCCGTCCACCTGTGGCATGTTCCTACAATATTGTCGACGGTGAGCTCACATGCCCGCAATGCACAAGAACTTTCACAAAGAAAATTGGCTACATAAGCCACATGCGAGCTCACCAGCGACAACAGGGTCTACTTTAAAACGGTCGCCGTGACCGAGATCGGTCGGACCAATCATCATCATGTCGTTAAGACAATATAAAATGTACTTTTTTAATACAGTTGCTTAAGTGATACTTTTTGTAGCTGTTTATCGTACGGAAAGTTGTACTTTTGGAAATAGTGCTTTCAATTTTTGTAGCTGCATATCGTGCGGAAAGTAAGATTTTTTGTTGTAGCGTTTTTTACTTTTCCGATTTTTTACCCCTGATTTTTCAAATTGTACTGTAAGTTTTTATCACAATAAGAATTAAGTAAAATTGCTCTTTTAATTGCTGTTTTTCTCCTTGTATTTTTTTGCAAATGTATTAAAAAACGACGTTTGATACAAACTATTACACTTGCGGAACTATTTTCACTTGTCCCGAGTCTGGTCTCTCGCTTGCAGCTCGGGCTAAGACACTTCCGGACTCGTGTCACACTTTCCGCACTTGCATCAAAATTTAAGTATAGTACCTATCCGTAGCGCGCTAAGGACAAGCTGTAGGGTAAAAATTCACACGACTTGTCTTTAGCGCGCTGCGGTTACTACTTTATCATCATTCACAACTCCGTTATAAAATTAATTTTGACCATGTCAATATCCACCCTTACCTTTGCCTCCGGGGATACATCTATCTATATGTATAAAAGGCAAACCTGACTGACTGACATATCAACACACAGCCGAAACTACTGTACCTAGAATCTTGAAATTTGGTACAGGGGTTCCTTTCATAATGTAAGTAAGCACTAAGAAAGGATTTTCCGAAAATCGACTCCCAACGGGAAGAAATGGGGGGAGTAGCGGGAAACTAATTCTACGCGTACGAAGTCGCGGGCGTCTTCTAGTAACTGATAAAATGGGTTGTGTAGCTATATCAATATGTATTTTCAACAGACGGTGGCACATCTGACCAGATACCAAAGCGCCGCCATCAGGTTCGCCGCTAACCTCTTCATAAGCGTCTTCCATAGGAACATGTTCACCACTGCCAACGTGTCCACTTGGCTCTTCGATGGAATCGACGACCCAGTTCTCGATATAGCGGACAGAGTGCCCACCGTGGAGCTGCCGTTTGACAAATTTGGATGGTTTTATACGGTAAGTGCATTAGACATTAATCTTTCTTATCTTGTCTTAGCTGCTATTTCTGTCCCATTGGCTTTATTCTACACGGTAAAACCATATTGATTTTGATACCTATGTTGTCTTATTGTTTTTAACTCGGCCACTAATACTGTCAAGTAAATAAGAGCCATTATAACATTGAAAATATGATAATGTCGTAAGCAGCACATTGCTCGTAGAACCGATGGCCGTTGGAGCGGGAAGGTTCTAGAGTGGCGACCTCGAACCGGGAGACGAAGTGTCGGCAGGCCTTCCACAAGGTATCTGATAAATGTTGCGGGAAGCAGCAGAGGACCGATTGTTGTGGAAAACCTTGGGGAAGGCCTTTGTACAGCAATGGATGTTTTGCGGCTGATGATGATGTCGTAAGGAATATGGTTTTAACGAGTGGAATAGAGCCCCTGGACAAAAGCAGGGGAAATATTATCTTGTAGATATTACGAAAAACTAGGTTTCTACGTTTCCGTTTTTTTTTTATTATTTTGTATTTTTTTTTGTGTGTATTTTCTTAGAAAGGAAAACGTACAGACCTACTTTTTCATAATATCTACAACATATATTTAAAGTTTGTAAAAATCGGACTAGGTTTAAGGAAAGAGTAACGTTATCGAATTTTCTATGGATATTATTTATTTTTAGCTACATAAGGTAGTTTACCCCGCGCGGTTGCCGGGTTAGAATAGTGCCAATCCATGTCTTCCCGTGGATTTCGTAAGGGAATAAAGCCTTTATTGCCGTTGATTAGGTTGAATTCAAAAAATTCAAAATTCAAAATTCAAAATATTTATTCAGTAAATAGGCCACATGAGGGCTCTTTTACACGTCGGTAACATGAGTGAATCTACCAGCGCTTCGGACAAGACCATCATTGCGGAGAAGAAGCGCCGCAAGAAACTCCAGCAGAAGGTCATTTTTTCAATAATAATAACAAAATAATACTTAAAAGTAAGTTACATTAAGTAATAATAAGGTAATAAAGTAATAAACAATAAATTCTTAAAACTAGCAAAAATAAAATTATTACAAATGTAAGGTCAATAAACCTTAAACTAATAATAAAGACTATGAGAACAACACGACGAGGTCTCTACGTCAAAAGCCATAACTAGGTAGAATGCTTAATTTAACAAAAAGTCCTTGCAAACGTGAACAGACCGGACCCCACAAACAGCACCCGTTCACGAGTATGACGCGTATCTCAGCCATCGCCTCTCTCAACCATGTGTTCGGGAAAGTGGCGACCCGATCAACGACGCCGCCGTAAGCAAAGACCTTTAAGCGAGCATGTCATGCTCATGCTGCCGGAAAACCAACATAAAGGTAATATTGTGTGAAACAGCTGTCCGGCGAGAAACATCACAGTGTGTTCTCATTTAAAAGCGTCTTATACACACAAGAACAAGTAAAGTTAAAAAAAAAAAAAACAGACAGTGAACATAAAATGTAGTGCTTGAATACGCAGTTTGCTTAAAGGCTATGTTAATCAAGGTACAAATATTGTAACTATCGTAGATACTACTTAAAGACATCTTGGTCACTAATGAAGTCATTTACAGTGTAATATGCCCTACCCAACAAGCAGCGCTTGATGTGAGACTTAAATTTATTGAACGGCATATTGACGATATCAGATGGTATCTTGTTGTAAAAACGTATACAGTTCCCCGCAAACGAAGTGCTTACCTTACGGAGACGGTGACCTGGAATAGCGAGCTTATCCCTGTTTCTAGTATTTAAATTATGAACGTCGCGGTTATGCCTAAACTCATGTATGTGTTTACGTACATACATGATATTCTCAAAGATATATTGAGACGCGACTGTAAGAATATTGATTTCTTTAAATTTATCCATCAGCGAAACACGAGACCCTAATTGATAAATTGCACGTACAGCCCGCTTCTGTAGTACAAAGATGATTTGGATGTCAGCCGCTTTTCCCCATAGCAAAATTCCGTAGCTCATAACACTATGGAAATAACTATAGTACACAAGTCTCGCCGTCTCGACGTCAGTCAGTTGGGTAGGTTATTGTTTGCAACCTGTCACTAATACACTGGTAAATAGCCGAATTGTGCAAAATGTGGTAACAGAATTATCAACAAGTTTTCAGAGTTGTTGGTAATTTGTAGCTCTGCCTACCCACTCTGGGAATGAAGGTGAGTTATGTTTAGCTATGGTTTAGCTTCACAATCCTCTTAAAGAAGAATTGCGATTCGTTAATTGTTCTAGTTAAGCATTTTTTTTGTCCATAACTTATTTCCGTTAACAATGAGATGATGACTCATGTTTCGTAGAAAATACCTCACCTACTTGGTTTAGCAGTTATTAAGTCTTATTATTATAAGTAGTTAGGTAGGTACGTATTGTGAAAATGACTCATACACAGAACGATTGTATGAGTGATGTCTCCGATGATAGGGCCATGACCTTTGTATGACAACTATTAATTAATTCATAATTAAAAACACAATTAGATTAATTGTTTGTTTGTTGATTTGTATTGTCTTTGCGGTTTAAGAGGCCACATTATTATCCTGTAATGATTGTATCTGTTTTTTTGTCAAATAAAGCGTTTACATACATACATACATACATACATACAAAAGGTCGGTAGTGTTCCGCGATCTGGATCTCAATAACCATAACGCCTATGTGTCTGTCCTTTAGATATATTAAACTTGATCATATTTCCTTGTGACTGTTAAACGTGAAAACACGATTAGAAATCAAATACTCGAAAATTTAATTTTTCAAACATGACACCTTTTTCGCATGTTTTTTTTAAATAGTTGAGTAGGTACTTATTACTTCTTAATCCTGGTGAACCATTATTAAATAAATATCGTGGTTTTAAAGTACAAAAAAATAAGACGCGCGCAAACTTATCTCCATCTCACGTTCTTCGCACGGAAGTACAAAAATCCATTCCTTTTCATTTTTGTATGGGCGTGGCATCATATGTAGCCTTCTCCATCACAGTAGGCTCCTAACACCTCAACCGACCGGTGGCGTGAAATTTGAAATAGAGATAGTTTGAAGCCCGAAATGTATGAATGAATGAATGATCTCTACATATTAGAAAACTGGTTTATCTAATTCATGGGATCTGAGACCTAAAGACATTTGCGTTCTCAGGATTACAATCTTAACACTGCAATCCTAACACTGCCAATGTGTTGCCAACCCTGAGCACTAAGATGGAAATGCCTCTGGAAGTGGTGACCAAAACAAACATTTTTTTCCTGTAACGTTTGTTGCGAGTGATGCGACCTCGTTGCTTATTGTTATTACTTATTGTATAATGCAAATAAATGCCATTTGACATGATTGCAAAAACTGGGTCACGAGTGGATCATTTTATTATCAATCGACCGGAATATAATATAATAATGGATGCTACTAAAATAACAATTCATAAAAGCGATTTATTATGCTACTGAAAGCATACGCCCACTTCCGATGCATTTATTGTATCAATTATTGTATTCCTATTTGAATTAACGTACTAATCTAATTATTAATGTTAGGTATTATAATAATACGAGTAACTACGAGACGTCGGAATTTTTGGTGAAACATTATTTGACACGTAGGTCGTGGTTTCGTATGTCGATAAAATGGGTCTATATCGGAATCCATAATGGTTTTTTCGCATAATGTATCATATAGCATAAAATCGTTTGACCTAAAACGGTTTTTACAATAGAAAGGGTTTTATTATAATTATTTTAATAAATTAACCTACAATAAATACCTACAAGAAATACTGTGATAGTTATTTTATTATTAAAGTCGGTTAGTAACTATGAAGGAGAATAATACCACTCAGATATAAGTTGCAGTAACTCGGCTATTTGGAGGTCAAGATTTCTGTTGATGCAGTAAATGTTTTTTCAAAGTGAGTTTAAAAATATTTATAGTGTGAAACTTTTTTAAAGGCGGGGGTAGATTATTCCAGCACTGAGTGGCTGCATACTTAATACGAGTTACTGATACAAATAATGTATTCCAATTGATATATTCATTAACGCTTTTCTTACTGTTTCTATTTAGGGGAAGGGACTTTGTTGTTGTGTTGTTTATTATTTATTCTTTGCTTAGTTGAATTAACAGTTCAAGATAGGTACTTAGATATATAGCTTTATACAAAAAAAAGTTTTTTTCGCAGTTTAGACACATACCTAGAGGAGAATACTGACTCTTTTGCTCGTTTTCGTTTAAAAAAAACATTGATTTCAGTGCACGTGGTTGATGTGATGCGTTTAATCGGATAATTGAAACACCTGTATTAATCGTTTTGATTAAATTGTCATGCATAAATGTAATCATTATTATCGCTTCATAATTGTCGTAGATGATGGATGTGTCAATAAGAAGCATTTGGAGCACATCGTGATTGAAAGTACTTTAAGACATTTAAGTACGTAAAGACATTTGTCCCTTGATTTTTTTTTTCCTGCCGCACCAAGTGCATTTTTGTGGTGGTAAGCCCTTGTGCAAGGTGGGTCTCTATTGGATCGCAAAATTTTTAAACGCATAACGTATCTTTAGGCATAAAATCGTTTGACCTAAAACGGTTTTTACAATAGAAAACGTTTTATTTTAATTATTTTAAAAATCTAACCTAACCTAACCTAATCTACACAATAGACGTTTATTAAATTTTGAAATGTCAGCCTAAAGGGTGATTTACCTACCGCCAAACAGCAGTGTTCGCATTGTTGTGTTCCGGTTTGGGGATAAGACAGCCGGTGTAATGAATAGCATAGAGGCATTCCATCTTAGTCCTCAGGGTTGGCAACGCATTTGCAGTCTTAGAATTGCAGTCTTGTGAATGCGAATGTCTATGGGTCACAGTTTCCACTTACCATCAGGTGGCCTGTGTGCTCGTCAGCCTTCTCTACGCCATTAAAAAAAAAAGTAGTCTTTTGAGAATGCCAATGTCTATGGGTCCCAGATCCCACTTGCCATCAGGTGGCCCGTGTGGATGGAAAAAAAAACATAATTTGTGTATTATACTTAACCAAAATAAGCGAATATTTGCGGAGTAAGCGCTTGTTAACCTTGAATACACTGTACCGTCATATTACGAGTAACTCTCTCATTGAAAAGTGATTCCGTGAAATCGGCAATTACCAAATCGCCGGTGACATTGTTGCACGAAAACATTTCTGCTGTAACACCAAAAAAGGTGGCTAACTGCAATGTAGTACTTAAAGCATTCTATACTCTATTGGTAACCAAATAAGATTTAAAATGCTTTTATTATTACTATGCAGTTATGGGCGTTTCTTAGAAAGTTTGTGCCTATTTAAGGACTAAAATTAAGAATCGTTAAATTTCCGCTGAGTTACGAAAATTAGTCTTTCATTAATATTCTACTCTCAACGCCAATTAGATATACTGCTGAATGAAGCAGATTCAATCTTCACCCGTTAGTAATATGCTTGCACTTGCTACAGGAGTTTTGTCTGAGTTACCACCATTTGTCTTATAGCAGTTATAACAGTATAGATAATTTTCGTAACTCAGCGGAAAAGTTAACGTTTCTCAGTCTTAGTCATTAACTAGGTACAAACTTTCTAAGAAACGCCGTTATAGCCGCGTTTTTTGGTATCCCGGCAGACGTTTGATCGTCCCTATTTACAGGAAAATTTATGATGGCTGGCTTACACTTTGGCTCTTCATTATTTACAAACTATTTGCCCGTGTGGTGCCGGGTTTAGAATGTTGCCACTCCATGTCTTCCATTGGATGTCGTAAGAGACGACTAAGGGACTTACGGCTGTGTAGTGCTGTTAGGCGATGGGTTTGCAACCTGTCACTAATACACTGGATAACATCTTAGCCTGGTTGTGCAAAATGTGTTCACAGACTTATCAACAAGTTTTTGGAGTTGTTGGTGAGTTTGTGGCTCTGCCTACCCCACTCTGGGAATGAAGGCGTGAGTTTATGTATGTATGTATGTATTTGCCAAGCTATCATTCCGTAAAATAAAATGATACGTACGAAAGTTTCGTAGATAAATTACCGAGTGTGCCAATTAAAAATGAAATTAACAATCAGCTGTTGCCTGCAGCGTTCGGTTACGATTACCGATTACGTGTAACGTTACGATCGCGTTGCATTACGCGTTCCTCGGACGCTTTCGCCTGTCGATGCATAAGGAAGTAATGATGCGAACGTGAGGAGTATAACTAAATAAGCAAGCGATCTGTAAGGCGAAATGTCTTACCCCTTACGTTGAGTAACGTTGGTATAGCTATACATTGTTTTGTCCTTATCTGTCATTGTGACATTTGAATTTGACAGATAAAGACAAAACGTTGTATAGCTATACCACCGTTACTCAACGTTTATTAGTAAGGGGGTTAAAGTGTCAAGAAAAGGCAAGATAGTAAAGCAGTCAGTAATTAGGTAATTTTGGACTTCCGGTGTTTTGAGGTGGTGCGTATTGACGAACCGATTTTTTCGCGCATAGGTGCAAAAAAATCGTCCGTGTGCGCATTGGCGAACATGCCAGAATCGCTCGGCTGCAGCGAGTATATCGGGTATTACTATCTATTTAATAGTTAATAATCCTAAGATACAAACAATCTTCGGATGTTTTTTTCCGTTACATTACCTTAAATATTATTCTTATCTACAGACGCTTAAGTTTTTTATCTGTAATATTTGTCACTACATATTTTTTACCTGATTGCGCAATGCTAAAAGTATAGTACTGAGTTTGCCAGTCTTCAGTCTTCTCCCCCATTTCTTACTGTTGGGATTCAATTTTCCAAAAAACCTTTTTTTTCTACTCGCGTACTATAATCGTTAATATTGATATCGTTCACGGTGGGTGCGTAACGATCGTTATAAAAATATTTCCTATAATATTAGTCGCTATAACGCTCATTTGATATACTACTCGTGAGTCTGTCTGTCTGTCTGTCTGTCCGTCTGTCACAGCCAATTTGCTCCAAAACGACTGAACCGATTGAGTTGAAATTTGGTACCTACACATATGTAAATTGATGACCCAAACACAGAAGTGCAAAGTAAATAAATATTTTTTAAAATAAGGGTCATTTTCGGGGGACAAATTAGGAAATTAAAAATGACAAAAAAAGTATTGCAAACCTTACTGTGTCACATATCAAATGAAAGGGCTCGTTATAAGGATCTCAAATATATTTTTGTTATTATTGTATAATAAAATGTTTTGATTTTATTCATGAAAGAAGACGAAAATTGTCCATTTCTCCCCGCCCCCCTGATGTTCGAAACTACCGAGCCTAAAATTTTGAAAAAATACAAAATGTAGTTCATTGCTTGTAGATTATAGGAAAACCTATAAGAATTATATCAAAAAAAATATAAAAAATACGTATGTACGGAACCCTCTCCACGCGAGTTCAACTCGCACTTCGCCGGTTTTTTAGTCATAGTGTGTTTTAGATTTTAATTATAGCAAGTCATAATGTATTTTTCTAATAAACTGTTTCTTTTCAAAGATTTCTATAAATCTAACCTTACCTATAGCCTTATCCTCACTATGACTGACTAATTATGTAAACAATGACATTATGACCAAAAAATGGGAAACAACGGACTCCCATCATTATTATTTATTAACTTATCACATCCATTTTCTTTTCCAGCGCAACGGTTCATTAGAATACGACGGAGCCTTCTTAATGAACACTGGCGCTTCCGACTTCTCGCAACTAGGCAACATAGAGAAATGGCGCCACTACAATCGAACTATGTACAGAGACGAGTGCGGGGAGGTGCGGGGGTCCACGGGGGAGCTGTGGGCTCCGGAGCTGGGACAGCCTGAGGTGGACATATTCGCGTCGGATATATGCACGTAAGTATTTCTTAAGCGGCCACATATCGCTCGTCCAACAGAATATTGCCACAATTGGGTGAATCAACTTTTAAGGTACTCACCATTTTTCGACATGTTTCACAAATTATGATTTTTAGAAAAACTATATGTTTGCCAACGACGTGGCTTGCACGCTTATTAAATCAGACAAATAGGCTAACATTTGAAGAGATTTGATTTAAAATAGTACAGTTTTAAACAATAATATAGTTTTGGTAACGCAACGGACAATGTTGTCCCTAGGTTTTATATGGAAAATGTGCATTTTCCCCAGAAAAGAGAAGAGAAGGTTTTTTCGAAGTAAATTTGGTTGTCTGATTTAAATATTCATACATTGTTATTAATTATAAGTCACCCAAGAAAGGAAAGTTTTTATACCGCAAAAGAAAAGAAGTACCTTTAAAGTTGATTCACCCAATTGCAAAAAAAACGTTTTTTTGTGTTTTTAATGTCATAATGATAAAGTCGTTAGTATTAAAGAGATCACAACAAGTTACTCAATTAAATAATGTCGAAAAACGCTCGATTCATGAGCAGACGCGACCGCAGTACGACGATCACTCGTCCGTTTAGTTTGTATTGTTCGTGTTTGTCGTGCTGCGGCCGCGTCTACTCATGAATCTAGCGTTTTTTGACATTATTTACGTGAGGATCCCGTTGTGATCTCTTTAATATGTCCGAGAGTCTCACGGAACTTTTATGTTTAAAATAAAGTCGGTAGTGTACCGCGTTCTTGATCTCAATAACCATAACACCTATGTGTATCTTCTTTTGATGTATTAAACTTGATCATATTGAAATACAAAAACACGAAGTAAGTATTCGAAATAGGTAGAATCATTTATACTTTTATTTTTCAAACGTGACACCTTTTTCGCATGTTTTTGATTGGACCTTCGAAACCCTACGATCTTTAACGATGATTTTTGATTCAATAGTTGAGTATTTATAGCTACTTCTGGTAAAGCACTATTCTAAAGTAAATAGCATTTAATTGAATTTGACGCTGCCATACAGGAGCATGAAAATATTTATTTCATCATCATCATAAACTCACGCCTTCATTCCCAGAGTGGGGTAGGCAGAGCCACAGACTCACCAACAACTCCAAAAACTTGTTGATAATTCTGTGACCACAGTTTGCACAACCAGGCTAAGATGTTATCCAGTGTATTAGTGACAGGTTGCAAACCCATCGACTAACAGCACTACACAGCCCCTAGTCCCTTAGTCGTCTCTTACGACATCCACGGGAAGACGTGGAGTGGCAACATTCTAAACCCGGCACCACACGGCACGGAAAATATTAATTTAAGTCGGAATATATTTATTATAACTTGCAACGTCAATGGCGTCATTACTGATAAGTCTGATAATGATAACGTAGGATGATTCGGCCACTTCAGCGGCATAGCCATTATCAGTTACCGCCGTCTCGTCTAATAAATATAACTTTTATATTATAATTGTGTATGTGGATTGTGGGTAAGAACTCGTATAATAAAGTCAGTCTATCTCCAGCTTACGTGCGGGTCATTCAACCATCCGTAATATAATATTTTTGACATTACTATCTACAAATTGAGACGCGAAGTACATAGTTTACTGACAGTTCTCAAATTAAAAAATACATGCATTGCATATCTAGTTTATAACTTATTAAAAAGTGAAAAGGTTTATAATAAAATGAGGGCACAAGTCTTATACATCCATATTTTATTCGGAACATAACTTTTTTATCATCGTCTGAAATAGTTTGTGTTTTTGAAAACAAAAGCTTGCTTTACGTCTTGTCATAAACAAAAAGGCGGTAAAGAGTGATAGTTTTTTCACGTGAAGTTTCTGTTCGTATGCAATTCAAAAAAAATTGTTCAAGCGATGAAAATTTTATTCCGACACAAATTTATTCTTGCGTTTTTTGAGAAAAAGCACTATATTTTCCTTAGCAGGAACGGCAATAGTGGGCTTCGTATTTTTAAACTCCCGTTTTTACTCGTCCGTTTAAACCAATACCCGGCCCGCAATTGCTTACTTCCCTGCCTAGGCAATAATGTACTATTACTTGGCGCAGTCGGTAGGATTGAATGACACGCACGTAAGCTTGAGATAGACTGACTTTATTATACGAGTTCTTATCTTCTTAGTTCGTCTTCTTTAGTTATTAGAGAGTCGGTGGCCTAACTTAGGCAGTCGACTCGATGTTGTGAGGTACAGTCACCAGCAATATTATATTATCCAACATTGGGCGCAAAAATATGTGACATGTCTTTATTCAGTACAGAGTTAGAACCCTGTTCACCATGTGTCAATGTTTTTTCCTTACTTAACGTTACCAGATGCTGCCATAGATCAAATAACAATAAGTAATGTATTGATATTAATAAAGAAACCCCGACAGCAGCCTGTATTCGCTTGTTAATCATGACATAGCGATATTATCGATGGCAACCCTTTTCGATCGCAATCTCTATGTAATATAATAACGAAAAGGCTGTATTAGTGTATGAAGTCCATATTCGCATAACGCCTTTTTGTTTTGGGCGGCAGAACTAATCCATGATATAAATCGTAAATGCCACGCCATATACATTTTATATACACAATGACGTATAAACATAAAAAGTTTATTATGCAAACGACCTTTAGTAATAAATAACTTTGTTTATCTAGTTTGTGATAAAATTCGCATACTTTTTATTGGATTAACCCGATATGAAGTTGGATGGCCCAGTGATTTAAATTCGACTTGTGATCATAAGGTTATAAGATCAATCCCCGTTAATTATCGACGTGTCAATTTGAGAATTACACCCGTATTCACAAACGTCACTATGAGGTCTCACAGTGCTCACGAACGGGTGGTTCAAATAGTCTCGTAAACAAAAGTCGGTCCCAATCACAAAGCTGTATTGAACGCAGTGCGTTTACTCAGTCAAGGATCCCTTAAGTATTGTTTGTGAATACGGGTGTAAGACAGCAGTGATTCGTTTATCGCGTGACAAAGTGTGGATAAGGCATCCGTCACCTTCTGACACGTAAATAAGTACGAGAGTGACGGATGCTTTATCCACATTTGACACGCCATATAGACGCAGCCATACTAGCCCCGCTGGTATTTTAGAAAACTCGAAAAAGTATGTATGTACAGTAAAGGAAAATGAAAGACGTACCTTTTTCGCTCTAATTAAGTAATTAAAAAAAGTTACGTTTTTGTATAGGATTGCCTTCAATTAACGCTTATCGAATTTGACCACGAATTTGTAAGTCTAATTTGAAGCTCCGACGTTATACCAAAGAAGGCTGCTAACTGCATACCTAAAGTAATGATTGAGAGCATTTTAAGATTAATGTGGTTGTCAATAGATTTTAAGGGGCTTCTAAACGGGCCATATTTTCACTGCAATATGTGGCCGGCAACTATTGGTGTCCCTCTCTTACTCGTATGTTAGAGAAAGACACCAATAGTTGCCGGCCACATATTGCAGTCAAAATATGGCCCGTTTAGAAGCCACTTTAGAATGCTTCGACTCCTACATTGCAGTTACGGTAGGGCAGTTACTATCACCCCAATGATACTCGTATTTAGTTAATGTATAGTTAAAAATTGACTGTTTGATTGTCCGCAGATACTTGACCTTGACTAAAAGCAAGGATGTATTCGTCGACGGCATAGATGGCGTCGAGTACGCGGCCAACTTGTCGGTGTTTGACAATGGACACAACTATCCTAGAATGGTAAGCTTATTTTTTTTTATTGGAGAACAGACAGAAAAGAGAACAAAACATGGTTATTGAAAGTAACGGAAACTTTTGGGTCCTTCCGGATCACAGTTTTGAGCATGAGGACTTGTATATACTCACCTCCTACGGAAAAAAGGCACAAGTACTTTATGAATTGTATTGCACTTCTAACCTTATTATAACCTTTGAAAGTTTAATATGCTTCTATGAATTAATTGCACTTGTGCCTTTTCTCCGTAGGAGGGCAGTATATTTTTATGTAATAAACTCTGGTGATTTATGAAAAAAAAAACTAAAAAAGAAGCAGAATCACAAAAGGAGTGGTAGGATGATAGATGAGGTACTTGTTAGATTACTTTTCCTGGAATATATCTTTCTTGACCTAAATTTTGAGATTCAAGTTATTCCCTTTATTTATTTTTTAAATCCAGATTCCTCTTAATCTCAATTTTTCCTATTCGTGATGAGGTCGAAATGCAGCCTGCCCGAAGGGCCGTAGCACCCAAAAATGAGCTCTGCCGGCTGTGAAATTGATTTGGAGAAAAACTAAATTCCCTACTACTACTAAAAAAATTCCATCTTTATTCTAAAATTTTTCCAGGCGTGTTACTGCGACGAGGTCCGCGACCGCGACTGCCTGCCGCCCGGGGCCCTAAACGTGTCTGCGTGCCGCTACGGCGCCCCGGCCTTCGTGTCGCTGCCGCACTTCCTACACTCCGACCCTTACTACCCCAACAAGATCGAGGGCCTAACGCCTACTGAGTAAGTACTGTGCCAGTATAAACAGTAGTTCGTTTTCAAGCACAGGTAAATTGACAACATTTCATTTTGGTGACACCTGCAAATTACTATAGGAATCGAAAGGATTTTGCCTCCTGAACACGGCAAAATATTTATTTCAATTTATTCTTCTTTATTTAAAAAAATATAAGGAAGTTAAAAAAACTATCGAATTTTACCAATACTACGCCCGAATAGATATAACACCATTGCCTTTTTCACGAGAAAAAAAGCTGTCATAATTCTAAATTTGACATTGACACTATTGACAGACGGATAGATACTTAAATAATTATCGGTGGACCGCCATTATTAAAAAAAAAGAAGAACTTTTTTTTAATACAGACTGGCCTAACGTAATATGTCCATTGTGTCGTAGAAATGAAGTTACGCCCTTTTAGAATAAGTACATCTTAATAAATGAATAATAGAATAATTATTCATCCTAGGGAAAAATTAAAACTATTAGTGTCTTCCTCCTTCCAAACAGTATCTATAGAAAGAATAAAATTAAAGTCTTGAAAATATGAAATCTTGTCAATTGCGATGCATGAGTGCTTCGACCGTACCGTGAGCCACCACAAGCAAACTCAACAGGGCGGACCGAGCTGCGTTTTTAATAGGTAACAGAAACTGATAAAGGGCTGAATATGAACTACTTTTCTATTTATACTATGCTACTGTTCCCTATAAAATAAGTCATTGGTACCTAATTGTTCAGGTCGCTAGTTAAGAAATAACAAAAAAAATATTTGTAACAAAAAGCAAGCTTCAATAAACCCATCTTTTGCTTGCCAACTACAAATCGTTTTATCCTCGTGGATCCCCACGTACCTACTTTATTAAGTACAAATTACCGAAGACAAAAGAAACCCCATTGTTTATTTGACTAGGTCGCTTTTACAACCTTACTACTATAGGTATCGGGATCCACGAAGATATATCCTAAATAATCATTAAAAATGAAAAATTATCAAAGAAATATAGAGATGATTTTTAAATACCTATTCAATGGTACCTCACTTGTCATAGTTCGTCGAATTTTTATTTTTTATTATTCATAATATGGCGTCTGGTTGCCGCCATATTTAATTTTGATTACTGTCATATCATATTGACAGAGGAATCATCTAAATCGGCCCACGCGTTTAGCTTCTAGAGCGCTACAAAGAAACAAACATACATACACAACCCTAGCCATAGGCATGATGAACACATAACCAAACCCCGGATGACGGGAGCAAAAATGTACCAGTGGCTAGTGATTAATTAAATATCGACTAAGTTTTATCGACATCGTTAAAAAGCAATTTTTAATCATCATAATTAATGGTTAAGTTTATAAACCTTTTAATAATTTGTAAACCTCTTTTATTTATATTTATCGCATTAATTCCGCAAAAAAATCCTT
The DNA here is from genome assembly GCA_948252455.1 of Acleris cristana. Classification (NCBI taxonomy): domain Eukaryota; kingdom Metazoa; phylum Arthropoda; class Insecta; order Lepidoptera; family Tortricidae; genus Acleris; species Acleris cristana. Next base: position 16,556,604 of record OX411781.1, on the reverse strand, counting down.
TTCAAGATTTTATTTTACCACTTGGTCGGCGGCGTGACTAATACGTATATTGATGCCAAATTACAGCTTTATATACTTAACTTAGAGTCTCTGAACTAAGTTGCAGACCGATGGACATGCCGAAAATATAAAGGTTCCTAGTTTGACTTCGGAACCTTAAAAAAAAGGAGGTTCTCAATTCGTTGAAATTCTAAGGAATACCTTTGCACTTAATTAATTGTTATTCAATATAATTTCAAATCTTGTCAAAATGTTCAAGTTGAAGTCAATGTAAGATATCGGTTGTTTATAGTTGCGATAAGTACAAATAAAAGAGGTTTCCAAATTATAACAAGGTATTCAAATTTGACCATTAATTATGTTGATTGAAAATTGCTTTTTGACGATGTCGATAAAACGTAGTCTATATTTAATTAATCACTAGTTGGTACATTTCTGCTCCCATCATCCGGGGTTTGCACATAACCCTCCTCCTTCAGCAGTCGGGTAAAAAGACGTACAGCCTCCACATTTCCAATCAACACTCGTCTTATAACCGTACCTATACTTTCCTTGCAGGGAGCACAACTTCAGACTGGCGCTAGAGATGTACACCGGCATGCCACTGCAGGTCGCGGCTCAGCTGCAGATCAGCCTTCTGGTCCGCCACGTGCCTGGGATGCAGTGAGTCACTTTATTATTATAATACATCTTCATCATCAGCGATTATCCATCATTAAATTATCAAGTTGCCCGTGTGGTTGCCGGGTTAGAATAGTGCTTTCCATGTCTTCCCGTGGATGTCGCAAGAGGCGAGTAAGGGAATAAAGGCTTGTAGTACTGTTAGGCGATGGGCTTGCAACCTGTCACTAATACACTGGTAATGAACATCTTAGCCTAATTGTGCAAAATGTGGTTACAGAATTATCAACAATTTTTTAGAGTTGTTGGTAATTCTGTAGCTCTGCCTACCCCACTCTGGGAATGAAGGCGTGAGTTCATGTATGTATATATGTAATGTAATTATTAAACCTTGATCAATCAATCAATTTATCCGTTATTTTCAGCATAAACAACCAGCTACCAGACAGTGACGTGTTGGTCCCTATGTTCTGGTTCCGACAAGAGGTGCAAATAACGCCGGAATACGCTCGTATGGCGCGGATGGCGCTAAACCTGCGAAATGGGCTGCCTTATGCGCTATATGCGCTCACTGTAAGTATCTAACTATCTACACAGTGCAGTGTGTGCGGAAAAGTTCGAAGAAAAATTCCAGGGACACTGCAGTGTGTTTATGTATATATACGTACCTATTCGGGCCCTATTTCTCATCCTTATAGCTTTTTTCAAGTGAAGCTAGAACCCTGTTTTTTAACCTTAACGTCCAGTTAAAAAATCAAGGTTCTTGACTAGTTAGTGCAATTAATAAACAACTGCTGACTAAATATAAAAGAGCCATTGCTCTAACTTGGCCATGGGACTAAACTTTTAACATTTCTAAATTACTAGGGGTAAAATCAGGGGAACGTGTATGCAAAAACAATCCTTTATAGAACCCAAGATATTATTATTACTTATTACCAACTTAATGTATTATTTCTTTTATTTCAGGGTATCGGTCTCCTTCTTATAGTAATAGGAATAGTCATATTGATTAAGAAGTTGCTCAAATCACCGGAAACCATGCCTATTATGTCCGAGTCTTCTAACTCCGAGGAACAATGACTAGGGATACCCCCCACAAACGGTAACCGTTATTGATAGTTACCGGTAAATGGACCAAGTGTATTAGTGAAACCGATTTTTTACACGGTGAAGAAATAAAAGTTCCAAAAATTTGTTGACGAGAACCGGTATTTTTTTAAAACCGGTCTATTTCGACTGATTGCTATTCTGTTTTAGATAGTGCTAGACAAATGTTACTAAAAACATTTTTAAGGTATCTCTTAACCTTTTGACCGTTATTGCCACATATATTTAAAAAGATCGACAAAGCAATATACACAATGTGCCTTCACGTTTAATTCAAATATTTATAATGAAACATTTTCTCTGGGCGGTTAAAAGGTTTAGATGGAGCTTACGCTCTAAGAACCGTATTAATAAACTGATATTGACTGAGATGCCCAACTCAAGACACGTTAGATATGACTAGACCTGTCTTAAAACGCGCAAGAGAGTTAATTAATACGATCCTTAGAGCCGTTATCTTAATACGTACTCTATTCTGACACTGTACTATAATAAACACGACCTTAGTACGATATCATGAGTACCGTTTTCACGTGTTAAGTACCTTTTTGTACACATCACATGTCATGTTATATGCTTAGTGGCAAACAACATTAAATATGATAATCGTCTTAAGCTATAAACGCACCGAGAACGGAGGCGACGCGGTGCGTTTGCGGCTTTAATGTTTTTGTCGCTTTGCGCTTGTATTAATGTATAAATTAACACAGTGCCTTCCTATATTTAATGACGTGTAAAAAAAATAGTGGCCACTGACTGTTATGTAAGTTTTGTTGTAATATAGGTGGATTAAAGGGATGCAGCGTTACGTTAAAGTGACATAGACATAGATCACGCGCTGTCAATAAGTACCTGTAATGGGTAGGGTAACTTGCCTTTTGTTGATACCCTCCCGATTTTTAACCTTTTGACTTTAAAATTTGTATGATGCAAATTAAAATTGTAGATGAAGATTGGAACTCGCGTCACTTTTTAGCTTTACGATAGTATTTGATGTAACCTTTAAAAGGTTAAAAACTTAAAAGAAGGTTTTGATTATTTTAACTTAAGTATTAATCTAAACATTGACACTAAAAATTAAAATAATTTAATAAAAAAAAAACCGTTTTGTTTACTTAAAAATTGCATGTATAATTTTAACATAAATGTAAAGCTATGGTTGCTAAAAAGTACGCTTAAGTAGGCCTTTAGTGACCAAAGACGATAGTTTTTTTATAAAATCAAACAAAAACTATATACCAAATCCAAAAAGGCAGCTTAATTCATTTACTTCTGCTCAGTGATAAAGGTCGATATCATTTTATGATACAGTGAGCGATATCATTTGACACCTTTTTTTTCAACTAATTTTAGAGGCTAACCATGTTTAAGCCACATATATTCACTAAATATATATTTAGTCACTTTAATATTAAACAAATTAAGTTTCCTAATAATTATAAATATTTATAACTTAAAAAATACTGCTCAATTGATAGTAACGGCTAAGCTAGCCTGAGGTTAAAATTGTAATAAAATCACATCTTTTTTTAAATTTAAACAACGTAAATTTTAAACTTCATGTGTTGACGTACTAAAATTAAGAATCATTCCGTATAAGTTTATATGGTAATTACAAAATTATAAAACCTCAATTCGGCTCTAATACTTTTTTATCTATGTTTTGAAAATTGTAATACCAAAGATAGTTTACTGTTTTAAATCTACACAGATTTAGTAGGTTAAAATTTGGGCTGGTTTTTAAAAGGTTAAAAGGCGTTGAGAATGTTAAAAGAAACTGCTTTAAAACTGGATGTTAGGTCCACATATTAAGTCTCGTTATGTCTCGACGTGTATACTTACAAAAAAATATATTTATTTCTTTATATTTCATATTCTTTTTTAGCTAATTTTTATAATTTTGTTTACACAATTGACTGGGTCAAATAATTCATTCATTAGTTTTAAGCTAAAAAAATATTTTGACAATAAAGTGGATGATGAAGTCTTAATATTAACAACCTTGCAATTTATTTATCTTTAGTGAAATCATTCTCACAACTAAAAATTGTTATTATTTAGTGTAATAGTTTATTTTAATATATTTTATATGTAAGTACCTTTAAGTGCCAATAATTTCATTTAATTTCATGATTTTATAAGAAGCTGTTCCAGAGATATAGAACTGTAATAACCAAATATTGTGATAAGGTTTTTTAAGATTTAATAAAAGACAGTGAATACTACGTTTTTTTTCACAAAAATACCTTAACATATATTGTTTTCAGAGTTCATAGAGTAATGTTATTATATTGTATGTTTTAGGAAAATAATGACAGCTCATTTAGTGGTGTTAGGACCGTCCCAATCGCTGTACCATCTTATGCTTTTAACCTACTTGGTGGTAGGTTAAAAGGAGCAGTATTGTTCCTATGTGGCTATAAAACATCTGGTGAAATTACTAGTATATAGGCATTCCATCTTAGTCCTTAGTGTTTGGTAACGCATTTGATATCTCAGGATTGCAGTCATGAGCAAACCCCGGATGACGGGAGCAGAAATGCACCAGTGGCTAGTGATTAATTAAATATCAACTAAGTTTTATCGACATCGCCAAAAAGCAATTTTCAATCATCATAATTAATGGTCAAGTTTGAATACCTTCTAATAATTTGTAAACCTCTTTTATTTGTACTTATCGCAACTATAAACAACCTATATCTTACATTGACTCCAACTCTAACATTTTGACAACCTTTGAAATTATATTGAATAACAATTAATTCAGTGAAAAAATATTCCTTAGCATTTCAGCGAAATGAGAACCTCCTTCTTTTAAGGGTTCCGAAGTCAAACTAGGAACCTTTACATTTTCGCCATGTCCGTCGGTCTGCAGCTTAGTTCAGAGACTCTTAGTTATAGAAAGCTGTAATTTGGCATCAATATACATATTAGTCCCGCCGCCGACCAAGTGGTAAAATAAAATCTTGAAAAGGAAATTTTTGTTTGACTACGGAATTAATGCGATAAATATAAATAAAAGCGGTTTACAAATTATTAAAAGGTATATAAACTTAACCATTAATTTATGATGATTGAAAATTGCTTTTTAACGATGTCGATAAAACTTGTCGATATTTAATTAATCACTAGCCACTGGTACATTTTTGCTCCCGTCATCCGGGGTTTGGTCATGCATGAGACTGCAGTCTTGATAGTGCAAATGTCAATGGGTCTTAGATATGCCAATAACCATCAGGTGGTCCGTGTTCGTTTCCTTCTTGCTGTCAAAAAAATCGGCATTTAATCCAAGCACGATACTCTAAAGCACAAATTCGAAACTTCGGAGTGAAATATGCGGGGTCGAAATTTTGATGTGAGACTATTAGTGCCTGGGGTTCCTTGGAGTTCTCTACTAAATGAAATCCTGGATTCGCCTTTGACACCGTGTAGACGTGCGAGGTACTAGTGTGGAACTGTGGAGTAGCAGAGTAAAATACACCTCTTTGAGTAAGTAGTAGAAGAATAATTTTTAATATATTTATTATCGTCGCTAGCTTAGCGACGAAGATGTACCTACCTCGATTTCGATGAAGATTGCTGATTTTGACATAGTGTCCAATTAAAACTTTTCTTTTAAGGGCATATACATAAAAACTGCTCTTTTTAGATCACTTTTCGACGTCTTTATCAATCCTGTTTCATAGGAACAGATGTCACTCAATCAATCAGCTACATCCATTGTTGTGGTTATTAGACAAACGGTGATATTACTAGCACAGAGGTATTCTCAGGGTTGGCAACGCAAGGATTGCAATCCTTAGATTGTAGCTTTGAGAATGCAGATGTCTATGGGTTACAGATCCCACTTACTATCAGGTGGCCTGTGTGCTCGTTTGCCTTTTACGTACCGAAAAAAAATAACGAATTTGGTCGGACAAGTACAGTCGAGTACACAAAGATATATTGTATACACTTTTGCACTTTATTCCATTGAATTAAGGGCCAAAAGTGTATAAGTACATATCTTTGACATTGACTGACCTAATTAAAAAGCCGGGCATAAGTAGTCTGCTTATTTCGGAGTTCACCCAACTCTATACTTCAATTTATTTAGAATTAGAAACCACAATAACATTATATTGCGTCTGGTCAACTGTTTATTACCTAGCAAATAGTACAGTACAATAGTCTGGGAGCCGCAAAATAAAATTGTTTTAATGTCACTTTATTTGCGTGTCGTCAATTGTTATTCTAGTACAAATTGTAAAGAGATTACAGTTCACGAGCCGCAATATAGTGTTGTTGTGGTTTCTAATTCTAAATAAACTGAAGTATACATGTATGCCGCAGCGGCTTAGGGATTACACCTCCCCTACGTTCTCCTTGGGCAAGGTCACGGTTGAGTTCAATGTCGAAATAATAAATCGGTTGTGCCGTGAGATATCAGCACTGAAAAGGGGTCTAAAGCGATTAAAGGGGGTCTGAAAAGGGGTCAAATACACGAATTGAAATTGACGTAGAGTCCGTCAAGTGAGTCGTGTCCCATGAAAAAGGCGGCAAATTAATAGTAGATTGTTCAACAAGGGACTTAAACAAGCCATAATGACACGAGATGTTTAGCCACTCAAGCCGAGAGGATAATGAATATTCGGGATTCGGAATAGGAATATTCGGAATTGTGATATTCGGAAAAACATTTTCCGGGATTTTAATAATTCGGAAATGTGAACATTAGGAATTAAAAAAAAAACCTGATTGCGATGCATTGTGAAACTAAAATTCGGAATAGTGATGATTCGGAAATTTCAAAATCGGAATTCTGAAATTCGTGTTTATCAAATTCGGAAAAAATATTTCGATATTATGTAGTACCCGTTTATGAGCCACGAAGTCCAAGGTATACACACAGAGAGACAGGCATAATCAAACATATGACTCCATCTTGTTGGTCAGGGAATAAAAATAAACGATAATTGCAAAGAGGTCAAAAAAACATTTGAAATGTTTAAACAGTAAATTGGCCACATAGCCCTCATGTTTTAGATGTCGGGAGTCTACTAGCGCTTTGAAGATCATCGTGTTGCGAAGAAAGAACCTCCGCAAGAAACTCTAGCAGAACATTCCTTAATCATTTCATCATCATTTTCAGGGTTCCGTACACGAACGGAGCCAAAAGGAACCCTATTAATATGCCTACGCTGTCCGTCCGTCCGTCCGTCCGTCCTAACTTTAAACAGCTATATCTTTTGAACCGTAATAGCGGGGTTTTTTTCAGAATATGTGTTATGAGTGTTATGACGGCGGCTATACTAACAAATAAAAATAATTAAAGAAACTGAAATAATAAAGGTCCCCATACAAACAAACGTTTTTCAACGTATTTTTTGTTTTTGTTGTAGGTTTCGTAAAAACACTGAAATATACCTACAAGCATCAAAGGTATGATTATAGTACAAACTCTGAAAAAAAAACAAATACTTAAAAATGGTTAAGTATACGTCGAGTTGGGTTCGCGAAATCGAATTCAAGTTGGAATGTAATAATACCTACTGTGCGTAACCCTCGGTGCGCGAGTCCGACTCGCACTTGACCAGTTTTTTCAATCATAAAATGCAATAATACATTTCGGTAAACCAAATAAAACTATTTTTGAATGATGACACTGTAGTCGTGACCCTGCCTACGATGCTAACGGTCCCGGGTTCAAATCCCGGCAAGGGCAGATATTTATGTGACGAGCGCGAGTATTTATTCCTGAGTATTGTATGATTTCTTTGTATTTAAGTATTTATTTCTCTATACAAGTAAGTTTATCGTCGCTTAGTGCCTATAGTACAAGCCTGGAGCTTAGATTGTCCTCTCATATTTATTGATTTTATTGTAAAATCATGTCGTGATTAATTAGTAGGTAATCAAGTTCTTACCGCAGTTTGGATTATTTACCTACTTAATGACCTCCGTCATTTCGACGATGTTGCAATAGTGTCATGCATGAATAATAATCTCGCTAGCTTGAAAAAACCGGCCAAGTCCGAGCTGGACTCGCACACGAAGGGTTCCGTTCTTACCATTCTTGAACGGGGCCCTCTTTTTCATCATTTGGTGTTATAACAGCTCTATACCTACTGACCTGTACTAGGTATTGGTTGTTATAGCGTGTGTTAACAAAACAGCTTTAAAAAACCGACTGCAGGTTTCATATTGTCATCGGTATCCCAGTTACGTACTCTTAAATCCGCGATTTTGTATTTATTTTTAAATTAAAGTACCCAGTAACACTCTTGACACAAAGGGTTGAGGTTCGAAGCGGCATACTAGGACAACTCAAAATAATATGCCTTCCCAAAGGGCATTGGGTAAGTTTGTATGAACATTACTGTCTTTTTTTTCAGCGGCCACGTTTGATTTTCTTATTTAGAGGACCTCTACGTACACATACATAAATAAATAAAATTTAATGCTTTAAATAATATCGGAGCGAAGTATTAAGTTTTTGATACTAAAAGTACGCCCAGGTATAAATTAAATATCTCGGCTCCGATGCACCTAATATTATACATAACAAAACAAAACGTTTATTTTGAATAGATCTATCAAACTTACCCACTTTAACGAATGGCGGAGCTCCTTAAAAATGTACCTATTACTTTTAAAAAATGACTACACCCAAACCCCGATGAATTCTCTCTTCTCTACTTCCTGCCGGCAGGTAAAATAGAAGTAACAAAATCCTACGTTGATCCAAATTCGTGTTTATACCTAAATCAATTTATTGTCAACATATTATTACGCCTTGGCTGTCTTCAATCGGCTAGCCATTGTAATCAAGAAGCCAGACAATACCTCCTCATTGATAAACTAAACCAGTACCGTATCAGACGCCGAGAAGGACGGTCGCGCTCGTTGACAAGTGATAGATAACATTAGTGGAACGATCGTGAAGTGTTAAAGATGCTCATAGTTTAAGTGTTGGATTCTGTATTTATAGGATATTTGTGGTGAGTCATTAATTTAATAAAAATATTAATTTTCGTTAGCAGTTTGTTTTAGCATGTTGTTGTTTTGGATGTGTTTTGGTGGCAATTGTTGTTTTGGCTATTTACTCGTATCGCAATCTATAAATTGCTGTCTAGAGGACTCTCACGACTTTGTTTGGGTAGAATCCACGTCCCGTTGTTAGGTACCCCCTTTGCTTCACGTCGGGGGTTGATTTTCGAACTATCTTTTCTTGCACCCCTAGGGTATTTAAGGAATATTTCCTCCAAATTTCAAGTCTCTCTAAGTTCAGCGGTTCGTATGTATTGTCTTTCAGTGACGGAAGAATGTATATGTTAAGATAGATAAGTCCCAGCCGCGTCTGTGTATGTTCATCTAATACCGCTAATCTCAGAAACTACAGCATCGATTAAGATGCGGTTTTCACCATTAATTAGACTATTTCTTGAGGAATGTTTACAACTTAAATACATTAATACTATTTGACTCACGCGCGAAGCTGATAGCAACCATACAGTAAAAAAAACATGACGATTTAGGAGTTTGTTTTGTAGCTCATAACTCTTTATTGTCTTAACCGATTTTATTAAAATTAAGCTAAAAACCACCACTGGAATGTATCCTTTCAAATAGAAAAAACACATAGTAAAATTGGTCCATCCGTTTGTCCTAGGTGAGTGAGACGGACACACAAAATAAACGTCGGTTTTCAACACGTAATTTCCTTGGTCGCGTTAAAAATGTTTTATCTATCTTAGACATGTTTATTTGTAGAACTGGTTATCATTTAAATCAGCTGTACATTCAGGTTAATTAGTTTGTATTGGGAAGTGTCAATACATTGTTTCTTATCGAATACGTCGTAATCATTAGACTATTTTTTAATTAAATACGCCACTGCTTCATATTTAGTTATTTTTAAAATTTATTTTGACAAAAACAAAATAAACGAGTTTGATAATATAATAATAAATGAGCAATATTTTGTTTATTTATTTGTTTATAATCTCGCTCTCAATAACAAATGCAGCAAAATCGATATATTTTATTATTATAAAATGGGCTAATGTTGTTGCACCAGTATTAGACACTTGTATCTGAATGGCACCAATAATTGACACTTACCGCCATAATCAGAGACATTATAGATACATTTAACTTGTTTCTCCTTTAAGCTTTTGCATGAAATATCGGCACAAGGAACCACTTAATTGTCATTAACTGACGCTTGAGTTTATTGCAACGTTTCACGTGTAATCTTAATCTTTATTGCACAAAAATACAAATTTGAGTACAAAAAGTGAATTTAATGCACAACAGGAACTTTTTAAAAGGTGTAAAAAAATCATTTTTTTCTGAGTTTAGACTTACCGGACCTAACCTCAACCTTAACTTTAACCTGTCAACCCACTGTGCTGTTTGAAGAACGAGGCAGTTTCACGATTACCGTTTGTTTGATATTAAAAAAAGATCTTAGTGAAGATTACAGACGGCCAATTCATATTTCCTGAAGTCTGAACTATACAAACAAAATGATGTCATTCCGCCCACTAGTTTAAAGCAGGCGTAGCAAACCCCGATAGTATTGAATACTTTTTCTTAGTAAATAATAACCAAAAAAAAGTATGCTTAGGTATAAGACAAACCTCTATAGGGTGGTGGAATTAATAATGGACAAGGCACCAATAATGGACACATGATTCTTATTTTACAGAAGATAAGGGTTATTCATTTGTTTTCTACAATCAATTTAGGACCGTATGAAATTTGAATTAAGAGTGAACTGTCCATTACTGGTGCCTGTCAGCTAAAAGTGTCCATCATTGGTGCCGTCACCCTACGAGTAAGCATATTTTTTTTCAGGACGCCACTTTAATCGGACCTGTTGTCAATTGCATCAAATAGCGTCTATTAATATCGATCGACGTGCTCCATCCTTCATCCACCCATACGTTTATAATGCGGTAAGCAAACTCGGTTATTCCCAGTTGTCCGCAACCCCTTTGTCCGCACTGCTGACAACTGGGATTTTTTTTCCCAGTATTGGGATTGTTCATATTTTTACAATTACTTTAATTCGAAAACCATTTCGAGGAATGGGGTTTTAAAGCCGTTCTGCATTATTAAGTTTTTGAAATATTTTTATTTCGGATATTTCGACAAAAGTATATTTAACCTTTGTTTGACTTTCGTTTTTAGCTTGAAGCCCTCCTAAGTGTATCTTACGGGTTAGGCGAAAACCGCTTGAAATAGTATGTTTTAATACATTATTACAATCACTTTTTATCATTAGATATCATTTAATTGTTGTAATTTATTAGAAAATGCCAGCCTAAAATTAAAATAATCATGTCATCCATAAAATGTCTGCTAAATAAATAAAGATATTCAAATAAAACTATTGGGTCAAATACAAAATTAATGAAATTGGTCTCTTAAAATTACCCATTCTTTCAAATTATAATGTAAAAACCGTGGGCTATTTTTTTTGATCTATCCCAATTGGAAAATTGTCAATTTAACAAATCTTTAGTAATGAAATCGAACCGTATTTTTGTCAAACCATTAAAATGTTGAACACACTAATGACAAATCAACAAAAACAGGTACATTCGCTTTGCTGAGAAGAAAAGCCGCAAGAAACTCAACACTCAGTTTTTTTTTAATATTACTTATGACAATGGTAATATTTAACCTAGGATTATATAAAACAATAAATATGGATGAATATAATAAAAATATCATGCGTAGATGAGCAGGAAAACGTTTCATTAATTAATTATAGAAAAATCAGTAATGTAGAACAAACAAATGATCAAACGATCAAAAAGTGACTTTTCTGACGAATGTCAATGAAGGGAAACAATATTTGTCAATCACTTTCGACCAAAGGAATTTCAGGCAAACGTTTTTCGGACTTAAGATAGGTTAGACAAAGTAGACGCGTAAGGGTCTCCCCAGATCTATCGACACGGCATCGGCTTGAGTCGGTAAGAAAAAGTTTTATCTCCATGCAATAAGAGCGAAAACGACGTCGCTTGGCTCGGCTCGGCTCGCTTCAGCGTTGCGAACGGAACGACGTCATTTTCGCTCTTACTGCATGGACATAAAACTCTTTCTTACCGGCTCAAGCCGATCCCGCGTCGATAGGTTTGCGGAGACCCTTAGAGACCAAATTTATCAATATTATATCTATTGCAAATATTACATTTAGGCCGTAAAATAAAGGTATCGTAAATATATCCGATAAGCAATCTACCGATTATTTATCAAAATATACAATGCACCCCTACAATACTGATGCAATGATAAAATTAAATATTTGAACGACGCTCGAAGTGGCATACTTAGTTATTGAGGAATAATCAAAATTTTGCTCTAGTCAATATAGACTTAATTGTGTTCAGAATAGGACTTACTTTGGCTAGGAATTAATAAGAAAAGTAGAGTTTGTAATAGCAACTATGTTGTTATTGCAACTGAATTAAAAAGGCACGTGTCCTCCCTTGTTGTTGGTTAGCGAGTTATTTAACTTTTGAGTATTTTAAAAAAATTCCGTCTTGATCTAAAAATTTCGATTGTGTAAAAACTACTTCACTCTTCGATCTAAAAATGCATTTTTCTAATAGCTGATAAATAAGCAAATGCTTCAAACAAAAACACTTCGCAAAAGTTTCAAATACCTTGGAAATAATACGTTCTTAAATAACAAATCAGTATTTTTTGAATATTTCGAAGCGATTACTCCGAAAAATGTATGAGACTTGGCGTACAAATCACGGAAAAAACTTTCTCAATTCATAAGCTTTCCAAAAAAGTGCAAATATTGTCCACTTTAATGCAGGTTTTAAAAATTAAGCTGATTAAACGAGCAGAAGGCGCGATGTGAATTTAATGTACACTGACGAATGGTCGAGGTGGCCCGATCCCTTGCCTCTACGCAGCACAAGGAACACTAATTTCTACCGCTACCAGAACTCATACACTCTTGAGCTCTGAGTATTTGGAGTGCTAGAGCCGCGCTCTGCTCAGCAGCGGCACTTGAGTGGCTGAGGTGCGAGAAAGGAAAAAGTGCTGAAGCACATTGCATCCCATAGGAGACTACTGCCTCCAGCCCACGGAACCAGGGTTAAGCCGTCTGGCCGCTTACCATCCGAGCAATTAAGACCCCGTGGCTCAAACACACGAGACACATTAGCTTGAACCAAAACCCGACGAATGTAATGTTTTTAATATCATTAAACCAAAACAAGTCCGTTCGTTTGGCAGTTACGATGCCACTGACAGACACACAGACTGATAACATCCCTCTTTTTTATCGAGGGGTTAGTAAAACTATCAATACTAAACAAAATATCACACGTACCAGTAAAATGTGTCAAAACAAGGTCAAAACTCAAAATGATTACCAAAACAAATAAATAAATAACAAATATCTTACAGTAAAGTCTATTGCCTCGTCACAGTCATCACTTAAGTAAGATGTTGTTGACAACTCTATAAACTATCTACTTAAGTATTATTTGAACAACATAATCGATCTAAGTAAACAATACATATATGCTAATATCACGTCGAGATGCTATTCATATTTAAATCATAACCTTTGTTGTTAAGGTTTAAAATGAATTCATTTGAGATGTACTTTTTCGATAAGCAACCAATTATAATACAAACGACGAGGCCTTATCCAAGACGCATTACGCTAAGTAGCGTTTCTATTAGTTTCGTTTTTTAAACCAATCACGTCACTGGTATATGACGTGATACGAAGAGTCACGTGATCTACCAGTGACGCGATTGGTTTAAAAAACGAAACGAATAGAAACGCTAGTAAGCGTAATGCATTTGGCTAGTGTGGATAACGTTAATAGGTATAGCACGATACAATTAATATGGCGCGCGTCAAAGCTCTTACGCTGTTGTCAGAGAGTCTATTTTTGCTTAATCTGCGCGCCAATACTAATTAGCGGCTTGCACACGTAAAGTTCGGACCGCGGAAAACGCCACGCGTCGTTCCAATCTTCGTTCCGAACCATACGTGTAAAAGCAACTGTAATAGTAAAATAGTAAAAAAATTACGGTCCGGAACGAAGATTGGAACGGCCCGTGGCGTTTCCCGCGGTCCGAACTTTACGTGTAAAGGCCGCTATTGTGTCGTGCTTGTAAAAAAACTTTTTTTTCTGTGGAATGAAGACGGCAAACATTCACACAGGCCACCTGGGGCCTGTTTTATAAAGCTACAAATTATAATTTACAGGTTACAAGTTTCCATTTGACACAAGCTCGACTAATGACGACCAGCCATTTGAGCAGTGTCACCAGTTTAGACCTGTAAAATTGTAACTTGTAGCTTTATAAAACGTGCCCCTGATGGTATGTAGGATCTGAGACCCATAGACATTTGTATTATCAAGACTACAATCTTAAGACTGCAATCTTAAGATCTCAAATGTGGCGTTTTTCTATGAAAAGGGACCTTATTGTCGATGGCGCTAATCCGCACTGCGTCACGCGACGTTGTATTTATATCGGAGCATAGTTAATAATGGCGGAAGCGCCATCGACAATGAGGTACCTTTTCATAGATAACGCCACAAATGCGTTGCTTACCCTGAGGACTAAGATGGAATGCCTCTATGCTAGTTATTTCACCGGTTGTCTTATCTCTACAATGCTCTACACTGTTGTTAGGCGGTAGCTTTAAGGATAAGATGGTGGTAGCGACCCGGATGGACCCTGCACAAGGAAATAGCACCATTTGTAGCAGCACTTGTCGCATTTAGGTACCTTGCCGCAACAAATTCAAATACACCTTTAAGCGCAAGCTTAAGGATTATAATTATGTTGACGCTCCAGAAATCCTAATCCTCATCCAGCACTTCGTAACAAGATGCAAGCCACTAGCAATGCCATTCGCGTGGCAGAATATTGGTCAGCTCTTATATATGAGCCGTCGACACGCTAAGAAGAAAAATATGCCAACCTGTTGTTTTAAAAATCACCCTTTATTCACCTTTTTTTTATCAAGGCAGTATTTATGTATGCGTTTTTATTATAATTTTCTCTGCTATCACTAAATTATACAGTAATCAAGCAGTACATACATACATACCTTCCTCTACATTCATCAACCTCTTCATGCACGTTCGTCGGTTTCGGGTCTTATATACAGGGTGTCCCATAAATCGACGTCAACCCGCCTAGGGCTGATAGAGCAGCTAGAAAGCTATCGATTTAACCCCTTTGTTTGTTCAGCGATTTTTACTAGTTTCGGAGATATTGAACATTATAATCTGATTTTTTGTAATTTTCCCTTATGTCTTTGTCACGAAAAATCCTTAATTTCATTTTTTATTTCAGAAGTTTTTCAGTGGTTTCTTACATTATTACAATCATTACGAATCAGCGAAGTTTTTAAACTCTTTTGCTCGTTTTTTTATAATCAACTTTTTAAGTAAGGACATAAAGTTTGTTTCTCAATACTAGGTGTCAGGGTTGGTTTTTCACTTTGTATGGAAAATACAACTTCACGTCATTACTTAGAAAGTTGATTATAAATAATACATGAAATTTAAAAAAAAAATCGTCACTAGTATATAATATATATTGCCAGTGCTATATAGGGACCATGTCGCGAGCAGACCTGCTAGAGGGGGTGTTCTTTTTGTAGTGGTGATTATTATTTACATCTTTAATATTCGAGTAGCTTAGTTTTATTTTAATTTAAATAAGTTTAGGATATAAGGGAAAATTACAAAAAGTCAGATTATAATGCTCAATATCTCCGAACCTAGTAAAAATCGCTGGACATACATAGGGGTTTAAACGATAGCTTTTTATCTGCTCTATCAACCCTAGGCGGGTTGACGTCGATTTATGGGACAACCTGTATAAGTGGTTTACACGTATGTTTATACGTTTATGTCGCATAGTATAATATAGCATGTTTGTACGGCACTCCGTGAGTCACTGAGGCGGTAGGGACTGGGTAGTGATTCTTTCAAAAGCAAAGGTGAGCTACGTGGTGCGTAGTGCACCTTGGCTGGGCTCTTTGAACACGGATAAAGCAAGAATTATCGGCGACGGTCGGCAGCGGAATAACCTGTACAGTCACGAGATTTAATTTAGTACCCGCCTTAGGTCCAAAGTCAATCTGACATTCTACAACAATAAGGTTGAGTTTCCCAAAAGTTACAAATGACTTGACATCTCTAATGACATTGACGACTTCAAGCATATTTTTCTTGAAATGGGTCCTAAATTAACGCTCGTGACCGTACCTACCCTCATTTACCTTGTCTTTGTCAGTGTCTTTTGTGTAGGGCATAAATGTTTATCTTCTTCTTCTTCTACCTACGAAAGAACAAAGTGTAAGTTAGTTGTCAACCAAGCAAATTAGACAGTCTTTAGAGGTATAAGCAGGTTATCCGTCGTGTCATGGTCCACGTTATCACTTATCACTACTTATCAACGGAATTCGGAGCCAAAAAGATTACAGTGACAACTCGGACGCGAACGACTGTTCACTATTTACATGTTTTTATTTACTTTGTACGTTACATACATACATACACATTAAATCACGCCTGTTTCCCAGAGGGGTAGGCAGAGACCACTTCTTTCCACCTGCTATGATCTTGACAAATCTCTTTCGCTTCTTCCACATTCATACATCGAGTCATGCACGCACGTCGGTTTCGGGTACTTAAAATTCGGCCCTTTTCCAGTATTTCTCCGATTTGATTCGAAAAAGTACGCCTAGGGCGGCCCCTACATACATATAAAATTGACGTCAGTGACAAAGTTAGCGGTCCTAGGTTCAATTCCCGATTAGGGAAAATGTTTAAGTGATGAACGCGAGTATTTTATTCCTAAGTCTTGGATGTTTTCTATGTAGATTCGTATTTTTTCTCTATAAAAGTAAGTTTATCGATGGCTTGTACCCATTGATATTTAGTAGATAGTACACTTACATACACATAATATAAACTCACGCCTTCATTCCCGGAGTGAGGCAGGCAGTGCTACAGAATTACCAACAACTCTAAAAACTTGTTGATAACTCTGTAACCACACTTTGCACAATCGGGCTAAGATGTTTACCAGTCTATTAGTGACAGGTTTTCAGCCCATCGCCTAAAAGTACTACACAGTTGGCGTTTAATATTATTTTACCATGTTGTTTGTTTTCAATAAATAATTAAATAATAATAATAAACAGCCTTTTTTTTTCATGTTTTATGTAATTCTGTAGCTCTGCCTACCCCACTCTGGGATTACAGGCATGAAGTACAGGCAAATTTTTGCGCACCGTTTCAAGACCATCGATAAATGATGTCTTCGATAATTTATCTTATCTTATCTAGCTGCATCTGTCTTAGTCACTAAAATCTTCAATTCCGCGAACTGGTTTGATGGATAAAGAATGGTTACTTCTAGTATTTGTTTAGCTTAAAGGGGCTTCTAAACGGGCCATATTTTCACTGCAATATGTGGCCGGCAACTATTGGTGTCCCTCTCTTACTCGTATGTTAGAGAAAGACACCAATAGTTGCCGGCCACATATTGCAGTGAAAATATGGCCCGTTTAGAAGCCCCTTAACAGAATTGACGCGAAACGGACGCTCTGAAGGTCGCTGACCGATTAAGTTACTCGATTCGTTGAATTCTAATCTAGTTATTCTAGCTAACTTAAAGACTACAACTAGACTTTTACAACAGTTAAAACGTTTTATTTGTTCAAAACATTATCCTAGGATTTATACATCTCTGACTAAAACATGGTTATTATTATTCTTCCTCGATTCGGTTTTTGCTTGTTCACTCCTCCCAAACTATTAGAGACTAGAGGACTCCCGCGACTTCGTACGCGTAGAATTAGTTTCCCGCTACCCCCCATCGTCCCCCACTTCTTCCCGTTGGGGGTCGATTTTCGGGAAATCCCGTCTTAGTGCTCACTTACATCATGAAAGGAACCCATGTACCAAATTTCAAGTTTCTAGGTACAGTAGTTTCGGCTGTGCGTTGATATGTCAGTCAGTCAGTTTAGCCTTTTATATATATAGATATCAGGATCAAATTTAGCCCGTAATACAACATCTAGCCAATGATGGTTTAGAAAAAAATTAATTGATAATTGGACATAGACTTTTAATGGGAAAAATTTGAGAAGAGCCGAAACTTCGATTTTAAGCGGCGCCCTTCGCTCGTAACCTTTTTGAAACTTCATCTTTAGCTTTAGTTACAGACATGATGAGAAATCGATCGTTATTGGAAATCTGTACTAAAATCCCCGAACAGTTACTGTACAGGTATTCTGGAGGGAACTCGCGGGTTAAGCTACGTGAGTGAGCGTTACTGAGCTTTCTGAGGGGCTAGACAAGATGCACTACGCTAACTATCGTTTCTAATCGCTTCGTTTTTAAACCAATCACGTCACTGGTAGATCACGTGACTTTTCGTATCACGTCATCTACAAGTGATGCGATTGGTTTAAAAACGTAACGAATAGAAACGCTGGTTAGCGTAATGCATCTTGTCTAGCCCCTCTGAAATGATGGCAGCAAACCGCTTCGCTCCATTTAGACTTGCCCGGGGACGGCAAGTGCACCTAGTATAAATTTGCACTCTTCGCCCTAAGGTATTATCGTCTCAAAAAAATATCTGTCGAAGGGTTCATCAAGTGAGCAAAGTCAGTAAAGCTCTTTCTTTCTTTCATTCTTTCTTTTAAGACACCGGGACCGGTTCTGGTGTCATAAGTCCATGTTCAGCAGTTGACGTCATTCAAGTGAAATGATGAAGGCAGTCATTGCTTGACATAGACCTTTCCTGCGCTCATATTATGGAATTAGGGATGTAGATAAAACTTCTGTCACCCTTTGACCAGTATGTGTGCGAGAGCGACGGATGCTTTATCCACCGAGATAAAGGCGACCATATACGGGTCCAGTGGATCTTTTAGGCCGCGTTCATACCAAACGTAGTGCCATCCGCCGCATGTTACGCAGTTTACTAGTTTTCCTTTGATATTCAACTTTTCGGTCGCGTCGAGCGCCTACGTCAATTACCTATACCTATACCTATATGCCAGGGGAAAATGTCACACCAATTGACCTAGTCCCAAACTAAGTTCTAGGCTTGTACTATGGGTACTAGATAACGATATAAATACTTATTTATAGAAATATATACTTAAAATACATAGAAAACATCCATGACTCAGGAACAAATTTTCGTGCTCATCACACAAATACCTGCCCTTACCGGGATTTGAACCCAGGACCGCTAGCTTCGTAGGCAGGGTCACTACCAACTAGGCCAGCGCGTCGTCAACTCATTCCATACATTTTGTCAGTTTTCGCAAATCTATTACGTTAGCGTTAACTTGTCTAGCCTCACTGTTCATTCTGATCCCTAAGCAACAGAGTTTAAAATTATCTCCATGAAACAAAATAGCTCAAGGGTCGTTGGTTACTAGTATAATATCCCGCGCGAGCGTGGCTTGATTTGTTCCACAAGGCGCTGTCTCTTTCGACCTGAAGACCTACGGCCGCACTTAGAGTCAGTTTCATGACAATTTTTTTAACACAAGTTTTAAAAAGAAAGAGTTATTTGTCTATAAAATGTCTCTATAGTACTGGGCATCTATTCTAGGCGGTAAAATCTATATCGTCTTTGACCTGTTACGGTATTGTTTTTAACTTCGCTGCCACTACTGTCAAGTGAATAAGAATTATCAAAACGTTGACATTACGATAACAGAGCGCCTCTATTCTAGCTGGTAAAAACCATAGTATCTTCACCGAATAGTAAAAGTTACGTAAACATAAAATACTTAAGGTTCGCCCTTGTAACTTTTTGTCGACCCTTGCACAGAGCGTATTACTTGGCGTATCCATTTCATCGACAGTATTCGACAGGCTTTTCTAGGTCCAGAGTTTAAAATTTTGAGATATTCAAAAGTCTAACCTAACCTAACCTACGTATCTAACATTCAAGATACCCTAAAAATAACACGGCTACAGCAGACAATAGGTTTAGATAAAGTGAAATTCGGTGAAATGAAACTTTCTATGCGAAAAAGACGGTAAAACAAACGGACATCGTAAAATAATATTATGAAAATGTGCGTCTGTTTGAGAGGTTCTTCGGAAAGATTCAGAATGAATAGAATAGAATAGAATAGAATAGTTTATTCGTCAATTCTTGGACAATTACATTTAATATTTACATAAACATAAAATGCACTAGAAGACATGTCAAATGATTTTTTTAATAGTAAAGACGTTGGAAAACGTCTCTACATCACTACATAATATAATAACGAAGTCCTCCGCCGCGTGTCTGTATGTTCACGATAACCTCAAATAAAATAAAACGACTGAACGGATATTCATGCGGTTTTCACCATTAGTTAGATTTTTATTCACGAAAGGTTTTGTATGTACGGCTGTCACAGAAATCTTACATAAACCGAAACGAAGCGAGGGCGGGTCGCTGGAGACACTCACGAAGACATTACCACCGAACCATAAACTTGAAACAATAGTTATTTATGTCACAAGGGAGCAAAATAAGATATTTTACGGCGAGGGCGTACATTGAATCCTGAGCGTAGTGACGGATTCAAGTGATAACGCACAAGGTGGAAATTATTTTGCTACCGTATGACACATACTGCTCTTCACATCACCTATGATCAATAAAACAAAAGATCATCATCACCATCACCATCATCATCATCATCATAATCATCATCACCATCATCATCATAATCATCACCATCACCATCATCATCACCATCATCATCATCATCATCATAACCATCATTATCATCATCGTCATCATCATCATCATCATCATCATCATCATCATCATCATCATCATCATCCTAGTCAAATAGTAATGCACGTAACCGATTACGTGCAAATAAAAAAATTCTAGTCAAGTTTGCAACAAAATGTCCTTGAACAGAAAAGTGCCACTTTGCTCCCTCCTAGCAGGGAAGAAAACTCCCCATTCCGAATAGGTGATGTGAAAAAGAAAGCACTCTCGTCTCAAGCGCCAAGTGGAGCCAACCAGCGTGAAATAAGATTCTCCGGTGCGGATATAGTAATTTTCTACTTGAGACGAGACACTCGGTACACGCGCACTAACGCCGATGTGTTGCCCGTGGGAAGGTACCGTCGTTTTATGCCACCCAGGTTTGAAATATTAGATTGAATAATGTCATGTTTAATTTGTTAGCAAGTTCTTTAATTCATGCCGTAGTTCCATTTGAATATTTACTGGCGTGAGATGTGGTTTCCTATTATTAGATGTTAAAATAGATATGAGAATATAAGTCAGATGTATTATCTGTTGGAAATCCTCAATAAATAAATAAACTAGCGAGGAGTGTTATAAGGCCCATTATGAAGGACCACGTAATATATAAGTTGTCACATAATTTGAGACGCTTGCGTTTTCCCATTTCAGTATTTTTCCGACAAATATGACTTTTCAATTTTGACAACACACCAAAAAGGTCTTACTCAATTTATTTTAAGTTATACTTATCCTTAACTAATAAACTAAGGTCCGTTTTTGGGCGTTTTTCAAAAAAAGTATGCATGAGCTTTTTTTCAGAATTGGTTTTTTTTTTGGTTTTTCTTACTCAGAATCGTAGATACTATCGATCCTCATACAAGATAAAAAGTGTCCCGGAAAAAGCTAGGTATCAGGAGTTGCCGCGATTTTCTCATAACAAATTTTCACAATTGTAGAAGTTTCTCGTCTGTACGGTTCTATAAATGCTTTAGGTATATATTTATTCATTAATTTATTCATTAATTCAAATAATCGCATTAGGTATTATTAGGTAGGTATATCAAGTAATAACATTTACTTTAGTTATTACAGGGGAAAAGGCAATCAAAGATATCTCAAGTCAGTAAGTACCTATCTTAATTGAGGCCATTTTTCAATAAGGATCATGCGATTAACCTTTTGTGAATCTGTTTGGTGAATTGAAGCATCCGGTCGAGTTTATGAGATACGGTCGCTTTATTGGACTTACCGACTAACGAGGGCTTTAGAGGTTAATGTCTTACGACTACGTGGTTAGCCCCACGGAATAGAAAAAAACAGGACAAGGCGAGTCGGACTCGCCCACCGAGGGTTCCGCACATGACACGGTTAACTCAATTCAAAATTTGCACCGCCGCGGGAGCATTCCATGGTTATGTAATCGACATTCGTACTCGATTTTAAGACTTTACAGCTCTGGTACCTACTCCTTTCATTTGAGGTTCCGTCATTTGTTAATAATAAAATATCAAAGCTAAATGTGTACTTAAAAAAACCATGAACTACTTTTGACATTATGTCTAAGTTCGTAAATAAACTAGGTGTACCTAAACCAAACGTCACGTAAGCGACCGCAAATCAACCTAGTCTGAAACAGGTGATATTTTCGAAAATGTTAGCGAAACACGAGACAAAGGTGAATTAAAAATAAAATTAAGTTACCGTTTTTCATGGAATGCTCCCGCGGTTCCTTGCACAAAGACCCTGTTTTTATTGTGATTTAATTAAAAATGTTGGGTTTCAGATTTTTTCCTATATTTGTAGTATAAGACGGTATTACTTGCCAAATTTCATAGTTCTAGGTCAACGGAAAATACCCTATAAATTTTGATTCCCTTGAGAGTGTCGAAATATATGTTTTTAGCGGCATAAACAGCCGTATCTTTTTTTTACATTAACTTATAAGTTTGATTTTTTCTCAGCTTCAAGGAACTGTAGACTTAAGTATATGGTTTAAATTTCAACTCAATACCTCCACGCGTTCCCGAGATAAAGGGTCTTGAAACACAGACAGACGGACAGACGGACAACAAAGTGATCCTATAAGGGTTCAGTTTTTTCCTTTTGAGGTGCGGAACCCTAAAAACAGTGGAAGTGGCATGAGCTTCGCTTAGTATCAGACCTGGTTGTCGCCAATACTCAAACTATCATAAAAATAACACGCCGCCATGGAAAATGATTTTGGTGCCGCTATCGTTTTTACATTCCAAAATAGCACAATACAATAAGGCATGCTTCTGGATTTATTTTCTATTTTAGAAATATCGAAATAAGCGATCGCGGCAAAAGTATGGTAGGTTATGCAGAACTCCGCATAACTATGCCACACGTTACACGCCCATTTGACACTTCTACTGTTTTTTCTGTTCTGTGGTTAGCCCACAGGAGCTATATTGTTCACGGAAAAACAATATTGCCTATGGTGTGTTATCGTTAGGGCCCGGATTCTGGGGGCGGCTTTTGACATTTTGTAGGGAGAGAACACCGCTGTTTATCGATGTTAACGATAAATCGATAGTTTATTTATTTATTTATGTCTTTATTAAATAAAACCTCAAATTTTCCGATTATACGTACCTACGCGTTTCAGCGGTCGATGATGAAAAAAGTTCGAAAAATCGGGGTGTTATAAAATAATACTTTCGTTTTTATTATATCAAAGGGTAGTCAAATAAGCCGCCTAACGTTAAGTGGTGACAGAGGGATCTATTCTCAAGTTATAAATTCGTAATTATACTGATTCCGATAAAGCAATTTAAACGGAATAAACTTTCCGATATTTTGAACTTTTTTCATCATCGACCGTTGAAAAGAGTGGGTACGTACCATTGGAAATTTGAAAGATTTTTAATAAAGACATAAATAAATAAATAAACTATCGATTTGTCGATAACATCGATAAACAGAGGTGTTCTCTCCCTACAATAAATACAACTTGTCAAAAGCCGCCCCCAAAATTCCGAGCCTTACACCCGTATTCACAAACGTCACTATGAGGTCTCACAGTGCTCACGAACGCACAGGTTGGTTCAAATCGTCTCATAAACAAAAGGTCGGTCAAAAAGGACCAATCACAAAGCTGTATTGAACGCAGTGAGTTTACTCAGTGAAGGATTCCTTAAGGCTTGACAGCTCTTATTTATAATTTGACAGTAATGGCGGCCGAGTAAAAAACAATAACATAACACGTCAAAGACAATATGGTTTTACCTACCGTGTTGAATAGAGTTCTAGACAAAGTTCCTATTAATAACTTCAATTTGAAGTTACAACGTTTTAATTTCGAGATACAAGAAAGATTGCACAACAAAGTCAATGATTTCATTAATCACTTAGTTTATTACTAACATAAACGAAGAACGACGGAAAAACACATTCTAACTCATTTATTTTTTATGGAAATATACAGATATAATATCTTCTAGTCTGCAAGTGACAGTCGATGTGATCGGTTAACTGGAAAAGATAAAAGAATTATTCATTCTAAACCATTATGTTTGTAAATATCGAAGTTTATGTATTCTAATATACAATGGAACACGTGCATCTCATAAAATATATTATATAACATTGTATATAATTTCATATTATAAACGTTCATAAGATATATGCGTTGGATATAACAAAAACTATAATTTCAAAAGGTATAATGCTTAATTAGTATAACATTTGTGTTATATATACATTCAAAAGGAATAATAACTTTTTATATAACATATAAAGTAGGTATATGAATTGTAAGCTACATTATCATATAGTACAACATTTCTAAGGAATCATAACTTGTAATATAACATACATAAGGTAGGTATATGAATTAGCTATAATATAAGTAATATGACATACTCCGTAAAAAAAATATGTCTCTTCTGATTCATTTGAAAAAAAAGGTAAAAGGCAATAAGCGAGCGAATACGGAGCGAGCGAGTAAGATGGGCCGGAGCAGAAGCGACTCGTATAGATTAAGTTAGAAGGCTATGTGATATTTTCAGTGTTAGGTCTTTCTTTGTAGCATTCTATAAAATCTTGCAAATTTTTAGTTACTTATACGTTTCGTTCATTATACCAATTAAGGGCCGATTCGAACAAACTGGAATAACACTTAACGCGAGATTAGTCCATACAAATTGGACGTTTAATCTAGGTATAAGACCTTATTCCAGTTTGGTCAAATCCGCCCTAAGTGTAGATACCAAATGAAGTTGTATAAAGTTACCTTAAATTATCATTAGTAATAGATATTTTGTTCTTGTACGTTCTATTACTTACCTAAATTAGGTCGCTGAAAGGAAAAGCAGCTGTAACCTTGTTTTTTGCTCATATTTTTAACCTGTCACTAATACACTGGATAACATCTTAGCCTGGTTGTGCAAAATGTGGTCACAGAATTATCAACAAGTTTTTGGAGTTGTTGGTGAGTCTGTGGCTCTGCCTACCCCACTATGGGAATGAAGGCGTGAGTTTATGATTGATTGATGATTTTTGAGATAAGTGGCGACTGCCAATGTTGGAGTACATATTATTGCTGGTGACTGTACACAGTATTTTCCGCAGTCGGGTTTTTTAATCTCTTAATATTTGTGGGAAACCCTTTTATTAAGATGAAAAACCATGTAAGGAAAATATACTTATTTTTATAAATATAACACATCGGACGCCATGAGCACTACCTACCTATAGCATCAAAACAACCCTATTGTGAAAGGAATAAGGTTGAAAACGTTTGAATAAGAATCCGCAAGTAGGTACAGTCGAGTACAAAGATATATTATGATACCCTTTTGCACTTTATTTCAGGGGAATAAGGTTCAAAAGTGTATGCATGTCTTTGTACTCGACCGTACCTACCTTATTAATAATTTAACGGGAACCGGTGAAGTTTGATAAGTATTTTTAAAATGATTATTTTTCCGCGAAGTAACAAGAGTTTTTATCCTGGAATAACCCAGTAAGTGCTGATTATATTAGCGATACGATAATATGACATTATCACAATAATAATATCATTTATTAACATGATTGTTGGTTATCCGACATAGTGAATAAATAAATAAATAAATGAATATCAGGGGACAACTTCACACAAATTTACCTAGTCCCAAACTGTACCTGGCTTGTGTGAGAAATAAATACTTAAATACATACCCCCTTACTAATAAACGTTGAGTAAGGGTGGTATAGCTATACAATGTTTTGTCCTTATCTGTCAAATCCAAATGTCACAATGACAGATAAGGACAAAACATAACACAAAGTTTATTAGTTTATTAGTAAGGGGGATAGAAAAGATCCAAGAGACGGGAATACTCGCGCTCCTCACACAAAAAATGCGCACCGGGATTCGAACCCAGGCCCGCTAGCTTCGTAGGCAAGGTCGCTACAAACCAGGCTAACACGTCGTCGAAAATTTAATATAATACAATAAACATACGTCAGCGTTTCTAGTCGGAAAAGTAGTTTCTAGTCGATCAGCATTAGTACCTACCCAAAAAAAACAAGATGAATATAAACTTCTTCAACCAAAAAAGATGTCGTATAGGTGAAACCGTAATGCTTTCATCATGTTAGGGTGGTATTCCACCCATCCAATTCTTTGTCCAATGTGCATTTGATCAAAGAAATTTGATGACTTCATCAAATTTTCTAGAAACACCTACATTTGATCAAATGTTACGAATGACATTTAATTCAAAATGGCTACGCAAATAGTATGAAAACTTGGACCAAGATATTGGATAAGTGGAATGAGCCTCCATCAAAGAAATTTCATCAAATATTGAATATAAAAATTGGACAAAGAATTGGATAGGTGGAATACCACCACCTATCCAATAATTTGTCCAATATGCATTTGATCAAAGAAATTGGAGGACTTCATCAAATTTTCTAGAAACGCTTACATTTTATCAAATGTTACGAATGACATTTAATTCAAAATGGCTACGCAAATAGTATAAAAACTTGGACCAAGATATTGAATAAGTGAAATGGGCCTCTATCAAAGAAATTTGATCAAATATTGGATATAGAAATTGGACAAAGAATTGGATAGGTGGAATACCATACCACTCACGGTCGAGTTAAAAACAACCGTTTCAACGGTCAAGTAAATAAGAGT
Source organism: Acleris cristana (assembly GCA_948252455.1). NCBI lineage: Eukaryota > Metazoa > Arthropoda > Insecta > Lepidoptera > Tortricidae > Acleris > Acleris cristana. Next base: position 16,529,927 of record OX411781.1, on the reverse strand, counting down.
TATACAGGGTGTAAAAAACGAACGCTAAATGGATGGCAACTACCATAAATATTGGAAATAGCAAATTCTACGCAAAGGAGACGTACTTGTATATTTGAAAAAAATAAATCCCGCATTTATGGATTTTTGAGAATTCGTCTGCCTTATCGAGGGATCGAACTGGTCGAATATGATAAAATGGCGGCGGCGGTGCATTTTGAATTGAGTTAACCGTGTCATGTGCGGAACCCTCGGTGGGTGGGTCCGACTCGCCTTATCCGGTTTTTGTTTCTTTATTCTTCTAATTCTCACAACACTCTCTTTGAATCTCATTGCGACCATTCAACTATAAAATATATGTCTTAAGCAACTCCTCACTTAGTTTAGATACTTTAGACACATAATAAACGTTATCTAATTAGTATATTATAATCTACAGCCCTGAGATAACCTTTTACACGCGTGTATCGTTTAAATAAACATTCAATTTAGTACCCTGTCACTTTAACCTCTTTGATAATTCTGGGTGGCATTACAAACAAGATGGTAAAGCGACAAGGTACCAAGGTGATCAGGTATTTGTGAACGGCTGTACAGTGTTCTTTGAAATGATAATACTGCACATGCTGTTATAAATGCTATATAATGAATGTATATATACGTGTTATGTAATGTTGTTCGTCACTTTGTTTATTAATCTAATTTAAATCGATAGAAAGGGTTGGATATTTGACCCGAATTTACAAAACTAGGGTTCTAATCAATCTCAGATGAAAGTAAAATAGCGGAAGATAGGTGTAAGGTGACGATCATAATTATGATATGGGTGAATCAACTTTTAAAGTACTCCTTTTCTTTTGCGGTATTAAAACTTTCCTGGTGACTGTATGATTAATAATAAATTATTAAAATCAGACCACCAAATTTACAGACCTTACACTTTAAACACCTGAAATAATCTTTTATCTTCGAAAAAACCTGGTAACGCATCAGAAAATGAACATTTCCATACAAAACCTAGGGACAACATTGTCCGCTGCGTTACCAACTATATTATTATTTAAAACTGTACTATTTTAAATCAAATCATTTCAAATGTTAGCCTATTTGTCTGATTTAATAAGCGTATTAGCCACGTCGTTGGCAAATAATTATATAGTTTTTCTAAAAAACATATAATTTGTGAAACCTGTCGATAAATGGGGAGTACTTAAAAGTTGATTCACCCATATTCCGTACTCGAATAGTGGATTAACAAATTACAACAGTACAGCAGTTTTATTTCTTTAAACATGTCTAGTTATTAATTTACAAAATACCATAGGATATTTAATTCTAATGAAAAATTGCGTGTTTATTATTATTGTATATGTGTTTGGCTGTTTTGTCCGTATGTCTGCCCGCTTGATATTATTATTTATAATTTTTTGCAAACGGATTCACTCCCTCCGACTAGTTTATATCGCGACCAAATGTAAAAATAGATATTAGATAATGCAAATTTTGTAGTCTAAAAATAAATGATAAGTATATTATTTGTATTTTTTTTTTGGATATTTTTTGCTGATGCTACTGTGAAATCAAACTGCAGATTACACCTAACTATTCACACAATTACGCATAGTATATTTTTGTCTCGATCTGCAAAACAGTGAACGCTTGTGCGAACGAAATGAAATAAATATCACCCCGCCCGCCGCGAGAGCCAATGTTCGAGGGTTTGCCGGGCGTAATGTGGACGCAGCTTAACTGTTGCACGTAACATCGTGATGTGTACGCGGCTCGCGAGCCTGAGGGGCTAGACAAGGTGCATTACGCTAGCTAGCGTTTGTATTAGTTACGTTTTTAAACCAATCGCGTCACTTGTAGATGACGTGATACGAAAAGTCACGTGATCTACCAGTGACGCGATTGGTTTACAAACGAAACGAATAGAAACGCTGGTTAGCGTAATGCATCTTGTCTAGCCCCTCTGTTCTCCACTAGGAGCTCGTTACTGTAACTGCTACGGGTACAGTTACAGCTCACTAGTGAGTAACCAGCTTTAACCACGATACTAAAAATTCCGCGAAAAAATATGAAACAATGAACCACCCTAAGTTGACGAGGATGACGTCACTGTCATTTGTTTACTTTAACGGTAATAGTCCAAGAGCCCACGACACTAAACCTAGTTCGGTAAGACTACCAGATGATATATATACAGGGTGTAATGCAAGTCGAGTTCCAAATGAGAAGGGGGGGTAGCTAGGGTCACTTGCAACACGTTTTGGGCCAATTAACACTCATCCTGCCCACGCCCACGGTGTTTTTTTAATATTTTTTTTAAATAAAATCTCGGTATCTTCCAAAAGTTAACCATTTTGTTTACCTATCTTTTTTTTTAAATGTGACAGCGCAAAAGTATTTGTATTTTTTTAATCTCTAATGTATGCGTATTCTAATGAAATGTTATTTTTATTCATATAGTAAACTAATAAAAAAATATTAGCCGACAAAGTGTGAAGGACAGAAAATAAAAATCGTCAAGGTCAGCTTTACGGCACAATTAAAAAAAAAGTAGACGCTCCTCAGATCTTCCAACATCATAAAAACTTCTCCAGTTCCTGACCATTCTTACGGTATACCATATGTCTAGAATCACGTTCAGTTTTTCGGCAAAATATGGTTTCAATCTAAAATGGTGGGTTACATTACCTAGTACTTCTTTGAAACTACCTACTTGAAAGTAAGGTTTGATAAATGAATTGAGACAATTTTTTTACTAATAATAATAAAACATAAAATAGTCATCAAAAATTATTAAAAACCTAACAATAGTATTCATTTATTTCAATAACTAAGTATACGATAGGTACGCAAGTTACGACTAGGTAACCGTCTACCAGAGGGGCTAGACAAGATGCACTACGCTAACTATCGTTTCTAATCGCTTCGTTTTTAAACCAATCACGTCACTGGTAGATCACGTGACTTTTCGTATCACGTCATCTACAAGTGATGCGATTGGTTTAAAAACGTAACGAATAGAAACGCTGGTTAGCGTAATGCATCTTGTCTAGCCCCTCAGGATAAAATTGTTTCTAATTGCTGGTAAATTCTTCTTGCTTCTCGGGCCACACAATAGCTCTGCCGTAAGCCACTAAAATATCAGCGTATTCTTCTTCTTCTTGCTGTATGTAACCATGTCAATAAATGTCGATAACAACAATAAAATTAAAATAATTCTTATCTCTGTTTAGTTAAATGTTTCCCCGCGCAAATAACTTTTTAATTTTCATTTTTATTAAGTGTATTTTTCATTTACATAGGTAGTTTACCATGCAATAAAGTAAAAAAAAAAAACGTTATTTTTGGTCGTAACTTGCGTACCTATCGTATACTTAGTTATTGAAATAAATGAATACTATTGCTAGGTTTTTAATAATTTTTGATGACTATTTTATGTTTTTTTATTATTAGTAAAAAAATTGTCTCAATTCATTTATCAAACCTTACTTTCAAGTAGGTAGTTTCCAAGAAGTACTAGGTAATGTAACCCACCATTTTAGATTGAAACGATATTATGCCGAAAAACTGAACGTGATTCTAGACATGTGGTATGTATACCGTAAGAATGGTCAGGAACTGGAGAAGTTTTTATGATGTTGGAAGATCTGAGGAGCGTCTACTTTTTTTTTAATTGTGCCGTAAAGTTGACCTTGACGATTTTTATTTTCCGTCCTTCACACTTTGTCGGCTAATATTTTTTTATTAGTTTACTATATAAATAAAAATAACATTTCATTAGAATACGCATACATTAGAGATAAAAAAAATACAAATACTTTTGTGCTGTCACATTTAAAAAAAAAGATAGATAAACAAAATGGTCAACTTTTGGAAGATACCGAGATTTTATTTAAAAAATATATTAAAAAAACACCGTGGGCAGGATGAGTGTTAATTGGCCCAAAACGTGTTGCAAGTGACCCTAGCTACCCACCCTTTTCATTTGGCACTCGACTTGCATTACACCCTGTATATATATAATTAGTCACGTCATTAATGGGGGAACACGAAATGGCGATGCTGCAATGCTAAAAATCTGGCTAGGAGGGCGACATTCAATCGCTGCAACAACGACTTTCTCGACTGTTTGGAAAATGCAGTAGTCGTTTTTGATACACAGAAGTTGATGATCTTTCAGATGAGCTTTGGTTTTTTGAGGAGATCAATCATACTAGATACTTAAGTACGAGGCGGCGCTTGTCATGCCGCTGCCACTGATTAGGCCATTACACTTGCAGCACTGCTTTGTCCTATAGTCCTACCCCTCCCCTGTTCCGAGGAACAAACTAAACTTACTATGTCTTATCATACTAGATATCAGACATATAATAAAAAAAATGCTTTGCCAGATTTTTTGCATTGCAGCATTGCCATTTTTTGTTCCCCCATGAATGACGTGACTAATTATATATATATAACTAGAGGACGCCAGCGACTTCATACGCGTAGAATTAGTTTCCCGTTACTTCCTCCACTTCTTCCCGTTGGGGGTCGATTTCCGGGAAATCCTTTCTAAGTGCTCACTTGCATCATGAAAGGAACCCCTGTACCAAATTTCAAGTTTCTAGGTACAGTAGTTTCGGCTGTGCGTTGATTATAATTATAAGTCAGTCAGGTTTGCCTTTTATATAATTAGATGTATCATCTGGTAGTCTTATCGAACTAGGTTTACTGTCGTGTGCTCCCCTACTATAAGGTGAGTCACGCACGTGTCGCTTGCGCATCGCTTTCGTTCAAGGTCGACACGTGTCCGATCAGTGACGTAACAGTTTTAAAAGTTTGGTTGTCATATACAGGGTGTCCGAGAACTTGACGTACATACATTACTGAAGATTATGTTTTGGATTTACAAATAATAGCTATTTTTAGCCAATAGTCCCAAACGCGCCGCAAGGATGTTTACTAGTAACAAACACACATACATACCTTCACGCCTGTCTCCCAATGGAGTAGGCGGAGACTATGGAACGCCAGGTGCACCGGGCCAAACATACAACTTTCGCTTCCTCTACATTCATCAATGAATTTACAAGCACCCGAAACCGACGTACGTGCATGTAGAGATTGATGAATGTAGAGGAAGCTAAAGTTATATGTTTGGACCGGGTCACCTGGCGTTCCATAGTCTCTGTTTACTAGTAAATATCATTAAATCCTTAATAACTTCTAAATTCATTATAAAGCGGAAAGTTAAAACTGTATTCTGGACCGGTATAGAAGGGGCTTTCATATTCCTTAAGATTTACGTCAAGTTCAGGAGCACCCTGTATAAAAACCTGCTACAGTCTGTTGACACAATTGACGAGTATTTTTTATACTTAGTCATAGTGTTTTAAATAATGTCGGAAAATGTAAACAAAACTGGTTTCAATAACCTTGTATCATAACTTTAATCATAAATATTTACTCAAGGGAACATATTACTTAAAACAATTAAAACGGCTTTTACTCAAAAGAAAAAACCTATACATGAACTGTCAGTTTACTTTATTTACGTACGGCAGAAATCCAGTTCTTACTGAAAGCAGTTGAAGTCTGTTATTCGTTGTACCCTCACAACCAACCCTAAACAGATTTTGGTAAAATTTAGAATGAAGGTAGTCTGAATCTCGGGGAAGGACAAATACTTTTCAGAGTACCTATAGAAAAATATTTTTTTCGAGGGAATTAGGTAGACCCTGTAGCACAAACGATTTCTAAATGGTCGCAGTTGCATACAAAAACTATAATATATGTGGATGATTGTGAGTTTCCGAACGCAACAGATTATAAAAAAAATTCTACTGTCATTGCGGGGACTCTCTCCTTTTCGTCTTCAAGAACTAGAACTCAACACACTACTAAGTAATACATATAGAGGTAGGTACAGTCAACAGCATAAATAAGTGATCATTTATGTACCTTGTCGCTTACAACCGTTTCAAAATTTTGTATAACATTTCAAACACGACGTTAAATTGATAAGGTACATAAATGATCACTTATTTATGCTGTTGACTGTACCTACGTCTCACAAATACTTAACGAGTTCCATTAAATATCTACTACAAAACTTAGAACCAGTTTTGTTTCTCTCTTTATTTATTTAAGAAGCTTTGTTTAACCTTGAACATGTCAGTTCGAGCTGACCTAAATACAACACTTACAATTATTTTACCACTTTGTTGGCGTGACTAATATATATGTATATTCATACCAGTTACAGCTTTCTACTCACTCACCTTTGCTTTTGAAAGAATCACTACCCTAGACCGATTTTGTTGAAATTTGGTACACATATGTTAATTGATGACCCAAACACAGATGTTCAAAGTAAATAAAATATTTATCGGTGGACAAATTAGGAAATTTAAATAAAAGTTTTGCAAACCTTACTGTGTCATATATCAAATGAAAGGGCTCGTTATGAGAATCTCAAATATATTTTTGTTATTATTGTAAAATAAATAGTTTTTATTTCATTCATGAAAGAAGACGAAAATTGACCATTCCCCCTGATCTCTGAAACTATTGAGACTAAAATTTTGAAAAAAATATGAAATATAGTTCATTGCTTGTAGATTACAGGAAAACCTATAAAAAATCTATCAAACGAACCCTCTCCACGCGAGTTCAACTCGCACTTGGCCGGTTTTTTATACACAAATTTGAAAAAGGAACGATTCAATTTTCCCAAAAATGTCTCCGAGTCCGGCGGTATGTATTCAATGAAACTTAGTGACGTCACTATATAGTAGTATTATTTGTTTATGTTGATTAGGTGACCACGCACGTGTCATGCGTATCGCTTTTGTTCAAGGTCGACACGTGTCCGATCGGTGACGTCACAGTTCACACACGTTGGCCAATTTATATACCTACCTATAAATAAACTTCATGGGATAATGTTATGCAAATTGACCTAGTCCCAAACTAAGCTCTAAATCATTGGTTTCCAAACTTGTAAGGCTATGGAACCGTCACCTAATTATTTTACTTTATGGAATGAAACCCAACATTATTTGACTTTCATCAACTTACAAATATTTTTATCTTAGCAGTAGTTTTTGTCATCGATTTCGCGGATGGTGACTTTTGCAATAATATATTATCATACTTACATGATTTTGCACGTAATTCTTAGGTTCCGCGATACACGCTGTACCTAATCGCTGCTCTAAGCTTGCTTGTACTGTAGGTACTTGACAACGATATACATACTTATATATTATATAGACAAATAAATTACTTACGGATCGCTACCATCATCTTATCCATTAACCAACTGCTAAGGAGCAGTGTTCACATTGTTTGTGTTCCGGTGTGGGGATAAAGGGGCTTCTAAACGGGCAATATTTTCACTGCAATATGTGGCCGGCAACTATTGGTGTCTTTCTCTAACATACGAATAAGAGAGGGAAACCAATAGTTGCCGGCCACATATTGCAGTGAAAATATGGCCCGTTTAGAAGCCCCTTAAGACAACCGGTGACATTACTAGCATGACAGAACAGAAAAAACAGTAGAAGTGTCAAGTGGGCGTGTAACATGTGGCATAGTTATGCGGAGTTCCGCTTAACCTATCATACTTTTGCCGCGATCGCTTATTTCGATATTTCGATATTTCTAAAATAGGAAATAAATCCAGAAGCATGCCTTGTTGTGCTATTTTGGAGTGTAAAAACAATAGCCGCACCAAAAACATTTTCCATGGTGGCGTGTTGTTTTTTATGATAGTTTGAGTTTTGGCGACAACAGGTCTGATACTAAGCGAAGCTAATGCCACTTCCCCTGTTTTTTCTATGTCATGACTAGCATAGAGGCATTCCATCTTAGTCCTCAGGGTTGGCAACGCTATTGGAGTCTTAGGATTGCAGACTTGAGAATGCAAATGTCTCAGATCCCACTTACTAGCACTCAGGGTGCTCGTGTACCTTATACCTAAAAAAGTTCATTATTTGTTTTATTTGGGTCGTTCTCAACACAATCAGACCCTTTTAAAACTTCATAAATTTCACAATGTGAAGCCTTACCGATTCAGGGGGAAACAGTTCCGTTTACAATTTGATTTACAAAATGGCCGACTTCCAAAATAATAAACGGTTGGTTTTACCCATTTGCAACCGAGTTCTATTCAAACAAATATAATGTTTTTTTTTGTCCATATTCCTTAAACATTTTACCTTAAGTAGCCTTATAGGGTACCAGAACATTTGGGTTTCGTACCGAAAAGGTAGAAAAGGAACAAATACGTAGGTATGGTGCGAATAGGCCGTCCGTTCGTCACTATTTATTTAAGTACTAAGCGACCCTCGCTTCTTTGCCACATTTATAATTTACTAACTTCTGTCTGCGAATTCGTCCGCGTACATTTAGACTATAGTTTTTCCTTCGGGACTTTTTAAATTTTCCGGGATGAAAAGTAGCCTATGTGTTAATCCAGCAGCGTATAAGCTATCTCTATTCCAAATTTCATCGAAATCCGTCCAGCCACAAACTTTCGTATATTTAATATTAGTAGGATTAGTATGGATTTGTATGTGTACACACACACGTGCAAAAGCGGGGTCTAAGCGATTTGATTCATTAAACTAATAAGATTGTGCGTAATATCTGTCCCACGTGCCGATGTATTTATTGATCCTAAACTACAGTAAACACTTTAGTGAATCATTCGTACAAATAAACCTATTAACATAAACTCGTGATTCAAAACAACGACTAGTCTTTTGCGACTCTTTTTTCATTGTTTACATTGTAAATGTTCAAAGCATATTAATTGGGATAGACCAAAAAAAATAACTCACGGTTTTTACATTCTCATTCGAAAGAATAGGTAATTTTAAGAGACCTATTTCATTGATTTTGTATTTGAATCAATAGTTTCGTTTTAATATCTTTATTTATTTATCAGACATTTTATGGATGACATGATAATTTTAAATTTGGCTTGGCATTTTCTAATAAATTACAACAATTAAATAATATCTAATGATAAAAAGTGATTGTAATAGTGTATTAAAACATACTATTTCAAGCGGTTTTCGCCTAACCCGTAAGATACACCTAGGAGGGCATCAAGCCGAAAACGAAAGTCAAATAAAGGTTAAATATACTTTTGTCGAAATATCCGAAATAGATAAATATTTCAAAAACTTAATAATGCAGAACGGCTTTAAAACTCTATTCCTCGAAATGGTTTTCGAATTAGAGTAATTGTAAAAATATGAACAATCCCAATTAAAAATATTTTACTGCGTATAGAGTAACGTATCAACATCAAAATCAAAATATTTTATCTACACTCATATCATAAAGTCCTCTATAATGCGTTCAGAACCCGTAGACAATGACCAGCATTACAAGATACAATTTTACAATGATATGTTTTCTTATCTGTAGCTGTAATGAAAAGTTAAAATTACGATACAACTTTTGATAAAGTAATGTTGTTCAAATTTGGAACATCTTCCAAATCCAACACAACTCAAACAGGGGGCCAATTCTAGTATCAATTAAGTAAACGTCGACTCGGTATATTTTAAGTAAAGTGTCGTACGCCATTTTGATTTCGAATGACATTAGAATAGGGACTTTGTTAGTTAGTCTATGATTTAAAAAAAAAAACATATTCGTACAGTTGTGACACAGGTTAGCTTTCCCGCCATTTGTTTGTTTTGCCGCCTACTGAACGCATCTTAGAGTACTTATAATATGTGTGTAGATAAAGTAATGTATGCAACTGTACATAATTAGGCCTTAAAACACTCGTGTGATCTTATTATGAAACTCGCCTTCAGCTCGTTTCATAAAACCACACTCGTATTTTAAGGACCCTCTTTATGTATCAGTTACATAAAATACTATATTCAGTAAATTGGCCACATGAGGGCTCTTTTACACATCGGTAATATGGAACCTACCAGCGCTTCGGACAAGACCATCGTTGCGGAGAAGAAGCGCCGCAAGACACTCCAGCAGAGGGTCAAGTTTTTCAATAATAAAACACTAAGTTTAAATACTTAAATATAAGGTTATAAAGTAGTAAATGTTAATAATTAAAACTAGCAAAAAAAAACAAGACAATTGTAAGGTCAACAACAACAACACAACAACATAAACTCACGCCTTCATTCCCAGAGTGGGGTAGGCAGAGCCACATACTCACCAACAACTCCAAAAACTTGTTGATAATTCTGTGACCACATTTTGCACAACCAGGCTAAGATGTTATCCAGTGTATTAGTGACAGGTTGCAAACCCATCGCCTAACAGCACTACACAGCCTTTAGTCCCTTAGTCGTCTCTTACGACATCCACGGGAAGACATGGAGTGGCAACATTCTAAACCCGGCACCACACGGCAAAAGGAAGGTCAATAAACATTAAACTAAAAATAATGACTAGGAGAACAACACGACGAGTTATCTACGTCAAAAGGTATAACTAGAATAATTAACTGAACAACAAGTCCTTGCAAACGTGAACAGACCGGACCCCACAAACAGCACCCCTTCACGAGTATACAACTCTATAAAGTCAGACAAAAGGTGTAAAGACTAGCATAGAGCTACTGATGTGTTAGTCTAGTTGATAAAGGGTAAAGAGAGCATCGGTGGCCTAGTGGCTTAGGGGGTCGACTCATGATCGTAAGGTCCGATATGCACTGTGACGTCATGTAACAGGTCGGCCAAATAAACTCAATGTTAAATTCTTTTTGCTAGCAAGAGATGCCAAAATTTTCAAATAGCTTGTTGGCAAAATTTCCAGATAATTTACCTACTCGTTACATAAAAGTTGATTATAATTCTGTCTATTTTATCTTGAATTTGTTCAAGGCTAAAACATCTTTCAAGTAATAACTTACCTCATCTGCACTACAGAAAGGCGAGCTCCAGTCTCCAGTTACAGATTACTAAGTTTTACCGCAGTTATCCACAAGGCCAGACGCCCTAGCGAAGACGCATTACGCTAACTAGCGTTTCTATTCGTTTCGTTTTTAAACCAATCGCGTCACTGGTAGATCACGTGACTGTTCGTATCTCTTCTTATCTTATCTTATAGATGGGCCCTTTCGGATACACTTCGACCCTTTAGGATCTTTTGTGCAATTACCCTCTTACACACTCAGATGTTCGAATGTGCAGGTTTCCTCGCGATGTTTTTCCTTCACCGTAAGAGCGTCGGGTAATGCACTTAAGTTAGAAAAACTCATTGTACCTACATGGTGACCGCGGGGGTTCGAACTCGGCACCTTACGATCACGAGTCGACCCCCTAAGCCACTAGGCCACAGACGCTCTCTAGCTAGCAAGCTAGCCAGTAAGATCTATGTAAAACATTATAATTGCAATAAATACTTGAGTATTGAGTATTAAGTATCGTTGGGTGAAGAGGAACTAATGAAGAAAACCAAAGATGGCCTCCAAAGTTCTCAATGGTACCTGTTTTAAAGGTGGCGATAAGATATCTCGATTAAGATAGTAAAGCGGCTATGACGAAGCAAAATGTATAACATACTATCACTTTCCCGCAGCGTTGCTTGCTACGACTTTACGATATTTAATATGTTGTAGATATTATAAAAAATAGGTATGTACTTCCTTTTCCAGAAAATATTTCTAGGAAAATAACAAATGAAAAAAAAACGGAAACGTACAAATCTAGTTTTTCATAATGTCTACAACGTATTCAATAATTAAACGAAAAGCAAGCATTAAACACCCGACTGCATTTATTATATTGTCGTCGATATTACTACTATGTTAATAATTGTCATTTTGCCATTGTTGTTATTTCAATTCAACAGTTTAGGTATCCTATTTCACCCGGGATGGTGAAAGGATTCTAACAATACCACACACATCTAAATGGGCTCAGGTGTTTAGAAGTTATGTTGGAATAAAGAATCGTACATATGAACCCTGAAAACATTACAATTACACTCCTTTTTTTGGCCAGTTGTGTAAAAATCTTATAAATCGGACTTGATTTAGCGGGGTGAGAAACATTATCGGCCAGAGCTACATTTTGGCTTATTCTCAGTTGTCCGCACCCCTTTGTTCACTCTGTGGACAGCTGGTTTTTTTTCCATTCCCATTTGTCCGCAGTGTAAACAAAGGGGTGCGGACAACAGGGAATAAGCCTACATTTTTATGGAAAAATTTCGACAGCTGGGTACGCGATTTAAGCATCACCTCACAATCTTCACAAGTTTTATTTAAACGTTCCAAGCATGCCATCCAATTCCCACCGAATCTAAGAATCAACGAGCTACCAGATTGGAATCGATGCGTAATAGGATAACATAAAATAATTTACTAGATAATCAGCCAGATAAAATGATATCGCACCTGTATTCTATTATTATAGATACGAATACAAATTGAAAGGTTAATTAACTCTAGTTTGTGATAAGATTAAGATTAGTCTGTGAATTATACATTTAAATATTCTCGTAGATGACTAATATTAGTGGTGGAATTGACAAAGTGTTCTGATAAAAAACATGCTTGCCTTAAAAGTATACAATTTTTTTAATTATTATTTACTGAGAAGGGAAAAAAGGCTTGTAACCACAGAACAGAAAAAACAGTAGAAGTGTCAAGTGGGCGTGTCACGTGTGGCATAGTTATGCGGAGTTCCGCATAACCTACCATACTTTTGCCGCGATCGCTTATGTCGATATTTTAATATTTCAATATTTCTAAAATAGGAAATAAATCAAGAAGCATGCTTTATTGTGCTATTTTGGAGTGTAAAAACGATAGCCGCACCAAAAACATTTTCCATGGTGGCGTCTTGTTTTTATGGTATTTTGAGTATTGGCGACAAGTGATCTGATACTAAGCGAAGCTCATGCCACTTCCACTGTTTTTTTCTATTCCGTGCTTGTAACAATAGTTAGGCGATGGGCTTGCAAGTTGTCACCAACATGGTAAACATTTAAGCCTGATTGTGCAAAATGTGGTTACAGAATTAACAACAAGTTTTTAGAGTTCTTGGTAATTCTGTGGCTCTGCCTACCCCACTCTGGGGATGAAGTCGTGACGCTATGTATTTACTAAGAAAAAACGTTGATAATTGCGGCGCGTTGCAATGCATAGATTTATATGAAACCGGCCACGAGCGCAGCGGCGCGGGGAGCGGCGCACGAGCGATGCGCTCCAGTCAAGTAGGCACCCCGTGCCGCCGCCGTCGCCGCCCCGCAGCCCGCTGATTTCGTGTCCGCGGCTTTAAGGAACAAACAAACACACAAACTTTCGCATTTATAATATTAATAGGATAGAAGTACTAGCCGTCCGGACACACTATATCATGATTTGTGCCTTCTGGGCACTGACCCGCCGATATCTAATTAATTAAGACAATAAAACTTTATCAGAGCGTTAATTATTAAACTATGTTGTTGACACATTGGTGACGTAGATGCGCATGCGATTTAATTTTTAAATCGTTGAGAATGCGACTATTTTTCCTATGGAAAATGCCAATAGAGTAGAGGCTGTGTATGCGACCGATTGTTTTGTAGACAATCTGGGAGTCACCCCTGGGCTAGCGTAAGAAGAAGCGCTGTTTTTTTTGTCAAAAAAAACTTATAATAAAAGTACATATAACCAGAGGCTGCAGCTTCACTATACAATACAGGTTAAGTAAGACTAAATATGAGTACGGCTGCAAATTATGTAGGCAGGTACACAAATGAATTTGTAAAAGTAAAATTTCCGCCCGCCCATACGTAGGTAGTAGGGTAGGACCCCTAAATTTTGTAGGGACTTGGCAGATCCTCATTTCTAGTGCCAAGATAAATTTATAAACAAAGTTTTATTTTGCATCCAAAATATGCTATTTTTCCTGTATCAACAGTATTCTGACCGCAAAGGACTTAAAATTAACCTTGTGGCGGGGCTCTAACCACTCGACCCTCAGGGTAACTCCGGTCTTAATCTTAACTCATAGGTACATACTCTACAAGCTACTTTGCCGCCGTAGAGACAATGCTGACGAATTCGCATTCGTTCGCGTAGAATTCGTAATACGCCATCTCACGGGAACATAGAAGCATTCCATCTTAATCGTCAGAGCCGACGACGAGGGTTGGACTCTTGAGAATTGGAGATTTGAATCTTGACAATGCAAATGTCTATCTATGGGTCACGGATCCCCCTTCTATATGCCATAATCTTTGCCCAAACTGGGTAAGGCATGTTACTAAAATAGTCATAAATATTTATGTTTGTGGCATTTACTTTTAATTAAAATTTTACACGTATTTTTTTAGTAACACAAAAGCGGGGGCATTTTGTTCGCTCCGCGGCCTTACCTAACTATTTTCTCTAATTAACCAAACAATACATTAGGTTAGGACCAACAAGAACAAGGCCTTTCTATATCCTTTCTACTTTGTGTGTTGCAGGTTGCGGCGCGATGCGGGGGCGCGCGCCGCGCTGCCGCTGCGTATTCGCTTGCGTGTGCGCACTGCTCGCCGCCGCCGGTATCGCCATCTCGCTCACCTGGAGCCAAGTCTTCGACTCTGTGCTGGCGAGGGTGAGCTTACATATATTATCTTCTATAAGCCCTCTCGGGCTTGGTCACACCTGTGACCTTGGAACGGACAAAGTGTAGGATTCCCGCGCCAGGCGCGTCACAGGTGTCACCACACAACGCCAGAGGGCCCTGCCAAGCTGCATTGCGCTAACTAACCTTTCTATTCGTTTAATTTTAAACTAATCGCGTCACTGATAGATCACGTGACTTTTCATATCACGTTATCTACCAGGGACGCGATTGGTCTAAAAACGAATCGAATAGAAACGCTAGTTAGCGCAATGCATCTTGGCAGGGCCCTCTGGTCGTTTCAATGAGCGGTCTAATTCCCCACATTTATATCGCCCACGACTCCGAAGCCTCTTTTTAGCCAGCTCTTATGACAGGCAGGAGGATGCCGCAGAAGTATTATGGTGCCAAGCTACAGGATTTTGTAATGAATCGGTGAAAATTGTATCGAAAAGTAACACTTCCCAAAATATTCCCGGTGTAGCGCCGCCCGGTTCAATGGCGATAAAAATCTCAGGGGGGTTATTATGACATGGCTATGCAGCTCAGTTTAAGCTGACAGAAAAGGAAAGATCTATATAGCTGCTATAGCTCTGTCCTTTACGCTCGCCGTAATATGAACTGCATAGCTATGCCATAATAACCCCCCAGACATCCCAGCGTCCCCCCAAGAGCAGAGTCTATTTTAAATCAAAAAGCAAAGTTTTATAACTATATTGTAGTAAAGCACCAAAATTTATACAAAAAGGAAAGAAATTATAGTTTTCAGACGTTGTGTTTCTTTAAAATATTGATAAGATTACCTTGACCTTACTTTAAATGTTTATCTTATGTTAAATTTTAATATAAATTGCAATTATCATTCATTTGTACTCGCCTAAACACATCTTATCTTATCTTATTGGTGGGGTCGTTACTAATTACATCGACCCTATGGGACTTTTGAGTAATTACCCGTCTTTTAGCGCTTTGTCTAATGCAGCCCGTTCCAGAAAGCTTAGTGGAGTGCAATGGCAGTGCCTTGAAATAGTTTGGTTCTGGGTAGCCACAACCAAGGATTTTCACTCTTCCTCCGCGCCTACACACATACTCCTACCTACTCCTAATAATGCAAATAACAATCTACTTAGTAAAACCTTATTACTTTTGATATGTTATCGTAATGTTAACGTTATAGTTCTTATTTACTTGATAGTACTTAATGCTGCGCCTCTATTCCCGACGGTAAAAACGATATCGTAGTTGACCTGATATGGTATTGTTATAACGTCAGACGCCATTACTGTCAAGTAAATAAGAGCTATCAAAACGGTGACAATACGATAACAGATCAAAAACGATATTGTTTTTACCGTGTTGAATAGAGGCCCTGGCCGAGTTAAAAACGATACCATAACATGACAAAAGCAGTCAGGTAGAATAGAGCCTCTGGTTATACTTCAATCCTGTAACATATTTCTAGTTAGTATATTTACCGCCGTACTCGGAGTATGCCGTATTCATATGTCAAGTCTTAAATTATTTATCGAATAACTTAATCTAACAACCTAATCTTATCTAGCTCCCCTTCAGATTGCATTGCGTCTGGTTACAAAGTCCCCATAAAGTACTCTTGCAGCACGCGGTGGATAGAGATAGGGGATTTGTTGATGGGCACCCAAGTGAGGGCTATTTCGATTTTTTAAAGTACCTAGTTTGTACATATAACTACAAAAAATCAAATGATGGTTTAACAGCGAAACAAAAAATATTTTTAAAGTTTTCTCAGCAGCACTGTTATGCGTAGTTTCATTTGACACTTCTTAGCAAACTAACACCCGTATTCACAAACAATACTTAAGGGATCCTTCACTGAGTAAACGCACTGCGTTCAATACAGCTTTGTGATTAGTCCTTTTTGACTGATCTTTTGTTTATGAGACGATTTGAATCACCCTGTGCGTTCGTAGGCACTGTGAGACCTCATAGTGACTTTTGTGAATACGGGTGTTAGTTTCGTTGCAATTTTAATGTTTACCTTATGTATTATCAGTTGTTAAGATAAATTACGTGCCGAATCAATATTTATGATTAAAAAAGGTTGTAACAAAAGATATCAAATTATGTTCATTAGAGCTTGAACTTTCAGCTATTAAAATTATATTTTCGTATGGAAGACACACACTGTACATAACCGTTTAACCGAGACCTTGCGCAAATTTATTGCTCCTTCAAGTCACTATCCATCCATTTCGTAATAACCAATATAACCCTCAAGTAGAGGTGAGACGTATATACTGGAATAGGTTTTTGGAATAGGTTTTTGCTTGGACGTCCAAATACGCGAGTACCGAGTCTTTACACGTATCGGGATCAGGACGCGAAAACAGCGCGGTGTATTTGAAGTAGGTAAAGACTCGTTTCACCGGGCGAAGAAAGATTATATAAAAAAACTAACTTTTTTCAATTCAAGAATTGTGTAGGTATGGATCATTTTTACCCAATTCAATGCGTGTGTGTGGACCATTTTTTGTAACCGCCATAATATTGACACAAAACATAATATTAGATTATACTGAAATTTCAGTCAATTCAATACTGAGTCTTACTTTTATAAGTATTCGAGTCAATATATAAAATATACTATATTATACTCTCAAACTCAGTCACTAAAACCTGGGCCGGACGTCAGCGTCCGCGCACCGAGAAAAACCTCTTAATACTTAAGTCTCGCAACACTCGCAACTCTGAAAGACTCTGAATCAAATATTTTACTCATAAGCCACGTACTTCTAAATACTCGTGGAACTAGTCTTTGGACCTAGTCTTTTTGTGGACGCGTACTCGGAAGACTCAGTACGCGATTTGCCTAGTACGTCTCACCTCTACCCTCAAGTGGACAGTACCCTTCAGGGACTAGAAAGGGTTCTCGCAGCCTTCGGTGAAACCATACAGTTGATTGGTCAGTTAAATTATTAAATTGGATTACGTAAATTGATTAGTCAGGTGAACCTTCCAAGGTTTTAGCTAGAGCTAGCAATGAGGTTGTTTTTCTTGTTGATTATTTGTCGATGTTTGGTCAAAAACAGAGGGCCCTGCCAAGATGCATTGCGCTAACTAGCGTTTCTATTCGATTCGTTTTTAAACCAATCGCGTCACTGGTAGATGGCGTGATACGAAAAGTCACGTGATCTATCAGTGACGCGATAGGTTTAAAAATGAAACGAATAGAAACGTTAGTTAGCGCAATGCATCTTGGCAGGGCCCTCTGTTTCGTTATGTACGTTGCCGTAATAAAGAAGGCGGTTAGCTGTAATGTTGTAGTCAAAGTAGATATATTCTGGCCGGGATTTTCGCGGCACTTTTAGTCTGTCGCAGTGACTTCTCATTTATCGAATTTCAATATCGATTTAATAAAAGACATAGACACCTCCGGAGATCCTAGAGCTGGTGCTTACCTCTCCCAAAGGATTGGGCTAGCTATCCAGAGAGGTAACGCAGCCAGTGTCATAGGGACCATGCCGCGAGCGGACCTGCTAGAGGGAGTGTTCTTTTTATTGTGGTGATTATTATTTACATCTTTAATATTTGAGCAGCTTAGTTTTATTTTAATTTAAATAAGTTAGTTTTAACTTTTAATTGTATTATATTATTTTGTTATTTAATTAAAGCAACAAATAAACTACTGTCACGAATTCGTGCTACGTAATAATTATGTGTATCGTGAGTCGTGACCAACCCGCCATATTGTCTATTATCTGTATAGTCTATTCTTTGCAGCGTCAAATTGAGAATTGAGCTTAAGTAGTCAATTCCTTTCGACGATTGACAAGAGCTGAGAATGGCGACAAAACAACGTGAAATAGAACCATAAGCTGATAATATCAGAGTTCTTTTGCCAGTCACCCACTAACAAAGCGTTAAGCAGTGCTCACATGACTACACTCAAAAAAATGTGAGCTAACCAAGAGAGGTTTTCTCTTAATTGACATAAAATGAATACACTATTCATGATATTAGTTATATCAAACAAAAGTTATAGTATTAAACAGCAAGTTCTTTAGCGATTCAACTAACATCTTAGTTGATGCGTCTAACGTCCTGTTAGGCTCGTATGGATTCAAGACGCCTATGCACAACAATCACAAGCGACCAATTTTTTTTTTCAGTGTATATTTTAAGGTAAACCCGGTACACCCACAGAGATGGGCTAATGCGCAACTTGGTGGGTTCAGACGGCTACAGACGGCGAGGTCGACCCAGACGGCGATGGTGGGACGACGGACGCTTTCCTAAAAGATTGTCCGGAAGTTGTAATAGAAAGGGAGTTGTGGAAATCTAGGGAGGAGGCCTTTGTCCAGCTGTGGGACACAATAATAGGCAAATAGTAACGAAGCATCAGTAAAAACAAGTGCGATTTTGTAGATTCTTGAAAAATGTAGCTAAAGTTTTGATCAAATATTACTTTAAAAAAAACTGGAAAAACGTAATAAAATACAAATTTTGTGCAGTTTTCAAAATGGTACAGTAAGTATTTAATTTTTAGGTTTATCGTTATCTAGTACCCAAAGTACAAGCCTAGAGCTTATTTTTGGACAGCTACAGGTCATTTGTGTGAGAGAGTCCCCTGGTATTTGTGATATTTATAGAGCAGCCCAATCTAGTTAATTGGCCTTTCAGCAATCAATGTAGCCGAAAACGGTGAGGGTTATTACACATTGCTCCCAAGTTTGGTAAATAACAAAAAAAACGGCTTAGTGTGTGTTGGACTTGCCTAGGCTTTAGGGGGGGTCACCAGGGTTCAAGAAGTTACAGCGGAAATACGCACTCTGTGAAAATTTTAATTATCTACATATTACGGTTCATGTGAGATATAATATAGCCCGCTGACAGACAGAAAAAATACGGATAGCGTAGGCTTAGTAGTAAGGTCCCACTGGTACCTTTTTGTACGGAATCCTAAAAATGCAAGCTTTAAAAATCCGACTGCATATTTTATTGATTGTCGTATATTTATGTTGTTCAATATTTTATATATTTATTTACATGCCTACCACTCGCAGGGCGTAGACGACTTTAGCCTATACGAGGGAACAAACAAGCATTCACACAAACAATACATACATTCAGGTAAACGAAAGCATTACCCCTACTTCAGCAGTTGGTTAAAAAAGAAAAACTTAATTGACTGTTATGCGCATATTCTTCTAATCAGAGAAAGAACCTAGAAACGGACGTCATAATGTCACCCATAGGTACGTTAAAACATTTCAAGTTCAATGCTTCCAATAACTTAAAGGATTAACAGCCAAAAATACAGCTAAGTAAAAATAAATTATAAGCTGAATAATACAAAGTAGATATTGCTGTTACACCTCATTGGCTTATGCTACGTTTTGGTCATTGTTTGGTAGAAGATTAGGATGCTACGTAGGGCTTCAGACGATAATTAGTAACGCGATGATGACTATTTCAGTAAGCCAACTAAGCTGTAAATGAAGTGACACATTTCTAGGTATTTCTTCCAAAGGCGCATAAATTATTATTTATTACTTTACATATATACCTAGTCTGGCCATAAGTTCTGTCACAAAGGTTTAGTCAAATAAAACTAACTTCTGTTTATTTCTTAATTTCATAATATACACAAATTAAAAGCTTAATTAATGTACATTTTTAAGAACTAATAATCATTCCACATAGTCGCCGCAATTTCCGATACGATCTTCTAACATTCACGGCCGGCACCGATTAAAACAAGCACGAGGTTTTTGAAAATTTCACTTTTTGAAAACTCCTTAAAGGTTAGTTTTTGTTAACTAAGTTTTTTTTTGTTTAATATTGTGAAGCCTCTCATCTGTGGGTATCTTTAGAGACCAGCATTATTTTCTTAACGACACTCAAAAACCAGCTAATGAAGCTCAAAGTTTAGTCTGTTTTCGTATTGCTGCAAATTGATGCGAAATCTTAGGGTCGATTTAATGAGACACGAAGATTGACCGGTGTATAAGAGGATCTTTAGTTGCTTGGAAATACACTTGTATCAGAGTTTAAACATAAAAGTCTGGTCAATATCTGGTCAATATGTCACGCAAATTTCGACTCAATACGAGAACTCTTACAAAAGTTGTAGCCGTTATCAGTATTGTGGTCGTGCGTGTTTTGACCCATGATTTCCTAACCCGAATGGAATGCTTGAAGCTCGTTCATCAAATGATTGCAATGGTAAAGAATATAAATTATGCTTCTTTTTATTCTAGATAAAATAAGGTTTTGATTGATGTGCTACAGGTTTATGAAACTCTTTTATTTATTTTTTAAATTGTGATAAATCTCAGTGACAGAACTTATGGCTAGACTAGGTACATACCTTCATGCCTGTCTCCCAATGGGTTAGGCAGAAACTATGGTACCCTTATCATGACACCATGAGTTACAATTACCGTAATCGCTAGCGAATGCTCTGTCCCTAACACTGAATACTGTACTATTATTAAAGCGAAAAAAATTCGTCGGTCTTAGGCAGGATTCGAACCTACATCTCCTCTGGCTCTCCGGGTCGATGCAGGCGCATTACCAATTATTAAGCCATTATGCCACCAAGACCGCCTACTTAAGATCCACGAAATTAGTTAATAATTTTGCAAACCTTACTGTGTCATATGAAAGGGCTCGTTATGAGGATCTCAAATGTTGTTTTGTTATTATTTTAAAATAAATACTTAGTTTTGATTTTATTCATGAAAGAACACTAAAATTGACCATTTCCCCCCCCCCTGATCACGAAAATTACTGAGCCTCAAATTACCTATAACAATTCTATCCAAAAAGAAAACGTATGTACGAAACCCCCTCCACGCGAGTTCAACTCGCAAATATTTAGCCGGTTTTTTCATAAACATCTTACCATTGAACTATAATATTTATGGACATGTCAGACCTACTTGAAGGGGGAAGCAAGTCCGGTGACTTGTGTGCTCCCGAGGGAAGACCTACGTCCGACACAGACCTACGGACGTCCTTCGGTTGACGTAATAATAATAAAATGGTATTTTATTAAGTTTTAGTTTCGGCAAGATATACTGACATACGTGTAAATGCCAATGTATCTTAGACTGTTGTACCTACTCTTCTGAAGGAAACTCTAGTCAACGACAGCAATTACCCCAAACAGTGTTATTCTACATAATTTTTCGTGATTTTACTTTAAAATGCCGTTGGTTGTTTGTTGGTTCAAATTTCAGCAACATTCTCATTAGTTCTTGCGTAAAATGGCTGACATACGTACAGACGGACAGAAAGAAATTAAAAAAGTTCCGTTTTTGCCATTTGGCTACGGAACTCAATCACAGAGCTATTCCTAAACTCATTCATTTGGTTAATGAGACCATTTATTAGTAATTAAAAACTCGGTCAAAAGTACGAATCAATAATGACCATTGACGTATTACCTTGGCGGACAATTCGTCTAATCAATTCGGGATAAGCCAATGAGTTGACGGGTCAAACGATCTGCTCCGCCAATGATGGCCAGATGTCCGATGATTGATGCGCAATGACGTCATGCGCGGGAGTTGACGCTGATGCTTAATCATTATTGATCAAGTGATACTTCAGTAAAGGTAACTGAAGCTCGAACGCGAACATTTCAAACATATTTATGTACCTACATTCGAAAACATTACAATACAAATACACTTTATTGAACAGCAAAAAAGATCAAAGAACAGTACATTTAAATTATAGGTATAAAATAGGCGGACTTATCCCTAAATAGCGATCTCTTCCGGACAAACTTGGATAGAGAAATAGCTAGGTATGGACACAGATAACTACAAGGCGAAGGCGAAGAGTGTAAAAAAAGTGTACTTTAACAGGGGAAATAAATGAAAAAAAATACTATGTTTTTTGTACAAAACAAGACTAATTTCTGTGGTTGTTACCGATGTCAATTTTTTAATTAATAAATTATAGTACCAGTGTGGGGGTGAGACTGAGCTAAGAGTACCAAAAGCTTTCGAAAAAAAAAATCGGATAAATTATACCCCCAACATAACATAACTTTCGGAGAAATAAAAACTAAAGATAAAGACTTGATCCTTGACTTTTTAACTTATTTATACAGCACGCAGTTCACATTTTAGGATACATACTAATGTGGTACGCTGCACCTAAAATGTTGTCTAGACTTGTTGACATTTAAATTACATTTTATTACTAGTTACTAGATCTAAACGTAAGTCAATTTAAATTTTTACGAGTTATTTTTATTATTACATTAAGTAACATTTCGTGTCAAATTTGATCCTTCGACCTCTAGATATTCCACTTTTTTATTAGTCAATTTGTTGTCACATTGTTGATTATACCCGTCTTACTTAACTGACATTTTTATAAGAGCTACCAGCGCCTCTATTCTAGGCAGTTAAAACAATATCGTCTTAGACCTGTTATGGTATAGATTTTAACTCAGCCGCCATTACTGTCAAGAAAATAACAATAAGACGTTAACAATACGATAACAGGTCAAAAACGATTTGGTTTTCACCGTGTTGAATAAAGGCCCAGGCCTCTATTCTGATGCCAGAGGGGCTATTGTCTAAAGCACTCGCAATCACAGCCGGCTTCAAAGTGGAGCAATTGTTTTCATTTTGTATGCAGACATGCCTTCGATTTTCAAAATGAAAACGATCGTGATTGCGATTGCGTTAGACAATAAGCCCTCTGAGGGCATTGATGTTATCGACGGTGGAAAGGAGAAACCCTTTAAGCGACATGACGGGCGAAATTGACTAACCCGGCTCAAAAGACGCAGAAAAAAAGGCGATTCCAACGTTATACTCGTATATAACTCAATTTCGCTATGTCATGTCGCTTAAAGGGTTTCTCCTTTCTAACGTCGTTATTATAAAAGTTCGAGATACATTGATGTTATTATAAAAGTTCGAGATACATTGATGTTATTATAAAAGTTTTACAGTCCGTCTCGTATTTAAAGACGGCACTGTGTATCGGCCTCGCGTTGACTCGCGCGAGTGTGTAGACCTGGCATAAGACGTTAAACAATATTGCTTTTGACATGTTATCGTATTGCTTTTCTCAACAGTGGGGCTCCTCTTAGGAAGTGCTGGTAGATTTTTGACGTGTAAAAGTGCCCATGCGGCCTTTACTGAATAAATGTCTTTTGTATTTTGTCTTTTGGTTCTTCACGTTTTTTTTCTGTTTTCCAGCAAGTGGCGCTCACGCCTGGGTCCCGATCGTATCGCGAGTGGGTGGCGCCCAGCGTGCCCCTCTTCATGGACGTGTACCTCTTCAACTGGACCAACTCAGAGCGGTTCCCGGAGGAGAAACCACATCTGGAGCAGTTGGGTAAGTTCTTTAACCCTTAAAGATCTCTCTACGTTTCAGTGGTTGATACTTAACTACAGTAGGAAATTAAGGTTAGAAAAGAAAAATATCATGTGATTAAATTGTTTTTTTTTTAATTTTGCTCGCGTCTTGTTCTCGTCTCGCGCATAGTCGTTCTTAATGCATAAGTTTGAAAGAGATAAAGTAATTAATGTCACTTGGTACTGAATCTTTGCGACAGTTTGTTGAAATTAGAAGGGTGAGCATTTAATTGATGTGTCCTTTAAAACGGACAAAATTCGTTTAAGGGTTAACGACGCGTTGGCCTATTCATATTCAAATTACAACAACGCTAAAACTTACTAGTACATAGACTGTACGTTGCCAAAATAAATTAAAAAAAAGGGCTCAGGAACAAACACTCGCGGTCATCACAAAATATCTGCCCTTACCGGGAATTGAACACAGGACCGCTAGCGTCGTAGGCTCCTATTAACTAGGCTAAACTTGTCGTCAAATCGGTTACTTTGATCATTTGTTGTTTTACTTTAATTATTAAATGTTCTTGTTTTAATTATAGTAATTAAAATATAACCACTTATCGGACTAGCAAGATAACCGCATCATTAACCAATGTCAAAGATAAACTAATTAAAGAATCATCGGTGAAATATCGGACGCACAGACACACATACAAATATACACATAGACACGTTAAACTTCTAATACTCTTCTTTTTTTGTAGGGGGTTGAAAAAAAATCCTGTAACTAATACACTATTCATTGCATAAAAAAACGGTTTTCCACAGGCCCCTACCGCTTCAAGGAGTACAGACGACACGTGAACGTCACGTGGCATCCCCACAACGGATCCGTCTCGTACCGGACGCTCAGGAGCTGGAGGTTCCACCACTCCAGCAACGGCAGCCTCAGTGATAACATCACAACCCTGAACATCATAGCTGCGGTGAGTAGCATTGACAATCTACCCTGTATTTTAACCAAGTTGCAAGTGACAACTTATAGATGATCGGTGACAATCCAGAGTAGAAAGCGTAGCTTATGATGCCCAGTGACTTAGCAACTAGTCGACTTTGTAATTGGATAGTGAATTGTCTTCTGTCACCTGATGTCGATGTCAGGTTCCATCACCCCTCTGCTTCAGTGACAACATCACGACCCTGAATATCATAATCGCGGTGAATAGCCATGCTGACAATCTAATCTACCCTCTATGCATCAACTGACAACGACAGGCGATAGGTGACATTTAAGTGTACATAACGTAGTTTATATGAAGCCCCTATGGGCTTAGAACTTGGCAACTAGTCGTCATTTTATTGGACATTGAATTGTCCTTGTCATCTGACACGGTTAATGTAAGGTGACACAAGACAACCTTTATCAAAAAAATATTAGACAAACTTAATTTGAAATCCTAATTATATTGACGTTATACAACTTTATTCAACTGTAAGAGACGTCAACGTAACTGTTATATTTATAGCTCACAATAAAAAACATGTATTCATCGTCAACTTTTTGATTAAATCTTCCTTTGACGTCCACATTACGCAATGTTCTCGAATATCGAAAACTTTTGATCCCCTGGCGCGATTCTGATTGGGTAACTCCACCTCGTTAAAACTCTGGCTTTAGCGGATGCAAGAGTCGCTCAGAGGACGGATTAAAGAGCTAATTCAGTCCAGGCTTCCGATTGCATTTCTGTAAGCCAACTGAACGTGCAAAATAGGCGATAAGTAATTGCAAAAAAACCGGGTAAGAGCATGTCGGGCCATGCTCATTGCTCAGTGCCTCTATTCCCGACGGTAAAAAAAAAACATATCGTTTTTGATGTGTTATCGTATTGTCACAGTTTTGATAGCTTTTATTTGGGTACCTATTATTTTATCGAAACACTTTTCATCGAACGTATCATTACGCAGAATTTTCATGTCATCGAAAGGCATTTCTCACCGCATGCGTATTTTTTTATGATCTTGACCATTCTAACCTAACCTAACCTACGTAATCAATGTTTAAGATATCCTGAAAACATGTTGATTTCAGCAGAAACTACCGTTCGACAAAATGAAATTCGATGAAATGATACAATCGATGAAGTGAAATTCGATAAAATGATGGGTTACCCTTTTATCTACTTGGCAGTAATGGCATCTGACATCATAACAATACCATAACAGGTCAACTACGATATCGTTTTTACAGTCGGGAATAGAGGCGCAGTATAGGGTTCCGACACCGTTACTACAAACAAAAAACTATCTCGAAAAACAAGAAGTATGAATGAACGAATTTTCTATTTGAAATGTTAGAAGATTTTCTCAGAACCATTATTTTCCTGTAGCGTACCTATTTCCCATACTTAAATTTGATCAAACGCATTTATTATTCTCCTTCGTTTTCCAATCGCGTTTTCCCCATTCATGAATTTTAACGCACACATTTATTTTTCTCCTTTTTTCCGGTCGCAGTTTTCCCATTTGGGATTGTTACCGGACGCGTAGGTTGGTTTAGGTTATGTTAGTTTTACAGCAGGCCCAAATCGCCAAATCACCTGCTCTTATTTTTCTAGATATAGATTTAAACACGTATATAGAGATAGATGATTTCATAAATTTTGCAATATAACTAAACAAAACAAGCAGTATGCTGCCCTTTATAATATTTTAACATAGACTATTCCTTTTACCTAATTGTTACTGAGATACGACAAATTTTCACCTGTAGACCATGCCAAAAAATTGGGAATACCTAATCTTATATCATACAGATTTACTAAACTATCTCAAGTTATTTGCTCACATTTTATCAAAGCTACATTCAATGCCCAAGAGCTCTACATTGAGTTCTATTTATATAAAAGAATAAAGATTGGTTTTAAAAGTATCAAAGCATTGATACCCTTTGTGCACAGACTTCATACAAATTGGATAACGTTTTATTCGTTATTCCTAATTTGCTCGGTGTAGCAACACCTGCGTATATCGACAACAATAGATGTGCATGGATTTTAAATTTAAATTTCTCAACAAAACTTTGAAAATACTGTAAAACAGATCACCAAAAGTGAAAATTAAAATTAAAATCGACCAAGATATACGGATGATACAATAATTTTATACTGCTAATTAAACAGCGATTAGACAAAGAGATCCGATACGTCTTAACTCGTGTGACTTCATGTAACAGGTCGGCCATTATGAACTCCATGTTAAATTTTGTTTTGCCATAAAGAGGTAGGAACAAATTTTGGCTGGATTATATCTTGGTTTTAGGTTTATAGCTATTCAAAAAATGATTTTCCCAACTGTTTGATATATATAAATCAGCTTTTATTGAAGCCGTGAAAAAAGTCAAAAATATTCCATTATTATCATGAACGTATACGTGGAATTAACGTCTACAATTGTAGCCATTCAAGGTAATGGACGTTCAGAGATATGGACGTTCAAAGGATCATGGGCAATTTTGTATGGTAATTGGGTGAGGCACCAACAGAATTGGAACCTATATATTTTTTAATGAAATTAGTTAAAACATCATTACTATGGCCGCAAATACTAATATTATATTAGCCAAAGTTTCTATGGACTATATCATCAACATAAACTTGTTTTCAAGTGCCCATATTTTTGTTCACCGGTGAGCTAGGTATTTGCGACCATATTAAGAAATGACGTTTTAACTAATTTCTTTTTAATGATATAGATTTGAATTCTGTTGGTGCCACACCCAATTTGCCCATGATCCTTTAGATTGGCATCTAACGGTTAAGGCGCATAGGAGCCTCCTATCAGGAGGTTCACTTGACGAAAAGTACGTTTGCCAAACGTACTTATCATTTTATAAGGTTTAATTTTGTAAAAACGAATTTAGGTAAACATTAAAATTGAAATTAAACTTAGGTCTGCTTCTCAAAAGATTCAAATAAAACTTTGCATTACATTGCTGGCCGCAAAATACTTAAAAAAATAGTAACGCTACATTATCAAGGGTAATTGTTATATTTTTACTATAAAATCTTTAACTATCTAACTTAAAACTATCATCAGTTAAGATTTAACTTTGTATGGATGACATACACTGCATACACTCTGTGAAAATTTCAACTGTCTACCTATTATGGTTCATGAGACACAGCCCGCTGACAGACAGACGGACAGACAAAGGGATCCTTTGATACCCTTTAGGTGCTGAACCTAAAAAGTTTTGCTCAAGTGGTAATACCTTCAATTTCAGTCAGCAATACACCGCGCACATTACTGGGGGTTCATAGAACAGAAGACGCTTTCCATGGCTCTAGCCATGTTCGGTCAGCACATGGCTATCTCCAAGCTAGCCAAGGAACTGCTCTTCGATGGCTATGAGGACGCACTTCTGGATGTAGCTAAGAGTCTACCAGCCAGTACCACGGGAGGAGCGCCTCCTGTTGACAGATTTGGATTGTTCTACGAAGTATGTATGTGTTTTGTTTGTAGAATTACTTGGTTTTTGGATAGAGCACATTTCATACTCCCTATCTTTTGTTTATTAATTTGTTTGTCAGTATGTTTAGTTCAAATCTTGATAGTTAAAGGATCATGGGTAACTTTTAGTGGTGGTAGGATGCTACCGGTGGCAGTGTTTGCATTGTTTTCCGGTGTCATAAGACAACCGGCGTTACTAGCATAGAGGCATTCCATATTAGGGTTGGCAACGTATATTTGTAGTCTTTGAATTGTAGTCTAGAGCATGCAAACGTCTATGGGTCGCAGATCTCACTAACCATCAAGTGGCTTGTGCGATTGTTTGCTTTCAAATGGAAAGAAGTTAATATTTATTTATTTCTCTATGCCATAAAAAAACCCGCAGAGATGCAAGCCGATGTACACTTGTAGCTTCGTTTCTTAAGTACGGAAAGCGCCGTGGCTGCCCACACTAAGTTTGGTCGGGTCTTCTGTCCACTATGATGTCAACTCAGTTCTCACCTAACAGCAAATTATGTGATTCCAGAGGAACAACTCAATCAATACTGATGGCTTCATGGAGGTGTCAACGGGGGTGGCCAGCGGCACGTTGCCGGGGCAGATCCTGAGGTGGAATTATGAGGATGACCTGTCGGTGTATAAAGGGGAGTGTGCCAGGGTAAGCTGAGCTATCTAGAGTAGAGAGAGAAAGTAGAGAAACAAAGAAATAGAGATAAAGAGAAAGAGAGAGTAAGAGTTAGAACTAAAAAATGGTAAAGGTCCTAACTGTCATGTTATAATGCGGTTAGTATAGTTGTTAGTGAACCGTGTGGAATTATACAATGTTTTTTCTTGTATTTGTGATTGACGGTAGAAAATATTAGACGGAAAGAAAGAGTAGGATTACAATGTTACAAAATGACAATAATGGCCCTGTAAATTAAAATAACTGACATTTACCCAAAAATACCCATTTCGGTCAAAATTATCCGCTGGTGCATAGAATAGAGAAAGTGGGAATGTGTGTGTGTGAGAGAGAGAGAGGGAGAGAGAGAGAGAGAGAGAAAGAGATAGTAATCGTCAATACCTGCTAAAAAATTACCATATACATGTCAACTTCCACAGCTTCAAGGCAGCGCCGGCGAGTTCCTCCCGCGCGACTTAACTGAGAGATCGACGATCACGGTGTTCGTGCCGGATCTGTGTCGCTCCGTGAAGATGCCGTACCGTAAAAGCGGGGTGTTCGGGGGACTGGAGTATCTACGGTATGCCGTGGCGCCGGAGAGCTTTGACAAAAGTAAGTGGTTTTTACATTTATGTTCAGAAGAGCGATTCCCCGTCTATCTCGTTTATCGAATTTTCCATGAGAATTATCATCTCAATCATTAATTTCATCAATCATCAATCAATTTTTCACTCGATTTCGAAGACAGCGACCCATTTTTTTTTAAAGTATACACTTTATTTTCTATCGTGAGCTCTGATGTGGCTCGCTAGACCGAACTTAGTTTTAAATATTCTATCGCAAGTTATGCAATAGAGCTGACCCTGCGAGTTGTACCTCTAATAGCAATAAGAGGGCCTGGGTCTATCTTTTTGAGTTTGGCGTTTAAGGTCAAGCGTTATCAGCCGGTTTTCCTCAAAAGTTTTCATGGATTTAGAGATGGTAGTACGCCACAAATACCTCTTTGAATCGAGCTCCTCCCACGGGTCAATAGCGCAGGCGTTTAGGTGTGTTTTGAGCACGTCTTTGTAGCGCAGATGCTGGTCGCCGTGCTTTCGTTTACCCTCTGCCAACTCAGGATAGAAGTCAACTTTGGATAACCGGACTAACCGGTGGTCATCCATACATCTGAATAGTCATACCTCCTCTCTTCCAGCTCCATCCTCGCAGAACTCGTGCTTCTGCCACGGCCCCTGCCCCTGGCACGGCGTGATGAACGTGTCCGCCTGCCGCTACGACTCCCCGTCCTTCATCAGCCTGCCGCACTTCCTGCATGGAGACCAGCAGCTGAAGGACTCCGTCACGGGCCTGGAGCCTGACGAAGAGAAGCACTCGTTCTACTTCGCCATAGAGCCTGTAAGTTCTTCTCTATTTACCTATATAGGAAGGCCAATGTCTCCTAAAATTTCTGCCGTTGGTAGGACCTTGTGCAGGGTCTGTCCGGATCGCTACCACCATCTTATCCGTTAACCTACCGCCAAACAGCAGTGTTCGCATTGTTGATTTACTGTCATTAGGTTCAAATGGAAAATCGTCCACTTGAAATTATACGTCAGTTCAAAAAAATTACCATTTGAAATACAACAAAAAGGAAAATTGTCCATCTTCAAAAACGTCTAAAATGGAATCATGTCCCATGGGAAAATATGTCTATTTGTATTTACGTACACTCAGAAATATGACCAATTGTAAATACGTCCTACCTGAAATTTGTACAATTTATATTATATTATTATGGTCTTAATTCATATTACACTACATTCACTTGTGCGTATTTCATTTTGGTCATAATTTATAATGGACAAAATTCCATTGGGACTTAATTAATTTACAACGAAAATAAATTTGGTTGTAAATACTTTTCAGCAAAACTACATTTTGACTAAATTCACTTTGGACACTATTACTTTTGACCCATTTTCAGAATGGTTATTTCACGTGGACGATTTTCCATTTGTACCTAATGACAGTAAATCGCAGTGTAATGACTAGCATAGAGGCATTCCATCTTAGTCCTCAGGGTTGGCAACGCATTTGCAGTCTTATGGCCGTATTAATAAACTCGTCTTGACTGAGATGCCCATCTCGAGAGACGTCAAAGTAAACGTCAACCCATAGAAAGCCGTCATTTTTGACGTGTCTTGTGACTGACATCTCAACCAAGATGAGTTTATTAATACGGCCCTTAGGATTGCAGTCTTGTGAATGTCTATGGCTCACAGTTACCACTTACCATCAGGTGGCCTGTGTGCTCGTTTGCCTTCTCTACGCCATAAAAAAAAAACGGATAGTCGAAATACTTTTTGTTAGGAATAATAGCGTTTAAAATAAGAATAAATGTTACAAACCCGTTTATTTAAAATCGAGTCACTGATTGCTAGCTTAATGAAGAGCATTTTCATACAAAAAAAATGCAAATATATTATGATTAAAATAATAGGTCCTCATAACCCATGATTTGTAACTTTTCGCCTGTCTTATTACAATATTAGAGAATTATACAATAAGATGAGATTAGGCTTTGAACAAATCTGTTTCTTCACAGAGACTTGGAGTCCCGCTGCAAGTGGCTGCGAGGTTTCAGCTGAACATCATGCTTCAACCAACACCTCATATAGCGTAAGACCTTATTTAAATTCATTTTTTAATGCGTCATTTTCGTTAAAAATATTCCATGACGTACCTCATTTTTTCTATTTGTCACTGCACTGGTCAATTTACGCAAGCTGACAATTGTCTTTGTTTTACTAATTTATATCTGAACTGATAGCTGAAATAGGAATAAGGTATCCTGCCCTTTGGCCGAAATATGTTTGGCCTAATGTATCATTTCCCAACCCGCTTTTTTTCTGAAACTCTAAATATTACAGGATTTTTTTCAGTACCATCGTGTAGAAGTATGGTTTGGTTAGTTTAAAAAAAGCTACCCTAGGAATAATCAATGGGGGTTGAAATAAGTACACTTGACACATAACCTCTTAGTTTTTTCTCAATACTAAGCTACTTTTCCTATTACAGTCTCTACGAAAACGTACCAAAAATGCTCTTCCCGATATTCTGGGTAGAGCAGAGCGTACGTACCGAGGAGAGCATACTAACCGAGCTACGCTACGCGCGCGCCATCTTGGATTGGGGCGCGACCGTAAGCGCGTGCGCGGCTTTGGTGCTCGTCATCCTCGTTGCCATGACAACGTGTTGTGCGAAGAAACACAAGTATACCACGCCGTTAGAAATAGGAATATTAAACGAGAAACCAAAGGACGAAGCGGAAATCAAGTTGAATCCGTTGTGATTTGAAAGGAGACTGGATTTTTTTGTGTAGTGTAATTATTAAGAGACAGGAAATGTAAACTTAGATATATTATAAATGTGAAAGTATGTTTGTTTGTGAGGAGGTATGGCATCAGTGATCAGTCAGGGTAGTGATTCTTTCAAAAGTAAAGGTGAGCGAACGCAGGAGTGAATGTCTAAGCGGCGAGTTTAAGTAGTCCCGTCAGAGCAAACAAAACACATTTCAGCGCGTGTATTCAATTTGGCAGCATGGCTTCTCGAACGTATAAGGCTGCCTAATTGAGAATGCACGCGCTAAAATGTGTTTTGCTCGCTCTGACGGGACTACTTAAACTCGCCGCTTGGACATTCACTCCGGCATCCGCTCACCTTTGCTTTTGAGAATATCACTACCCTGATGCTAACATAGCCTTACCTATGGTTTTAAGTGAACCTGTACATAAGGTATTAGCAGCAGTAATGGACATTATACTCCGTTTGTTTAGGTACTTAAAAAATGTAAACAATCCAAACCACGTGGCATTTGTTAAACAGCCAATCAAAACTGTTGTATCGCACTTTGACATATCAGTGTTCTGCTTCTATTGGCTGACGAACTATAATCACGTGGTTGTTTTGTTTACATTTTTTTAAGGTCCTAAACAAATGGAGTATACATAAAACTCAATGTTGGACACTGGATCATAGAATAAATAGGTAATAGTATGTACATTTGATTCTTATTTTAAAGTAGAAAGAGATGTTTTATCTTAAGTATGGCCCACCCACTGTCGTGAGATAAAACAACTGTTGGGTTATTTATAGTTTTGCTATTGTTTGTCAATTTATATCCGTGTGATCTTTGAAGTAAGAGTAAAGTGTCCATTATTGCTGCCACTACTTTTCAGAGGACAGAGTAGATATGAATGAGGTGTAATTGCACAAAAGAAGTGTCTAGTCTAGACATTATAAAATGATTGTTTGTCCTTACATGTTTAAAAAAGTACCAGAGAATGACATTCTAGTATTTATCACAGAAAATTAGATGAAGAAATGGCATTGGACAAATCAAGTGGGGATGTTGACAGTAGGACAAATTAATAACTTAACACTAACAACGAAAAAAAACTGTAAGGCGTGTGGTATTTAACAATAGAGGCTTATGACATCACAGGACTTTTAAAAAAAAGGCCGTCGTGAGATTTCCATAGTAAATCGGTCCTTACATTTAATTTATTATGGGTTTTTTGTAAGCGCCTCTTATAGTGAGGATTATTAGTAATTGTGACATATTTTGACATAATTATGATTTTTTAAAGGATTTATTCACCGATTTGTTTCAAGACTGTAATGGCGGCCGAGTTAAAAACAATACCAGAACACGTAAAAAGCATTATTGTTTGCTGGTCAAACAAGAATAGAGACCCTGTACAAAGTTTCGTTTAATTTCCTAAAATAGGCTTCATTTGACCTCTTAATATCCCTATTATATGGGTAGTCTTGTCTGCAGAAACTTCTTACTTCACTCAAGAGCAAAAATATCGAAGTCACGCT
Source organism: Acleris cristana (assembly GCA_948252455.1). Taxonomy (NCBI): domain Eukaryota; kingdom Metazoa; phylum Arthropoda; class Insecta; order Lepidoptera; family Tortricidae; genus Acleris; species Acleris cristana. The sequence continues at coordinate 16,496,019 of OX411781.1, read as the reverse complement.
ATATTTACCACAATTCTTACAAACTGACCCATTTTTTGCTAGCCAGTCTAGTTGGATATTTGCAAGTGTTGCGTGATAGCACCAGTATTGGACACTTTAAGCGGACAGGCTCCAATTACGAACACTTAACTCCTAATTCAAAGGTTATACGGCCGTAAATTGATTGTTGCAAAACAAATGAAAAACCTTCTATAAAATAAGTATCAAATGTCCATCTTTGGTCCTTGTCCATTACTGGTTCCATCAAAAAAAGCGGTATTGTCAGCAATTGGTTTGAAGTGTGCAGTTTGATTTGGTTCCGTAAGATGGCGTTGTTTAAAGGTAGAGCCATGGTAGAGCAGAACAGAACAAATATGGCGCGCGGATTAAGCAATAGGGCGGTCGCCCGCGGCGACTTTTTGCAGCGATACAGTCGCGCGTTTGGTATCGCTGTCAAACGCGCGTCTGAGCAAACGTGACAGCGTTTTTTGGATAAAAGATCAATTTTGTTTTTAGTTAGAATACCTTAAATTGCTTTCACAACTCATAATTTAAACGAATATACATAATCTGGGGGCACGGCAGTGCCCCCGCCAAGACGAGCCAAGCGAACGAAGCGCAAGGGGCACTACCTACCTTTTCTCGAAGTAGTTCGTCGTTTTTTTGAACCTTCATAACTTGGGTTTGGATTATACCAGAAAAACAAAATTCTCGGGATATGATGTCAGTAGTGGACTTATTAAACATATAAAATTTCAATTGCATAGCTCTTATACTTTAGATTTAATTGATATCTAAAAACCCCCGATTTCGTCACTGACTCACTGATGGTCGTCAAAATTATTAGGGTACTTCCTGAAGTCCTAGAAAGCTGAAATTTGGTATGTAGGCTAGTATTAGTACACAAACAACATAAAAATTCTAAAACTTGGAACTTTTACCCCCCAACCCCTTAAACTACGGGATGAGAGTTTGTATGAGACTTCTTGACACTAGGGGTCTGACTTATTATATATAGCATAGAAGCCCGACTATAAAATGAACTTGCACCAGCTATATTTCTCTATACTTTTTTAGATTACTTATTAAGTACAGTCGAGGAAATTAATTCCTAGACCTCTTTGGACTAAGTCAAAGTGACGTAATCAATCAAAACGTAAGAGACTTCTTATTTTTTTATTATTTACAGTGTCACTTTGACAGAGTCCAAAGTGGTCTAGGAATTAATTTCCTCGACTGTACCTAATAAGTAATCTAAAAAGTATAGAGAAATATAGCTGGTGCAACGTATTTTTTTTTAACTGGCATTTTCACAAGGTTACGTCAAATTTGAATGGATCTCGATATGTCCGCAAACGTGTGTACGTATGTATGTGAACACTTTTTACAGAATAGTAATGTACAAACACGAATTATCCCTTTAAGGGATCTCTTCCAGCTTACCTTTGGGTGATTGAGTAATATTACCCCCTATTATTTATCCTACTGCACCGATTGCAATTCGGTCCTGGCAATAAAAATATAAAAAATAGAGTAAAGTATAATGTTTTGTCCACTTAGGTATAACACTATAACACTTACGATCTAACCTAACCTACATTTTGTGACACAGTTTCGTTTCTGTTAGGGTCGCAGTTCTAACCTAACCTACTTTTCTGACACACTTTGGTTTCTGTTACTGACGCAGTTCTAACCTAACCTAACCTACTTTACTGGAAGCAGTTTGTTACTAATACTATAATATGGTACAATATGCCATAATAAATTGACGGAACTTGTATTCTGCTACATAAAATTCTGCGAAATTAAAGTCGGCGATATTAGTATTCTGCTATTCAAAATTCTGCACAATCAATGCTATGATATGACAGTTATGCTATGTATATTATTATGCTAAAGTATCACTCGGCTAAAAATGTTTCTGCGATAACTGTTATTATTCGAAGTGTATTTCGGACAATAAAAATTATGCAAGATGAAGGGAACCCATAATAAGAAACTTACAAAAAGAAGTGAAATCCCACCAAAAACATTTTCATGTAAAATGTCGCCAAGACGATCATATGGCTCGCACTGTCAAAAAGTTATCAGATGTCATGTAGAGCCAAGCTTCTAACTCTACACGCCCTAACTCTACAAGCTCTAACTTCACAAACTCTACACCTTGAGTCAAAATATGTGGCTTGGCCGTTTTGCTACCGTCGCATGGGCTTTTCTGTTAAACAATAGTTCCAGTAGTAACGAAACGGCCAAGCCACATATTTTGACTCAAGGTGTAGAGTTTGTGAAGTTAGAGCTTGTAGAGTTAGGGCGTGTAGAGTTAGAAGCTTGGCTCTACATGACATCTGATAACTTTTTGATAGTGCGAGCCATATGATCGTCTTGGCGACATTTTACATGAAAATGTTTTTGGTGGGATTATTACTTTTTCTTTCACACTGTCAAATAGCCTATTCATATATACTTTGACGTAAGTATGGTAAAACGTCACCTCTAACCCTTTCTAATCGCGGCTAGATAATAAGCGCTTCGACGAGTGCCATATTAACCCCCTTATACTATACAATGTTTGGTCCTTATCTGTCATTGTTACATTAGGATTTGACAGATAAGGACAAAACATTGTATAGCTATACCACCGTTACTCAACGTTTATTAGAAAGAGGGTAATTGTGGATATATTTGGATTGTGAAACATGACGTTTTGATAAATAACATAGTTGTATACTTTTTAATTATATATTTTAATTTAACTTAGTTTTTTTTAAAGTAAAGCTGCCTACGGGCTTTAAGAATTAATCTGACCTTAAGGGTGATCCCCGTTGACACTACGTCACTAGTAAATAATAATGACCAATGTCAGACATGTTTCAGTTGCACCAAGTTATATTGCAAGAACTATAGTTAGGCGAACTATATGATGCACTCACTATGTCTTATTATACATTATACACGAGCATTTGTATACAACATAAATCCCATAAAATATTCTTTATCTGAAATACATTGTAACTTGTATTTTATGTACATACAACATTTTTAACTATTTTTTCAGACAATTTGATAGCTTGGTTACTGTTCAGTTGAACGCCTGTTCATATTATCACTACACATTTTACCGCTATAAGATTGCAATTAGAAAATAGCAGGCGCGTGTACCATATATTTTTTTTAAATCAAGGACGCTACTCGTATTTTCTGTGGTACTGTATTTAAAACCCTTTCACACAATATACAGTTAATAAATATACTTTGTACAGTACTGTATTTGTACAGTTAATAAATATAAATATACTTACTTATTCCATAAAAAAATCAACAACAGTGACCAGTATAGGTACTGTACGAAAGGACAAACAATACAAGCCTCTGGAAATCCTGGACTCATCGGCCCTTTGCAGTAAACTAAAAAAAACTTATTTCGTGTAATAAAACGAGACGCCATCAGATTCTAATATTTCCAAGAAATGTTAGTTGCTAGTGTAAGCACTTTTAGGTACATTAAATCTGACTAGTGATGTAGCATAACGTCCAAATACGGTTCTGGTATCGGATGTTGTAAAATCAAGGAGATTTTAGAATCTACAATGCTTTCTTTAATAATCCTGTTTTGTAAGAATGTGCGATGTGTTATGATAGAAAATATACAAATACACAAATAAAATAATATAAAAATAAAAGTAGAATTTTAAAATAAATTAACATGACCGTTGTAAGTAAGGGATTTTATTAATTACATAATGTTTAATAGAAAAAATACCTATATTTTATGGCGTATTTATGGATAACATACAATATTTTGTGATAAAGTATACGTGTTGTGTGATTTTGCCGTTGATTTGAGACAAAAACAAGCATGATATTTTTGATGTACTTTACGTAAGTTGATATAATAAACTTAAGTATATAATACTAAATAACTAAGTGTCATATAGGTTTATAAGCGTATTTGTGAAGTCCATGTTGTAGAATGAATGTTAGTTTGTGTAATAAAATAAAATCGACTTTATTTTATATAATAAATATAAAAAGTTATAAACGCACTGGATTACTAATCATAAGAAAATACAATAAATACAGTTTTTAAAAACTATGTTTGGAAACATTTAAGTTAAGACCAAAAACGTGGTTGAAATTATAATTAAAATGCACTATGCACTATGAGGTTATAAAAATAATTACCAAAATTAACTTAGCAACAGAAGCTAACTATATGAGTTTAAAGCATATGAATTCCGTTATTCTCTTAGAACTTTGCCGCTTTAATGAAAAATTTCTACTGTTGTGACTGTACATTATGACAAAATTATAAGCAAATATATTTATATTTACATTCGTGGCGGATCTTCTACCAGATTATTTGTATGCGTTGAAATACAAGCAAGATTGAGACACGCATGAATACGCATTTTAAACGCAGTGACCTTAAATTGTCGGCTCAATAAGCGACAAAGATTGCTAACATTTTCTAACATATTTTTTTATTGATTAATTTTACTTCATATAGATATGCAAATGGTTTTGCCTAAACCGTTATAAACCTTGTTATATGCATATTTTCTTATATCCTTTTCTCATTGCCATATTCTATAATCTGTTTTCATAATGCTTCTGTAAGCTAAATGTATTTTTTAGAGATTAATGGTTACCGTTATATTGATACTCTTTTTATTTAATGATTTTTATACTGGGGTACAAACTTGCCAGAAACGAAAGAGAATGTTAATGAAATATAGAACTGATCTAATTTAAATGTTCACTTTTATTTAGCCCTAGTTATATCCCTATAACACTACTTTCAAGTTGCCAAACTACGATTGGCGAAAGCATTTGTTTTGCAGAATTTTAGGTTTGTCAAACATATTTAAGCGTTACGGATTGTTTCATTTTCAAATTACCTTACGCTTATTATATTTAGCATAACGAAACCAGAACCATTGCAGCGAGAACTAGAAAAATGTGTACGAATCTACATAGAAGCATTTCAGGCATTCCAGTTTAGTATGTACTCAGAGCTGGTAGCAGCACAGATCTCAGAAATCGCTTACAATCAAGTGGTCTGTATGCTCTTTTGCCTTTTCCATAACATAAAATAGGCTTTAATATTGATCAATCGATTCAGAACTGTAAAGCATTTGAAAATAAAACTTTTCTCTAACAAAATGTACTAGAAGACACCTTCTAGATTTTTCATACCTTTTGACTTCTTTATAGTTCTCAAATAGCATATAAATTGCCAGTGACACGTTTGTCGTGTATGTATCACATATAATTCCTAAATAGTGGCAATGAACGTGATGAATCGGACACGCTTCTAGCATCCACGTGAGCAAAAATAAGAAGAGCACACATTTTTCCTAAGGCTTTTTGACGTAGGGTTTAAATTGGCCTAATCTAAGTGAATTTATAAGTTGCTACTTCCTAATCCTAGCCTTGTACGTATGAAGATGCAGATTGCTAAGGGTGACAATAGGTAACTTGCAGACGGCCTTAGTAGTAGCTGCACACTTTAGTAACTTGTCACTTTAACGCCTTTCACAGATTAGTGCACCAGTTCAAACATAACGTTAAAGTGACAAGGCAAGGCCGACCGTAAAAAATGTATGCACCTATTCTTTCCTTGTTAACAATTCTAGAATTTTTTGGCAGGTGCATGATTGGTGGCCCGTGTCTTCGTTCGCGTAGCATTACTCTCCCTATTTCATCCCATTGGGGGTCGATCCCGTCTTAGTTCAAATTTCAAGTCCCTGAAGACTCAGTCGTAAGATACTTTAATGTGAATATATGTATAAACGAGGAGGATTTTTTTTCCGCTCGTTCATTTTGTTCAGGGTTTAAATTCGGCTAGATTAAGTAAAACATACTTATATGTGATTACGTAGGTATACGTAAAAACTTAAGTAACCCCCTGCTTGCATGTAGTTGTGAACAAAACTAATATGGAATTCAAGTCAAATTAAAAATATAGAATGTCGGTTTGTACCTGTAGATGTTTGACAACTACATGCAAAAGGGGTTTTACTTAAGTTTTTTACCTATGAATGTTACAGGTTCAGGCAATAACTTTAATTTTCGAGCCATCATATTATCCTGTCCAGCGGCATCGTCAAACCTCAAAAAGAATACACGTAAAATATATTTGCTTTTTGCGACATGTTACAGTGTTACAGTTTTCTATTGTGGCTCCATAATTAAAGTTGTTTGACTTTACCGATATCCGGTGTCAATACAATTTAATAATTAGTTCCGGGAAGACCAACCGTCGCTCGGTTTATAAACGAATTTTCCCGAAGATAACAACTTGACAATATTATATTACAAATTTCATCTAAATTGTTAATCACAATTTCCTGTGAGATATCAATATCCTGACAGAAATTTTTATTTAAGTAATTCATTATTAAATTAAGTTGCAATAATCAAGTAAAAATTTATTCAAAAGAATCGTGATGCAGTTGCCCCGGTTGACCTTAACAAAAATAAAGCTGAATACTTATAACATCCGATTAAAGATAAAGTCGCCGACACAAAGTCAACGGCAGCACGTTTTCCCCTAGTCCTTGTTCAATCTCGGAGCACATCCATTGCAATCAACTTGTCGTAGCGCAATTGGTCAATTTTCCAATCAGCAGGTGCCCCTGAGATCCAGCGGCATTGCAAGACCACAGACCGACGAGACTACACCCCCATAGTATGAAATAAGTGATAGAAAAAAACAGTGAAATGTTTCTGCAATTATTTTTCATATTGGCACTGTCGGGTAAGTAATATCATTCGTAGTATCAGAATTCCCTTAGGAAATAAAACAAATTAAAAAGTCAATTTAGTGCCAAATTGTTTGATGACCGCTAAAATTGATGCGGACTACGCAACGGTTTATCGCAATTTTGGTTTTGGTATCGGTATTAACCGTCCCCACACTAATGAAAACCAAAGTGTCAAGTTTATAATAATTTTCAAAGGATTATGACTTTAGATTTGCTGCCTTGATATATTATTTGATTATTATTTGGACGACATTCTATCTATCTGGATGTTTTGTCTGGACTTCAATAATATCAGTTAATCTCATTATCAACTTGTTATAGATTTTCTTACTGTACGTTCATTGCCAATGAGCAATATTATTTTTTATAGCATAAACTTCTGAGTTAGATACGATTTGCGGAACTAACCAATTTAGTTTGGCGAGGAATCTTATGAACCATTATAAATTGAGTCTAGACTTAAATAGATAAGGTGAGGTGTTTCATAGCAATGCTTTGACAAATTGTTTTCGTTTTTTATTTAGCGTAACAATTTCAGAGAACAAAGCAAACTTTGCAAATGAATTATTCGGCGGCAATACTTGAGGAAAACTAAATAACATCATTAACTTCTGAATTTCTCATTTTAATTAATGAATAGTTATTAATTTCCTGTACTCGGTAATTTTAAGAAATATTCTTAAAAAGGGAACACTCAAAGGTCTGAAACGTTTTCGAGAATATTATTAGACGACTTCTATAACGTTCACAGTACGACTGCGCGCTTCGCATTACTTCTGTAGCAGTGTTAAACCCACTTACGCCTACTCGTCGTTTAAACGAACACTTTTTGTCATAGGGTTTGAACCTTAACTTAAAGTGTTCGCGATCCGATTTTCAAAAGTCCTGTTACACCTGGGTTAGGCGCAAAAGACTGCCTTCATGTCAGCTTAGCCAGCTGTCGAGTCGCATGCAACCGTACATTCACATGTCCAGGCCCGTCTTAATAAGCTGGTTTTAAGTGAGATATCCGTCTTGAGACATGACAAGTCATATAAAAAATCCGACGAATCTTGAGATGGGCATTTGACTAAAGATCAGCTTAATAATGCAGAGGCACGAAAAGTGGAGGCGACGCGGTGCGTTCACATACTAAAAAGCGAGGCCAAAGCGTGGCGGAGGCGTTTTTTAGTATAGCAACGCGCTTCACCGCGCCGCCTCCGTTTTTAGTGTTTGCGGCCGAGTCGCCTAATGTGAAATCATCTTGTCTTAAGCTCACTTTCCACGTATTATCGCTTTAAAAGCACTTATTCTACTTTTGACGTAAGCTATACACTTTTTTGTAGCTTCCGCAGACGGATCCAATTCTTAAAAAACACTTGCTTTGAAATTTGTAAACCAGTATTATCCGGCAAAGTTATTCCGTGTCCTTGTAGGCACATAAGGGTTAGGCATCTACCGCTTTGGCCGCGCTATTTCTTTGGCGAAGCCTGCAACCAAATTAAAAATACGCGCCCTAAAATTATTACCTGGGGACCTAGTAAAAAAAGGTATAAGTCGACTTAACTAGTAATAAAAAAGGGTAGATACATAAATGGACTATATTAGACTTAAGCCCTTTTACACTTGATCTTCAGGGACTTATACCCTTTTTACTAGGACTGACGGGCAACTTCGGGAATTGAAGCAATGTGTGTTTTATGCAAGCCGCCAAACAGGCAAACAGCATGCAGTCAAATGACCAAAACACGAAAGAATGACACAGACACAGTAGGCATTGGCCGCTTTTATAATTTTCCATTTCACGGCAAGGCGTGGCACACTTTTACCATGAAGCACGAGATCAAAATGTACACAGGGTGTTAGGCAGAAGGTTGGATAAACTTCAGGGACTAACTCTGTAAGTCATACTCATCAACTTATTATTATGGGACCAACATCCTACAGAGTATGACCTACAGAGTTAGTCCCTGAAGTTTGTCTAACCTTCTGCCTAACACCCTGTAGAATTGTTTTTAGGTTACTGTCCACGATAATCGCATGCAATCCCACTATTAACCGTACGCTTGGACGGTTAAATCGAGTCTTACCCTGCGACGGAAAATTAAAAAACGCCGATTAGCTTCTGACAACTAACCTCTTTTGCATACTTCTGCATATTTGTGAGTGCCTGGTTGCTAGGGGGTAGGTCCCTGAATCGCTTGTTCACCGCAGGTCACCGCGAGCGACGGTGGCGGTGCGTGGGCACCTGTGAACATTGCCTGCCAGGGTTTAGGAACGTTGTTGCGCGAGCGACTCACTCCAAGCCGCTGTACACTGGTAAATATATTATAATTCATTCGGTCAATGACGATTTTTTCATTTTACTAGCTTCGTTGACCATCCGACGGGAACAATTTTATTTGAACGGGAGAAACAAGAACAGGAGCAACGACTTACACACAAACTTTTGCATTTATATTTTGTATGATTTATTAATTTGAGGGTTAACGATTTTTGAGTGTGTTATTAGTAAAGTCAATCTTATGATTTAGAAAACATCTATACATCTACATCAATAATACTCCTATGAGTCTTTCACAAAAAAATATTTCCGAGACAATTTGCCAGGTGTACTTTTTTTGCACGATCAGTCTCGGTGGGTTTATATTAACTACAACGGCAACCCTGGACTCCTACCTGGTGCCTACTCCATCATCAGATCAGGTCTTAGGCAACATACAATATTTCGGCCCATTTAAATAACGGTAACTGGTTCAAAATAGACTTGCAAGATTTGAACAGACTAACAAACTAACAAATAAGCATGTTTAGTTAAATAAAAATATGTACAAGAATAACTCAAGTGGCTTGCTTTTTTGAAAGGAGATTGATTTTGATGTCTGATAAACAGGTGCGTCTAGCTCAAAGTTTAAAGATAGATAAGATAAAGGTTTCAGGACTTCATTTGATATCTCTGCCTATACCAAATGCATATGTTTTTAACAATACTATAACTGTGATAACTTTACTTTCGCATTTTTAAATGATAGTCAAAATACCGGTATCGCTTCTTAGATAGTAAAGGTATATTTCATTTTCTGTTTGCATTTTATATACACTAGAAGCATCAGTCGAATACTATTTTGGTATTAAAACGTTGAGTATCACTCATCATCTATTTTTACTAAGCAATCCAAACAAGTCATAAACCAAAAATAACATCGTTAAACAGACAGCAACTAAAATATTATCTCAAGATAACCTAAATATGGATTGAGTCATTTAAATATGGAATTTCCGGATGATCTCAACATCTGCATGCAATAACTCATAACCTCTTTGCGCTAGATATGAGTTGGAATAAATGAGCCAGGCACCCAGATATCGTGAGACGCTTTGGCAGAATAATCCAGTATTAAAAGGGACTGAACTGGTAATAGTTTGCTTCCATTTGACACCGGAGCTATGCGTTAATGTTCTTAACGACAGGGAGGTTCTTGCCACAATCATAATCCTATGCCAACTTCAAATGCGTCACAATGGTTCTTCTATGCTCAAACTGACTTCAATTCTTTTACCGAAAGTCTTGTCTAAACAAAGAATGTGCATTGCCGAAAGTTAAAAGAGAAAATTATTGTCATGAAGCGATGCTTTAATGATTGATTGGGCGTTTATTCATATGCGAGATTTGAGATAAAGTTTTTTCTTTTAACTAGTCTAGACATCATCATCGTTATTAAATAGAACCATCCTTTAAACTAACATTGTGGACTGTAATAAACGTTTCAGTACTTATTAAGTATTGAGCATTCAATTTTAGCGATAACGTTTGTTTTTTAAGTATACATTCACGATAGGGAATTCAAATAACCGGTTATAACCGGTTATTTTCATAAAAAAACGGTTAGTAACCAGTTAAATTGCATTCCTTAATTCAAGACAATATTGCTAGTCAAATGTCCGCCTGTCAATTTATTAATTAAATCCCAATGTTCCCGAAATACTTTGTACAAAAATCGATAACGAAATGCGAAAACGATCGATTCGTTAATGCAGTGTTTCCTCTTAGTATTATACTAACATTACCACAGCGAGACTTCAAAGCCTCAAACGTTTGGGCTATAAAAGCGCACATCAAAGAGTGACATCAAACGAATTTACACTGTCTTGACCTAGATTGACATTTTAAAATTTGCGGTTAATTAGAAAGACGGAAGACATACGTCACATTTTTGCGTGCTACTTTCAGATTTAGAAATGTATAGTCAAATGAAAAAATAACAATACATGTATAATCTAATTTAACGAAGCCAGTATAATTGGTGTAATTTGACCCTTTATAGGGCAAAACTATAAATGGAACTAAATTCCAGCCTCCTATACGAACAAAATTCTTTTAATAAAAAATATAAAAAGTATTAGTTGTAAGTGGTCATTTTTAGTACCTGGTACGTAAATGTATTTTAAAAATAGATGTCAAAAAGTTATTAATTTCGATAAAAGTAGGGTACTTTATTAAACTATAATGATTCCACCTTTTTAAACACCTTAAATTTAACGTATGAAATGATTTAACTATTATTTATTATACGTGTAAAAAGGTATAACTTTACTCATTTAAATACATTTAAATAAGGCTGTATTTTTGATTAATTACCTAACGTATTATTAGATTTACTTACTTGTAATTATAACAAAGAAAAAAAAGATCTGCGTGGAACTCGTATTTTTTAAATTGTATCTTCTGTTTTGTCGTGAAAGCCTAACAAACAAACAGACATAGAGACAGACAAACTTACTTTTATATAAATAGTAGCGACATCCAAAGGATTCAATAACTATTTTAAACCTATCTGCCCGTGAAATTTAACGTAACTTTGAAGGTACGTAAATTTTATAGGTAGGTACCTACCTACTACAGGGCGAACGATATGAAGTCTTACCAACCTTGTGTCAAAGTAAATGCGACTTACTATCGGGAAATTGTTTTGGAAGCTGCATTGGAGCCTTGGGCACGCAAACATTTCGGTACCTAGTAGACCGTGCACATTTCAACAAGACTCGGCCCCGGCTCATAAAGCTCGTGTGAACCAAGAATGGCTGAAAAACCGCGTTCCATATTTCATTTCGTCCGCACAATGGCTTTCTAATTCCCCAGACGCGAATCCGATGGACTGTTCTATCTGGTCCATTTTGGAGAGCAAGGTGAGGAGAAGAAAACATGCCAGTATAGATGCACTGAAGAAAGCGATCGTATGTAATTGGCATAACATACCGCAGGACCACATTCATGCAGCGTGCTTTCAATTTTCTACCGTCTGAAGGCCATAGTCAAGGCAAAAGGTGGTCATATTGAGTTAAAATAAACTAATTTTTAAATATTGATATTATTTCTTATTTTTTTCTTAATAAAAAATAATTGGTTAAGTACCTACATCAGAAAAAAATCGTAGCCTTTTGAATTTGGTAACGCTTCATATCGTTCGCCCTGTAATTATTTACGTACATTAATCCAATCAATTGTTAGGTTTTACTAACTTTTATCAATTTGAATCGAATTCTTATTAAGTATTAGGTAATATAATTAATTAAAAGTCGCGGTACTTTTTAACAAATTTCTATCACCTTGTTTTCTTGTCTGTCTGTTTGTTAGTGTGCGTGTTTATCTGTTCGGAAAATTTGCCATCGATTTTAAACTAACTAAACATAGCTCAGAACTGGATGTCAATACCATTAAATAGCACCAAAGTTTAGGCATAATTCATACTTCGCATTTTTATTTAAATAAGTATAATTTAATTATTCATTTGAAACATGGTTTTAACATTTTAAAAAATAGTTTGTCAAAATAACTCTTCCGAATTTTCCAAACTCCTGAGAATTTTGATTAGATACGTGTAATAATATAGTACCTAATTTAAAAAAAAGACAAATAAGTAATGAAACACTCGGTTCTCAAATACGAGATTGACCAGCGAAATTTATTACATTACTTAATTTAAAATGATTAACTCAATTATTAGAGGACTAGTTTATATAGGTACCAACTTATTACCTACACAACACATAATTATCTTTTTTCATTCTTAGTTACCATATTGAAACCGATAACCGATATCTCACTAATATTAGTTAAGTTACATCACTAGTCTAGTAGCAACATTGACGTAAAGCTACATAAGTCATACCATACCTGTCAAGTGAAAGTGAATATCGATTCATAGTGAGCAAACAACAGAATTTAAGAGTAAATTAAAGCCGTATTTCGACAAAATGGCTACTGAAAGTGACAAAAGTTAGTAAATTATAGTATTATTTCATTAAAAACATTCAAATCGTTAAGTACTTGACTGAATAACTAACGTGAAAATTAAAATCAACACGATGGAAACAATTCTTACAGCCACAGACTATAATATATGTCTAACTTACAGCTGATTTTTGACGTAACGGAATGTTGCCAGTGAAAACCGATTTCTACCAAAGTGGTAGATTTTATAAATTTGTTGTTTTTTTGTTACAGCCTCAGCAGTGGTGGGTGATGAAGAAAATATGAAAAATCTGACAACAGTTACTTGGGCACATGCTGTTAACAATAAAACATATTTGGAAGCCTCTTTAGCAAGTAAGTAAGAAAAATCCGGGCAAGAGCATGACATGTCGGTTCATGATCGCTTAGTGTAGGGTTCCAAAGCCATTAGGTAGGTACAGTCGCCCACACACTTAACTGACCATTAAAGACGGAGCTGAGAATAAGTGTCAATGCTTGAAAGGGATGTAAATATATTTAATATGAAAAAAATATCTACATCCCTGTCAAGCATTGATATTTTCTCTCTGCTCTGCATCCAATGGTTAGTTAGGTGTGTTGCTGTGTGTACTACAAAAAAAGGGTAAGTAAGTACCTATCTCAAAAAATAAGATGTGAAAAGCGCCCCTACAAAAGAGCTTATCTACATGGCACTTACGTCCTTTCGTTAAAAAGCGCAGTTTGTCGGCAATAACTCGAAAACGGTATATTCAAACAAGTTGAAAATATTTTTCGTTGAAAGTATTTATTGTGCTTTTTTGGACATACGGCCTAAAAGATAAAAGGGGGGCACATTTATTGGCAAAATATTTGCTTGATAAAAAAATTGCTTAGAAACTTAAGTGTTTTAAAAAGAACTGTCGAAATATGCCCCACACGATGTTTTTTAAACTTGTCTTTCTCTAAGGGCCCGTTCAGACGGATTGCAAAATGGCAGTTCGAGTGCAGTTCTGTTGCAGTTGACGTAACTGCATCAAAACGTACGTACGGCAACTGCACTCGAAATGCATTCCAACTGCCATTTTGTAGCTGGGTTGCAGTTCAAATGCTGTCCGTCTGAACTGGCCCTAACATACGAGTAAGAGAGGGACACCAATAGTTGCCGGCGACGTCATATTGCAGTGAAAATATGGCCCGTTTAAAAGCCATATATAAGGTCCCTTCTCATAGATACCTAACGCGACAAAGAATCTAAAATCTATTGAGCGTTTTTCACATAGATGGCGTTAACTGCCATAAGGTATTAAAAAAAAAAGAAATGATATAGAACATTTATTTGATGGCCATTACGAATGAAATGAATGGTGATTTTTATGGATCTATATCGGAAATAATAACGTTTGTCCTAATCGTCATTTCTCCTAATTCATCGTTTGTCCTAAAAGCCATTTCCACTCGATCTCTTACCTAACCTAACCACAGGTATTTTTGGAAAACTTAGAAAGTTGTCTGACTCAGCTGAAAACCAGTTTAGGACAAACGATAAATTAGGACAAATGACGATTATGACAAACGATATTATGGATCGTGATTGACACCCGATTTTTATCATAACTTGTCGTGGCAGTAACATTACTACATTGTCCAAAGACACAGGATGGCGTGTTTCGTACGAGACTTATTTTTTTCCGCGTGACGGGAAGTATGCGTTTATAACGAATGACCGGTTGGAACTAACGCCTTACAGACGCACTCAGAGGGTCTCAGAGTGAGTTCATGATGATAAAGTAGTTCCTTAAAGACGATTTAGGCAGCGGTTAGGTACAGTCACCAGCAATAATATATTTTCCAACATTGGGCGTAAAAATATGTGACACGCTCTTAAACCTCTAGTAATAAAGACGTGTCAGATAATTTTGCGCCCAATGTTGGATCATATTTTATTGCTGGTGACTGTACTTTAGGTAGACAGTAAAGCTAATGGCGGCACAACACTTCGCTGTTATTTTTCTATGATTCTCGTGGCTTTCATTCGGTAAAAGTAAGGGATATGGAAGCATCTCTATGTAATTTATCTAGCAAATAATTTGGGTAGTTTAGTAAATTAAATGAAGAAACTACTATACCCTCGTCCTGACCAGTGTTCTTATTAAAGGACACATTCGATTTGGTAGCTACTGCCCGGGAAATCAAAATGTATATGTAAAATTGTCCTTTATAGAGCACGACGGGCTGAAACCGGAAGTATTAAAAAAATGCTTGGGCAGGTCGAGGCTAAGTATATTGTAATTATAATATTACTAGAGGACGCCCGCGACTTCGTACGCGTAGAATTAGTTTCCCGCTACTCCTCCCATTTCTTCCCGTTGGGGGTCGATTTTCGGAAAATCCTTTCTTAGTGCTCACTTACATCATAAAAGGAACCCCTGTACCAAATTTCAACTTTCTAGGTACAGTAGTTTCGGCTGTGCGTTGATACATCAGTCAGTCAGTTTAGCCTTTTATATATATAGATAGATTGGGTAAATATTATATCATCAAGTGACTACGTATCGATGAAGAGCACGGAATAGAAAAAACAGTGGAAGTGGCATGAGCTTCGCTTAGTATCAGACCTGTTGTCGCCAATACTCAAACTATCATAAAAACAACACGCCACCATGGAGAATGTACCAACATTAAAACCTTAATGTAGACACACCATGGCTTGCACAAGTTAATATTAAGCTATAAAGTTACCTAACGTTTCTGAGACTAGTTACCATGAAGTACAAATAAACCTGAATATTATGCGTTGTTTAAGATTTATTAATAAACGGAGGGTAATTTGTGAAGTGATCGTTTAGCGGCGGTCACGCCTGTTTGCGGTTACATGGCTGGCTGGGTGGCTCAAGTCACATGAGATAAGCTTAATATTAGGTTTTGTGGCTGGTGCATAATGCCTAATTATGTGTACAGTCGCTCGCATACATAACTTTATCTACATGAATATCAAAGTTTTCTACAATATGTGAGAAATCTGTATCCTAATGTAGTTGTATCTTAATGTTTACATTAAAGTATCGGTTACCGATACTTTAATGTAAACATTACTTAGTTATATCAATTTTAAGGATATCACCCGTTATTATTTTAACGGAATTAGCATCCGTCAACCGCCCATTAAATTAATCATTAGGACAACCATTATTTGGCCAAAAAAGGCATGAGAAGTAAGAATGACAATGAGCCAATTAGGACCGTAAAATGTATGCCTTTACATATTATTCTTATGAAATTATTATGGCTAGCAAAACTCGGGTAAGCAACATCGTCGATGAAAGTCGATAAAAATTATGTCACGTCATCATTAGGAGAAAGGATTATTAGGACCAACAATTTTATGGCAAGTTAATTTAGGATTGAAAATAATATGGCAAAATTAGATTACCGATGGTGCCCTATAAACAGTGATCGTTATCAACGTCCACTTTTCGTATCAAAGTATGGTTGACAAAAAAACAAATACACAAGTATTTAAAACAATATTAAATTTTTGAAAGATATTTCAGCCTTATATTGGATTCACTTGGTAAATTGACGCTATTTCCGTATTTATTGTTTAAAAGGTTTTCCATTTAAAATTCCGAAATTTTGGGTTGTCAAGTTTTAACCACGGTATATTAGAATGAATCCTAAATTCAGTCAAGTCTTTGTTGAACTGTTTTTTGGTGTGAATCAGTTTTCATATGCCGGTACAAACTAAATAAAGAGGAATGAAATGTCGAATCTCATAATCTACAAAATAACTTACTGTCTTTGACTTCAAAGACAGGGTTCATTTTTAAGCTTTGTAGTAGCTTATTTTATTTAGATGAGATTTTGACTTTAGGTACTTATTTATATTGTGTATTTTGCTTTTAATATGGAGATTGCAAATAGTACATAGCGTACCTTCGTCCGTCGATATAAAATCCGGGTATTGTGTCAAATCCATACTGTGAATGTAAATACTGTGATCATACGTGCACTTTATTAGGACTCCACTTGAAAAACTTGAATATCAACTCTAAATACGATGTGCATTGGATTATTTAGATTAAAATAAACACTACGCGTAATGTAATTAGAATTTCAACTATAGTTGTATTTTTATGACATAAATTAATGACATTTCACGTATATCCTTTTACAAATATATTAGGGCGGAAAAGGTTTTGAACCGTAAAGATTTATATCTAGAGGTGTAATCCTAAGAAGGTAAGTAGGTATTTATTTTATAGTTAAGGACAAAAGTGAATATTCAAATGTATTTGTTTTTTCTGCCAACCATACCCTTTGCTACGAAAAGTGGACGTTGATAACGATCACTGCCTATAAAGTAAAATGCCCTATAATGTAACATGGACGCTTTGTCTTTTCCCATGCGCCCGCGTCTCCAGAAATAACATTTCCAGTAGCCGCGCGTTCCGCGAAGCAGTTTGTTACAATTAGCGCGACAGATATAGGTTTCACAATCGCAGCCTATTGATAGAGTGCGAACACAGCTAAATGAGGAATGGGGTTATTGAGGCCTAAGGTTACGATTTGAATGGAATCGCATTTTTATGCGGTTGTCTCTTTTTGTTGGTTAGAAATATGATTGGATTGAGCGAGTTGCATATCGTACATAAACCAAACATGCGGGCCTATTATGGCTGCGTCTATATCGCGCGTCAAATGTAGATAAAGCATCCGTCACTCTCGGTCTTATTTAAGTACGAGAGTGATGGATGCTTTATCCACCATTTGACGCGCGATATAGATGCAGCCATACTAGGCTCGCAGAGCCAGTATGATATTATGTGGGCCTAGTATGGCTGCGTCTATATCGCGTGTCAAATGTGGATAAAGCATCCGTCACTGTCGTACTTATTTACGTGTCAAAAGGTGACAGATGGCTTATCTAAACTTTGTCACGCGATAAACGCAGCCATGTTAGGGCCCATGGTCGCCTTTATCGCTAAAGCTATCTTTATAAAGCATCTGTCACTCTGGCACTTACATATTGGTCGGAAAGTGACAGAGAATTTTATCCACGTTTATCCACACCGAGAAACAAAAGGCTCTAACCGTACCTCTGTCTTCAGGTGACGTCAACATGTTAGAAGCAGACATAGTCCTCGGTGAAATCCTAGGCAAGGAAGGCCCCCCCCTCCCGATCATGGCGCACCCACCAGCGACGTCTTCAGACCTGTCGCTTGGAGACTTCCTGGCTGCGGTAGCCCAGCACAACAAGGGAACAGCCAAGGATCGCCAGAAGGGGGTGAAGCTGGACTTCAAGGGTATTGAGGCGTTTGAGAAGGCGCAGGAAATAATAGCTCCGTTTAGCAAGCCTGAGGTTAGTTGACTTTGTGTTGCATTTAGTTTGTAGTGATGAAGCGTTAGCCTAGTTGGTTTACTACAGGGTTACGGGAAATTCGATCTGTACATTCCTTTGGAGGCGCAAAAGTAGAGCTAATTTGCGATAAATTTCGATATATGATACCCTAGTCGAAATAAACTGTCCATAAAAAATATTGTAGACCTGAAAGTATGTTAAATTGTAGGTGAACCGTACCTTACCATTTGTAAACTTTTTTTTAAGGAGTCGTAGTAATATTCCATAAAAGGTTTGTCAGATTCAACGGAGAGCCAGAAAATTATAACACTATAATCAGGCCATGTAGTTATCTTAAAAATTCCCAAAAGCATCTGCTGTAAATGACGCAAACTTTGTCGATTTACTTCTTACATTAATTATAATCTACTAACCTACAAGATAAATCATACGTTCTAAAAACAACTCAAAATATCCCACAATACGGTAGCTATTTACACAAAGAACGTTCACTAAATGCATTATAGAATGGAATAGTTGGAATAATAATTACTTACAAATTTATATCACTCAATCCCGAACGTCCTGTAGATTGTGTAATAATAGAGTAGGCAAAAATGGCCTTATGTGGTTGGGATAGAGTTGGGTTTTGATTATGGTCGTCGGTTCACACATTGGATCTGTTATGACAGTGCGTGTGAATTCAAGATGAGCTCTGTCGCCTTGTGTGGTCGCCTTAATGAAGGAAACGCTAGGGTTGTCCAAATACAAAAACATCCTATAGTTAAATAAATTATTTTATTAAATTAATTATGACTGTCATACATTTAAGTACGAAAAATGTAAGCTATAACTTTTGTTATGAAGACCTGTGACCAATATACTTGCAATGATATTTGCAATCTCAAAACTAAAATCTCGAGACAGCGTTGTAATTTCATTTGTCTGTCTATCTGTCGTATTTTACAGCTAGTACCTGGATGACCGAGCTTTGATCGCTATTTTTTTTTTGGCAAGTTGTCTTAAATTGAAACCTATTTAGCTAGATCGATTTATCGCCCTCGAAACCCCCTGCATATTAAATTTCATGAAAATCGTTGGAGCCGTTTCCGAGATTCAGATTATATATACTAGGTGAACCTGCCGTCCCCGGGCAAGTCTAAATGGAGCGAAGCTACTGCATGGCCGCCAACATACTACAACCAACAACCTTACGTCAAACGTGACAGCTGTCAATCGTAAGCTCTGCTACAGAATTCTCATCATGTCTGTAACTAAAGCTAAAAGATGAAGATTACGAGCGAAGAGCGCTGCTTAAAATCGAAGTTTTGGCACTTTCCCATTTTTCCCATTGAAAGTCTATCACTCACACGCTCACTTCGTTCGCTTCGCTCCAATAAAAGAATTGCTCGTTTAAAAGTATTAGATTACACAGAGACTATTTGACAGAAATTTGACAAGTAGGTGTATTTTGTGAATCTTTAAAATTACTATTAACTTTTTTTTAAATTATTTATGGCGTGTAGAAGGCAAACGAGCACACAGGCCGCCTGATGATAAGTGGGATCTGTGACCCATAGACATTTGCATTATCAAAGTTACAATCGAAAGACTGCAAACCTAAGACGCAAATGTGTTGCCAACCCTAAAGGATTAACATCGAATGCCTTTTAAGTGCATTCACTAAAAATATTTTGGCTTTAGCAAGTCCAGCACTCCATTTATCGTGTAATCGAAATATGAAAAAAAACGCGTGATAAATAATGACAGGCAGCCCTAAAGCAATATGGCGTTGGTAACAATAAAGGCTCGTTCACACGGCGAGCGGGTGGCGACGAGAGCGGGGTCGCGACGATGACAACGCGCATCTTTATGTGTAAGAGAGACAAACAATACGGCGTTTCGTATTACTTAGGAATAAAATGCAACGGTGTCATGTTATGTAGTCACTTCAATCTACATTTGAATAGAATAGCTGCTAAACTTGACTAGTTGGCTACAATGGGTAATGGGACTAATGGGTAATAGGTAGTGGGTAGTCTGTCAATAGAGAATGTCACTGGAATACGAAATGCTTGGTTACGCGTAAGGAGGTTATATATTTATACGGCCTTTTTCTTTTGCATTTAGTACTGTGTCTATTTATTCCTGCCTTCGAAGCTAGCGATCCTGTTCGATTAATTGGCAAATATTTTTGTAATGAGCGCGAGTATTTTGTTCCTGAGCCATGGATATTTTTTTTGTGTTAAGTATTTATTGCTCAATATAAGTATGTTTCTCGCTGTCTATTACCCATAGTACAAGTCTAGAGCTTAGTTTGGGACTAGGTAAATTTATGTGAGATTGTCCCTTGACATTTATTTTATTTATTTACTAGCCTAACATCCATCCGCCAGCGTGTAGCGATCCAAGATGTCCGTGTGACGCAACGCTCACGCCCCGCTTTATGTCTGTTAAAGCCTTTACTGAAGACATTAAGACTAAACGAATTATCTGACAGCGGCGCGACTTTGATCCATGACATAATTGTCATGGACACATGAGGGACGCATTAAGCCGTGTATCCATTTGAGCAGACTCAGGCCGGGCAGCCTCGACTTGAGGCAAACAGCCTGAAGTTGAGGCTGCTCGCTCTGAGGCAAAGGCTGGAGGCGAGTCGCCTCAGCTTGATCCGCAATGTGCGAAGTTTACACGCCCGTCAGTCAACGGCTCGGACTGAGGCTCCTTTAAGCACGGCAAAAAAACCGAAAAATATGGTTCAAGTTCAATCAATCAAGACTGCACCGACTAAACGCCGACCGTCCGGGTTTCTGTCGTTAAAAAGAATACCTATACAATTTATATGGTATTTGACATAACTTAATAACAAATTGACCAGTGAGTGAGTAACTTAAAAAAGTGGCCACCTTTTTACAGTAACTTGACTACACGATGGTCAATGTGTGTGCAACAGTAACAGATACGGCTCGCTAGTGAGTACCCGGCGTAAGCGTAATTCACACAGAGGGCGGGTCGGGCGCGGGCGCAGGCGTATTGCCGTTACATTGTGCGCTGTGTGAGAAGGCCTATCGGAGAATGCGTGTATTACGAGCAATGTAACGGCAATAAGCCCGCTCCAGCGCACGACCCGCCCTCTGTGTGAATTGCGCTTTAATGTAACACATTAGTGAACTAGAACGCGCATGCGCGATGGCGCTTCCGTGTAATACCGACTACCGAACCGGTAGCCCAGTTTTCTAACAATTATGTAGGAGGACTGGGCCATATTTTATGCCGTAGTGGCATTATTATGGTGCTGCAATTTACTCGGGATTTTATTAATATGTTCTTCGTGTTAGTGTTTTCAATTCACGAAGACGGTTTACTTAAAACGTAGTATTATTGTTCCTATCCTTCAGACCGGATTAATAAAGCTATTTGAAAAGTAAGTAGTCGCCATTACTCTCAAATAAATTAGAGCAATCGTAACGTTGACATTATGATAACATGTCAAAAAAATACGGTTTTAAACCTCCGTTAAAAAAAAGGAGTGTCTGTGGCGCCGTAGGTCAGAAGCGGTTGAACTTATCTGGATGCGGGTTTTTATTTGGAAGCAGGTTTTCTAGCGTTGGTTTCTAGCTAGGTTTCATAATAATCGGCTGGACTGTCCAAAAGATATCAGCCCTGAAAGAAGGGTTCACCATTCTTTTAGGGTTTTTATCTATCTAATACCGGATTGAATAGAGCCCCTGAGCTTATAACTCGTTCATCAAACTTAGGGTGAAGCCACACGAGCGTAATTTTTCGAGTTATGATTGTGAGTCGCGTAATTGCATCTGCATACAAAAGGCCAACTGATTTTGCGCCGCCGTGTGAACCAAACAGGAGTTTTGTATGAAACCGAATGTAGCAGAAATTACGTGACCGAAATTACGCGACTCACACCTCACAAAATTACGCTCGTTTGGCTTCACCCTTAGCTAAAAAATACCCGCAGATTAATGAGGCAAGAGCGTTTGTATGGAGAAATGGCCGCTAGCATTGCCTCATAATAATAACGATTCTTGTCGTCGGCCATTCCAGAATTCCTCAATTAAGTCAAGAGAAGATAAATTACCGAGACGGCGATAATTATAGCTATGACGCGGTGCGCGTAACATTCGCGCAGTTAATCGACTTGACCAATTAAAGTTAGGGTTTTGTATCAACACTCAATGCAATATTGAGCAAAGTTGTTGAAAAACACCTGGGCCTCTATTCAACACGGTAAAAACATATTAGACGTGTTATGGTAATTATTATTTTTAACTCAGCCGCCTTTACCGTCAAGTAAATAAGAGCTATCAAAACGTTGACAATACGATAACACGTCAAAGGCAATATGGTTTTTACCCGGTTGAATCCCAGCCCTGGACCTCTATTCTAGGCGGTAAAAACTATTATTTTGTTTGACGTGTATTGTTGTTTTTCTTTTACTTAGCCGCCATTACTGTCAAGAAAAAAAGAGCTATAAATATGTTGACAATACAATAACAGGTCAAAGACGATATGGTTTTTACCAGTAGAACCCTAGCCCTGTTCTAATTCAAGAACAGATAATTACCTATTTGATCGTTGTGCAAAATACACAATCCGGAAAATGTTAGACCAGTTGTATAATATCATATTTTATGTTAAACACACCATAATGCTGAGCCAGTGTCCGATTCACTAACGCGTGGACACACACTCCGTGGTGCTCCTGTCACATTGATCGTTTTCTTTTATTTATTATATGTTTGTTTGTATGTCTCCTGTGTAGTGAATAAATGTCTTTCTTTCTTTCTTAATACGTATATAAAGCTGTAAGCCAAGCTCTCAGTTGTATCAAATAACATTTATTAACACGCTTTCTTCTTGACGAGTCCAACCTCGATGGAACTGCTATTACCTTTTCAGGAGTTCCTACCCCCACTAATCCGAAGATTTACTGCCGCACTCAGAGACGTCAATTAAATGTAACGCTTGTTTAGTGACGTGTTGTCTTATTCTATTGCTATCTATAGCAAAGAAAGTGACAGCAGCTACCTTAATCAAGCATTAAATTTAATTGACGTCTCTGAGTGCGGCAGTTAGTACCAATTTCACCAAACGATGTTAAGCACTTAACAGACAATTAGAGCGTTAACAGCTGTCAAAATTTAAGAACTAACAGTCGATTAACATTGAATAAATTTAACATCGTTTGGTGAAATTGTTACTAAATGTGGGTAAAAATAAACCTATACATACCGTTACATACCCTTAAAGAGATGACAAAACTAAACAGGAGTAGTTAATAGATTCAACTCTAAATCACCTCTTTTCTTTCCAGGTAACCTTTCCCCTCTGGCTAAACGCAGACATCCTCCCAGGTCCCGTGGCTCCCACCACCAAGCCCCTGGACCCCGAGCGCTTCCTCAAGCTGGCTGCGAAGCACCCTCGAGCAGTTCTCTCCATCGGGTGGACCACGCAGTTCGGCGGGAACATCACCGAGGGGGAGTACACGAGGGAGCAGATAGGAACGATGGTGCGGATGGTCAACTCTCATCGGGTTAATCAGACCGTTACATTCCCTGTAAGTATGACCAGCAGAGGTTCAAGGTGTATATTGAGTGGCATAATCATTGTTTGTCCTAAAACACAACTTTTTAAATTGTTAATATAAAAGAGAGCTAATTGAAAACCAGCGCTGCGCAGCAGTCCCGCAAGACCGCTGCCAGCTTCAGCGTCTGAAGTGTTTTTTTTTGTAGGATAAATATTTTTTCATTTATTTTCATTTTTCATTTCATTAAATTTTTTGTTTGGTCGAAAAAATATATTGTAAACTAATATCTGCATAATAAATGTTTATCAAATTCTGTAATTTCAGCCTAAAAAGATGTTAGACGAGAAGATTGTAGACCGGTTGTTGTATTAGGATAAAAAAAACGTTGCAAAGGAAAACCGGGACTCGGTTTTGGCACGAGCATGGCAGCCAAAGAATTAGATCTTAGGGGAAGGCTTATGTACAGTAGTAGACGTCTTTAAAGGCCGCTATAGACGCTGCTGCCGCTGTATGTACAGTGATCAGTTTCGCGATGTACTGAATAGAGGCCAAATTAAAAGCATCCGAAACCAACGTACGTGCATGAAGAGGTTGATGAATGTAGAGGTAGAGGAAGCGAAAGTTGTATGTTTGGACCGGAGCACCTGGCATTCTATAGTATTGCTTTTATATTCTATAGTTTTGCTTGCTTCAGTCTGAAGATCAGTCGAACTGACAGGCCGAGAGGGACGCGGTTATTTAATAGAATGAGAAAGTTAAATACGTCTCTTATTCTAACAAATAGCTGCGTTCCTCTCGGCTTTTCAGTACGACTGATCGTTTATGGCAGCCATTAAGATTGTATTATTGAGAATGCCTATGTCTAGTGGTCTTAGTTCCCACCTATCAGCTGGCCTGAGTGCTAAAGATAGGCATTCTCGAAACTACTATCTTAATACTACAATCCTATGACCGCAAATGCGCTGCCGACCCTGAGGTTAGGTTAGGTATGAGTCCAAAATTGATACAGCTCTCATGGTCCAACGTATTCCAGGTCCGCGCCGGCCTCGCATCGAACAGCCAGCCAGTGATCCTCGACCTCCTCCGGGAGACCTCCTCCCTGGACTCCTCGATGACGGTGTGGTCTGCGGAGGAAGACGTGGTGTCCGTGGAGCGGCTGCGCGCGCTGATCCTCACCGTGGGTCTGGACCGCACGTACCTAGACGTGCCGCAGGCGCTCGCCGCGCGCCTCGCGTTGCCGCCTCCCGCCACCAACTCCAAGAGGAATTAGACGAATACATTGTTAACGGACCAGTGGTGTTTTATTGTATCTTTAATCAAGAAACGGTTTAGGTAGGTGCTTCATAAAAAGTCAGATCTTACAGTCACACAGAGATAGATAAACACACTCACGGGAGCCTGCCGTTTGGCCGAAATATGTTTGCCAAATGTATCGTGTCCCAACCTTTTCATTTGCCAACCCAATTTTTTTCCTGTAACTAAATATTTCAGGATTTATTTTAGTTCCATCGTGTGGAACCCTATAAGTTAGGTTGGTTAGTTTTTATAAAATCCTGAAATGTTTACGGTTACAGAAATTAAAGCGGGTTGGCAAATGAAACGGTTGGGAAACGATACATTTGGCAAACATATTTCACCGACACAATCTCCACACTCACACATACAGCACGGCTAGCACAAGTTGCCCGCGACTTGTTTGTCGCTTGGATCTCCCTTTCTATCTAGTCAGTAACGATAGAGACGCACTGAACGACAAGCGAGAAAATACCACTTGTGCTACCCGTGCAGTCAGTGTCTAGGGAGAGGGAGGGAGAGGAAAACAAAGACAGTATATAAAACCAAGTCGCTTCCCACCGTCTCTCCCTCTGTATGTACGCTTAGATATTTTAAACTACGCAACAGATTTTAATGCGGTTTTCATCAATAGATAGAGTGATTCAAAAGGGACGTTTTTGTGTACAATAGATTTAGGATTATTTACGGGTGTTACAGAAAACTGACATAAACCGAATCGAAGTGAGGACGGGTAGCTAGTGATTATATTAAACCCGTTTTAATAACCTCCATCTATAAATTCTTAGCAAACTGCTATAACACCCAAGCGTTGCATTTTCTAAGAACACTGCAACACTGCAACACTGTTAACTGTGCCTCTTAACAGCGATTGCTAGAATTATTGTAACAATAACAACCCTGTTTTGTTGCATTCTCGGGAAAGAGAAAATAAACTTGTGACTCACTCTTTGAGAGTACCGGCCTTAAACTGTGACTTTATTAAAAAAGGATACAAGTCTCCCGAGGTTTAGGTGGAAACGGTATAAGTCTGGTATACTTGTACATGACGTTTACCCTTTTTAGGGTTCCGTACCAAAATGGTACAAAAGGAACCCTTATGGTGAGACTTGGTTGTCTGTCTGTCTGTATGTCACAGCAGGTTTTCTCAGCAACTACAAATGCTATCAAATTGAAATTTGGCATAGTTGTACAACTTGCTTGCCCGCATCTATTTGTAGAATGAAATTAATTTTATTAATAATTGAAAAGGGGTCTAGAATGGGGGGTTCAAAAATGAAAGTGGTTCGATTATAGCAAATGGGGTCACATATGAAAGGTCTTAATCTCCACATTCATTATTTACAGTTTTTGAGAAATAACAAAAAAAACTAAGAAAATCTGTATTAAAATTTAGGCTAGTCAAAATCGACCTTATTGCCTGGACAATAAAGCTTACAACAAAATGAGTATTTTCTTTTGCGGTTACCAAGCATATTATCTTCAATACGGAACCCTCGGTGCGCGAATCCGACTCGCACTTGACCGGTTTTTATTAAGAGCTAAATCGACTTGTATTGTTTTTCACCAGAGCCACAGCTTTAGATGATTGAAAAGCTAAAAAAACCATCCAAAAAAGGTACTGAAGCTAATTGAGAAAGCAAGATAAATACGAACTTATCCGACAAAAAACGATGAGAAAGGATTATTCACTACATCTGTACTTATTCGATGGTCCCTCCGTCTGCGACAGAGGCATATTTTAGCAAGTACCGCTGCTACTGATTTCAAATTAAGAATAGGTCTAATATTGCTTATACGGTTCATATAAACATAAAACTCACTTAAGTATCCCGTCTCCTTGCTATCGTTGCTCTAAAAGGCCCAATTTGACAGTTGTCAATGCAATACACAATTATATCCTCAAAAATGCCTCAAACACTAATTCTAATCCTAATTTTAATTAATGGCTTTTGTTAAGGTGTATATCGCCAATGTCGAGTTATTTATAGACACCCCCATAGACTTATTAGATAAATAAGTTCACACGCAATTGGGATTGTTCACATTTTTACAATTACTCTAATTCGGAAACCATTTTCAGGAATAGGGTTTTAAAGCCGTTCTGCATTATTAAATTTTTGAAATATTTATCTGTTTCTGATATTTCAACAAAAGTATATTTAACCTTTGTTTGACTTTCGTTTTCGGCTTGAAGCCCTCCTAGTTGTATCTTACGAGTTAGGCGAAACCGCTTGAAATAGTATGATTTAATACACTGATACTATCACTTTTTATCATTAAATATCATTTAATTGTCGTAATTTATTAGAAAATGCCAACCCAAATTTAAAATAATCATGTCATCCATAAAATGTCAGCTAAATAAATAAAGATATTAAAACAAAACTATTGGGTCAAATACAAAATTAATGAAATGGGTCGCTTAAAATTACCTATTCTTTCGAATTAGAATGTAAAAACCGTGAGTTATTTTTTTTGGTCTATCCCAATATATCCTCAAAAATGCCTCAAACACTAATTCTTCTCCTAATTATAATTAATGGCTTTCGCTCCTGTTAAGGTGTATATCGCCAATGTCGAGTTATTCATAGACATCCCCATGGACTTATTAGATAAAGAAGTTCACACGCGAGGACAATTTGTTCGGTAAAAGAGTATTTTCTCTAGTGGGCCAAACAGAAGCACATGAGGTTAGCTCCACGCGCTTCTGTCAAGTCTTCCCCAAACATTTTGTACTAGTTTGACACCTGTCAAAATGGGAGCTATAAGAACGACGTTAGTATAGTGAGTTGAGATAACCTTATCAATTCTTGCATTTATTATGATAACTTTGTAATCTGTGTTAAAGCAAGTGACCTGGTTGCCTCTAGATGCAGCCGATTAGATAACAGTGTGTTTGTTAACCTCTGCCACCAGATAAGCTAAACATTACGCCACAATAGCAATGATAGACGGGGAAAAACTGAAGCAACTGACGTTAGCGGCATGCAATTATTTTGGTTTTTTTAGCGTTTTTAGTAAAAAGATATTAAGGAACCCTTATTATGACCCTTATCTGGCAAGGTGGCATATTTCAGTATACTTTAAAAATATTGGTTGTGTTGATCTCAAACCTAAGTAACATTTCTTAACCAGACTTTACTTAACCTTATTGCAATTAAAAAAGGGTGTAATTTATATGTTTTAATCGAAATCGGGCTAATTTACTAACTGGTCAGAAAGTGACAGATGTTTTATCCACATCGATAAACACGACCATATAATAGGCCCCCAGAACTTATCACTCTATACATTGCTGAAAACCGCATTCAAATCCGTTGCGTTATGGCGGATTTACATTGGTCCAGCAAAAGCATGCCGGTAGAAGTACATTGACGAGTTGGTTTTCACGTTTGAGGCGAGAGCTATTGTAACGAGGCAATGTACTTCTACTGGCATGCTTTTGCTGGACCAGTGTAAATCAGGCCTTATGGTAACGCCTCTGTTAATGTTTCTTTTTTTCTTGTTTCATTACTCATCTTAAAACTATTGAACGTCACACCCACATCATTCGATCGACGATCGAACCGCGTTCTAGTTGCTGCCAGTACAAGTCAGAGGTCGGCAACCTTGGTCGGTCTTCGCAGAATTATTATTGTTGTCATTATCGGATGATGTTATAACCTAGACATAAACAAATGAGATGGGTTTTTATTTAGAGGTATTTTTGTTGTTGTGTCTGTTGGTAAAAATAAAACGATTGATAAAACCCAAATTACTTATGTAAATATGTGACTTTTCGTTTGTTTATCTGGTTAAATTTGACTGAATGTCAACTGTTCAGTTGACATTCAATATTGAAGAAGTTATTGTTACGCGACGAAGACAAACGATGACTAATACGTTTGACAATCTTTGTACTTACAACAGATTTTAATAAAGGGGTTACCGGGTTATCTTATGATTAGGCTGTAATGTAATTAATGTGGTGTCATACTAGACGCCAGTCCAGTTTTAGTTTATTAACTTCTGTTTCGAACACATTTGCTGACATCACATTCTAGTGTAACGACAATAGAGTTTGACGTTTGTAAACTTACTGGCGTATGCATATATTTGAAATTGGAGAACACTGATCCGAATTGGCCCCAGTGTTCGTTGAACACAATAAACATTTTCTTAAAACTTCATATAAAGAAAACTGTTGCGTATCCCTGTACAGCAAATCAAAAATATCCACGACGCGGCCTAAATTTGCTTCCTGAAGTAATAAATCGTTAACAGTTTTACTGAAACTAGCGTACAGTCAGCATGACTTTGGAACTACCTTTCTCTTAAAACCCTTAATTTGACACTTTTGACAGTGATCATAACAGTACATACTTGCTTTCTTACTCGATGCACAAAGTTTCACTTTTCTCGATCTCTAAAGGGTTATCTGGAAGACATCCCTTAAATGGATAAGTTCGCCTTTGGACATATTTTTATATTAAGTAATGGGGAATGTTTTTTTTTACAGCTTCAATAAAAGCTGATTTATGCAACAAACAGTTAAGAAAAAATATTTTTTGAATAGCTATAAAAATAACCAAGATAAGCCAATAAAGATTTGTTCCGATCTTTTTCTAGCTAAACAGAATTTAACATGGAGTTCTATATGGCCGACCTGTTACATGACGTCACGGTGCATATCGAATCTCTCTGTCTAATCGCTGTCGCATTTAAATGCTTGTATCATCCGTATTTCTTGGCCGAATTTAATTTTAATTTCACTTTTGATGATCTCTTTTACGGTATTTCCATATTTTGTTTTTAAATGGGATTTAAAAAATCCATGCATGCTCCCAATTGTATTGTTCTGGTTTTTCTTTTGTACGATAAAGTGTTTAAATACATACATACAGTCTGTGAGCACTTAGAAGGTGCTTCGGTTTTGTACCTCTCTCACTCGCTCTTAATAAGATCGTATGAAAAGTACAAACCCGAAGCATCTTCTAAGTGCTATCGCAGTGTATCTACTAACTACAGTTTTAGGATTTACGCGTGACTCAAAGAGGCAATTTAATTCAGGCGGTTACCGGTCGAACTACTTACTCGTCGTAAAGCCAGATTCCATCAACATCACCTTGATGAATGGCATTCTTCCACCGTGCGTTTCACTAGGCACTTTTTGCCTTACAGCTTTTTTGCTTTACAGTGAAACTGTGGAACGAGCTCACTTCGGAGGTATTTCCAACCAGTTATGACATGGGTGCCTTCCTGCCGTCCAACGGCAGAACGCTGCAACTTGAGTTACAGCGTTTTGTATTAACTTGCATCAAACGATTCCTCATGAGTGCTTCTATCATACCTAGAAAAGAACTTTTAAAAATAATGTTCTAGATTAGGCGGTAGATAAATGTCAAAACGCGGTAACTCTGCTTAAGACTAGCCAAAACATCATGACTGCAATTGTGATGTTTTATAACAAGACCGTTAATGCAGTCCGATCACAACAGAACGCTGTAAGTACTAAATGGCCACTACCTCGCAACAAGGAACGGACCACTTGCAGCGTTTCGCTTAATCTGCATCACTATCAATCAACACGCGGCAACTGAGTCAAAAATTGTGATTTCTAGCGTGAAACTTGAAAACCTTTAAACGTGTTTTTCTCGAAACTAGGGTTTTTGACTTGCATCGTTTTGCCGTTGCATGGCAGCAGTTCAAGAAAATAACTCTCATTTCCCTAATTTTTGAGTTGCTGGTGTTTATGGGTGGTGGTGATTACTTCCCAGATTCGTGATGTACTGAATAAGGGCCAAATCAAAAGCACCGACCGACGTACGTGCTTGAAGAGATTGATGAATGTAGAGGAAGCGAAAGTTGTATGTTTAGACCGGTGCAGCTGGCGTTCCATAGTCTCTGCCTATCTCATTGGGAGACAGGCAGGCAGGTATGTATGTGTATGTATGTGATTACTTCCCATCAAGTAACCGTCGTTAGCCTAAGGGTCAAATCACACCGAGACGCGACGCGACGCGACGCTGCGTGCACATTTTTAATAGAGCGACTCAAAATATACTTAATTTACTACACGAAAAGGTACACATTTCATTGTGAGAATTAAGAATACGGTATACCACGCAGCGCTGCACCTCGAGACGCCTCGCGGCGCAGCGCGACGCATCGCGACGCAGCGGTGCATCGTCAGCACGCGCGGCGTGCGAGAGCGGCGCTACGCCTTGCGAAGTCGCGACGCGCAGCCTGATGCCGCCGACACGACTTGTCTCTTCTCTCTCTTGCAAATGGTAAACTGCAGGGGACTCGGCGAGTAGACACGTTCCGCTGCGCCACGCGGCGTCTTGCTGCGCAGCGAGGCGTCGTGCTGCCAACGATTTTACGATGCGCCTCGCGGCGTCGTGCCGTCACTGGCCTCTTCCAGTATCGTCGCGTCGCGTCGCGTCGCGTCTCGGTGTGAACTGACCCTAAGCAATTTTAAATGTAGTCTTCAATCAGATTCGAACCTGAATCACCAGTCTAATGACCCAAGCTATACTATAACCACTATAATATCATAAAACTCAATCATTAATATTCATTTGGCTAACAACGTGGTGTCTGAACGGAATTTGCAGCCTATCGTTGCAAAAGGAAGCAAAATCAACCTTAAATCAATATGAATAAGGGTGGTTTTTTTCTGCAAATATGAGTCCCTTCAAAGGGTGTCGACCTTTACATGTGGGTACCACGTGACTGTAATATGGAGTAATTCATAGTTGATCTCGTAATTTATTGAAGAAAAATTAGACTTTAAACGTATCGTAATAAGGTGTGTTATCGCGTGGGGATTAAAAGGTCGAGTTTGGCACGCAAATTACATGCGCTTGCGTTGATAGGTTTGTTTAAGTAACTGTTAAAGTATGAGTTATAGTTAAGTCCACGCAATAGAAAAAACAGTGGAAGTGGCATGAGCTTCGCTTAGTATCGGACCTGTTGTCGCCAATACTTAAACTATCATAAAAACAACACGCCACCATGGAAAATGTTTTTGGTGCGTCTATCGTTTTTACATTCCAAAACAGCACAATAAGGCATGCTTCTGGATTTATTCCCTATTTTAGAAATATCTAAATATCTTCTTTATGTTCTGTGATTAAATCAGAGGCTCCACTTTGAAATCAGTAATTCGAACTTCGGATCGCCCCGTTACTTTCTTGCGAATTAGTGACGCGTCGAGAGCAAAAGGGATAGCAATAGACGAAGTTCGAATTACGGATTTCAAAGTAGAGCCTCAGTGTCTACTTTCATAGTGCGCTTTTTTCTTGGCGGTAAAATCCAAATCGTATTTGACCTGTTACGGTATTGTTTTTAACTCGGCCGCCATTACTGTCAAGTAAATAAGAACTATCAAAACGTTGACAATACGATAACAGGTCCAAAACGATATAGTAGGAGATCCGAATACGAGATGACCTTCACCCAGCTGTTTATTCGATAAAAAGTATTTTATATAAAATTTAATATGGTATGTAATATGGCGAATAGATTGACTGAAAAAATTCAGTCCAGTACAGTCCATAATTAAAAAAAAACTGAAAATGAACTTTTTTTTAAAATTGCTATTGCTTGTTTAATAGACCAATTACATACTAATCGAAAGTATGAAGCCTATAGAATATGCAAACGTTAAGTTTAGTGCAAATTATTAGTACCGACTTACCTACCTACCCAATGTTTATGATGGGAAAAAATAATCAACCTAACGTTTGCATGGCTCGTTAGCTTCGGAGGCAGAGTCACCATCACCTAGCGTAGCTAGGCTAACCACGTCGTCAACATAATACTTACGTTGTACACTCTTTACCTACTGCGTTTTAAAACATTACTAGTGGTAACATATGATCTGTGTTCCTATTATGGTCATGCTTAACGATGTGGATAAGCGTCGAAAAAACCTCTGTCACTTTCTGACCAGTATGTAAGTGCGAGAGTGACAGATGCTTTATCAACCGCGATAAAGGCAACCATAACACGAGCGTGGGCTGGGGTTCATTCTACTCGGTTTAACGTAATAGCTTTTGACTTGTCATCGTATTGTTTTGAGTTACTAAGTAAGTCATTAATTAAAACTGTTGTGCTAACTCTACTTTTCAATTTCGGTCAAGTAATAATCAGAACTATAAATCTGAACTTTTTCTCTTTGGTCCTTAGCATTCTTATTAATTGTGACATATTTTTTTTTTCTTTTAAACATACCTACATTAAATCACGCCTGTTTCCCAGAGGGGCAGGCCAATACCACTTCTTTCTTTCCACCTGCTACGATCTTGACAAATCTCTTTCTCTTCTTCCACATTCATACGTCGAGTCATGCAGGCACGTCGGTCGGTCGTCGGTCGGTCGTATAATATATCTAATGTAATAATTTCCTATTTTAGCTCGTTCCTAAGAAGTGGTCATTTTTATAGTTTCGTAACATTCTTAAAGCTGTTAAGAGTAACTTTAAAGCGATAGTTTGCGTAGCGACGTACTGTTTGCCCTCCCATATTTACAGTTTGCCGTACGTAAATTGGCCAACTGTACAACATGGGAGGGTACAGTACGCGGCAAACTGTTTGCTTAATGGGACCGCAGCTTTAAATTATTATAAGCTTTGAATTGCTGATACAATCACAACACAGGAATGTGAAGCTACTAGCTACTCTTCACAATTTAGCCAAGTATTACATACTTGATACACGAGTACCTATGACCGAATCAACCCAATTTGAATTACACGGCAAAAATACGAACAATGGCATGTGGCTCAACAATCCCGTGTTGTAACTGTACTTACATAGCAAGTTTTATTTAGTCATTTCTGTGAAAAAGAAAAGCCTTGTTTTATTGTCACCTTATAAAAAACTAACACTAACTATTGTTATTTTCATGTTACATATAAACTACTAAATGGCCCCTATTTTGTTTTGAGTAGTATAATATATTGAAAGGTGCAATTAAAGTCGTCGTCAATAGAACTTGCAAAAGATGTAAACAAAACCAAACGAACCAATTCACCATGATTAGGTACCTACTCGATAATCACGTACTTTTAAAGATCAAGTGAGGTCTTTGCAATGATTTATACAGTAGATCATTATTTTCATATTAGGTTTAAGATGAAATAACTATTCATTATACGTTATTTTTAATAAAAACACGCTTGGTGAATATTTGAGGTTATGTGTCAAACAGTAGGTAATTTGTTTACATCGTTCACGAGTTCTATTGACGGTGACTTTAATAATTTAATTATCATTGTATACTGCAATCCATCTAAGATTTAACACAGACTAAAATGATTCATCCTCACATCGGCCTGCATCGAGCCGACTCCACAGATATTAATAGCCGAAGTTATAAATACTCCATTCATCTACAGTTCACTGGTCCTCTTATAAACTGGCGAAGCATTCTGATTTGTCTTTAGATACAGACAATAAATTAATATTGTATATTTTCACTCGATGTTTACAAATCGCTGTGCCAATTGCAGGTACATGTACTCATTGTATAATAGAAGGCTGTAGGGCAAAATAGTAATCGAAGGGGATCACGAACCAGAAGAGGCAGCAATGGTAACTAGAACAAATATGATAAGATGGACCAATGAACTGCCCCATATTTCACAAACTTAACAACTATAGGATATTTGGTATGTATTGCAAAGTTCATGAGGTCCTACATAACAGGGCTACATAAAAGCTACGCCATGTACACTTAAATGTCCCCATTCACCCTGTCATTGTCCTTATTCACCTGTCCCTAAGTATGGTGAAGTGAGCTGGTCTTCACCAGGAGAAGACCGTGTAGTCAAGGAGAAGGCAAAGCACACATGCCATTGTAACATAACTGTCAGCTCCGTAGTCAAAGTCAAAGTTCTTTATTCTTCAATTTAGGCATAATATAATGCACCTATGAATGTCGAAAAGCAATACCACCGGTTCGAAAAATAAAACCTTCGCCCCGAGAAGAACCGGCGTAAGAAACTCGGCAAGCTATAATTTTTCCAAAAAAGGTTTTTTACTATGTCACAGTATTTTTGTACAGTACACACCTTATCGAGTGTTGCACATCTTTTTTAAGCGTCGGTATAATTAAGCCTAGATTACTCATGCAGGATGCACGACTCACTGCCAAACATCCCTAACCATGATATAATCATGTACTTTATAATAAACTAGCTTTTGCCCACGACTCCGTCCGCGTAGAAGTCGTTTATCGCTGCTCCCTCGGGATCTGTCTAATTTTCCATAAAAAGTAGCCTATGTCCTTCCCCGGGACTCAAGCTATCTCCATACCAAATTTCATCTAAATCGGTTCAGCGGTTTAAGCGTGAAGAGGTAACAGATAGACAGACAGACAGACAGACACACTTTCACATTTATAATATTAGTATGGATAGTATGGATGGATATGCTCGGGAAATTAGTTTTTGTTTTATGAAGTCATTGATATAGTCAATTTAAAAACCCTGTTGTCAACCCTGATCCCTAAAACGCAATACGTTTATGCTAAACATTTCACCGATTGGCATTACACTGAAACACAACAGTGACACACTGTTGCTTGACGATAGGTTAAAGGGTAAGATCGTGTACGTGATGAGAAGATCTCTACCCACGATCCCACATTTTGAAAGAGGCTACCTAATATGATATTTATTATGTATAGGTAAACTAAAGAATTACGCACTTAAACCAAGATAGAGAAGAAAAAAGATAAGGAAGGAAATGTATAAACCCCGCTTGACCCGTCATCTTAACCTGTATGAAAATAAACAATAATTATCTACAATTTATTTTAATACAGTATATAATAGGTAATATCCCTGCGCCTCTATTCTAGACGGTATAAACGATATCGTAGTTTACCTGTTAAGGTATTGTTATGACGTCAGCCGTCATTACTGTCAAGAAAATAAGAGCTATCAAAACGTTGACAATTCGATAACAGGTCAAAAACGATATTGTTTTTACCGTGTTGAATAGAGGCGCTGACCGATTTACGAGCTCTGTCTATTCGCGATAAACATAAAAATCATTACCGATTTGTTTTAAACATGAAAATATTTATATCTTATCACAAAAACTGATTATTTCCGTGTTAATAAACAATTGAGATCTTAAACATAAGTATAATTAATTGAATAAGTACATTTTATGTCTCGCCCAAAAATAAAAAACTGAATTACGCTTAAAATGTGTAGGTAATAATTCAACTGTACTACTTAAAGCTTCTTAACAAACTTTAACAGTTTATCACTATAATAACTTATAGTTCTATAACAACTAAAAACCCAAGAAAACCCAAAAAAACTGAAATCTCCCGAAACCACATCCCAAGCCCCACTGGGGAGCAACGTGCGCGGCATGTGCTGTGTTATGTTAGTCTCCCGCCGAACGCCGTGCGCGATGCATCCGATCGCTCTCTGTATTGTGCTCGCGTGCTCTCGCGCAGCTATTGTAGACCCTCCATCCCTTTCTCAACGACTCGACCAACTCTACGGGAAACTGGAAAAATTCTCACCACACCCCGATCCAACCCCAACAAATCTTGGAAATGAGAGCTCGATTTCTACAGAACGTCCTGGCGAAAAATTATACGAGAAGTTGGATCGGTTGAACTCTTTGATGCCGGACAAGTTCATGTCTGATGATGAAGAGGATTTGCTGGATGCTATGCAGGAGTGGGGGATGCTGGATGAGCAGATTGGGTTGGTGGTGAAGGATTTGCAACGGATGAAGAGTGATGACGGGGAATATTCGGAGTGGAATGATGAGGTTAGTAAAGTGAAGTGTGAACTGTTTAGGCAAACGCAGTGTTTTTTTTGTTTCAGTTGTACTAAATTTAAGTTGTGTAATAAATAGTTCTAAAGATACAAAAAATACTCAATTTTGTTTAGGAATAAATATTTTTGCTACAGATCACAAAATACAGACACCGTTGTTATTTGTTAATTACAAGGGTCATAAAGCTCTTAGTACGTTTGGTCGAAAATTGCTTGCAATTTGTGTACCAACCAGCCTTTTTGAACCAAACAGACTATCATGTTACCTGTCGTAAATCCAAAACAAAGTTACTTTTTACTCAATTTATGAAACAAATTACGTCTCCTCGAGTCAAGATCGTTCCGTCATCTGCTTTAGTCCTACAAAAAATGAAAACGCCATTAAGTACTTACGAGTATACCTCTTACAAAAGCTAACCTGACAACATTGTTGTTTTCCGGTACTATCTCTTGAATAGGTAATTAATTTATTCCTTATCTCCTCTCTTACGAAGCTCAAGTAGGTCTTACCGACATGCGTTATGGATTTTGGGCCGTGTAAGAGCAGCTCTCGCAATTGCAGGATTTTTATGAAACTTTGGCAAAAGTTCAAAAAGATTTTGAAGCGACGCTAAAATCACTTAACTGTCAAAAATTCACACCAACATCACTGATACCTATAAAAAATAACACTAAAAAACTCGGTCAAGTGCGAGTCGGATTCGCGCACCTTGGTATCCGTACCGCCACTATAATAATATATTCCGTTTTGAATTCGATTTCGAATAGCATCAGCGCGAGCCCAACAAACTTGACTCTTTCTAAGTATTTTACCTTATAAGTATAATTTACCGTTTTTACGATACAGAAAAAAAAATACGTTGAAAAGAATTGTTTCTTGTATGGGGAACATCTTTATTATATAACTTTTTTTTTGTTAGTATAACATAATAACACATATTCTGAAAAAAAAACCAGACAAGTGCAAGTCGGACTCGCCCTCCGAGGGTTCCGCACATGAAACGGTTAACTCGATTCAAAATTTGGACCGCCGTTCTTTGCATAAAAACCCTTTTTTGTGATTTAGGTAAAAAAATTACAGATTTCAGATTTCTCCCTATACTTGTAGTAAAAGACGGTGTTTACTTGCCAAATTTCATAGTCCTAGGTCAACGGAAAATATCCTATACATTTTGATTTCCTCGAGAGTGGCGAAATACATGTTTTTTGCGGCATAAGAGGCCATATTTTTTTTTACGTTGATATAGAAGTATGATTTTTTCACAGCTTCAAGGGACTGTAGACCGGAGTATATCGTTTTAATTTCAACTCGATACTTCCACGCGTTCCCGAGAAAAAGGGTCTTGACAGACAGACAGACAGACAGACGGACATCAAAGTAACCCTATAAGGGTTCCGTTTTTTCCTTTTGAGGTACGGAACCCTAAAAAACAACCTGTTGTCCAATACCGTTCAAAAGACACAGCTCTTTAAGTTAGGACAGAGGAACGGACAGCGTGGAGTGTGGACATATTAATAGGATCCGTTGGGCTCTATTCGGGAACGAAACCCTAAATAGAACCCTTTTTGAAGTCGGTTAAAAAGCAAAGGAGACCACAGACTGTAATCGTTCCGAAATAGTTCACAGTTCACCTATACATACAGATTAATGTGAAATTTGGTACAGAGACAAGTTTATAGCCCAGACGCCGACATAGAGTACTTTACGCTGGAAAATAGAACAGTTCCTGAGAAAATAGCGCTAAACGCGTGCAAATGCCTGTATTTGAATGAATTAACGGTTTAGATTGAGTATTGATTGAGGTCTCTGTATGTACACTGAGCCAATGTGATCCGTATGCCTTTATGGAACCATGTCAAAGAGACGTTTTAATTCCATTCTAAAAATTTTTTTTACGTAAGATGAAGATGATGAGATCAAGATGTCTATGAAATTTTAATTTAATTGCGTTGAGGTTCAGTTGGTAGTCACCCTGTCTACGAAGCTAGCGGTCCCGGGTTCGATTCTTGTTAATGGATAATAATTGTGTAATGAACGCGGGTATTCGCTTCTGAGTCTTGGACGTTTTCTACGTATTTAAGTACACCCACACACACCACATACACACACACACACACACATACACACACACACACACACACACACACACACACACACACACACACACACACACACACTAATAAAATTTAGGTAAAATAGTTTTAATAATGGTACTATAATAAATAAACTATAGATATGGAATAGCGGTGCCTAGCCTAGCCTAGCTTTTAGGGCTAGGTTAATTTGTGTTAGATTGTCCCCTGTGGCCCGTTTCACGAAGCTACAAGTTACAAATTACAAGCGGAGCCCTCTTTCTAGCAAAAGGAGTTAGAAAGAGACTTCCGCTTGTAATTTGTAACTTGTAGCTTCGTGAAACGGGCCTCTGATCTTTATTTATTTATTTGCCGATTCGCTGGTCAGACTCTAGCATCATAGGTAGGTCACTAACTCACTACCTATTACTTAGGTTGACCGCGTCGAAAATACCGTTGTCTAGTACCGCGACTAAAGGTTAATATTTAATGTTAGACGAGAGATCCTAGCGATGCTATAGATAGTACATTGTCCCGTACCTATATTTATTCTATAACCCCTTAGCTAGTATATTTATAAATAGTCTTTATTTATCATGCCCTGGGACACGACTATTTGTCCAGTCTAGACCAACCGATGACATCATTGCCGGGGATTAATTACCTATGTTAATCGTCGATGTAATGTAAACAACAATTTAATGTGTTACATCATTCGTTGATAGCAACAGAGCAATTGGCTCAAGTACGTCGAGTTAGTGTTGTGTTAGGAAACAATGTAAAAAAAGAAAAAAAGATGTTATAGAATTAATGCAATTAAGAGATTTCATACATAATTACTTTTAAAAAAATGTAGTGCCTGTAGGAGGCAAACTAGCACTCCACCGGGGCACGTTTTATAAAGCTACAAGTAACAATTCTACAGGTCTAAACTGGTACACTGCTCAAATGGCTCGTCGTCATTGGTTGAGGTTGAGTCAAATGGAAACTTGTAACCTGTAACTACAAGTAACAATTCTACAGGTCTAAACTGGCAACACTGCTCAAATGGCTAGTCGTCATTGGTCGAGGCTGTGTCAAATGGACACTTGTAACCAGTAAATTGTAATTTGTAGCTTTATAAAACAGTCTCCTGTTGCCCGTTTCACTAAGCTACAAGTTACAAATTACAAGCGGAAGTCTCTTTCTAGCAAAAGGAGAAAGAGACTTCCGCTTGTAATTTGTAACTTGTAGCTTGGTGAAACGGGCCTCTGATGGTGAGTGGAATCCGAGACCCATAGACATTTGAATTACTTATCAACACCACAATCTTAAGATCGCAATCCTAAGACCGCAAATGCTATATTTTACCTCTTTATAATATTAAAAAATTGTTTAGAATTCAAACATGACATGACTTTAGCCAACGACATAACATCACTATCTTTTAATATAAATATTCTTATTTAATGTTTTAATTGCCTTGAAACTTTATCCTTAACATTTTCCCGTAAAGAAACTTTACCAGAGCTAAGTGCAGTAGAAGCCAATAGTATTTATGCAATACAATCTATTAATACGAAGTGCCAGCATTACGATCGATTCCGAGAAGTTGCAGCTGTAAGTGCATTTTGGAAGATAAATATAAACCAAACGACACCAAAATTATGGTCGTGCTTATCAATGTGTGTAAAACATTCTGTCATTCTCTGACCAGTATGTAAGTGCGAGAGTGACAGAATAGAATAGACTAGAATAGAAGAATACAAATAAATTAATTAACAAAATTTGCCGTAATGCCGTGTGGTGCCGGGTTTAGAATGTTGCCACTCCATGTCTTCCCGTGGATGTCGTAAGAGACGACTAAGGGACTAAAGGCTGTGTAGTGCTGTTAGGCGATGGGTTTGCAACCTGTCACTAATACACTGGATAACATCTTAGCCTGGTTGTGCAAAATGTGGTCACAGAATTATCAACAAGTTTTTGGAGTTGTTGGTGAGTATGTGGCTCTGCCTACCCCACTCTGGGAATGAAGGCGTGAGTTTATGATGATGATGATGATGAATTAACAAAATTTGACACAATATGTACCTATAACACAAAGATGCTTTATCCACCCCGATAAAGGCGATCATAATACGGGTCCAGCGGGCCTAGTATGGTTATATGTATATCGCGTGTCAAATGTGGATAAAGCATCCGTCACTCTCGTACTTATTACGTGTCAGAAAGTGACGGATGTTTCATCCACATTTTGTCGCGCGATAAACGTATCACTGCTGTCTTATTCTCATATTGACACGTCGATAATTAGCAGGGATTAATCTCAAAACCTTACAAAACATCCGCCAATTTCTGAGACGTCTATAAGTACGAGAGTGACGGGTGCTTCAGTGGCGTAGCGTGGAGCAGGGCTGGGGGGGCCATGGCCCCGGGCGGCAGACAAAAGGGGGCGGCATACGGAAAATATTATATTATTATTTACATACACACATACATTAAATCACGCCTGTTTCTCAGAGGGGTAGGCAGAGACCACTTCTTTCCACCTGCTACGATCTGGATATTATTATTTTATCGGGTAATATACATTTAAAAAAAACCCGACGAATTGAGAACCTCCTGGTTTTTTTGCAGTCGGTTAAAAATAGGGGGCGGCGAATTTCTGATCGGTCCCTTGCGCCGAAAACCCACGCTACGCCATTGGGGTGCTTTATCCTCATTTTGGCACGCGATAAAGGCAACCATACTATAGGCAGGCGATGTATCATTCGATATAAACTAGGACATACTAATCAATTGCAATGCCTACTTGCAGACCTAATCACTCTTAAATACCCGAGCCGATTTTCATTAAACCTAGCATGAAACCAGTCTCTAAACTACTTAGCTTTCTATAAAAAAAATCCGCATTTGAATCAGTCGGTCGACGCCAACAGTCAGACTCATAGGCGTCAAAATTATGACACCCAGAAATTAGTTTTTCATTGGAGGATAGAAGACAACTTGGGTTGCGTTGTTATTCCAATCGTGTAGAATAGGTATTGATGAACTCTAATTTCTTGGTTTATTTGTGTGTAATAAACAGGGATATTTGTCTAAAGCTGGCAAAATCGCGGAAAAAGTTAAGTTTTATAGCGTCGGCTTCTTAAAAATGTACAAAACGGTTATATTAATTATTTTACATGTAGGATAAAACGTTCCGTCAATTTGCTCCTCAAACTTCGTTAGGTTAGGTTAGGTTAGATTAGTTACCGGTAAATTAAATAACATTTAGTAAATCTATACACAGAAAATAACTTCAAATTGTTAATGTAAATACTTAATTATGGATATATGCTGGTGTAATTCATTTATTCAAAAATCCCGGGAATTTTATTCATAAATATTCGTGAATGCTCAACAAAGCTCACATAATACTCGCCCTGAAAATATAACGAGATGAAACTCAATACGCGGGTCATTGCCGCGGTATTTTCAGGTTTTAGGGCTTTTTAATGCAAGTGATTTATTCTCACAAACGTAGCCAAGGTTGAAAGTACTAAATTAATTTGAAATGTTTTTAATAGCCTATTAAATATTTAACTACGACAAATCGTCGTCTATTCTACTTTCTGTCGTCAAAACCATTTAACCGCCATTTTATTAATTTGGAATAGAGATAAAGGAGGTTTAACCCCGAAGGACAAATGTAATAATACCCGTTATAAAAGCAGCTTTGCAAGCTTTTGCGAAGTACCGAAAGAAACCTGTAAAATTATCAAACTTTACAATTAGAAATTCTCCTTAATTTTCAAAACATTTTTAAAATTGCAATTTTGGAAAAAGAACATTGTCAATGCCTTCAATTGTTTTTGAAAATGTTTTGAAAATGTTCAGCAAATTGAAAATTGTTTCTAATACTCGACATTGTACTTACTTGTATTAAAATTTAGCCAAGACATTGCAATAGAATGTTGCAACTTGAACCGGGCAACTTTTACATAACGAAAAGCCATCGACTAATCGATAAACAGTTAAACTGCCAATAAATTAACTGCAGCCGCCATTAAAACTCGATTTTAAATTAACTTTATCCATCAATAAAGGTCATAACATAATCATAAAACTTGATTATAAATAAAGCTGGTTTAATGTAAATTTAAGTAGATTTGTACATACTTACAGTAATGTAGCTTTATCGAAGTAAAGTTCATTCAATAGGCTATATAACATTTTTTTTATATTGCCAATCTATTTGTTTTTTGTAAGGACTTTTTTTTTAAATACTTAATGATTAAAATAACAAGTCTAATTAAAAAATTACGTATGATTAAAAAAATATGGCAGACAACATTTAAATTTAATTTAATATTATTTTCAACGCCCTAAAAGAAAATAAAATCATTACTTATCTATATTTTTTAGATTTGGGAGACCGAGTATGAAATATAGAACAACTAATGTTTCGCTTAAGGTACGCGTTGGACACTTGTTCCCTACCGTAAATATTATCATTGTTACGACAGCTCTTAATTACTTGGTAGCAAGAGCCCTTGCAAAAAAAAACTACAAAATACGACTAAGACTATATTCGTTCCTAAGTATAAGATGTTTGTACTTACTAAAAATCATCTAAGATTGTACCAATTTAAATATGATGATGATGATGATGAAGTCGACTTGTACCCTTTTTCACTAAGACCCCGGCTATGTACTTTGGGGTTTTCTTGGAAAATCATAAGCGTATCGTATGGAATTTGTTTAAAAATGACCATATTCTGACCTAGCTCTTGAAACTTTCTTTCTTCATAAAAAAACCCTATCGATTTTGCAACTAAAATAGGTATTTTGTATTTTTTTGTGAACATATTCACATGGGTTCATACAAAATCCCCCATCACCCTTTAGGTAACTTTATTGTTTATTACTATAGTTGTCCGTTTTCGTGATGTTCCAACGGCTACGAATAACGGAACTCTAAACTGCACTGATGGCCCGTCATGCTCTTGACCGGTTTTTTATGACCACTAAAATTATCGCAGTATATAATTATGGTTCAATATTATTCCGAAAATTATGTCACTGACCGTCGCACGCGCAGGTGCAGCGGAAACGGTCAATTACGAGACAGGTGACAGACCTGTCGCCCAATTGCCGACAGGCGAATCATGACGTTCATGACACATCCGATACGGCAACATTTGTCTAGAATATTACTTAATTTTCTGGTAAAGATTTCTTTCTGTTTAAATCATTTATTTATTTTTCTATAAACTATACAAAGTAAATATTACAAACTATAACTAAAATTATGGAAAATAAAACTATCAGCTGCTATAAATGCGAAAGTTTGTGTGTTTGTGTTAGTTACTTTAAGCTAAAACGTCTGAATAGATGTAGATGGAAATTGGAATGGTGATAGCTTATACCCTATAGCTAGCCTCTTATTCGTAAACGCACTATAAACCTATTTTAGTTAAAGTATTATTGCTTTTTATATAAAATCCAATCAAAGCATATTTTAAGCACATTTTAGCCATTACGCGTCAACGAATACTCGTAAAAGGATAAATTAACGTAGGTAGGAAACCATTGATCGCAAAAAATGTTCCCATGGGATGGGATTTATATCATTAGTCCATCTATTGGCTATTTCCCGGCCCCTTACATCAATGTAGGTACTTAATGTATACTCCACGGAACCTTTAAGGAAAGCTCGACCGGACGGGCAGCTGTCTCGGCGCATTACAATTATGTCGTTTGATGCGCATGACATTATGGCCGATTAGGGTCGCCAAAAAATTACATCTGATGTTACGACTAATTTTAAATTTAATACCTACCATGTCTCCATATTTTTGTCATAAAGTGTTATTTATGATTTGTAGCAGAAAATCAGTCAGTTTTTTGTTATTACTAAACATTTTCTATTT
Organism: Acleris cristana; assembly: GCA_948252455.1. NCBI lineage: Eukaryota > Metazoa > Arthropoda > Insecta > Lepidoptera > Tortricidae > Acleris > Acleris cristana. The sequence goes on along the minus strand of OX411781.1, from coordinate 16,451,125 downwards.
CTACGAACTTGTTTTTTTTTAATGTGTGACGTGAAGGCATGTGTTTAAAATAAATTTCTTGGTTTATCAATGGTCTAATAAATAATAAAATATTTCAAAATTCAAGCATATTACAAATGGTAGAGCGATTATTAAAACTGGGTAGCAAAAGTTTCTACACTAGGTAGTACTCAACACAACACATAATTTTTTCTACAAGCTTAAAATAGTGATTATTAAATAAACAAAGGCTAACATTTTGCATACCTACTTCCTTAATATTTTTCTGCTATCGAATCTGCTACAGCTCCTAACCTACTAATCGTTAATAGTTCGTTAGATTCACCGCCAAATTTACGCAATTTTAAGTACAGGTACGATCCGCCCTCGCTTCGCCTCAGTTTATGTGACTTTTCTGTAACACCCGTTCATAAACCAGAGTTTATTATATTAAAAATATCTAACTGATGGTGAAAACCTCATTAAAATCCGTTTAGTAGTTTTAGATATTATCACGAACAACCGGCGGGGCACTTTGTTTATAAAACGTAGTAATGGTGAAGAGAAAGGTAGATGCTTAAATTTATCTCAGACGACTCAAGCTTCAAAAACGGTGGCACACTATTTCTGACAACACATAAACAAAACAAATTTTAGGTATACATGTAGAAAAAATTAAATGGTTATATTTTAATCAGAAAAATCATGCTACTAAAGATGGTTTGTGTTTGTGACAACCCTATGATGTTATTGCTCCAAGCAGGCGTAAGCGCAGTATTGTGGCTTCCGTTTTACTGCTGCTACATAATAAAGCTGTGAATCTGGTGAAAAAGGGTACAAGTCTCCTGAGGTTTAGGTGAAAAACGGTATAAGTCTAGTATACTCTGTAATGCCACAGGACGATGTAAAAGTTATTATTATTACAGCGGGCTTAGCACGCGAGGTGAGGATTATACGTCAAAATTCGTCAAACGCGATTTAGTGTCAAATATGTCTATTCCATATTCTAAAGTAAGAGTAAACGTTTAAGGTTTTAAATAAAAGTGTAATTTGTGTGACTTGAGTCCTTTTATTACTAAGCATCTTGAAGTGGGATTTAATGTCATTTAACTCTGAGCAACTCTTTATTTGACACTAATTCATGGATAACGTCAAATCTGACAGTAAATCTCGCCTCGCGTGCTAAGCCCGCAGGTCATTATTTACAGCATTCAGTGTCAGGTGCGTTTCTATTATCACATAATATAAAAGAAAGAAAGAAAAGAAAAGAAAGAAAAAATATCGTGACAAATAGACATACTCGTAGGTACAAAAAGGAACATAATATTGACGTAGACAAGAGGCCTGAGGGGCTAGACAAGATGCATTACGCTAACCAGCGTTTCTATTCGTTTCGTTTGTAAACCAATCGCGTCACTGGTAGATCACGTGACTTTTCGTATCACGTCATCTACAAGTGACGCGATTGGTTTAAAAACGTAACGAATAGAAACGCTAGCTAGCGTAATGCGCCTTGTCTAGCCCCTCTGTTGCCACGAAATGGAACTCGGGAACCATCCAGTGAAATCACGGTAGATTACCTACACACACATAACAAGCACACTAAACGAAACAGAACAAAAAGAAAAACCGCAATATAAGTAAACAAACAAGTAACAAGCTCTTTAAAAAAACATACATTTGAAATAAAAATCATGGGTTCTAAATTGAAAATAAAAGCAAGAAGTTACGTTAGCTCCACCTCTTTAAAAAAAAAACCCAACAAATTTTAAAGATAAAAAAAAATGTACATAGCAAGTCTCGGCCTTAGTCTAGACGATTGGAGGAGGGTGCATACATACATACACACACTCACGCCCTTCATTACCAGAGTGGGATAAGCAGAGCTACAAGATTACCAACAACTTTAATAACTTGTTGTTCATTCTGTAACCACATTTTGCACAAACAGGCTAAGATGTTTACCAGTGTACATTAGTGACAGGTTGCAAGCCCATCGCCTAACAATACCACGAGCCATTATTCCCTTAGATAAGGAGCGAGATCAAAAAAAATCTCCTAAATAAACAACTCAAGAGTTAGAAAACATAACACAAGAACTATTTAATAAGTGAACATATTTATCTCAATGAATGAAATTACTAGGGTCCCTACTTTAAAAATCGTAGTTTATTTTATTAAGCGTAGGGTTAGAGAAGGCAAACGAGCAATCGATAATCTTAGTCCTTACGGTTAGCAATGTACTTATTTTCAGTCTTGGAATTTCAATCTCGAGATTGTAGTCTTAAGATTGGAAAGGAAGGTGGGCTAATTGGCCTATATGACCAATGAGGACAAGCGATATGTCACCGGATAGGTAATTCTACGTTGTAAAACTATTACTATCGCAGGTAGTTCGAAATCCTTGTGTGAAAAAAGTTATCGCCATTTCAAAGTAACTATGCTAACGTCGTCTATGTAGGCATCCCGATGAACCAGAATTTTGAAATATTTTTCACAGTTATTAAAGGTTTGCCGCTACACAAAAAAATGTTGTAGAAAAAAATGTTGTTGTTGTATTCATTCATTCATTCATTCATTCATTCATTCATTCATTCATTCACACCGTTCTATGCTGGGTCAGGGTTCCATTGGGCTGATAATACCCAAATATTGGTTTTCGGATATGGCACTACATAAGCATAACATAACACAACCGATGAAATTACTAGCATAGAGGCATTCCAACTTGATTCTCAGGGTTGGCTATGAATTTTTTGTCTTAGGATTGCAATTTTAAGATTGTAGTCTATATCTGCCTATATATTGTCTATATCGTGTGGTGCCGGGTTTAGAATGTTGCCACTCCATGTCTTCCATTGGATGTCGTAAGAGACGACTAAGGGACTTAAGGCTGTATAGTGCTGTTAGGCGAAGGGTTTGCAACCTGTCACTAATACACTGGATAACATCTTAGCCTGGTTGTGCAAAATGTGGTCACAGAATTATCAACAAGTTTTTGGAGTTGTTGGTGAGTTTGTGGCTCTGCCTACCCCACTCTGGGAATGAAAGCGTAAGTTTATGTATGTATGTATGTAGTCTATATCTACACATACTCAAACACCCACTTATCAGGTGGCCAGTGTGCTTGTTTGTCTTTTCCTTACCATACAAAAAAATACATACTTAGAGTGGTGGTGGTGGTGATGGTTTTTGAAGTCGGTTAAAATCTTTTCAGGATTTTTTAAAAGCCTATTGTATAGAACCCATTAGGTTAGGTTAGGTTTGTTTTATAACAATCCTGAAAAGTTTACGGTTTCAGAAAAAAAACAGTACCTATATATTATAACCATTTTGTTTTATGACCCTTTATGTATTTTGAACTTTTTATATTATGATACGTACCCATCGCATTGATTATGTATTGTATGTATGTTGATGAATTTCGTTCCCCAATTCTGCTTTAGCTCGTGCTAGGAATTATGGTATTTAAAGTTTAAATGCAATCATGTTTACTACTCAAGGCTAATGGCGGGCTTGTAAACCTAAATACCAAGAAGTTAAAGGTTGCCGCTCACGACAGCTCACTGACTCGATTAAAATAATATTAAAATAGCAGGGGACATGTGCAATCTCACCGAATTGACCAGTTCCAAACTAAGCTCTGGCTTGTTTTATGGGTGCTAGATAACGATAAACTACTTAGTATATATGGAAATACATACTTAAGTACATATAAAACAACCAAGACTCAGAAACAAATACTCACGCTCATCGTTTAAACATTTGGCTAGATTGTTCAAACTTGTGTACGAAATATCGTCATTACGGAACGACTCGATCGTCATTACGTCTTTGTACGGCCGATACACATCAGTGCTAAAACATACAAGGGGTTATTATTGGCCCAATTCGCACTTGACCGACTTTTTTAACTTGAAAGCTTGTGTTCTCGTGTTATCGGTTGGGTTAATTAGGGGTTATCTTTGAAACGAGTTGGTGTCGGTATGATTGAAGTCTGTAAAAATATCTGCGCAGGAGTTCATTAACAGGTTATTATCGATTTATCGCGGATTTATTTATGTCTCAATGTTTTTGTGCTTTACAAAGATAATAAGAAGTGTTATTCAATAATAAAATGTATTCTCATTTGTTCATGCTGTCCAATATTTTCGGAAATAGCATTGATTTTTAAAGGTGTTACATTTTAAACTAGTGTCAGTACTTTAGTTTTAACCATGCCTATTAAATAGATAAAAACCTAGCTAAGAACTATCTCGATTATACTTGTTTTCTTTTAAAATAAACTGTACCCGAATCGGTTTGCCCGTTTGAGAGCTAGGAAGCCACATATACGCAGACACACAGATACACAGATATAAAAAATCTTAAACTTATAACAAACCTTTTTGCGTCGGGGTATAGAAAGTAGGCGGCCTAATATGGCTGCGTTTATCGCGTGATAAAATGTGGATAAAACATCCGTCACTTTCTGACACTTAATAAGTTTGAGAGCGACGGATGCTTTATCCACATTTTGTCACGCGATAAACGCAACCATACTAGGCCCATAGGAGTGTTAAGTTCTCGTGTGCGACTACCTTTAGCGTACTTAGTAGGTACCTACTTTAACATGTACATTCCTGTACGGCTAGCACGAAAATCTACGTACACTCATTGTGTAAGAATGTGGCTCGTAGGGTTGGCAGTCACGGATACTTTCTATTTATTATTTAATATACTACTTGAATCAAACGTTTCCTTAATTAAAACAAAACTAAAAAATAAAAATATTAATTTAAACTAAATAAGAACTTAAAAAAACCGGCCTAGTTCGAGTCATTTCGACCCAAGCCGAAAGAAAAAGGAGTCTGGTATGGGACCCCCTTTAATTTTTAGAGTTCCGTACCCAAGGGGCGTCCAATGGGACCCTATTACTAAGCCTACGCTATCCGTCCGTCCGTCTGTCTGTCTGTCCTAACTTTAAAGTATATTTCTCTCGATGCACGACTCCGACTCGCACTGGACCAGTTTTTTAACAAAATATTATAACGAAGACAAAGATAAAAATAAAGCTAAAGATAAACATAAAGATAAAGATAAAGATACTTAAAGATAATTTATTTGTAAAACATAGTATAGTTTACATAATGGTCATAAATTTACAATATTGTCCGTCATGTTTTGCCCTAAATATTTTTTTTATTACGTATTTGTTGTTATAGCGGCTTTAGTAATACTTACATACACTTTTGATGTAAGCAAATGCGGAGCTTGCTCCTTTTGCCACAATGAAGTCAAAGTCAAATCATTTAATGTTGTTTTTACACAAGTCGTAATTATAACAAAATAAATAATTAATAAAATTACGAAAAAAAATATCACAATAAAAACACTAAGTATATCAAAAATAAAATTATTAATTACTCATAAAATACCTTAACACTATAAAACGCTTTCTCAGTCAGAAATACTTTTAACCTACCGACGACATCAAAAGAAGGCGCATTCTTAATGTCCCCGCTCAATTTATTATAAATACGAACACCACATGATTTTTTTTCTTTAATTTTTTGTGTTAAAATGTTGTTAAAATATATATTTTTCTGTATATTATTGTATAAAGAAATGTGTGGCAATAAAATTATATTCTGTTCTATTCTATTATATTCTTAAATGAATAATGCAAAATGTTTTACATTGATTGAAGCGCACCCAATATTAGTATCCACTAGAGCCCCTAAGCGTAATCTATAAATATACATCTATTTCGATGCGCCTGCGCTTGTTTTGAACGTCGACGATAGATTAAAACTCATTAGCGTTTTAATTGTTTACTAATAACTATTCTATCAAAAAACTTATAACAATCAAAGCGTTAAAGGTTCACTGGTTCAAAAGATACCAAATCATAATTTGGCTCCAAAAAAAAGTATTTACATAAAAAAAACTTGAGATTGACAATGTCTATGGGATTCAGAGTTCATTTGCCAGCCTGTGTGCACGTTTGCCTTCTCCATAGCATAAACAAATATGTATGTATGTATCTCCACCATGATCGGTCTTCTACATCCAGAACCCAAATAAAAAAAATCTATTTTTTCCAGGAACTCCAGGAATTAACTGACGATGACTACGCGATGGACGGCAGCGAAGACCTGGACCCTGATGATGAAGAGGGAACCACTGCCAAGCCCCTGCCGACAGCAGAGAGCAGTATGAGTGGGATCTCTCAGAAATTTGCCAGCCCATCAGCTCTGAACCGGGTTGTTGTTGCCATCGTGTCTGCCTTAGACCCTATTGAGGCTACTAGAGAGAGACCGAGGATCCTGGATGACAGTAAGTATCCTTTAAACCACTTTTCTATTGTTGAGAGTAAAAAGCATCGTATGGTTGAGAGAGGCGATGGCTGAGATACGCGTCATACTCGTGAACGGGTGCAGGTGAGGTCCGGTCTGTTCACGTTTGTAAGGACTTGTTGTTGAGTTAATTATTCTAGTTATGGCTTTTGACGTATGCCTCGTCGTGCCTTTGTCCTAGTTTAATGTTATGATTATGACCTTTATTTAATAATTATTATTTATTCCTTTATTAAGTACCTTGTAATTTTAACTTACTTTTTAGTATTATTGTGTTTTATGATTGAAAAAATGACCTTCTGCTGGGAGTTTCTTGCGGCGCTTCTTCTCCGTAATGATGGTCTTGTTCGAAGCGCGAGTAGATTCACTCCTTATTATTATAGAATTTTGAATTTTGTAGACTAATCTAAATCTAGTCTGTCCGGTAGCCTGACAGTCTAACGGCCAAACTCTTTATTCAAACCGCGGACAGATAAAGCTTACTGCGGGTTAAAATTTGACATTTGCCCGTACAAAATGTGTTAAATTTTATTCCGAAGTAAGCTTATTTATCCTCGGTTTGAATATAGGGTTCGGCCATAAAACGATCAATCAACTGTCATTATAGTCATTATACATTATCAGTTTTTAAACGACAGTTTGAGATCGAACGACGGCCATGTGACTACGATCGTCAAGTTGTCTACTGGCCACCTGCAAATGTATAGCAAATTTGGCTGAGTTTGACGCGTGCTCCACATTTGTACTTCGAACAAATCCTCAGGCCAATATTGGCCTGTAAACTGTTACTTACTCCGTTTTAAAACGAAGAACTTACAGGGCAGTATCAGCCGGCTAACCATCAGTTTCTGTTGCCCTAAAGAAAACATTACTAACGTTGCCTACCGCAAAGCAATCATTGTCAGATAGATTCAAATATCTCTCACTTCCCTTGATTACTTATTACAAAACTGTAATTTTCAGGTGCCCTATCAAAACTAGAGCGCGCATCGCTCCGCCGCGCCGCCATCAACAACATGGCGGCGGTGGTCCAACACAGCAAATGTCTGACGCCGCAGCCCCGCTGGCTCTCCGTGCGCCAGATGGCACCAGCTGCTGACACTCTGTAAGTCACCCTGAAAGACACACACATAGACACATTCTGAAACAAGGGCCTACCTCAAAATTTGCCACAAGGACTTGTCCAGGATGATGTGTCCCTGTCACTTGTCATTCAAAACTAAATCGAGAGAAAGGGTTGGAGCTAACGTAGCTTCGTACTTCGATTTTCAAAGTAGAGCCTCTGCACCTGGAGTCAAGCCATCGGTTTTATTTAACCAAAAGGCGTTCACTGCTGGACTTAGGCCTCACCCGAAGGTGGACGCAAGGATTTGCCATCCATCGGTTGTATCATTTTAACCGAAAGACGTTCACTGATGGTTCCAACGGAAGACCAGCGCTGACTTTTAAAGCCAGCATTACGCTGAGTTGGGACCATTTCGTGGCTATTTTCTTTTTGTACGTTTTTATGTGTTCTTGCTTATGTTTGTCACGAATAAATGATTTTCTTCTTCTTCTTCTTCTTCTCCTTCAAGGCCTCTCTAAGGTTTGTCACAAGGACCAGTCCTACGCCGCTTGCATCTTCTGCTGGAGTTTCTTGCGGCGCTTCTTCTCCGCAATGATGGTCTTGTCCGAAGCGCTGGTAGATTCACTCATGTTACCGACGTGTAAAAAAGCCCTCATGTGGCCTATTTACTGAATAAATATTTTGAATTTTGAATTTTGAATTTGTACCATTTCATCGAATTTCTTTTCTTTGAACGATATTGTCAGCTTAAACTATGATGATTGCCAGGATATTATCTTAATAGTAGTTTACGTGACGGTTGCGTAATCCCAATTACGCAGAGTCGCGTACAATACTTTATATACACACATATTATAAGTACTCTAAGATGGGTTCAGAAGCCGAAAGGCAAATGACACAGAACAGAAAAAATAGTAGAAGTGTCAAGTGGGCGTGTAACGTGTGGCATAGTTATGCGAAGCTCATGCCACTTCCACTGTTTTTGCTATTCCGTGGGCAAATTACCAGCATTACCTACCTGTGGTAGTAGGTGACAGTGATGACAGCTGTAACGTAATTTCATTACGTTATCGAATATTGTAAGATCCAAATTTGGAACATCTTCCAAAATTAACAGTTGTCATCGCTGTCACCTACTACCACAGGTAATGCTGGTCATTGCCTACGAGTTTTGAACGCATAATAGAGGACTTATGATATGTGTGTAGATAAACATTATTTATGTACGTGTGACTTGTGACTATCAAAAAATAACTCATAAATAGCCATTGAATTATTACGTTACACTAGAACAGACATTTCAAACAAAAGACACGGAGTAACTTGATGACGGAGGGGCATGCGCGGTGTGTGCGGGGGTGTTCGTTTTCTTATAGATAAAGTGAGCGCGCAACAGAGGCGACTTACAGTTTGTACTACATACACGATGGTAATTCACGGTGTACAATGGGAATAATAGTTAGAAGTAATTATAGAGGTTTTATGTCATGGGTGCAGATATAATAAAATAAAATAATTTAAACTGCTACATCATATTTAATTTCCTTCACACAATATAAGTTTTGTCAGTTTCTGACGTTTAGTAAATTTCAAGATTGGTGACATGGTACTGCATATTATGCATATTTCTTACGGTAGACTCGTCCTGTTTTTGTGGTATATTTTTGGTCTTCTTTAAAATGCACGGAACATACCTATATGTGTGTATGAGCTGAAGGTTTTTTCTTCCCTTCGATACTTTGTGTTAATATTTTTAACAACTTCAACCATTAATTTCGTAGTCGGCAAGAAGTATTATTTATAATTAAATGTCTGATAGGGAACTTCAAAATTTAATACAATTAAAAGTTAAAACTAAACTTATTTAACTTGATTATCTGTATTAACATTGCACGTCGATCTTGTCAGGTCTGCGTAGACTTATTTTGTTACTCTTTGGTTTCAACCAAACATGGCGGCCAAATGACGCGTCGACATGCATTAAAATTGATAGAAAAATAATTAAATTAAGCGTGATTACAGAAAATGCAGTTAAATTACGTGTGCAAAGTCACTCCTTGACTTTTATTTGATTTTCCTGAGCAGTTTTACAGTACCTCAGTACACATGGACGCATATTTAGACGTAACACTTTTCTCTCCAATGCGTCGAGCTGCCAAAGCCGTTCGGCACAGACTGAGCGCGTTAGTGCCGATCGGCTCTAACAGGTTTTACAAGAAATCAAGTTGAGGCGTCCACTCTAGTAGTATACATAATTACTCAAAGTAAATAGCTTTCGATAAAATGGGAATTCTGCATCATGCGCTCGTTGAAAGGTGTTTCGATAAAAAATACGAACCCCGAATTCAATCCACTATCAATCCTTAGCGGGGATCCTAATTTTATTTTTATTTCTTGTAAAAAGTATTTTTTTTATCTTTATATTTATCTTATCGCAGTTTCCATAAATATAAATGCTTGTAAGAATGATAGTACAAATTAAAGACAAAACCTTAAAAACAAAATTTGCATGTTAAAACATGTGTTGTGTAGAACTATTAATGTAGATATCTAATAATTATAGAAATCACGCATGATTATTAAAATCAGCTTACAAAAAAAGAAACATAATATATTTTATATCCTAAAATGGAATGGAAATATTTTGTTGGAAACTGCCACTAGGAATTTTATAATGTGCATTTTAAATTGGGTTAATACTTAGTGAAATTATTATTTTATGGTATAATAAAAGGCTTTTTTTATCCTTATTGCAGCTACATGCCGCCATGCGTGCAACTGCACCGATGCGCTCCTGACGCCGGCTGCTGCTACAGCGAGGCGGAGGTGTGCGCTCCCGTCGACGGCGAGTACATCACTATACCATTTTTCGTAAGTAAACATATTCGTAATTGTAAAAAAAACTAGTTTTCTGCTCTCGTATTTAGATTAATAATCTTCGTTGTAAAATACGGATAAAAGTTTTCATCACTCATTTTATCCCCCTAAGGCAAGGTAGATCTACAAAAAATACCATCAACTTATTATCAAAAGTCCAATATACTTTTGATTCGTACCCTAAATAATACGTATCTGTTATGTTTATTTCTTTAAAAATGACCAAACTTTAAAACTTCTACTCCATTCTCATGTCATAGGTCTTTTAAAACGCAAAATAAAGTATTTTTGGTATCGATAAATACGAACTTCTGCACTACCCTTTAATAAGTAGGTACTTATACGTTTTGGTTTTTTTCTGCTTGCTAATACTGTCGTGCCGCAAAATTGTGGAGCATTAATTTTTTTTTTAATTTTTATCCATGAACGATCTAAGGGATGCTCGCGACTTCCAACAATTAGCTTCCGGCTATTCCCTATTTCACCTCGATCGAGGTCAATTTAAAAAAAAATCTTTTGTAGTGTAATCCAAATTTCAAGAACCTAGGTCTAGTAGTCTAGGCTGTACAATGACGATCAGTTAGGGCCGATTCGACCAAACTGGAATAAGACTTACTCCGAGATTAGTCTATACAAATACGGCGTTTAATCTAGGTATAAGACCTTATTCCAGTTTGGTCGAATCCGCCCTTAGTGACGAAAGAGTTTTATTATGCTAGATCTAAATCCACTGTCATACGTACACCCACGGAATAGAAAAAACAGTGGAAGTGGCATGAGCTGCGCTTAGTATCAGACCTGTGGCCCGTTTCACAAAGCAACAAGTTACAAATTACAAGCGGAACTCTCTTTCTAGCAGAAGGAGTTAGAAAGAGACTTCCGCTTGTAATTTGTAACTTGTAGCTTCGTGAAACGGGCCACTGTTGTCGCCATTACTCAAAATATCATAAAAACAACACGCCACCATGGAAAATGTTTTTGGTGCGGCTATCGTTTTTCATTCCAAAATAGCACAATAGTCAATAAGGCATGCTTTTGGATTTATTTCCTATTTTAGAAACATCGAAATATCGAAATAAGCGATCGAGGCAAAAGTATGGTAGGTTATGCGGAACTCCGCATAACTATGCCACACGTTACACGCCCACTTGACACTTCTACTGTTTTTTCTGTTCTGTGCTTTTTCACAAGGACCCCAGCAGGGCGATCGTCGTTATAGTAAAAATACATCATACCTACTGCCAAGATCTATAGACTGAGACATGTTTCATTTCTGTTGGTCACCTGTCACTAATACGCTGGTAAACATAGCCGTTTGTGCAAAATGTGGTTGCGGAATTGTCAACAAGTTTTTAGAGTTGTAGGTAATTCTGTAGCTATGCCTACCCCAGTTTGGGAACGAAGGCGTGAGTTTATGTATTTATGTATATGTGTCCTTTATATTTAAATTACCATCATCATCAACATCATCATCATGATCACCATCATCATCATCATCATCATCATCATCATCATCATCATCATCATCATCATCATCATCATCATCATCATCATCATCATCATCATATTTAAATGCTTTTGGATTTATTTCCTATTTTAGAAACATCGAAATATCGAAATAAGCGATCGCGATAAAAGTATGGTAGGTTAAGCGGAACTCCGCATAACTATGCCACACATTACACGCCCACATGACACTTCTACTGTTTTTTCTGTTCTATGCGTACACCTGAGGGCCCTGCCAAGATGCATTGCGCTAACTAGCGTTTCTATTCGATTCGTTTTTAAACCAATCGCGTCACTGGTAGATGACGTGATACGAAAAGTCACGTGATCTATCGTGACGCGATTGGTTTAAAAATGAAACGAATAGAAACGTTAGTTAGCGCAATGCATCTTGGCAGGGCCCTCTGTACAGCATATAAATGCAAGACCTCAATTTCCAGCTAAGCAAAGTAGACGGCACCCTTACACCAGCGCGGATGCAGTTCTACAACCACACCCGCTGCGAATGTGTGTCAAGAGAGACGCTTCAGAGCCAGCGGATTGCCACGCCAGCCAGGGCCCAAGGTCGCCAGCTTCCTGTGGCGGGGAGTGCGGGCAACGCCAGGCAGAGCGATGGAACGACGCTGGAGCCGGGGGTTGAGAACCAGACTGTGGCACCACCGCTGTTGAGAAGGTAAGGGGTTCAGGGTTGCTAAGAGAGCTGGAGTGAAAGAAAGATGCTAACTCGCTCCCAATATGCCGCAAAACAAGAGGCTTATTGTCTAACGCACTCGCAATCACGACCGTTTTCATTTTGAAAATTGAAGGGTTGTCTGCATACAAAATGAAAACAATTGCTCCACTTTGAAGCGTGTTGCGATTGCCAGTCAATAAGCCCTCAGGGCCTCTATTCAACACGGTAAAAACTATATCGTCTTTGATCTGTTATCGTTTTGTCAACGTTTTGATAGCTCTTATTTAGTTGACAGTAATGGCGGCCGAGTGCAAAACAATACCATAACAGAGGGCTTATTTATTAATACCTTTCGATGAAAGGAAAATTCTGTGTTGAATGGTGTTTCAATAAAATAATAGGTATACCCTGATCTATAATACGGTAGTTTTTTAGTCCGTCGCTGTCTATGATATCGCCCTATAACAATAGACCAATTGAACACGATTAATTTATTCAATTTAATTGATTTCATTTCAGATGCACCTGTCCCGTTCTTTTCATGGCGAAAACCTCCGACACCGGCTGCTCATGCGTCTGTGATTGGGTAGACCCTAACCGCCGGCGCGACTGTCTCTCTCTAGCACGCGGGCGCGAGCACTTCGGCCTGCGAGACAGAGTATGCGTCGGTCGCGGTGATTGCAATCCGCCATCTTGTCTTTACGGGGCCTATGAAAAAAGCGTAGGAAGGTGTCCATTGAAGAGGTACAAGAGACATAGATATACAACACGTAGGTTTGCCGAGAGGAGTGTAGTGTGAAGTATTATTAAAAATGGCAGTTCAGAAACGTCTTAGCTGGTGGTTACTATGTTCAGGTCGTTGCCAAGATGCATGACCCTACCTAGCGTTTCTATTCGTTTCGTTTTTTAACCAATCACGTCACTGGTAGATCACGTGACTTTTCGTATCACGTCATCTACCAGTGACGCGATTGGTTTAAAAACGAAACGAATAGAAACGCTAGTTAGCATAGTGCATCTTGGCATGGGCCTATGGTTATTATTACCTTGTTATTAGTATAAAAGTAAAGACCAGAACAGCATAAAGACCAGTCGCTGTAAGATCCAAAATGAGAATCATAAGGTCCGTTACACAAATGAATATAAATCTAATATGTGTAAAAGCATAATTACACTAGTCCGTCTGCCTGATATAGTGATTGTATCCACCTTAATTATGACCGACTTGCCTAAGTCCCATGTACTTTTTACACAAGTCAATTTTAATACATAACTATAATATAAACCTACTGTTTAAAAGGCCTAGGCAAGGTGCATAAAGTTAACGTAAGCGATTATCGAAAACTCAAAAATATATAATGTAGTTGACATAACTGGCCAACGCGATAGATCGTACATTTTATCCGTTTTTGAACATCGCACGTATACAAACTTTTAGCATAATTTTATTTAACTACGTTCGAAATGCATTTTATCAGGCATGCGGTCAAAATAAAATAACAATTACATATTATTCTTACTAGGTTAGGTTAGAGCTATGACAAAATTAATAGTTAGAATTGTCTACTGTTCAACCTTGACCATTATGTTTAAAGGAATTATACATTTTGTTGTTTTACATTGTAATTGTTATATACAAGTCGAAAATATGCAATTCGTGTTATGCAAAGTGAAAATTAGTAGGTACTTACCTATGTACATTAGTTGTTTTGCAAATCATAACTCATAAATCATGACACACCCAAGCTTGTCTATTAAAACCGAAACGAATAGAAACGCTAGTTCGAGTAATGCATCTAGGCTAGGGCCCTAGAGCGCGACTGACGTTGCTTTTACACTGTCACGTCCGTGAAGAACGTAAGGGAGAACAAAAAAATTAATTAAGTATGGTTATGGTTGGTACAGTTTCATTTCTAATTACAAAATAAATTATGAAATTATTGAACATTCATCGTTACGCCTACAAATAGTCCATTTCTATTACTTGTAGTAGTAGATTAATTCTAATGCGCTTTGGGCCTTATGGTTATGAGTTAAGGTTGAGTTCTTTATTATAAATAGGTTTATTTTAAGCAATTGCGCCTTACGATTTAAAGGACTTAATAAGTACTTATGAGAAGACGCTGTTTATTTAATGTAATTTCTAATAAACTGTGCATTATTAAGATACATTTAACATTAAGATAAATCTAAATAACCATATATATTTGTACTTTTAAGCAAGAATTTACTTGAAAGACTAAATACGTCGTCATTGCTTTAAAAAAAATGATTTTTTCTTCTTGGTGGTTAGGAAAGTTGCAATTATGTTTTATTAAAATATCCGTCACGACCACATTATTTTGTACAGCGAGATTATTATTTGCGTTAAGAGGGTTGTGAAGCAAAAAAAGGTTCATACAAAATGAGATAACATTTTACCTACTCCGATTTTTACGATTTTTGATTATCTTCTAGATATTATGAAAATCTAGGTATGTACGTTTTCTTTTCCAAGAAAATAATAAAAAATAAACCTAGTTATTCATAATTACAACATATTCAAAAATCGTGGAAATCCGGACTTGATTTAGGGGTGAGAAATGTTATAGCCCGGAGCTAAATTTAATTGGTTTGTTTGTTTGTATTAGATTATATTATTATTAATACCTTTAGGTACTCTCTAGAGTAGTAGAGAGTCTGCAATCTCTAGAGGTTATCTCGAAAACCCGTGCCATATCTTTATCGAAGAATTATAATTAGATACAGCATGATTACTTAATGTGTGTGTTTGTCCAGACTTATGTAACTTTTTAAACTTATTGGTAGCTAAAGAACTATTTAGAGAGCGTTGGCTTAGGGAGTACGTACCGAGTTCAAACTCTCAAATATCTTATCTTATCTTATACATAGCATTGGCCTCTATTCTACTAGGTAAAACCATACCATATTGCCTTTGATATATTATCGTGTGGTCACCGTTACGATTACTCGTATTAGTTGACAGTAATAGCAACCATGTTAAAATCAATACCATATCATTTTAAAGGCAATCTGGTTTTACTCATAGTCGCGTAGCTAAAGAAAAAAGCTGTGTGAATAGGCAAAGTGCATAGTGAGCTATTTTTTCAAAAAATTCTAATGTGACTAGACATTTTCTTTCCGTGTACTCTTCATTTGATACGATAAAATGAGCTAAGTAATTGAAAATGTTTTTTTTTTATCGATATGCTCCAATACAAACACTTTGTAAACAATAAACACATAAGATAAATCTTAGGTACTTATCTCTTATAGACTACAGGTACTAGGACCAAAGGAATACGTACTAGTCCCTACACTAGGCAAGCCTGTATCGTGGGGGCCAGCTACAAGATTTCGCACTGCTAGAACAAAACAGTAGTGACTCAAAATACAACTGTATTTTAAAATCATCTTTAATACAACTTCTATAAGCTTGAAACAAAACTAGCAAAGATTTTGAGTTGATACTGTTTTGATCTAGCAGTGCGATTGACAGACGTATTAATCGATAGACACAGACTCAATACATTACTTCTCTCCATAATTACTCAACTCAATTATTTATCAAATTGGACAAGCTTCCAATAAAATATACCTACCTATTTACGCGCCGCTATGGCGACAGAATATGTGAGGCCATACCTAATGTTACGAACATACGTGTACCATGTCTTATGTAAATACAATAAATCATTAATTAATTCTATTGTAGCTTCACAATTAAAGTGTTAAGCCAATACGATAAATATTTCAGAGCAAACTTGTCGTCACGTGCTTGTTACATAATAAATGTTAGGTTGGGTAAATTTTAATAATATTGTACCTATGTAAACGACGCGTTTCTGCCCTGGGGGCTTAGTATGCTACGCGAGATTTAATGTCATATTTTATGTCATTCCTATGAAAATAAGAAAATATGACATAACGTCATACTTTAAGATGTTTAGTAATAAAAGGACTCAATTCACACAAAATACACTTTTATTTAAAACATTTAATGTTTACCCTTACGTTAGAATATGGAATAGACATAAGTATTTGACACTAAATCGCGTTTGACGAGGTTTGACGTATTCTCCTCGCCTCGCATGCTAAGCCCACTGGGGTGTTATTCTTTTAAAAACGGCGGTCGATCGAACGAACGAGCGAAAGCGCAGCGAGTTTTTAAGTAGTCCCGTCCGAGCGAACAAAACACATTTTAGCGCGTGCATTCTCAATTATGCAGCCTTATACATTCGAGAAGACATGCTGCCAAATTGAATACTCGCGCTAAAATGTGTTTTATTTGCTCTGAAGGGACTACTTAAGCTCGCCGCTTGGACATTCACACGTTCGTCCGTTCGTTCGTCGTTGTTGAGAGAATCACATGCTAAGCCAAATAGCAGCATGTCAAATAAACCTCGCGTAGCAATCAAAACCCTATTGCTAAGAGGAGAGGGTTGAATCTGCTTTGGCAATTGAATCGGAGATACTACTTATTGGCTTAGGAAGGTACAGGTTTAGCATGGTAGAGACCCCGGGTTCTATTACCGGTAGTTATGGGCAAATGTTTGTGCGATGAGCGTCAGTATTTATTCCTGAGTCTTTGTTATTTTCTACATATTTAATTATATATCCGAACTAATGTTATAAATGCGAAATTGTCTCTGGCTGTCTGTTACGCTTCCAAGGCTAAACCGCTGAACTATGATGATGAATAAAATATAATAAAAAATAAGATATAAACAAGATGTAACACCAGTAACCTTCACGTCAGTGTTGCCATTAACCAGGGGCCCGTTTCATAAAAGCTTCTAATTTGTAATACAAGTGGAAGTCTCTTTTTAATACATACTGTTGGAAAGAGAGTTCCGCTTATAATATAAGCTATTATTTTTTATGCAATACGCCCCTGGTGGATAAATCTATAAAAACCTATACAGATAGACTCCTAAATAGCTCCACTGCGCGAAGGTGCAATTTTGAAGATGAAATGTCTGTTGCCAATTGGTTGTAATTCATGGAATTAAAGCGACATTAATACTAGGTAAGTATAATATTTTTGAAATTCACCCAGTGACTACTGTCAAATATCATACACGCATACGTAATGTATGTAACGCTATAGAGGCTATTAATTAAATATTTAATCTTCATAATGTTTATTTCCAATTATCAAAAACTGTGACGCACAACGTTTTGATCAGTTTATCCGACGCTCACGCCTAATTTTACTTCTCGCATTTTAAATCTTATGTTAGTCATGTAAAGTTCAAAATGTCTATAAAACATGACCCACATTGGAGACATTGGGCCGTTGAATTTACAATGACAATACGTTTCATGTGTGCTCAGGCGCAATTAAAAACTCTGTTTTCTAATTTAAGTGTCTTTAGACTTACTTGAATGTATGCTTATTATGCTTGTACTTGCACAGTAAACCTAGAAAATGGGTATTTCTTCACTGGCCAACCCGGCCGTCTTGGTTTTCTGGATTTACTGTCAGTAAAAAGATAATTGTAAGTTGTAAATATATATTATAAATAAAATTACTACTTGTTTTTTTAGAAATCCTCGCTTTATCTTTAATAATATTATAAACTAGCGACCGGCCCTCGCTTCGCTTCATTTTATGTGAGTTTTCTGTAACACACGTATACAACTAGGGCTCGCGGTCATGACCGTGTGTCGTGTAACCGTAGCCGTGCGCCCGTTTCCGTGTTATGGGTTTAGACCAAACGAGCGAATGCTCTAGAACATGTTTTGTCTTTATTTTTACAAAGAAAACGTAAGAGATAATGCCATAGAATTCTTGTTCGTTCGCTTGGTCTAAACGCACCCTTACACGGCAGCGGTTTTATGGCCCGTTCGGCACGTGAAATTCGGCTACGTGTAGGTAATTAAGTCCGTCTACAGTTTAGCTCAGAGACTATTAGTTTTAAAAGTATTGAGGGCTTGTGAGAACCATTTTTTGATAAAGGGATCCTTTTGTGAAACATTAACATTTAAAGTATTAATAAAACCAACTACAACCAAAACTACAAATCAAAAAAAAAAAAAATTAAATGAAAGCATATACAACGTATTTTAAAGAAAAACTATCAAGACTAAGTAGACTTGATTGGTCCTGAGATACAGGCGCCTAAAGTGTTAGAGCTAAACCTACTGAAATCATCTAAGACGGCACCAAATAACTTTAATTAGAGAATTATTTCATATAATTGTTGTTTTTTGTTTTTGTGTAGTAACGCCTTCGGAACGAAACCCTGTGGTGAGCATGGTCAGACATGCTCTTGCCCGATTTTTTTGTACAGTTTTGGCAATAAATCAAAACGTACCTTTCATCTGATACCCCCTTTTGATATAATCAAATCACTTTCATTTTTTCACTCTCCATTGGTCTAGAATTTAGTTTTTTTTTTAGGGTTTCGTACCCATAGGGTAAAAACGGGACTCTATTACTAAGACTCCACTGTCCGTCTGTCTGTCACCAGGTTGTATCTTATGAACCGTGATAGTTAAACAGTTGAAATGCCACTATAACAACAAATAGTAAAAACAGAATAAAATAAATATTTAAGTTTGGTTTTTTGCTCGATATTAATAACGACAACTGGTATAGTGTCCAATGTTGTATAGATAATGGTAAGGGCCCTTCGCGCGCGAGTTCGACTTGCACTTGGCCGGTTTTTTTAAATAAAAACATATGCGGGCAGGCAAGTTATCAATGCCAATTTTCTAGTTTCAGAGCAAAACTGCTGTAAACAGACAGACAGACACCGAAGTCTCACCATAAGGGTTCATTTTTTAACATTTTCATATGGAACCCTAAAAAAACGCAGACGGAGCCGCGGGCGACAGCTGGTAAACATACCTTTAATCTGCAGTTGCTTGTTTTTTCATTGTTTTCAATATGTGTAAACAAATGTTAATTAATATGTTTTTTATACTTCTTTTGTCGAGACATATTTATGTTCTTTGTTGCCGGCATAAAAATATGCAGTCTGCTTCAATAACGTATAACATTAGTATTTTTGTTATCCTCGGTTTGATCTTTGTCTTTCGGTTGGGTTTCAAGGACAAACATTTGCTACAAACCACGAAACTTTGTCAGAAACTTTGTTACATATTTGCTAAATTTTGTAACGTCGTCGTTTTTCCTCGCATTCAAAGTGAAAAGTTGAGTGTTTAACGTGAGACTAAACAACCATAATGTAACTAGAACTATAGCCACTCTCGCTCGCTGGCTCGCTCGCGTGGCTAAACATCTCGTGTCATTATGGCTTGTTTTAGTCTCTTGTTGAACAATCTACTATTAATCCGTCTACACACGGCAACAGTCTTGAATACATACAAACATATACAAACATCCGAAATATAATTCCCTCTTTAAGGGGCTCTATTCCACTCGGTAAAATCATATTGCTTTTGACATGTTATCGTATCGTCAACGATACGATAGCTCTTATTTACTTTGCAGAAATGGCAGCAGAACGAAAAAAACAATATGATAACTTGATTTACAGAATAGAATAGAGCTCCAGCTCCTTCAAAATCGACTTGCCAGAGTTGAACCGAAATGACAGACATACAAACGAAGCAAGTTAATTAAAAGCTTGTAAAATTTGCAATATACTGACGTCATTAATTCAAACTAATATCTTATCTTATCTTATCTTATCCTACAATTCGATACACTTCGAACCTTTAGGATCTTTTGTGCAATTGCCCTCTTACACACTCAGCTGTTCGAATGTGCAGGTTTCCTCACGATGTTTTTCCTTCACCGTAAGAGCGTCGGGTAATGCACTTAAGTTAGAAAAACTCATTGGTACATGGTGACCGCGGGGGTTCGAACTCGGTACCTTACGATCACGAGTCGACCCCCTAAGCCACTAGGCCACCGACGCTCTTTCAAACTCATATACTTTTGTGTGTCGATGATCCGATGATGATGAAATTGAATTACAATCGGAATGTATGTGTACCTACTGTGTGGCGGAACGAACCCTCGGTGCGCGAGTCCGACTCACACTTGACCTGTTTTTTTAAAGTTCAAGAGAAAATATTTTCTAACTTATGAATTTTCGCATTAATAAACCAGTTGTTAAACAAAACTTCAAACTTGCAAAAATACTCGTACCTAAAAAAAAAATATTTGTGAAATTATGTGCAAAATTCGCGACAATTACGTCATTTTACACTGAAACTAGACCATTAGCATATTCCTCGGAGTCAACAAACCTGTTATTGGTTTATTAATTAATTAATTCTGTATTTAATCAAGTAGTTATTCAGTATTTAATCAAGTGCGCGCTGACGATGAGATATGGAGACAATGCACTGCTCAAGAACACCCTAATAATCTAAGTAAACATTAAATCGACGATAATTTGTAATACGAACTTATTAAACTTAGTAAAAATGTAATAAATCATAGTAAAATTGATACGCCACCGTTTTTTTTATGATGAAATAACTATTTGAATAGATTTTATTTTAATATAAATTATAATAAAATCAATACGTTACCTAACATTAAAAATAATACATAAAAAACCAGGCAAGAGCATGCTCAGTGTTGAGTTCCAAAGCCGTACTACACAAAAACTATCACAAAAAACAAGTATGAAATATTTTTCTACAAGTTATTTGGTGTTGTCTTAGATGATTTGAGTAGGTATAATTTCTCACATCGTTCTTCTAGATGCCGGGAGGTCTTCCATCCATATGTAGTAGAATGGGTACGTATCACAATATATAAAGTTCAAAATACATAATGGTGGTTTTATTTCTGAAACCGTAAACTTTTCCGGATTGTTATAAAACAAACCGAACCTAACCTAATGGGTTCTATACAAAGGGCTTTTAAAGAATCATGAAAAGTTTGCGGTGTCAGAAATAAAACCATTATATTTTATGAACTTTATATATTATGATACGATCCCAGTAGAATAGAATACCCAAAGGTTCGCACGCACGGTTTGCTGCGTCGTTTCTTATTCGCACTGCCAAGGAGTGGAACGTTCTGCGTCTGTATTCCGGGAATCATATAACCTTGGTGTTTTCAAGGCAAGAGTGAATAGGCATTTTCTGGATAAGCGTGTACCACCTTCGACCTCGTCGTCTCTTAACGTCAGGTGAGACTGAGGTCAAACGCAGACCAATTATTGATTTAAAAAAAAGTCGCCTGTATTCAGCAACCAATCACGTCTACTTAGCGGGGTACGCTAAATAATATAGTTTTTTTTTTCCGAATTTGATAAATACGAATTTCAGAATTCCGATTTTTAATTCTCCGAATTCTCACTATTACGAATTTTAGGTTCACGAAGCGTCATAATAACGATTTTTTTTAATTCCGAATTATCACATTTCCGAATCATTAAAATCCCGAAAAATATTTTTTCGAATATCACAATTCCCAATTTTACATTACCGATCTGGTTTGTGAATTTTCGGAATTCAAATATTCGGAATTATAATTTTCGTAAAAAAGAAAATTCGGAATTGTCAAGATTCGTCAATGTAATATTCGGAAAAACGTTTTCGTGACTTATATTCGGTAAGTAATATAAAATTCGAGATTTTGATAATTCGGCCTTATATTTTTTCAGTATTGTAAAAATTCGGAATTAAATAATTCGATATTTTAGCGTGTTCCTCTTCTTAGCTTAGTCGTGATAGTTTTCCTTTAAATTTCGTTATATATGCTTTCATTTAGGATATTTTTCAGATTTTTAGTATTTTGCAGTTTTGATTGTCAGGGGGTATCTGGACTTGGCTATTGAATTATGGACACTGCTTACTGGTTTAGTGGGGCAGAATTGCGACCGCTACTGTCAGAGCTGACATTTCCTAAACAGCCCGACTGATTTCATCAAATTTAGCCAAGAACCACGATTAAATTATGGTATTATGGGTTACTCTGTCTATGCTAGTGATTCAAACCGGTACCAGTCTTCCTCTTACACGTCTTATACAGGAACACAACAATACGAAAGCTTAGACAGCAAATAAAGTCTTTGTATCATACATCGGCAATTATGTTTAGGGCCTGTTTCACAATCGTCAAGTAAAGCATATCTGACACATAAATTTAGCCCTTTTCTTTTCTTACACTTGAACATAAACAAGGAGAGAGCTAACTTTAACTGGCACATAAATTTACTTGTCGATTGTGAAACAGGCCCTTAATGTAGTTTATCAGCTGTTGGGTTCCCTATAAATAAATAAATAAATGAATAACGTTTTCTTTTTATAAAGAACTAAGCCTTGCTGCTCCATCCACTTAGAACTTGTCCCTACTCCTTCCAAAACTGTCCAATTTTCAGGCATAAAAATAACCCTATTATATCCTTGCCAGGGTCAGAGCTATCCTAATTAAATCTTAAAGGAAGATGGGCAGAAATGTATGGATCCCAGCTTAGGAACCAATAGAAATAAGCGATATCTTATCGGATACGTAAAGATAAAGAAAACATGAAAGAAAATAAGTTTCTTGATTAACTAAGCAGAAGAACATACAAGAAAATATCCCATGGACCCCAAACTAGGCTGAGCATGATAAAATAGATAAAAAAGATGAAAGATGTTTATTCAATAAGTAGGCCGCACGGGCACATTTACACGTCAACAATCTACCAGCGCTTTGCAAGAGACCACTGCTGAGAAGAAACGCCGTAAGAAACTCAAAATCTAGGAATCCCGAGATTTTTTTTTAATTTTCCTGTATTTCTGTTATTTGGTGTATGTGGTGTTTCAATAAAGTGTTTTGTATTGTATTGTATTGTATTTTTTATATTCTACATTTCTTGTCGTGCATCGCTGTGCTGTGAAAAATTTCAATAGCCGACTAAAATGTCACAAAAACATGTGGCTAGATATGTCTGAACTCTCGCTGTCTATGTGGCGATAACTTTTTTAAACACAAATGATTGGGACTAACCCGCCGTATATTAAAAGTTTTACAACTTAAAATATTCATCCGCTGACATATCGCTTGTCGTTATTGTTCCCACAGGGTGAATTGCGTATCGTTTCATTACGAATATAAGTACCGCAAAACTACATAACTATGGTCCTAGCCTGCAATAATAGTCCAATTTTCCTCGTTACATTATTCTAAAATATAATACCTTACTGCTATTATTGCTGGGTATACGTATTGTTTGACCTAAAATCGATTGCTCTAAACTCTAGCTATAGCTGAAACTATCATATTTTTAAAATAATGTGATAAGTCAAATTGGACTATTGTTGTAGGCCCGGACCACAGTTGTGTAGTTTTACGGTACATAATAATGACTTAGTGACCAAACAAATCATGAGAAATGAACGGGCTCCCTAATCCGGCCCTCGAGGGCCTTAATTTTAGGCGGTAAAAACCATATTGCCTTTGACGTGTTATGGTATGGTCTATAACTTGACCACCATTACGTGCCATTACTGTCAAGTAAATGAGAGCTATCAACGTTGACAATACTATAATAGATCAAAGAAGATATATGGGGACTTGACAGAAGCGCGTGCAGCTAACCCCATGTGCTTCTGTTTAGTGCACCGGAGTAAATCTCTTTAACCGAACAATTGTCCTCGCGTGTGATATCCATGGACTTGTTTCTCTAATAAGTCCATGGCGATTGTCTAAAACTCGATACTGGCGAAATACATCTTGTTAAAACAAGGAGTTAAAAAAAGTTACATGGTTTTAGGCTGCGGCTCCACTGAGGCGGAAACGAGCGCAGTTGAGTGGAGCAGAGCTGTGAAAAGAGCTAAGTGATTCCGCTGAGGTGGAGACGAGCGGAGCTGAGTGGAGTGATTACAATGTAGTAATGCAGTTACGTCTCCTCTCCGCTCTGCTCGTCTCCGCTTGACTGTTTCCACTGAAGCGGAGCGGGGACGAGATGTGGATTTCAACTAATATGATTGGTCGATTCCTACACGTCTCCTATCCGCTCCGCTCATCTCCGCTTGACTGTTTTCATTGAAGCGGAGTGGAGACGAGATGTGGATTTCAACTAATATGATTGGTCAATCCCTACACGTCTCCTCTCCACTCCGCTCGTCTCCGCCTCAGTGGAGCCGCATCCTCAGGGTTTAAGGTGACTAACGTTGTACAAGGTCTATAATGCTGGCTTAATGATGGCTTCTTCGCTCCGCTTAGACTAATCTTAACTTAAGACTTTTAATTGTATAAGCTTAATATAGATTATCGAACTCCCCATCGGCAAATAAACCTACCCTAGGTTTTGCACGGATGGGCTTTATTTTATTATTTTAGTCAATAAATAAAAATAAAAAAACTTAAAACGGAAACCTGAGCCCATTTGCGTGTTTGTCTAAAATACAATAGAAAAGGCACGTGAAACTCTGGCGTCACCTTGTTAAGAAAACATAATAAATTATATTCATGAATAGGAGACATGGTGAAAATTTACGCAGCTTGCTAATAAAATAACTACGCCTGAAACTCAATTATACCACACCTCGGACAATGGCGATCAAATGTATGAAACAAATGCGTTCCTACGCACACAGTCTAAGCTCGTGTAGGTGAACGCGTACCATGCTTGTGTGAGTGAGATAAGACATGCTAGGGTTGCCGCCATTTTAGTGCGTTCGCGAATCGGGAACGCAATATGAGATGAGATGACCTTGTAATAGCGGCGTCGAATTATTTTGTGTGCTTGTTACTAATTATAAACAAAAACATTTTTAACTCTATTTTCTGAGATTATTATTGCCCGAAGCGTTAGCGAAGGTCTATGTTTTGACTCGAGCAATTTGCTTTTGTATGTCCGGATGTTCTCCGTTTTATAAACTTAACGCGAGGTGTACAGCTCACAGAGCCACTAGTTATAAGGGTGCTTATTAAACTATCTTATTTTGAATAAGTAGCATTATTTACCTAATTATCCTACTAATATTATAAACGTGAAAGTTTGTGAGTACGTAAGGATGTGTGAGAAAAAGACGAATCCGTTTATTATAGGCTTTCTCATTTTCCCGTTGCTTAAAAAATGAAAGGCCAAAATAAACCTGTGGTTTGACTTTAACTTTCCCTTATTATAATAGTAACTAGAAAGAAAGAAAAATGAATCAGTTTTAATAACAGAAAGTATTATGAATTATGAGTTGTAGGTATAGCCAACGCAAAATTGAATCTTTGCGAATAGCCTCTTATACTAAATAAAAGGATAAGTAGTCTAAGGAAAATATATTTTTTAAATATTTGTTTGATATTTAAATATTTTACGTGGCCTCCGCTCTGCGCACCGCGTCGTCGCGTCCTTGCCAGCCGGTAACTGTGAGGTAACCGAGAGCGGGTGGGCGGCACTTTCAACGGGAGGCAGAGAGTGACCATACTGTACGTTAGTACTCTTTATTATACTGTGATTATACACTCCATTATCAATTTAATTGTCTTACAACAATACGTTTACGCGATTATAAATCTTCTTACGTTAGTCTTTTGGTACTTTTTAGGCGTTTCTACGACTAAGTCAATAAAGCGTAATGAAATAAAATGTAAAAACATGTTGTGGAAACTCATATTTAGCAGAGACTCAGGGACTTCATTCCAATTTGTTTTAAACGTATCGTTATCGTATTGGTAACGTTATAGAGGCCCTAGACAAGATGCATTCGACGTTCGTCATCGTTATCCAAAATGTAAAGGATTGACGTAAGCTGTCAGACGATCGCCTCGAGCGCCTAGGGTGACGGAACCAGTAATGGACAAGGACCAATAATGGACACTTGATTCTTATTGTAATACAGAAGCAGTGGCGTAGCTAGGGGGTGGCGGCAGGGGCGGCCCGCACCGGGTGTCACCCGCTTAGGGGTGACACCCTACCCGACCGTGGACATCAGTAGTGAGTGCCATTGCCATCTATAACAATTCATAAAACTGTAGCAGATTGCATAACCGCCACCAATAAAATAATACGAGTTTTGGGGTGACACCTACAATATCCGCACCGGGTGCCACTCATGCTAGCTACGCCACTGTACAGAAGATAAGGGTTATTCACTTGTTTTGCAACAATCCAAATTTAGGACCGTATGAAAGGACCATGCGTCATTTTGGGCCCACTTTTTTCAACATTGTACAACAGTGATGAATTATAATGTCATATGAAAGCTCTTGGCATGTACTTTATTTCATTATATGGTAGCCATGTTCAAATACAGCGCGAAGATGACTTTTTGGTACGTTCAAAAAAATCACCATCATCATCATACCATGAGTATACAGTCTTTTTATACTAGGCAAGCCATTTTCACGCTAGATTTGAACATGGCTGCTTTATAATGAAATAAAGTACACGCCAAGAGCTTTCTTATGACATAGGTTTCATCACTGTTGCACAATTTTGGAAAAGTGGGCCCAGTGTTTGTACAAAAGTGCCCATGGTCCTTTGAATTAAGAGTGAAGTTTCCATTACTGGTGCCTGTCAGCTGAAAGTGTCCATCATTGGTGCCGTCACCCTACGCCAATTCCAATTTAAAAATCGTTTACGTTTACATATAACTTGTATATCCTCACAAAATGGAATAGAAATATGTTGGTGATCGGTGGGGACGTCCCACCGGAGCAAGCGGACGGTCAATCGATCATCTGTCATTCTGCCTAGGGAATGCAATTTAACCGGTTATTAACCGGTTTTGTATGAAAATAACCGGTTAAACCGGTTATTTGCATTCTCTAATTCTGCCTTAACGTGAGCGATTATTAAAAAGTAACAATGTTATATAAATAAATAAATATCTAGCGATGATCTCACATAAATTGACCTAGTCCCAAACTAAGTTCTAGGCTGTACTATGAGTACTAGACAACGATATAAATACTTATATAGAGAAATAAATACTTAAATACATAGAAAACATCCAAGACTCAGAAACAAATATCCGTGCTCATCACACAAATATCTATCCTTACCGGGATTTGAACCCAGGACCGCTAGCTTCGTAGGCAGGGTCACTACCAACTAGGCTAGCGCGTCGTCGATCTTATGTCAACTCCAATCATTATGTCAGTATTTTAGAATCGCTAGGGAGAACTGCTGGGTTTCTAGCAGGTACAGTCAGCATCAAATATATAGACACAGTAAAACTTTCAAAAATATGTAAACAAGACTCTGCCGCGAGGGAATAAGGATGTGTATATATTTCTGAAACCTTGTTAACGTATATATGTTTATGACGCTGACCGTACCTATTCCAGCCGCTCTCAGTTGGTGACCCACACAACAACCTTGAGCCCTCCGGGCCGTGGTATGCGTAAAAGCATTATTCAATATACCGCCGTCGCCAAAAACATAATTCATAATTTTGCTCCGTTATGACAGAATCTACCTACTATTTATTATTAACGGTCGTGATACTAGCAGTAGTAGGTGCTGTTGTAGGACCTAGCGCAGGGTCCATCGGCAGGGTCGCAGTTTCGACCTACCGAAATCATCTAAGACAGCTCCAATTTTCGTATTGAAAGTGTGCCAACAGGACCGTTAATAAGCCTCCGCTGTCCGTCCGTCCGTCCGTCTATCTGTCAGCGGGCTGTATCACTTGGACCCTAATAGGTGTATACAAAGATAACCAAATAAACAAAGACAACAAACAACAAATAATAAAGAATAAATTTAAAAACGCCGTACTCAGAAACTTTTCTACCCCCTTCAAGAAATAGGGGTGTTGTTAACGTGTGTATCTGTGTGCCCGTGTGTGTGTATGTGTGTCTGCGGCATCGTAGCTTCCAAATGGATGAACCGATATGGACGTGACTTTTAAAAGAAAGTTAATTAGGTAAGTACCCGAAATCGACGTGCATGCATGACTTGATGGGTAGGGGTCTACTGGAAGCTACGATGCCGCAGACACACATACACACACGGGCACACAGATACACACGTTAACAACACCCCCATTTCTTTAAGGGGGTTGAAAAGTTTCTGAGTACGGCGACAAGTAGTAGGGAGTTTACCCATCAAAGTTAACAAAATGATCTCTTACTGCCGCACTCAGAGACGTCAATTTAATTTAATGCTTGATTGAAGTTGCTGCTGTCGCTTTCTTTGCTACAGCAATAGAATAAGACAACACGTCACTAAACAAGCATTAAATTTAATAGACGTCTCTGAATGAGGCAGTAAAGGCAGTTGTTTAATCAGTAGTTAAACTAATAAATTGTTAAAAATGTAACTAATGGATAAATCTCAAGAAAGACTCAAGTTTAACACTGGTAAACATCTTAGCCTATTTGTGCAAAAGTTACAGAATTAACAACAAGTTGTTGGTAATTCTGTAGCTCAGCCTACCCCACTCTGGGAAGGAAGGTGTGAAGGAATGTATGTGTTTGTATGTAGTCAAATTTTCGATTCCTTTTTCGAATTTTAACAATTACCTAGTTGTGTTAACTACCTGGTCAAACAACGGGCCCTAAAACAAATAAGCTTTATTCTTTTATTCGCGCGTCACACGCGGCAGCCATTTTGCGGTAACCATACCCTAAAATTATTAACAACCAGCACCAACAAAAAAGCTACACCGTAACATATTTGCACAGTTGCTGTGAATTGACGCCTTTACTTGAAGGTTGTTCAAACTTAATATTGTTCCAGTGTAAATTGGCTATTATGGCATTGTCGAGGCATTGTCTCGGCACTGGTATAAAGAGTGGTGTCGCCCGACTACCATCGATTGATAATCGTGAGGCCATAGAGACACTGTCTTGGGCCTAGAATCATGAAGATCCTGGGACATATTGCCCTCCTCGGCTTAGTTGTATTCGTGAGTATATTTTTAAATACTTTACTGGCTGTTTTTATGACAATTTGACCGGTTGTTGAGTTTCTTACCACGCGGCTTTTAACAGTGGCTTCCTCTTGGGAAACGCTGGTAGAAATTAAACTTGCAGAAGTTCCCTCGACGCCATAAAGTTGCTTTCTTTTCTTTGATAACTGTGATTTACCATGATATCGCGGAAAGACATCCACCCCTGGACAAAGACCTTCAAAGCAAAGATCTTTACCAAATCGTCGGCCCTGCTTTGTGATTTATTGATTCTTCTTCAATTTCATTTCAACATTTTCTGTTCTTCTTATATTTCTTATTTAATGGCTTTCACTCCTATCAGCAAGGTGTATTTCGCCAACGTCAAGTTATAGACAGTTGTTTGGTTAATAGTGGAGCAGATTGCTGGAACAAACTGTCGCAAATGTAGACAAACCGGACATCACAACCAATTTTTTCTCAGGAGCTAGTTAAGCACTCAGCTTTCAATCTTTGATAGGAACCAACACCATCTTGAATTTTTATGGCTATCAATTTGAAGTATACCGTTATCTGTTTCTAAATTTCATAAAAACACATAATTGGTTTCTAAATATTTGTGCAATTTAGGTCAATGAATACAACTACATACAAAACACATTTTAACAAGATAGGTACAAAGGGTTATAGCCGGGTAAGCATGGCGAAACTGCCCTAAGCGAAAAAAATAATTTCCTTTTACTGGGTTATTAACCTTTACATATGTAGTGCTTTCACCAAAAATAAAGCCTCAAATCCTTCAGGTTTAAAAAAAAACCGCATAAAAAGAAATAACATTTTTATTTTATTTTAGCCGAAGTACTAATCCGATTTCTTTGTAATTTGGATATGTTGTATATACAATTAAGGTCGGTTTCTAAAAAAAAAATGAATTATCTCTTGAAAAAAACAAAAAAAAACGAATTAATAATTTTCAAAAAAAAAAAAATATACGTGCGAGATTGCGACAGTTTCCAAAGGGTGTAGCAGGATAAGCCTTCAAAAATTGCCCCCAAAGCTTTGAGTTCAAAACTACTATTAGTTGATGCCCCGTCAAATGAAAATAATTCATACCAATTTTTAACCCTTTACTGCCACCTGGAACCCCACGACATTCATTTAACCCTAAAACGTTTTTATTTATTTTCTCAAAAAGTATAAAAAGGAAAATTGTCAAATTTTGCATAAATGTTGATGTGATCAATATAAACTATCAGAAACAAAAATGACCCCTCTACTTACTTATTTTCCTAGAAAAAAACCTAAATTAAAAAATAAAACATCCTGTATAACAATTCAGGCTCGTTGTACTATCACCATTTTTTTACTAAAAATTAACCAACTACCTATCTACATAATATGTAAGTTTCATGTAATTAACAAAGGTGGAACAATGTGAAAATATAGG
This sequence comes from Acleris cristana, assembly GCA_948252455.1. Taxonomy (NCBI): domain Eukaryota; kingdom Metazoa; phylum Arthropoda; class Insecta; order Lepidoptera; family Tortricidae; genus Acleris; species Acleris cristana. The sequence continues at coordinate 16,420,481 of OX411781.1, read as the reverse complement.
TATTGTTCAGTACGTACCATGTATGTAACACGCTTACGGTGACGACATTAGTAAAAGATATCGGCCCGCCAAAAAAAATTGTTAAAATGTGACGTTTTGCACTATAAATAACTTCATAGTGTAATACGTAGAAGTTATTTTGTTCGAAAAGAATGTATGTGATGTTACAAATTCAAGTTTTTCACACTGTTAATCCCGATTTTAGTTATTAAAAAAATTATATGTTAAACATTATTAAATTCTACATAAAATATGTAAATTAGGTAACTGTCGCAATTTAGCACGTTTTTTTTTGAAAATTGTTACCTCGATTTTTTCTATTCCTTTAAGAGATATTTTTTTTTTTTAAAGCTACCTTAATTGTATATACAACATATCCAAATTACAAAGAAATCGGATTAGTACTTTGGCTAAAATAAAATAAAAATGTTATTTCTTTTTATGCGGTTTTTTTTAAACCTGAAGGATTTGAGGCTTTATTTTTGGTGAAAGCACTACATATGTAAAGGTTAATAACCCAGTAAAAGGAAATTATTTTTTTTGCTAAGGGCAGTTTCGCCATGCTTAACCGGCTATACCCTTTGTTTTTAAATATAATTAAGTAATACTTATAGATACTTTGCTTAACCCTTAAATGCATAGCATGTCGAAAGTGAACGCGTCTTTAAAGTTCACTTCCAAATTCAAATTTTGACAAAGCTTCAAATCGTACTGCATTAATTCTAAGTTTGAAATTTGCTTAAAATTTATGTTTGAAATTAAACTTAAAATATACGATGCATATATACATCATTATGCATTTAAGGGTTAAGTTGTTTTCTTATAGATACTTGTTTACAAGCGCATCTATCGGTGCAGTCTCTTTGACCCTGATAATTACGGTCACGAGCGTTAATTTGGGACCCATATTTTCAAGAAAAATGAGCTTAAAGTCGTCAATGTCATTAAAGATGTCAAGTCATTTGTAAGTTATAGGAAACTCAACCTTATTGTTTTAGAATGTCAGATTGACTTTGGACCTAAGGTGGGTAGGTACCAAATTTAATCTCGTGACATTTTACCAATTCGTTACAGGTCTTTGAAGCAATAGGTATGGTGGTCCAAACCGACTTAGTAACAGGGTTCCGTTTGGTACCCTTTGGAAACTTAACCCTAAAGAGTATCTAGTTGAATTCCTTGACCCCAAATATGTATATTTATATACCAAGTTTGTGATTCTAAGTGATTTAGAACGCGAGATATTAATAATTCCATAATTCAAAATGGCCATAATAAGATTTAAAATGGCCGACGGAAGAGTTGGTTCCTATTAAAAACTTAACTTGAAGCTATTGGTAGGTGCCTGAAAAAAATGGTTGATTTTGTCCAGTGTGTCCAGATAATCACTTGAAACTGACCCACAAGACGATTCTTTTCTCTTGCGGGCTTGACAGAAGCACGTAGGGTTATTTCCACGCCCTTCTGTCTACTCCAACGTTTTCTCATCGAGGCTCTTTGAAAATAAAGCAGTTTCAGTGCTAGAAACTTAATTGCATAGTTTATTTTATTTTCGAACAAATGTTTTACTTAATTTATAAATAATCTTTTGTATTTGATAATTATCAATTTGTGTAAAAATAAGCTTCGATGCAAAAGTAAAGTGGGCACAGAAATTACCATTGGAAAAGAGCTGCACCGTTTTTTTTGTATCGTGATAACTATAATCAATCGAAGTATTATAATTTAAGTTTATTTTTTATACACAACGAATAGAATTAATGAAAAAGAGTTCAATACCACTAAGTATTTAAACATAAGACTAAAATCGCAACCATTTACCGCTAACAAAAATTAAGGATCACGGTCACGTCTTATTGAAAATATGTCCGTTAATAAAAAAATGAAATACGAGTAGAGAGTTTAATGAATTAAGACAGAAATCTAATAAGAAATTATTATCAGATTTCTGTCTTAATTCATTAAATTTCTTTAACATCACCTTAACATAGGTACATAACGTTATGTTTGCGTCAGTGAGCAGTTTAATTACTTAATTAAATATTTCATTATCCACATGACTGTGTCTTCTGTACACATTTGCGACGTCATAGAATCAAATGATTTATGTTTTCGTCAATTTATTAACGAAAAACATAATTTACGTAAATTTTCCTAGATAGCATTCTTTATTTAAATGTAACCTCTCGTGAAAATAATATGACGCAATATATTTTTTCATTGTAATATTGTGTATATTGCGGTTACCGATGGTACGTAAATTTTTGCGCGCCCTCGTAAATTGATAACACCTTACGTACTGCTGATTAATAATTTAAAATCCCTTTTTACTTACAGGCACAACTAACGTATGGGGAACCCAGCAATTTCGACGAGGGTGAGTATTCATCTTTATTAGCATTAAAACACTTTATTCCTGTTTAAAGTAGGATAGTTGTAACTTGTGGTAACTTCGCTGGTTGATGATAAATTCATGTTGTTTTACCTTTAAGTTATATTTTACCGTGCCAAAAAAACATTAAATCATTATAACATTAAAACATAGTTATATGGTGGTTATATTTTTTAAACGTAAGTTCATTATAACGTAAGTACTGAAATAAATGTGCAAATTTTCTGATTCTTGTTATTAATTACGAGTAATTACTTAAAGAAGAGGCAATTGTTTTTAATGTCTAATCATGTTAAGGGCTATTTTATATATATAATAGGGCATATTAAGTCATATGCAAAATTACGGTCAATTAATGGTCATTTAAAAACAAAAAAGTATAGTTGTAGAAATTTCATTTGCTACAGCTATTTTTACTGGCTTACTAGCTTCTTCCCGCAAAGCCATCCGCGTAGAAATCGTAATTTTGGCATCCCACGGGAAAACTGATTTATTTCGTGATTTTATTATGTAAAATGATTTTTATTGTATCATCCGTATTTCTTGACTGATTTAAATTAAAATTTCCGTTTTGGTGATCTTTTTTACCGTGTTTTGATATTTTGTTGAGAAATGCGATTTATTTCACGGATATTCCCTATTGATCGAGTCTAGACGACATCAAAAACACATTTACTTTTAGGGTATACAAAGTTACAACATATTTTCTTTTACAGACTTTCAAACTGTAGAGGAAGAGTCCATCACAAGCTCGAGCTCGAAGTCAAGTTCAAGCTCATCCTCATCCTTTGAGTCAAGCTCAAGCTCCAGTGATATCGAATCGAGCTCATCAAGCTCCAGTGATATCGAATCGAGCTCATCAAGCCAAACTAGTTCGAGTTCGAGTTCTAGAAAATCTAGCTCGAGTGCGAGTTTTAGTGAGAGTGAAAATGAGAGTGAATTTGACGCCTTTATGCAAAAAAAACACGGCGCGAAAAAGTCTTCCTCATTAAAATCATCTGAAGCATTCGAAGAAGATGTCCAAAGTTCTTCACAAAAATCATCTTCCGCTCATACTATAAATAAAAAGCACAGTGCTATAGAAAACTCAGAGGACATTCAAAATGAGCAGTCTTCTTATAACAAAGAAAGAAAATCTTCAAAGAGTTTCAAAGAGCAAGAGAGTTTCTCATTCGAAGATGAATCGGACATCGAGTCAACCATAAGCCAACACAAATCTGCCAAGAAATCTTCTCAAAACAAACAAGAGCAGTCATCTGAAATCGAGAGCGAAGAATCTGCTGAACAAACACAAAGCGACATTCACTCTGCAAAAAAGAAGATCGTGCATACGAGTAGAAGTGCTGCTAGTTCCAGTCAATCGTCTTCATTCGAGGAAGATGAATTTAAGCAAAGTAAAGGTCACGAAGTACACCCAAGAAAACCAGGACAACCTGGAACTCGAGGGCAACCAGGGACTCCAGGCTCAGCAGAATCCCAAGAACTAGACAATTCGAATCAGGAAGATGACACGGAAGATATAGAAGACGATGATGTAATAACTAAAGGAAAAAAGAGAAGCTATAAGAAAAAGATCATTACTAAACAAAGCGACGAGGAAGATGAAAGCGAAGAAAGAAGCAATATCAAATGGAAAAATCAAAGGAAGCACCCTATAATTGCTCCAGGCCAACCAGGTAAACCAGGACATCCAGGGCAACCAGGCAAACCTGGAACTCCAGGACAACCGGGCAAACCTGGAACTCCAGGACAACCAGGAACTCCAGGAAAACCAGGTCAGCCAGGACAGCCAGGACAGCCAGGACAGCCAGGCCAACCAGGCAAACCAGGACAACCAGGAGAACCAGGCCAACCAGGGCAACCAGGAACTCCAGGACAACCAGGTACCCCGGGTCAACCAGGAACTCCAGAACAACCAGGTCAGCCAGGACAGCCAGGACAGCCAGGCCAACCAGGTGGACCAGAAACGCCAGAACACCCAGGCAAACAAGGGCAACCAGGACACCCAGGCAAACCAGGGCAACCAGGACACCCAGGCAAACCAGGGCAACCAGGACAACCAGGACAACCAGGCCAACCAGGGCAACCAGGAACTCCAGGAGAACCAGGTACTCCGGGTCAACCAGGAACTCCAGGACAACCAGGTCAGCCAGGACAGCCAGGACAGCCAGGACAGCCAGGCCAACCAGGTGGGCCAGAAACGCCAGAACACCCAGGCAAACCAGGGCAACCAGGACAACCAGGACAACCAGGCCAACCAGGGCAACCAAGAACTCCAGGAGAACCAGGTACTCCGGGTCAACCAGGAACTCCAGGACAACCAGGTCAGCCAGGACAGCCAGGACAGCCAGGACAGCCAGGCCAACCAGGTGGACCAGAAACGCCAGAACACCCAGGCAAACCAGGGCAACCAGGACACCCAGGCAAACCAGGGCAACCAGGACACCCAGGCAAACCAGGGCAACCAGGACACCCAGGCAAACCAGGACAACCAGGACAACCAGGCCAACCAGGGCAACCAGGAACTCCAGGACAACCAGGCAAACCTGGAACTCCAGGACAACCAGGAACTCCAGGACAACCAGGTCAGCCAGGACAGCCAGGACAGCCAGGCCAACCAGGTGAACCAGAAACGCCAGAACAACCAGGACAACCAGGACAACCAGGCCAACCAGGGCAACCAGGACAGCCAGGGCAGCCAGGCCAACCAGGTACTCCGGGTCAACCAGGAACTCCAGGACAACCAGGGCAACCAGGAACTCCAGGACAACCAGGTACTCCGGGTCAACCAGGAACTCCAGGACAACCAGGAACTCCAGGACAACCAGGTCAGCCAGGACAGCCAGGTGGACCGGAAACGCCAGAACACCCAGGCAAACCAGGGCAACCAGGACACCCAGGCAAACCAGGGCAACCAGGACACCCAGGCAAACCAGGGCAACCAGGAACTCCAGGACAACCAGGTACTCCGGGTCAACCAGGTCAGCCAGGAACTCCAGGACAACCAGGTCAGCCAGGACAGCCAGGACAGCCAGGCCAACCAGGTGGACCAGAAACGCCAGAACACCCAGGCAAACCAGGGCAACCAGGACACCCAGGCAAACCAGGGCAACCAGGACAACCAGGACAACCAGGCCAACCAGGGCAACCAGGAACTCCAGGACAACCAGGTACTCCGGGTCAACCAGGAACTCCAGGACAACCAGGTCAGCCAGGACAGCCAGGACAGCCAGGACAGCCAGGACAGCCAGGCCAACCAGGTGGACCAGAAACACCAGAACACCCAGGCAAACCAGGGCAACCAGGACACCCAGGACAACCAGGACAACCAGGAAAACCAGGCCAACCAGGGCAACCAGGAACTCCAGGACAACCAGGTACTTCGGGTCAACCAGGAACTCCAGGACAACCAGGTCAGCCAGGACAGCCAGGACAGCCAGGCAAACCAGGTGGACCAGAAACACCAGAACACCCAGGCAAACCAGGGCAACCAGGACACCCAGGACACCCAGGCAAACCAGGGCAACCAGGACACCCAGGACAACCAGGACAACCAGGCCAACCAGGGCAACCAGGAACTCCAGGACAACCAGGTACTCCGGGTCAACCAGGAACTCCAGGACAACCAGGTCAGCCAGGACAGCCAGGACAGCCAGGCCAACCAGGTGGACCAGAAACACCAGAACACCCAGGCAAACCAGGGCAACCAGGACACCCAGGACACCCAGGCAAACCAGGGCAACCAGGACACCCAGGACAACCAGGACAACCAGGCCAACCAGGGCAACCAGGAACTCCAGGACAACCAGGTACTCCGGGTCAACCAGGAACTCCAGGACAACCAGGTCAGCCAGGACAGCCAGGACAGCCAGGCCAACCAGGTGGACCAGGAACGCCAGAACACCCAGGCAAACCAGGGCAACCAGGACACCCAGGAAAACCAGGGCAACCAGGACACCCAGGCAAACCAGGGCAACCAGGACAACCAGGACAACCAGGACAACCAGGACAACCAGGCCAACCAGGGCAACCTGGAACTCCAGGACAACCAGGTACTCCGGGTCAACCAGGAACTCCAGGACAGCCAGGACAGCCAGGCCAACCAGGTGGACCAGAAACGCCAGAACACCCAGGCAAACCAGGGCAACCAGGACACCCAGGCAAACCAGGGCAACCAGGACACCCAGGCAAACCAGGGCAACCAGGACAACCAGGACAACCAGGCCAACCAGGGCAACCAGGAACTCAAGGTCAGCCAGGACAGCCAGGACAGCCAGGTGGACCAGAAACGCCAGAACACCCAGGCAAACCAGGGCAACCAGGACACCCAGGACACCCAGGCAAACCAGGGCAACCAGGACACCCAGGCAAACCAGGACAACCAGGACAACCAGGCCAACCAGGGCAACCAGGAACTCCAGGACAACCAGGTACTCCGGGTCAACCAGGAACTCCAGGACAACCAGGTCATCCAGGACAGCCAGGACAGCCAGGCCAACCAGGTGGACCAGGAACTCCAGAACACCCAGGCAAACCAGGGCAACCAGGACACCCAGGAAAACCAGGGCAACCAGGACACCCAGGCAAACCAGGGCATCCAGGACACCCAGGCAAACCAGGGCAACCAGGACAACCAGGGCAACCAGGACATTCAGGCCAACCTGGAACTCCAGGACAACCAGGTACTCCAGGTCAACCAGGAACTCCAGGACAGCCAGGACAGCCAGGCCAACCAGGTGGACCAGAAACGCCAGAACACCCAGGCAAACCAGGGCAACCAGGACACCCAGGCAAACCAGGGCAACCAGGACACCCAGGACAACCAGGCCAACCAGGGCAACCAGGAACTCCAGGTCAGCCAGGACAGCCAGGACAGCCAGGACAGCCAGGACAGCCAGGACAGCCAAGCCAACCAGGTGGACCAGAAACGCCAGAACACCCAGGCAAACCAGGGCAACCAGGACACCCAGGACACCCAGGCAAACCAGGGCAACCAGGACACCCAGGCAAACCAGGGCAACCAGGAATTCCAGGACAACCAGGTACTCCGGGTCAACCAGGAACTCCAGGACAACCAGGTCAGCCAGGACAGCCAGGACAACCAGGACAACCAGGAAAACCAGGCCAACCAGGGCAACCAGGAACTCCAGGACAACCAGGTACTTCGGGTCAACCAGGAACTCCAGGACAACCAGGTCAGCCAGGACAGCCAGGACAGCCAGGCAAACCAGGTGGACCAGAAACACCAGAACACCCAGGCAAACCAGGGCAACCAGGACACCCAGGACACCCAGGCAAACCAGGGCAACCAGGACACCCAGGACAACCAGGACAACCAGGCCAACCAGGGCAACCAGGAACTCCAGGACAACCAGGTACTCCGGGTCAACCAGGAACTCCAGGACAACCAGGTCAGCCAGGACAGCCAGGACAGCCAGGCCAACCAGGTGGACCAGAAACACCAGAACACCCAGGCAAACCAGGGCAACCAGGACACCCAGGACACCCAGGCAAACCAGGGCAACCAGGACACCCAGGACAACCAGGACAACCAGGCCAACCAGGGCAACCAGGAACTCCAGGACAACCAGGTACTCCGGGTCAACCAGGAACTCCAGGACAACCAGGTCAGCCAGGACAGCCAGGACAGCCAGGCCAACCAGGTGGACCAGGAACGCCAGAACACCCAGGCAAACCAGGGCAACCAGGACACCCAGGAAAACCAGGGCAACCAGGACACCCAGGCAAACCAGGGCAACCAGGACAACCAGGACAACCAGGACAACCAGGACAACCAGGCCAACCAGGGCAACCTGGAACTCCAGGACAACCAGGTACTCCGGGTCAACCAGGAACTCCAGGACAGCCAGGACAGCCAGGCCAACCAGGTGGACCAGAAACGCCAGAACACCCAGGCAAACCAGGGCAACCAGGACACCCAGGCAAACCAGGGCAACCAGGACACCCAGGCAAACCAGGGCAACCAGGACAACCAGGACAACCAGGCCAACCAGGGCAACCAGGAACTCCAGGTCAGCCAGGACAGCCAGGACAGCCAGGTGGACCAGAAACGCCAGAACACCCAGGCAAACCAGGGCAACCAGGACACCCAGGACACCCAGGCAAACCAGGGCAACCAGGACACCCAGGCAAACCAGGACAACCAGGACAACCAGGCCAACCAGGGCAACCAGGAACTCCAGGACAACCAGGTACTCCGGGTCAACCAGGAACTCCAGGACAACCAGGTCATCCAGGACAGCCAGGACAGCCAGGCCAACCAGGTGGACCAGGAACTCCAGAACACCCAGGCAAACCAGGGCAACCAGGACACCCAGGAAAACCAGGGCAACCAGGACACCCAGGCAAACCAGGGCAACCAGGACACCCAGGACAACCAGGCCAACCAGGGCAACCAGGAACTCCAGGTCAGCCAGGACAGCCAGGACAGCCAGGACAGCCAGGACAGCCAGGACAGCCAAGCCAACCAGGTGGACCAGAAACGCCAGAACACCCAGGCAAACCAGGGCAACCAGGACACCCAGGACACCCAGGCAAACCAGGGCAACCAGGACACCCAGGCAAACCAGGGCAACCAGGAATTCCAGGACAACCAGGTACTCCGGGTCAACCAGGAACTCCAGGACAACCAGGTCAGCCAGGACAACCAGGCCAACCAGGGCAACCAGGTACTCCGGGTCAACCAGGAACTCCAGAACAACCAGGTCAGCCAGGACAGCCAGGACAGCCAGGCCAACCAGGTGGACCAGAAACGCCAGAACACCCAGGCAAACCAGGGCAACCAGGACACCCAGGCAAACCAGGGCAACCAGGCCAACCAGGCCAACCAGGCCAACCAGGAACTCCAGGACAACCAGGTACTCCTGGTCAACCAGGAACTCCAGGACAACCAGGTCAGCCAGGACAGCCAGGACAGCCAGGCCAACCAGGTGGACCAGGAACGCCAGAACACCCAGGCAAACCAGGGCAACCAGGACACCCAGGAAAACCAGGGCATCCAGGACACCCAGGCAAACCAGGGCAACCAGGACAACCAGGACAACCAGGCCAACCAGGAACTCCAGGACAACCAGGTACTCCGGGTCAACCAGGAACTCCAGGACAACCAGGTCAGCCAGGACAGCCAGGACAGCCAGGCCAACCAGGTGGACCAGAAACGCCAGAACACCCAGGCAAACCAGAGCAACCAGGACACCCAGGAAAACCAGGGCAACCAGGACACCCAGGCAAACCAGGGCAACCAGGGCAACCAGGCCAACCAGGCCAACCAGGAACTCCAGGACAACCAGGTACTCCGGGTCAACCAGGAACTCCAGGACAACCAGGTCAGCCAGGACAGCCAGGACAGCCAGGCCAACCAGGTGGACCAGGAACGCCAGAACACCCAGGCAAACCAGGGCAACCAGGACACCCAGGAAAACCAGGGCATCCAGGACACCCAGGCAAACCAGGGCAACCAGGACAACCAGGACAACCAGGCCAACCAGAAACTCCAGGACAACCAGGAACTCCAGGACAACCAGGTCAGCCAGGACAGCCAGGACAGCCAGGCCAACCAGGTGGACCAGAAACGCCAGAACACCCAGGCAAACCAGGGCAACCAGGACACCCAGGAAAACCAGGGCAACCAGGACACCCAGGCAAACCAGGGCAACCAGGACACCCAGGACAACCAGGCCAACCAGGAACTCCAGGACAACCAGGTACTCCGGGTCAACCAGGAACTCCAGGACAACCAGGTCAGCCAGGACAGCCAGGACAGCCAGGCCAACCAGGTGGACCAGAAACGCCAGAACACCCAGGCAAACCAGGGCAACCAGGACACCCAGGAAAACCAGGGCAACCAGGACACCCAGGCAAACCAGGGCAACCAGGCCAACCAGGAACTCCAGGACAACCAGGTACTCCGGGTCAACCAGGAACTCCAGGACAACCAGGTCAGCCAGGACAGCCAGGACAGCCAGGACAGCCGGGCCAACCAGGTGGACCAGAAACACCAGAACACCCAGGCAAACCAGGGCAACCAGGACACCCAGGCAAACCAGGGCAACCAGGAACTCCAGGACAACCAGGTACTCCGGGTCAACCAGGAACTCCAGGACAGCCAGGCCAACCAGGTGGACCAGAAACGCCAGAACACCCAGGCAAACCAGGGCAACCAGGACACCCAGGCAAACCAGGGCAACCAGGACACCCAGGCAAACCAGGGCAACCAGGACAACCAGGACAACCAGGCCAACCAGGGCAACCAGGAACTCCAGGACTACCAGGACAACCAGGTCAGCCAGGACAGCCAGGACAGCCAGGCCAACCAGGTGGACCAGAAACGCCAGAACACCCAGGCAAACCAGGGCAACCAGGACACCCAGGACACCCAGGCAAACCAGGACAACCAGGACAACCAGGACACCCAGGCAAACCAGGGCAACCAGGACACCCAGGCAAACCAGGGCAACCAGGACACCCAGGACAACCAGGACAACCAGGCCAACCAGGACAACCAGGAACTCCAGGACAACCAGGTACTCCGGGTCAACCAGGAACTCCAGGACAACCAGGTCAGCCAGGACAGCCAGGACAGCCAGGCCAACCAGGTGGACCAGGAACGCCAGAACACCCAGGCAAACCAGGGCAACCAGGACACCCAGGACACCCAGGCAAACCAGGGCAACCAGGACAACCAGGACACCCAGGCAAACCAGGGCAACCAGGACAACCAGGACACCCAGGACAACCAGGACAACCAGGACAACCAGGGCAACCAGGAACTCCAGGACAACCAGGTACTCCGGGTCAACCAGGAACTCCAGGACAACCAGGTCAGCCAGGACAGCCAGGACAGCCAGGCCAACCAGGTGGACCAGGAACGCCAGAACACCCAGGCAAACCAGGGCAACCAGGACACCCAGGACACCCAGGCAAACCAGGGCAACCAGGACAACCAGGACACCCAGGCAAACCAGGGCAACCAGGCCAACCAGGCCAACCAGGAACTCCAGGACAACCAGGTACTCCGGGTCAACCAGGAACTCCAGGACAACCAGGTCAGCCAGGACAGCCAGGACAGCCAGGACAGCCAGGCCAACCAGGTGGACCAGAAACACCAGAACACCCAGGCAAACCAGGGCAACCAGGACACCCAGGCAAACCAGGGCAACCAGGACACCCAGGCAAACCAGGGCAACCAGGACACCCAGGACAACCAGGACAACCAGGCCAACCAGGAACTCCAGGACAACCAGGTACTCCGGGTCAACCAGGAACTCCAGGACAACCAGGTCAGCCAGGACAGCCAGGACAGCCAGGCCAACCAGGTGGACCAGGAACGCCAGAACACCCAGGCAAACCAGGGCAACCAGGACACCCAGGACACCCAGGCAAACCAGGGCAACCAGGACAACCAGGACACCCAGGCAAACCAGGGCAACCAGGACACCCAGGACAACCAGGACAACCAGGCCAACCAGGACAACCAGGACACCCAGGCAAACCAGGGCAACCAGGACACCCAGGCAAACCAGGGCAACCAGGACACCCAGGACAACCAGGACAACCAGGCCAACCAGGAACTCCAGGACAACCAGGTACTCCGGGTCAACCAGGAACTCCAGGACAACCAGGACAGCCAGGACAGCCAGGACAGCCAGGACAGCCAGGACAGCCAGGCCAACCAGGTGGACCAGAAACGCCAGAACACCCAGGCAAACCAGGGCAACCAGGACACCCAGGCAAACCAGGGCAACCAGGACACCCAGGCAAACCAGGGCAACCAGGACAACCAGGCCAACCAGGTCAACCTGGAACTCCAGGACAACCAGGCAAACCTGGAACTCCAGGACAACCAGGTCAGCCAGGACAGCCAGGACAGCCAGGCCAACCAGGTGAACCAGAAACGCCAGAACAACCAGGACAACCAGGACAACCAGGCCAACCAGGGCAACCAGGACAGCCAGGGCAGCCAGGCCAACCAGGTACTCCGGGTCAACCAGGACAACCAGGGCAACCAGGAACTCCAGGACAACCAGGTACTCCGGGTCAACCAGGAACTCCAGGACAACCAGGTCAGCCAGGACAGCCAGGACAGCCAGGCCAACCAGGTGGACCAGAAACGCCAGAACACCCAGGCAAACCAGGGCAACCAGGACACCCAGGCAAACCAGGGCAACCAGGACACCCAGGCAAACCAGGGCAACCAGGACACCCAGGACAACCAGGTCAGCCAGGACAGCCAGGACAGCCAGGCCAACCAGGTGGACCAGAAACGCCAGAACACCCAGGCAAACCAGGGCAACCAGGACACCCAGGCAAACCAGGGCAACCAGGACACCCAGGCAAACCAGGGCAACCAGGACAACCAGGACAACCAGGACAACCAGGCCAACCAGGTCAACCTGGAACTCCAGGACAACCAGGCAAACCTGGAACTCAAGGACAACCAGGAATTCCAGGACAACCAGGTCAGCCAGGACAGCCAGGACAGCCAGGCCAACCAGGTGAACCAGAAACGCCAGAACAACCAGGACAACCAGGACAACCAGGCCAACCAGGGCAACCAGGACAGCCAGGGCAGCCAGGCCAACCAGGTACTCCGGGTCAACCAGGAACTCCAGGACAACCAGGGCAACCAGGAACTCCAGGACAACCAGGTACTCCGGGTCAACCAGGAACTCCAGGACAACCAGGAACTCCAGGACAACCAGGTCAGCCAGGACAGCCAGGACAGCCAGGCCAACCAGGTGGCCCAGAAACGCCAGAACACCCAGGCAAACCAGGGCAACCAGGACACCCAGGCAAACCAGGGCATCCAGGACACCCAGGCAAACCAGGGCAACCAGGACACCCAGGCAAACCAGGGCAACCAGGACAACCAGGACAACCAGGACAACCAGGACAACCAGGACAACCAGGCAAACCAGGGCAACCAGGGCAACCTGGAACTCCAGGACAACCGGGCAAACCTGGAACTCCAGGACAGCCAGGAACTCCAGGACAACCAGGACAGCCAGGACAGCCAGGACAGCCAGGCCAACCAGGTGAACCAGAAACGCCAGAACAACCAGGACAACCAGGACAACCAGGCCAACCAGGGCAACCAGGACAGCCAGGGCAGCCAGGCCAACCAGGTACTCCGGGTCAACCAGGAACTCCAGGACAACCAGGGCAACCAGGAACTCCAGGACAACCAGGTACTCCGGGTCAACCAGGAACTCCAGGACAACCAGGTCAGCCAGGACAGCCAGGCCAACCAGGTGGACCAGGAACGCCTGAACACCCAGGCCAACCAGGGCAACCAGGACAACCAGGACAACCAGAACAACCAGGCCAACCAGGAAAACCAGGAACTCCAGGACAACCAGGTACTCCGGGTCAACCAGGAACTCCAGGACAACCAGGTCAGCCAGGACAGCCAGGCCAACCAGGGCAACCAGGACAACCAGGTACTCCGGGTCAACCAGGAACTCCAGGACAACCAGGTCAGCCAGGACAGCCAGGCCAACCAGGTGGACCAGAAACGCCAGAACACCCAGGCAAACCAGGGCAACCAGGACACCCAGGCAAACCAGGGCAACCAGGACACCCAGGCAAACCAGGGCAACCAGGACAACCAGGACAACCAGGACAACCAGGCCAACCAGGTCAATCTGGAACTCCAGGACAACCAGGCAAACCTGGAACTCAAGGACAACCAGGAATTCCAGGACAACCAGGTCAGCCAGGACAGCCAGGACAGCCAGGCCAACCAGGTGAACCAGAAACGCCAGAACAACCAGGACAACCAGGACAACCAGGCCAACCAGGGCAACCAGGACAGCCAGGGCAGCCAGGCCAACCAGGTACTCCGGGTCAACCAGGAACTCCAGGACAACCAGGGCAACCAGGAACTCCAGGACAACCAGGTACTCCGGGTCAACCAGGAACTCCAGGACAACCAGGTCAGCCAGGACAGCCAGGACAGCCAGGCCAACCAGGTGGCCCAGAAACGCCAGAACACCCAGGCAAACCAGGGCAACCAGGACACCCAGGCAAACCAGGGCATCCAGGACACCCAGGCAAACCAGGGCAACCAGGACACCCAGGCAAACCAGGGCAACCAGGACAACCAGGACAACCAGGACAACCAGGACAACCAGGACAACCAGGACAACCAGGCAAACCAGGGCAACCAGGGCAACCTGGAACTCCAGGACAACCGGGCAAACCTGGAACTCCAGGACAGCCAGGAACTCCAGGACAACCAGGACAGCCAGGACAGCCAGGACAGCCAGGCCAACCAGGTGAACCAGAAACGCCAGAACAACCAGGACAACCAGGACAACCAGGCCAACCAGGGCAACCAGGACAGCCAGGGCAGCCAGGCCAACCAGGTACTCCGGGTCAACCAGGAACTCCAGGACAACCAGGGCAACCAGGAACTCCAGGACAACCAGGTACTCCGGGTCAACCAGGAACTCCAGGACAACCAGGTCAGCCAGGACAGCCAGGCCAACCAGGTGGACCAGGAACGCCTGAACACCCAGGCCAACCAGGGCAACCAGGACAACCAGGACAACCAGGACAACCAGGCCAACCAGGAAAACCAGGAACTCCAGGACAACCAGGTACTCCGGGTCAACCAGGAACTCCAGGACAACCAGGTCAGCCAGGACAGCCAGGCCAACCAGGGCAACCAGGACAACCAGGTACTCCGGGTCAACCAGGAACTCCAGGACAACCAGGTCAGCCAGGACAGCCAGGACAGCCAGGACAGCCAGGCCAACCAGGTGGACCAGAAACGCCAGAACACCCAGGCAAACCAGGGCAACCAGGACACCCAGGCAAACCAGGGCAACCAGGACACCCAGGCAAACCAGGGCAACCAGGACACCCAGGCAAACCAGGGCAACCAGGACAACCAGGACAACCAGGACAACCAGGACAACCAGGACAACCAGGCCAACCAGGGCAACCTGGAACTCCAGGACAACCAGGCAAACCTGGAACTCCAGGACAACCAGGTCAGCCAGGACAGCCAGGACAGCCAGGCCAACCAGGTGAACCAGAAACGCCAGAACAACCAGGACAACCAGGACAACCAGGCCAACCAGGGCAACCAGGACAGCCAGGGCAGCCAGGCCAACCAGGTACTCCGGGTCAACCAGGAACTCCAGGACAACCAGGGCAACCAGGAACTCCAGGACAACCAGGTACTCCGGGTCAACCAGGAACTCCAGGACAACCAGGTCAGCCAGGACAGCCAGGACAGCCAGGACAACCAGGTGGACCAGAAACGCCAGAACACCCAGGCAAACCAGGGCAACCAGGACACCCAGGCAAACCAGGGCAACCAGGACACCCAGGCAAACCAGGGCAACCAGGACAACCAGGACAGCCAGGACAGCCAGGACAGCCAGAACAACCGGGCCAACCAGGGCAACCAGGGCATCCAGGACAGCCAGGACAGCCAGGCCAACCAGGTGGACCAGAAACGCCAGAACAACCAGGCCAACCAGGACAACCAGGATCTCCGGGACAACCAAGCCAACCAGGAACTCCAGGACAACCCGGACAACCAGGCCAACCAGGACAGCCAGGACAGCCAGGACAGCCAGGCCAACCAGGAACACCAGGTCAAAAAGGCGGGCCAAGAAAGATCAGACCTCATCGAAGACATCATGATGACGAAGACGACTTGAATGATTACGATGGCGACAGAAGGATCAGACACAGGGGCCGTTACGACTTAAGTCTTCGAGAAGGTAATTATCCATTTATCTATGTAAATACCATTAACCAAACGGCATTGACGGTATAAACTATATTTTTTAATTAATAGATTCATAAGAATTTAACAATTAATAGTTTTATTTCAATTTTAAACTAAACTTATTTAAATTAAAATAAAACTAAGCTACTTATTTAAGATGTAAATAGATTCATTGTCAGTAGTGTCAGTACTAGTGAAAATATGCTACCCAAATCAGAATAACATTTTTGTCAAAAATACTGGTAACTTAGGAGACAAACCACTATTCTCATACAAAACTGGGTACAACATTGTCCACTAAGTTACCAGAAAAGAAGATATTTTAGTGGTTTAATAAATATATCTACCGGGTCATAGAATTCACTGTTTATCTGAATGCGTTTAGACGCCACGTTCCGACGTTCGATAGTCATCACTGGGTAGTGATTCTTTCAAAAGCAAAGGTGAGCGTACGCAGGAGTGATGTGCAAGTGGCGAGTTTAAGTAGTCCCGTCAAAGCGAACAAAACGTATAAGGCTGCCTAATTGAGAATGCACGCGCTAATATGTGTTTTGCTCGCTCTGACGGGACTACTTAAACTCGCCGCTTGGACTTCACTCCAGCGGGCCGATTATGGTCATGTTTATCGACGTAGATAAGCTTGGATAAAGCATCTGTCACTTTCTGACCAGTATATGAGTGCGAGAGTGACGGAAACTTTATCCACCGCGATAAAGGCGGCCATAATACGGGCCCTGCATTCGCTCACCTTTGCTTTTGAGAGAATCAATACCCTGACGTGGCGCAGGCGCTGCGCGGGCGTTAATGAGATGACATTTTATACTTATAAATTTAAACTGATTTACAGAACATTATTATTTATTTCAGATGAAGCGATCGAGACGGATCTGAACCTGAAAACCCTGATCGTCCCACGCCGTGGCAACAAGCCAGGACGCTGCTACTGCTCTTGCGATAACAACGAGAAACCCTTCTTCATCAGCGTGGATCCTAAACGAGTGAACTAAACCCAGTGATGACCACGATTCTTATATACTTAAGCTAGGGCAAAACAGCATTGCTTTTTTGTATTTTAAGTAATATGTATTAAGAAATAAGTGTCTTCGTGAGCAGCTATTTTCATATTATATTGTATATTTTTCAGTTAGAACTCGGTAACGTCATCTTTTAGGGTCTATTTCGTTAGGCTGAAATATTTTTGGTCAAATGTTTCATTTCCCAAATTTTTCAATAGAGCTCGCTCATTCAATCTTTGGTCATGTTTATAACTGTTATTGTGTTTTTAACTGTAAAACTGTAATAGGCAAATTTGAGCATTGCTTCTTTGAAATACAAAACATAATGCTCATAAGTCCTACCTTACTTCTTTGGTGTAAACGCGTTTGCCTGTTTATACGTAACAGTTTAATTTAAGGTATCAATGCAGATAATAAATAATAAATACATTAATCATGTATTTTTATTTTACACCTGCGGCCCGCCAACGGCTTCGCCCCGCTGCAAATTTCTGACTTTCCCGGTGGATATTTCAATTATTTTCTTTCATACAAACCTTGTCCTGACAATGACGAATGCAACAAAAAAGAAATCAGCCAAGTAATAGCGTCACCAGAAGAAATAGGGGTTCATTTTTATAAAAAAAATATAGCCACAACCTCTTTATTTCACCGTAAAGTTATTACAGCTGATTATTTTTTGCTGCTAAGTAGGCTGGTCATAATATATCATGAGTCATGGAGGGAGGAGAGTTCATACATACTAAGAAATAAAGACTACAACAAACATTTTTAAATCAGTATGTATAAACAATTTTAATATCAAGGCCCTTGTGATACGAGTGACGTAGTTGTGTCACAGTTTTGCGGCCCTAGACCAGCCCCCTATTTCACAATCATGACAATGATAGGTGACAGGCGACAATTCGCTATACATAGCAAAGTTAACAAATTTTTCACATCAGCGGGATTCATATCAGCTGCGCCATGTACACTGAAATGTCACCTGTCACCTGTCATTGTCAGAATGGTGAAAT
The DNA here is from genome assembly GCA_948252455.1 of Acleris cristana. Taxonomy (NCBI): domain Eukaryota; kingdom Metazoa; phylum Arthropoda; class Insecta; order Lepidoptera; family Tortricidae; genus Acleris; species Acleris cristana. Next base: position 16,402,295 of record OX411781.1, on the reverse strand, counting down.
AGGGGGCAGATACATTGCGAGATCGTTATCTAAAATGTATAGTAGGCTGCCGGGTGGTCGTGTCAAGCGCTTAAGTCAATCCCTTTCAGATTTCAGTAATATTATATTTCAATAATAGTATAACATAATAATAAACTACTAATAATGTCTTCGGAAAGGAAATATATCTTGACCTTGGTTGACCTATTAGCTTTTAATATAGAACCAAATAGATACAGTAGAACCCAGCCCCAGCAAGCAAATATTAGCAATAATGCCTTGCCTCATGATTTAAACTAAAGTATAGGACAGCGGAAACACCCTTGAGTATAAATTTAATCCACCAAAATATTCAAGGTTTTTCCAGCAAAGAACTAGAAATAGGGTTGTTCTTAGATAATGAAAACATACAAATTATGTGCGTTACTGAACATTGGCTTCGACAAGACCAATTAATTTTTGATTTTCTAAATTTTAAATTAGTTAGTTATTTTGCCAGAAAATGTGCCATTCATGGTGGCTCTTTTATAATTGTTAAAAGTACTCTTAAATCTAAAGAAAGAAAGGATATTGTAAAGCTATCGATAGAAAGGATTGTAGAAATTTCATGTGCAGAACTAGAAAGTTATATAATAATATGTGTTTACAGGCCACCATTGGCTGATTTTAGCACATTTGAATCTACAATGGAACATGTGTTAAAATTAGCATGTAATAGCCAGAAGCATATTATAGTTTGTGGAGATTTTAATATTAACTTACTCGAAACATCAAATAATACCACTAGGTTACTAAGTTTATTTAAATCTTTTAATTTAGGTAATCTGTTCTTTGAACCAACACGGATAGGTGTTAGTAGTGCAACCTGCTTAGATAATATTTTTTGTAATTGCGAATGTTTGGATAAAGAAATATTCAATTGTTTTAATTCGGACCATAGTGGTCAGAAGGCATCTTTCGTCAATGATTTTTATCAAAAACCGCAGACAATAACATACCGACCTATAACTAGTAAACGTTTGGAATTATTTAAAAATAAAGTTCAAAGTAACCTTTCTGTGTTACCTTTCTTACAGAATGAGAGTAATAGTATTTATAAAGACTTATTTGGCGTAATTCTAGATCAATTTAATAATAATTTTAATATGAAAACTATTTCGAAGTCAAAAACCAAGTTTAGTGAATGGGCTACTGCAGGCATTCATAAGAGTAGAAATAGGCTTTATGAGCTATATAGAGAGAGGGAAGACAATAAGAACGCTGACTTCCTAAATTATGTTAAAAACTATTCAAGGACCTTTAAGCAAGCTTGTTTAACTGCTAAGGCAAATTTTCTTAGTCTTAAACTCAAATCATCTGACAATAAAGTAAAAACTGTATGGAATATTATAAATAGAGAAACGGGAAAATCAAAAACTCGTGATAATCAAGTCACCATAAACACAGGTAACAAACAAATCACATCAAATAAAGACGTTGCCTTAGCATTCGAAGATTATTTTTCCAACATAGCCAGCAATACTACAAAATGTCTTAAATCATCCGCGGTTGAAGCTAAATCATTACTTTGCACTAATGTCAGTAAATGTAATATAAACTTTGAATTCAGCCCTGTAAATTCAGATTCAATAGTCAAGGTATTTAAATCGCTTAGTTTAAAAAAGACTGAGGATTTGTGGGGCACATCAGTTAAAGTAGTTTTTCATATCATAGATGTAATTGCACCCCACCTAGCATTAATTTACAATAATTGCATATCAGAGGGGACCTTTCCAGATCTCATGAAATATAGTAAAGTCATACCTCTTTTTAAATCGGGCGACATGAGTGATATAACGAACTTCCGTCCCATTTCCATACTACCGGTTTTAAGTAAAGTCTTTGAGAAACTAATGCTGAATGATATGTTAGGTCACTTTAATAGAAATAAACTACTTAATAGTAACCAGTTTGGGTTTACCAGAGGTCGATCAACAATTGATGCGGCATCTGTTCTCATTAAATACATATATAACAGTTGGGAGAAATCTTGTGATGCGGTAGGAATATTTTGTGATCTTTCCAAAGCTTTTGATTGCGTGGATCATTCGACCCTTATTTTAAAATTAAAACACTATGGATTGTCCAATAAAGCTTTAAGTCTTATGTCTTCTTATCTAAGTGACAGAACTCAAACAGTGGTTGTAAACAAAACGCAATCAATTGGAGCTACAGTGAAAATAAGTGTGCCTCAAGGCTCCATTTTAGGTCCTTTTCTATTTCTCGTTTATATAAATGACTTACCACCAACAGTAGATAAACTTTGTGATATTGTGCTTTTTGCTGATGATACTTCATTAATTTTCAAGGTAGATAGAAAGTCCGTAGACTACAGTATGATAAACGCCATACTAGTTAAAGTACTTAATTGGTTTACTAGTAACAATTTACTACTAAATGCTAAGAAAACTAAATGTGTTAGGTTCGCTTTGCCTAATGTTAAACCGGTAGATTCTAGTATTTTTATAAATGACGAGTGTCTGCAAATGGTAGATAAGGCAGTTTTTCTAGGCATAACAATAGATAAAAATTTGCAATGGGGTCCCCATATAGCTGTACTGGCAGGTAAACTAAGTTCGGCAGCTTATGCCGTTAGGAAAATTAGACAGCTAACTAATGTTGAAACAGCTCGCTTAGTTTATTATAGTTATTTCCATAGTGTCATGTCGTACGGTATTCTGGTTTGGGGTAAGGCAGCTGAAATACAAACTATATTTGTTTTACAAAAAAGGGCCATTCGTTCTATTTATAACTTAAATTCTCGTGACTCCTTAAGAGAACTATTTAAAGAAATTAATATCTTAACTGTAGCATCTCAATTTATTTATGAGAATATTATTTATGTTATTAAAAATTTAGATTCTTTCACCAAAAATTCTGATATACATAATTTAAATACAAGAAATAAAAATAAAATTGCTATTCGAAAATTCCGCGTACGTAAAGTATATAAATCATTTGTTGGTCAATGCATTCATTTCTATAATAAATTACCTGACGTAGTTTTAAAGTTACCCTTTTCAGCACTTAAAAATTACTTGAAAAAGTCGTTAATGTCTAAAGCGTATTATAGGGTCGAGGATTATCTAGCAGACAAAAATGCATGGCCTAAACTCGAAACTTAGTCAATAATAATTTGTTCAAATGTAAAACCTTTATCTTGTCTAGGGGACACTGTTGATGTAGGAAAACATGTCGAAACTTTGTTTATTATTAATTTTTTTGTTTTTGCCTTTTTCTCCGTCTAAATCTCTCCTAATATTTTTGCCATGTTTTCCTGCTGATCTACGCATATTATATTTAAATTAATATTTATAGCTTTATATAATACTAGACTAAGTTGTATCATTGTAATAGGAAATATGGTTAAAAAATGACTGACTGCTGAGTTTCTTGCGGCGTTTCTTCTCGGCAGTGGTCTCCTCTTGGGAAGCGCTGGTAGACTCCTGACATGTAAAGGTGCCCGTGCGGCCTACTTACTGAATAAATGACTTTTATCTTATCTTTTTATCGGTGTTGAACTTCTCTCTCACTCGCTCTCATACGATTTTATTAAGTAAAAGTACAAACCCGAAGCACTTATAGTTACTTACGTCCTTCTATACTTTCCCCACCACAACTATCGCTACGCGCCATGTCCTTTTCCTTACAATATCTCTAACCGTCTTCGCTAGGGTTGGCAACTTAACATACAATTCCTTTAACTTTTTTACCTTAAAACATTCAGGATAGGTAAGTTATACAACATGCAAATTTCATAATATTTAAATATTAGTCATAGATGTAATAATATTTAGTTACAAATCATTATGATGATTAAGTTTGTAGCTTAGATCATTATTTGTGTCTTGGGTTTAATAAAGTAAAGTACCTAAAGTAAATAAACTGACACCTTATTTTTGCAAAATGATTTAAGAAAAGTAGACATACTCGTAGAAAAGATAAATTTAGAACTGGAAAAATAACAGAAGAAAAACAACAAATTAAAAAAATCAATAACATAATTAACAACCAAGATAAAATTGACAAATATCGAGCCTGAAACAAATAAGGAAAAAAAATCATGTATGGACTTGCCGAATATTATCAAGAGCCGAAGGGCAATGTTCATGATAGAATAATTAACATATCTGGCGACCTCTTGAACCTGGACTTACTGGGTTACATAGAAGACTTCTACAGAGTAGGCAAAACATACAACAATAATAATAACAGACCGTTAGTAGTGGAGCTGCTTAGCAAGAGAATGGCCAACTGTATCCTCGACAGAAAACACCTTTTAAACGGCGCTGGCCTGTCCATCTCAGAATTCTTAGAGCTCGTTCCCACTATGTCGTGTGTCGTTAATCGGTCGTTCCAGTGGCAGAACGTTTTATATGAAGCTATTCACACTCGACCGACAACGATTTTGTGTCGGATCCGACTGTTTTGTCAGCCCTCCCGTATATGGGAACAGAGGCGCCGACACCCGATTAAAATCGGACCGACACACGACATAGTGGGAACGAGCTCTTAGTTAGATGCTAATGCGCGAAAAACTAGGAATATTTTACGAGAAGCAATGCTGTCGGCACGTAGAAAGGTCAAGATGCTGTAATTCCGTTTTTCACTACAGAAAAAGATTATCCGTATCCTTGTTAATATTGATAACACAGACAGCTGCAAACCTCATTTCAAACGACTACCTTACCGTGTATACGAGTACATAATTGAAATTTGCAAATTTGTACGTCGCAAGGGAATTTTCCGCGGCTCACCTTATTTTGTATAGTTTTTGTAGGCAAATTACTTATATTGATTTACGATCGAAAGTGTACAACTAAATAGTTTCTAGTATGACACTAAAAATTAACTCACTCATAAATATATAAAATATATTGTACTTTAAAGTGCCTAATTCTCAGTCTCCTGGCATAATAATATGTCTCTCTGACGAAATGAAAGCTTAAAGGCTGCATCATAACTTTATTTTAAGTACGTACGTAATACCAGCACTAAAATAGAAATATATAATGTGTATAGTTTCAACGTGTCTGTCTAATTTTACCTTAAATGCGAAACTTATTTTAAACTAACAAAAAAAGTGCATTCTATTTTGCCTCTCGGTTTTTACCTCAGTCTCCTGCTTTGCTCCTGCTACATCAAAACACGTCAAAATCTGTTTGAATTACCGCGTCTAGCGCGTTGCTGTTCGGTCTGAGTGAAAGATCGAAGTGAAGTATATACTTACGACCACTCGCGCCCGTCTCGGCTAGTGGTCGTCTTGGTCGCTACGGCGAGTTGTGTGAGTAAGGTTGTGCTGCGGCCAGTGAGCTTAACAGTATCCTGCCACGTATTTATTAAAAATCCATTGTTTTATATACTTTTTTTTTGCATTCATAGGTCGTAAATTTGTTACATTAGAGTACAGAATTGCATAATTTCAATGTTAAATGTTGCATTGACGTAGTTATTGGCTAAAAACTTAAAATAATCTCAGTATCCTGTCCTCAGTCTACTGGAAACATAAATATATAATTTGGTATATTTATTTTTGACTGGCCCGTTTGAGATCACCAAAAGAACGACCTCAGCTAGACGTCAAGCTACTTTTCTGACTTTAGATGCCAAAAAAAAATGTGCCAGAAATCACTTCATTTTCGTCCCTGAGTAGAACCACCCATTTGCACCCCCGCAGGCATTGTCTCGGCACAGGTATAAAGAGTCGCCCGACTACCATCGATTGACAATCGTGAGGCCATAGAGACACTGTCTTGGGCCTAGAATCATGAAGATCCTGGGACATATTGCCCTCCTCGGCTTAGTTGTATTCGTGAGTACATTTTTAAATACTTTAAAGCCTTGTAACTGGCTGTTTTGGGTCATAAACAATATAAAAAACGTGTGCATCTCGGGATGCCCCACAGAAGTGATAACTTTTAAACTAATCTAAGTTGAACTATTTAATATTGAAATGGTTATACATTATGCGCACTGTCAATAGTAATTATGCTTAGAAACGCACGGTGACGTCAGCAGGTAAGATCAAATACCGTTTACCATTTTCGTCCATACCTTGTAACTTAAGATTTGCCTAGCGGCTGAGAGGTAAGTCTATGACGCTAAGGTGCCGCGGTTGAAATCCGATTCCTGCATCATTTTGTATTTTAAAAATTGTTTAAAAATTTGTACTACCGCTGCCGTAAGCGTGAGAGAAGGGGAAGCCAGACAGTCTGTCAATAATCTTGTGTTACGTAACGAAATGGTTTACCCTCCGCACAGATCACCCCCAATAGATACCCCATAGTGCTAATTCTGTTAAACGTCTAAGGGCCGAGTTCACGAACCAATTTAACAGACGGTAAAGTCTTATAGCTGCTATCAGCTGTTAGTCAATACATTTGACAACCGTTAAACCGCTAACCGACTGTTTAATTTTATTGTTCGTGAACATTACACTGCACTAAATCACCAAACATGGAGGTAGGCACGGGAGGCGGCGAAAGAGGAAGCGATGACGTGATTGGTTATTTAAAGGTCGTCCGATCTGTCACCAACTGAGTAGGGATGGGACATACTTATTGTGATGATATTTCTTATCGATAAAGATGCACCCTCATATTATTAAGTACCTATATATCAGTCATGGTATATTTTGGAATTGTGAAACATCTGGATCGGAATGTTATAAAGGATAATCACGACCAATATCGTTAGTAATAAGCAGCGATCGTACTTTTTCCAGCATTCTTGGTGCGATGACGTCAAATGCCACACGACAGCGACCTAGGGTTGTCGACGTGTATAATATGATTGTCGTTTAAAATTATGTAATACTAGAGGACGCCCACGACTTCGTACGCGTAGAATTAGTTTCCCGATACTCCCCCCCATTTCTTCCAGTTGGGGGTCAATTTTCGGAAAAACCTTTCTTAGTGCTCACTTCCATCATGAAAGGAACCCCTGTACCAAATTTCAAGTTTCTAGGTACTTACAGTAGTTTCGGCTGTGCGTTGATATTATAAGTCAGTCAGGTTTGCCTTTTTATATGTATAGATTATGTTGTCATTGAATATGAAACATTATGTTTCGATCGTGTCATTTTTTTAGCACAATAGGAACAAAATATTGAAGAACCTTTCCTTAATAAAACCCTATGCTCATTTAATAGTTTCTCCATTGTGTTTCATCAGTTAATAAATTATTGCTTTTTTTCACACACAGAAAATCAACTCAAATGTTCTTAGCACTTGACGGGACGTCAGTGAAGAAACAAATTGACTTCTATATTTATGCACTGCCATTACCTACGCATTATACTGTCTATGCTACTGAACAGTTAGTATATCAATTCCTAATCATAAATATGAACTATAACCTGAGATAAGGATTTATTGCAACTGTGTTACATTTTCTCATATACCTACCTACTCGTAGTAAATAAACCCTTCATTTCATTATGCATATTGGGATAGGCTTTACATGTTCTGAGAATATTTTCTGTATTTTCGATTTGTTTAATACGCTATTTTATTTTTATTTTATTTGATTCTTGGTTCAAACAATTTAATATTGGGCACTACTGACAACCCTAGCACTGCACCAAAAATGCTGGAAAAAGTACGATCACTGGTTATAAGTCTTATATGTAACTAACTCAGAATCATTAAAAACTCTTAATGAAACGTACTTAATATACATATTTATTAAAATTGACCCATTAAATTACACTTACTCTATACTTTTCAATAATTACAGAAAATTATAAGTAGGTAATGTACCTAAGTGTAATTTGATTGTCTAATTTTAATAAATAAGTGTAATATCACCCTCAGTAAGCCTATTATTAGCATCATGGACCATTTAAATATCACATTGATACGTTATTAAAGTCTCCGATTGAGATTTGGTAATTAAATTGTATAACTATAATATCTGAATAGGCTTCATACTTTAAAATACAATTAAAAAACTAGTTACATGTTATTTAGTGCAATTTATTTAAGTAATAATTAATAATCAAACAATTAAATCGACAAGATTCAGTTAACAAAACATTAAACGTTTCGAACCCAGTACCTACTATCATTACAGTGGCCGGTTTTATAAAGCTACAAATTACAATTTACAGGTTACAAGTTTCCATTTGACATAACCTCGACCAATGACGACCAGCCATTTGAGCAGTGTTGCTAGTTTAGGCTTTTAGACCTGTAAAATTGTAACTCGTAGCTTTATAAAACGTGGCCCAGGAGGTCATGACAAATCTGGTAACGATCTCCGAAATGGATTATTATAGGCTGTCGGTCTACCTGCACACATTGGTTGCGTTCTCTTTATATGGCGGCTGAAAAACGTGTTTAACTAAGCCTACCGTCTACCGTGGTTTTCTTTACTTCGCATATTTGCTTTAAATATCGATATCTGGAGATCTGTGTGATCTCCAGATTCTGTTTCTGTATTGGCTGTCGGAAACCACGAAACAAAAAAAAATACTCCGCTCTGTTTTTGTTTTTTGTTTTTCGTGCTACGGGTCAAACTGATTCGTACGGCCTAAAGATCAATCGTTCCGATTTTCATGCTTTTAGCACCATTTTTTTTGGCGTACCGCTAGCACTGTACTCAAAGGGTAATTTTTATTAAAGTTTATTACGTATCCCATAAATTGTGTTTTTACTTGCGCTACAAAAAAGTATCTTCCGATTCAAAGGAAATTCTTAGTTTATTAGAAAACACAATAATAGAAATGAGGGCGCCACGGACAGTTGAAGTTAGCTCGCATCACTCTAACATCATGATAGCACTGACTTACTTGACAGTAATGGCAGTCGGGTTCAAAACAATACGATAACAGTATCAAAGCAACATGGTTTTACGTTGATTAAATGCAAAACAAACGTCTAACCTATTTCTAGTCAAGCTAGTGTAGAGCTTGACATGCATAATTTAAATTTAGAAATATTAAAAAATTTAGTGTCCGACTGAAACACGATTTTTAGCCGAAACCGAAACCGAATATTCGGTTTTTTTCTGATTTCGGCCGAAACCGAAACCGAAATTTTTTAAGACTTATGAAATTATTCAAAATTACTGTACAAATCGTAAGGAAAAGGTTATTGCAAGGATTTCTTATATGAGAACAGCTACTGTTTTACACACTCACCATACACTATTTTCTCCATATTTTTTCACCATATTTTCTTGCGCGCCACGTGGTTCACAAACAAACGTCACAAACGGGATGAATATGAATACTGTCGGTGGTCCCGGCTGGGACGGCCGCCGATGCATTACCTATACCTACCCGGCCGAGCGCGCCCGAATTAAGCCGAGCGCTCCCGATGCGAGAGCCGCGAGAGGCCGCGAAGCAATTTCGGCCCGGCCGAAGGTTTCGGCCGGATTCTGGCCGAAACCGAAACTGCGGCCGAAATCACTTTTTTGGCCGAAATTGGCCGAAACCGAAACCGAAACTTCGCTCGGACACTAAATAATATAGAACATGGATCCAAATTAACCCCAGTATAGTACAACGATTCTTTCGAATACAGTTGCAAAATGTCTTGTATTATAAATATAAAGATTTCTATTCTGTACGTTCCTATGTCGCACGGACACTTACATCAAAATTTACAAGCATTTCCCAAAAGGATATTTTCTCGAAATGTTTAAGAAATGTTTAACTTAAAATCCCTTTTTATTTACAGGCACAACTAACGCATGGGGAACCCAGCGATTTCGATTTCGGTGAGTATATTCATATTTATTCGCATTAAAACACTACAATCCTGTTTAAAGTAGGATAGTTATATGGAAGAAGAAGAAGAAGAAGAAGAAGAATAGTTATTTATGTGACTGGTGCATAATGAGAGGCATTATACACGAGTGTGGTTTTATGAAACGAGCCGTAAGGCGAGTTTCATAATAAGATCACACGAGTGTTTTAATGCCTAATTATGCGTAGGTACAGTCGCATACATAACTTTATCTATGTACATATCATAAGTTTTCTACAATATGTGAGAAACCTGTATCCGTCGATACCCTGCATCTTAATGTACCTGCATCTTAATGTTCACATTAAAGTGCAGGTCACTTATACTGTAAAGTGAAGATTCAACTACAGCGATAACCGATACTTTATTGACATGTTATACTTTAATGTTAACATTACAGTGCAACCACAGATACAGGTAACATAATGTAAGGCATTTGCTTATCGCTTCTGAACATATTATATTGAAATTATGATATGGATGTAGATAAATACATATAGACACCAATCATAAGGGTCAAATCACACCGAGACGTGACGCGACGCGGTGCGCACATTTTTAATAGAGCGACTCAAAATATACTTTTCAACACACTTGCTCAAACCGACGTTTTTATTCCACCGATTTTTGGCTCATAATCCTAGATATTAAACACGCGTGCTTTTTTCAGTATATTATTGCACGAGTGCCTTTAGTTTATTACCCCGTCCAATGAAGAATGTCAGTAGGTACGCCAAATCGCTTGAAACGTTGTAACAGTAATGTTTATAAATAAACAAACATAATACTTTTTATTTCATTCAAATAGACCCAGTAGTTTTGATTCTACAAACGTTTGAAATTTGGGTCAATAATATTAAAGCGCGTCGACGCCATCTTGCTTGAGTGACGTCATCGTTCAACTGCGGTACGCGCCCTTATATGAACGAGTAAGTTTACAGGGCTATATATTTTTAACCGTAATAAGTAGCCAGTTGACATTTTCACAGAATACGTGTTATTATAAAATCTATCGTTTAAAACTATAAAATGAACAATAAATCAAATCCCAAGAGGGGTCCCCATACAAGAAACATGAAAAAAAAACTTTATTTTTAGCATTTTTATACGGATTGTATTTTTATAATGGCTTCCTATTTTGATGCTATTTTAAACTTAAATTGTAGTCTAATTTTCATTGTTTACGACTAAATAGCAATCTTAAGTAAAACTTCGGCAAATATGTGACAAAACTGATTTTATCAACACGATGGTTTAGGCGGTCACCCATCCTGTTTTAGACTACGCGTGTAGTTGCTTAACTTTGGAAGACGAAATACGGGTTGTATTTGTATGATAGCTTTTTATTTCGGTGTCACATTAAGCTTAAATGATAATCTAAACTCCATACTAACATATATAGTTTACGACCAAACAGTAAACTGTAGTAAATCTCTTACAAATATGTTTAAAAGTGCCTAGTTTAAATCAACACGATGTTTAGGTAAGCGGTGGTTGCTTAACTTTGGTGGTAGGCCTTTCTTTACAAATTTCGTGATAAATAATGTAGAATTAATATCGCTACCGTATAAAAGACCGAACTATAAAACATGATTTTTTGATTGACCTAGTAGTAGTTCTGATACTTCGTGTATTCATTACATCGATTTCAAATTTCGCGCGCGGGCGCTACCAGGTTCCTCACTCAAGGTAGCGTGTGTTGGTTTTTTTTTGTGGGACCAACGCCCTTTGTTACACTTTGGTACAATAGAGGACAATCTTGACTTCTACGGCTCCGACATTTTAAACGAGTAAGATCACTTAAAACTACGGGTACGCTGTACGAGACCGCGTATATAGCGAACTGCGTGAATCATAATATTGTTGAATAGTACAGTCGAGTACAAAGATATGTATACACTTTTTCACCTTATTCCATTGAAATAAGGGCCACAAATGTATACATATCTTTGTACTCTACAGTACCTACCGCTGCAGGCTCGGCCGCCTGTGTCCCGCGTCTCGCACTTGGTTTTTAATGTTTGGCATGTTTCACCTTAGCTATCAACATACTTTATTGGTATTTTTATGTAAAAAACGGTGAACCCAAAATTAAAAGTGCCTATTTATTATTCTAATTTTATTTAACCAACTTACTCGACAAACATTACAAACAGAAAAGCCGGTCAGTGACAGAAAGTTTGTTTAGTTAAACTGTATGTAATACAAAACAATAGATACCTAACCATAACTACCATAGTAACATCAAAACGAATTCGTAAAAATAATTACGAGTATTACGACTTACAAAGTTAAGCAACTACAAGCGTAGTCTAAAACAGGATGGGTGACCGCCTAAACCATCGTGTTGATAAAATCAGTTTTGTCACATATTTGTAGAAGTTTTACTCAAGATTGCTACTTAGTCGTAAACAATGAAAATTAGACCACAATTAAAGCTTAAAATAGCATCAAAATAAGAAGTCATTATAAAAATACAATCCGTATAAAGATGCTAAAACAAAAGATTTTTTTTCATGCTTCTTGTATGGGGACCCCTCTTGGGATTTGATTTATTGTTCATTTTATAGTTTTAAACGATAGATTTTATAATAACACGTATTCTGTGAAAATTTCAACTGGCTACTTATTACGGTTAAAAATATATAGCCCTGTAAACTTACTCGTTCATATAAGGGCGCGTACCGCAGTTGAACGATGACGTCATCATCCGTGAGCGCTAGCCGCCGAGTTTCGAGCGCCGCATACGAAGTTTAAAATTCAATATCTCGAAAAGTATTTGACTTATCGACATGATTTTTTTAAAGCATTTTTTTGTTTTTAATGAATAATACGATAAGCCAAAAATCTAAACTGGCTGACATTCTCTATTTACATTTGTACCCTAGTACCAAGTTGAAAGTACAAAGAAGAAGCGATATAATTTAGTCGGGTTATACCTTTTTTTTTTGCAACAAATAGTTTTTATGCGGCAAATAACAGTATCTACATATTTATTTCAATAAATTGCTAAAACCAGCTTTATTACTAAAAAATAACTCAAATTCATTAAAATCATTTTAATTTTTCTGTAATTTGTGTTCTAAACACGAATTATTAAATTTTTCATACGAATTATTATATTAATCTGGAGTGTCGGCCGATCTCGTTCGCGCCTTAGCCCTGCGCGCGCATCGGTATCGCGGGAAGAAAAAAAAACAACGCGCCATTTTTTGTAAATAATTGATGGCTGTGACGAAGTTTGGATTAATTTTATTGTGAAGTTTAATATTAACGAAAATGTCTACTTCAAGTAAAGAAAATGAAGAAAACCTATTATTAACTCCGCCGGACATACGTAACAAGGCGAAAAACGCGTGCAATAAATAGCCTTTTGCCATCCAAATCTAATGAAAAGTATTTAGCGGCCTATGGAACATTTTTAAAATGGAAAACTGGCAAGAAGAGAGTGAGAGAGAGAGCGTATTTTTAGCCTACTTCAATGAACTGGCAAAAAAGTATATGCCCAGCACGCTTTGGTGCACTTACTCTATGTTAAAAAGCACAGTTAAGATAAAGAATAACATAGATATTCGAACGTATGTACAGTAACCTGATAGCATTTTTGAAGAGACGCTCGGACGGATTCACTTGCCGAAAATCAAAAGTATTGACTCCATCCGACGTGGAGAGGTTTTTGAAAGAAGCTCCTAATAATCAGTACCTTGCAACAAAGTTGAACTTATACAACAAAGGTCAGTTGAACTTTTACAATGTTCTTATATTAAGTACAACTATGTTTGGTTTCTTTACAGGTTTCGTTATGATTTCGCGTTACAGGTGCGTGTAGACGTAAAGAACTTAGTGATCTAGCGACTCAAGATATTATAGAAACCCACGGTGAAATGCTCCTTGTAAAAATTAAAAATATTACCTAAAACTTGTTTTGGAAATTGAACTTTTACTATCTGTTTTAATAATTAAAATTTGACTAAATGAAGAGTCTTGTTGTTTCCTCGCAAGTGTGTTGAAAAACGTCGTATGAAACACGTGTGCCTGTGACCATTATATACGCGGCTTTCTTATGGCGCACTCGCTTTCGCTCGTGCGCACACAATAACGCCTAGTATATAATGGTCAACTTAGCACACTTGTATCATAATGTACTATTATTTATTACATGAAAAGGTACACATGCTGCGCAGCGAGGCGTCGTGCTGCCGACGATTTTACGATGCGCCTCGCGGCGTCGCGCTGCGTCGCGCGGCGCCGAGCGGAGTCACTGGCCTCTTCCGGTATTCTCGTGTCGCGTCGAGTCGCGTCGCGTCTCGGTGTGAACTGACCCTAATACACACAAATATACAAATGATACAAGAAAACAATGAGGGTAACAGGCATAGCACGCAAATGTGTGTCCTCACGGCAGTGATTGGACACTGGCTCAGCAAAATGCCGAGGTGTCAGACACCTACAGCGCTGATTATCAGCCAGTACCGGCAGTGACTCACGGAACGCTGTACAAACATACTATATCACACGTGTAAACTACTTACATAATAATTATAGCGGAAAAATAAATGGAAAAAAAAACGCATATATAAATACCGATACACAACCTCGATAAAACTGAAAATGAATTAAAGGGTCAATTTAAAAGCAACAGGTTGGAACGGAAAATAAAAAAGTTCGAGGGAATAAACATAATCGAAATCTATGCGGACGAAGTCGCGAGCAGAAGCAAGTAGTAGGTAAATAAGAGGGTTGTTAATGTTGTTATTACCCTTTTGATCTACAGAAGATAAGCCGGTCCAGTAGATAACGTTCATCGGTGCATATAATATTTCTTCAACTATAGTGCCCGGCTGATATGAAGCTGTGACCTAGCGACATCTAAAGGCGCGTACAGATTATGCGCGGCAAACGCAAGAACATTGGCTCGCGCGGCGGCCGCGCGGAATGGGGACGTGGTTGCCGCGCACGAGCGTGCAACTTGTATCAACCAACTCGCCAGCGCCACCAGCGTCAGACAGCGGAACTAAAGTGTTCTACATCGCGCTAATGAAGTTTCACTAGTCAGTTTGTAACACCCCAAAAGTGTGATGTCACCTTTTCTTGCTTGGTTTACATGAAGACGGGGGAGGCGTCAGCCCTGGCTCGCTCAGAGCGCCGTTTTGACGCCTACCATTGACTACTTACAGCTAGTATTCGAAAAGGACTGTCGGTACAATACCTGATCATTTAGTTCATCCTTTCTTTTGTTTGGAGGCTTTCCTCGCTGGTTCCTGGCCGAGTCTCGTGGCGGCTATTTAACGAGCGGACGAGCTTCACGCCCATACTTGAAGGAGCCGGTGTACTTCTAATAACTTGTAAATTACTCTCTCGTCTTGAATAACAAACCGTCGACATTGAACCGGCTTGATTTACACTTAGGAACTCACTTTATCTCACGCATTTCGACACCGAGCGTTTATTATCCTAGATCTAGGTTCCTCTATCCACATTCTGAACTCATATTTAACCCGTTTTACAACAGTAATTCCTTGTTATTTTCAATGCAAAACCCGGACAGCGGTATTGTTTGGTTAGTTGTTTTGTCATAGTATAAAACGTCACTTTGACGTTTGACATTAGACTAAGGCATCGTCTAGTCGGCGTGTGAGCAGATTGATTTACCGGTTTCCATCTTACATTCTTATTTACTAGTTCCAGATGTTTTATTCACTTAATTTCAGCTAAGCAAAAGTCCTTCTTTACTGGGAAGGATCGGAAGTGTTAGTGCTTTTCTCTTCGATTTGAATCGGCTAGATTGGCAGCGACCGGAGATGCATTGGAATGCGGCAGGAACATCACTACGGCGTGACTTACGTTTGCAGGCCGGTCATTGAGAGATGATTCAGATCTTCTGCTGTGATTCCGTGTGAATAAAAGCCGATAAATGCCGTGGCCGAGTAAATCATATCGTTGCTAATCATGTCTAGACGTTTACTTTGCCCTTGAGGCCGGGTTTCACAGTGAGTATGCTGTAACTTTCGCGTATATTGTTCACGGTGCCGCGCCGATGCCGGCTTTTAAGTAAAGACTCACTTCGATTCCTTTCAGGTCAGGATTAGGGCATCCTCCCGGGAAATACCGGTTCTGTAATTCCCGGGAAATCCCGGGAATTTCATATTGCCTAAAGAACCGGTACTGAAGGTTACATCCCGGTTCTCCCGGTTCTTTCCATGAGTATCACAAATATCACAATTCACAGCTGAGCGACGACGCCGGCACAAGCGGGAACATCGTACTCCACTATCCGCTTTTTGGACGGGGTGGAGGCTGCATTTAAGCTCTAAAAGAGGGGTAATTACACAAAAATCCCATAGGGTCGAAGTGTATCCATAAGGACGCCACAAATAAGATAAAATATGATAAGATAAGATACGTTTTTTTTGAAGAAAACATGCATGATATTATTGCATACTTCCAAAAAATTATATTCATATTTTTTTTAATTGTTTTATTTCTTAAATATCCATGTGTGGCGCTGAATTGAGGTAAAAATAAAGAACCGGGAAAACCGGGAATCCCGGTACTGTCCCTGCATAGAACCGGGAAATGGAATTCTTGGTACCGGGCCCGGTACTGCATGCCCTAGTCAGGATGCCTCTTGTTCATCACGAATAACTGCTGTGCTCGTGTCTTAAGTCTTAACGTGCGCTGTCGCGCGTCTTAAAGGTAAATTTTCATGTTGAAAGTGTACGTCGCAATAGCGTCACGTAATCGCCACGTTCTGTTTCTAAAGTACGCCCGGTCTGTTTCAGATGGTCAATACGGTGTTATTGCTAACCCAACTCTGCGGTCTCTGAGTATAAAAGCCAATTGCTTCTAATTTACTGCCCGAAAAGGTAAACTTTATTCATTAAAAGTGATGAGTTGTCTGTCGGGTGAGGTGTCTGTGTTTGTTTCTTTTCTGAAATGTTATATTGTACATTTAAGGGCTCCAAGGCTACCCTGGAAGCTCCAAGGCTACCCTGGAAGCTCCAAGGCTACCCTGGAAGCTCCAAGGCTATTCTGGAAGCTTCAAGGCGAAGGTTATCGTCTTGCATGCTGCGTGCCCGTGAGTGCTGTGACGTGGCTGTGCATGAGGGAGTAACCGAGCGGTGATGCGCACACCTCTCGTGGGATCCTGCAGCCCCGCTTACATGGATGCCGCGTGACGTTAACCTTATTTTCCTTACTTTCTATTTTTCACATTAACCTATTATGCTACCTGAGCCATCCTTAGACTGCGTAGGTAACAAGCGCCTCTTTTGTCCTCGATAATTATTCTAATAGGGGATAAGTGTGGCACGGGTTTACTGATGCTAATCTCGTAGGTGACCCGGGCTTCTCTTTACTTACCCATTGTTTTCTAGTTTTGTAACCTCTAACTGTGCAGGCCTAAAGGCATGGTTGATTAGTATTTAAGTACCAAGCAGGGGGGACGCCCTCTATTCTTACCACTCTTGTTTGGATTGAACCTAATTATAGTTGATTTATTGGGGATGTGAACCTAACCTATACTTATTAAATTACAACGAATGAACTAACGGTTTATTAATTAACTCCACCATCGATCCTGTTTGTGGCCGGTCGCTCTTTCTACGGCGCCCAATCCTCTAGCGATTGGCCCTCGAGCCAAGTGACCACACGACCCCAGTCTCATGCCACGGGCAAAAATCAAGTGTTACAGTGGCGTACCCAACGTATGGCTCGAAGGATCGTTGGTGTGGTTCTAGGTACTATGTTCATAGTGAGGCAGGTCTAAGGATTGGCATATATAAATAATATGACAACTTATGTTCTTGTGTTAAATTACTTTCTTTGCTATTTTAACTAGTAACTGCTTACTTTATTAAGCATTTACTATTAACTACCACTCTGGGTGTATTAACTGCTATAATAAGTGTGTTCTTTAAATTACTGTGTAAGAAAGGCTGCTTGGCCTCATTATTGCTTGCTGGCACTTACGCCCTTCGGTCATTTACTACTTTTTAAGGGATACCTATATATAAAATTCTAATTTTTGTTAAAATGGATTTGTCAATTAAAATAGAATGGTTGACAAAAGAGGAGCTTGCGCACGAACTGACAAAATTACAAATACCTTTTAAAACTTCTGACACATGCGACATCCTACGGAAGTTGTTCCGTCAAACGCGGTCTCTCATCCGACGTGGCAGCCTCAAACCGGGCACCAGCGCTCCTGTTGATCTCGCTGGCGAACTAGCACTTTGTCGCACTGCGATTAAAGGCCTGCAGAAGGAGGTGGCTGAAGGAACAACACTGTCGGAGGCTCGTAGAGAACGGTTAACAGGTCGAGTTGAATATTACCTAGGTCGTTTGGAGGGAGTCTCGGATCAGGGAGATGAGGTTCAAACCCTCAAAGGTGTTCTGGTCAGTTGCCTATCTTCTCTTAATCCCGCAGGGGATTCTTCAGATTCGGATGTGGAAGTTTTCCGCTCTCCCATGAAGCCGCAGTCTACGGTGACGTGTCAAGCCGAGCCGCGCTACAACCTTGCTAGTTTAAACCTTAAATACAAAGGGGATACGTGCGTGCGTGCTTTTCTTACGCGCCTGGAGGAACTACGGGTGGCGCGCGCGATCCCCGAACGGGTTATTTTTACCGGTTTTCCGGATATTCTGGATGGACCAGCTCTTTTTTGGTTCCGTTCCCGTAAGGGTGACTTTTCCCGCTACGCGGACCTTTTAACTGCTCTTAAAGCAGACTTCGATATTCCGGATTACGACTTCAGATTACTAGGCGAGATAAGGGCCCGCACCCAAGCTAAACACGAGTCTATCGTCGTGTACCTGTCCATCATGGGTGCGCTGTTTTCTCGGTTGACCGTACCGCTGGCGGAAGCCGAACAATTGGACATTCTACTACGCAACATAAGGCCTGGATATAGCCGTGAGCTGGCCTTGATTGACGTGACCTCTATACAGCAGCTGAAGGCCCTGTGCATGCGTCTCGAACTTGCAGGTTCGCGCTCAAGTAATTTTACCGAACCTTCTTCATCCGGTTACACGGTAGCGCCGGACGTGCAAGTGCGAACACGCAATGCCCCTGCATTTCGTAGACAGGAGGTTGGCTCTGTAGACAAGCCCGCGGGTCCGTATTGTTTCAGGTGTAAGCAGGCGGGCCACAAAACTGGTCGTTGTCAGCGATCTCGCGACTTGGTGTGTTTCGTGTGCGGTCACCCGGGCGTGCGTACGCCGGAGTGTCCTAGGTGTAGGGAGAGTGGCTCTTCTCCAAAAAACTAAATTACCAGGTTTCGCATAAAACCCGCAATGCGCGACCTGTCAAAGTTTCTTTTCTACCTTCTGCGGGCGACTATCGTCCCTACTTGACTGTGCAGGTTCTCAACGTGAACGTTTGCGGCCTTCTTGATTGCGGCGCAGCGTGCTCTGTGCTTGGAGCGAATGCACATGTCAAGTTCTTAAATTTAAATATAAAAATGTTACCATTCGACCGTCCGCGCGTCTTACGTGTCGCTGACGGCGTTGACTACGTTTGTCGGTTTTATATGAACTTACCGGTCCAATACAAGGAGGAAGTTCAACTAGTTATGTTTCACGTCCAGCCGGAGATTAAGCTGCCGATACATTTCGGGATTAATTTTTGGAAGGCCTTCAATCTCGCGCCTGACGTCCTTGCGTGTCTGCCGACTTCTATTTCTTCGGTCGAAACCATCGTAGGTAGCGTGCAGGAGGATGGCTTGCGAAACTACGAGGAACTCACGCCTACGCAAAAACGTGAACTCGACTCGATCCAAAATTTATTCGACCAAATCAACACCGATAGGATAGGACTAGGATGCACGTCTTTAATCCAACACGTGATTAACACCGGTGATGCGAGACCGATTAAACAAAAATACTACAGGCTTAGTCCGGAAAAACTAAAATACTTGAATGCGGAGTTGGACCGCATGTTAAAAAATAGGGTCGTGGAACGGTCTTTTGGCGAATGGAACTCTCCTCTTACTATGGTCCCTAAGGCCAACGGGGAGGTTCGTCTCTGCTTGGACAGCCGTCGACTTAATGCGGTGTCAAAGACTGACGCCTACCCTTTGCCCTACATCAACTATATTATAGATAACTTACGAGATGCTAAGTATCTCACTTCCCTCGATTTGAGTGCGGCGTACCACCAAATTCCTTTGCATCCTGACTCGAAGGAAAAAACTGCTTTCACGGTGCCAGGCCGGGGCCTATTCCATTATAATCGTATGTGTTTCGGTTTGGTGGGAGCCAGTGCTACGATGCAACGGCTCATGGACAGCTTGTTCGCCGCGGAATTCGATAACAAGGTGTTCGCGTACATAGACGATATCGTCGTTTGCACCTCCACCTTTGAGGAGCATGTGGATATTCTCCGTCGCGTCCACAAAAAATTAAAAGACGCTAACTTAACTATAAATATGCAAAAATCGCAATTCTGCCGCAGCGAGCTGAAATATTTAGGTTACATGGTGGACCGCTTTGGTTTACGTACTGATCCTTCCAAGGTGGAGGTGATAATGAACTTTCCTATCCCTTGCGAGGTAAAAGAACTCAAGCGTTTCCTAGGCATGGCTGGTTGGTATCGTAGGTTCATTAAAAACTTCTCTCAGGTAGCTCGCCCTCTGACTAGGTTGACGAGTAAGAAATGTAAGTTCGAGTGGACACCGGAGGCTAACGCGGCGTTCAACACTCTGAAATCTGCTCTCATCACTGCTCCTATTCTGAAGTGCCCCGACTTTAGCCTTCCTTTCTACCTCCATACGGATGGGAGCTCTTTCGCGATTGGCGGGATGCTGGCCCAAAGGATAGATGACGTGGACCACCCAGTTGCCTACTGCAGCCGTACCTTGAATGCGCAGGAGGTTAACTACACGGCCACTGAACGTGAACTTCTGGCGGTCATCTATGCTTTGGAGCAGTATCGCCCATATGTCGAGGGTTCCAAATGTTACATCGTTACGGACCACGCCTCTCTCCAATGGTTTTATAAATTAAAGAACCCTTCGGGTAGACTCAATAGGTGGGCTTGTCGCTTGAGTCAGTTCGACTTTGAGATTATCCACCGTAAGGGCAAAGAACACGTGATTCCCGATACTCTCTCGCGAATTAAGGTAGACTCCATAACTTTTGACCCTGGTACTGTACAAGATCCCTGGTATTCTAAGGTATTCAAAGGCTGTAGTGACACTCCTAGGATGTACCCTAACTTTACGGTTACTGATGGCAAACTTTTCCGCCTCTCAAAAAATAAATATAGCCTCACCTCTAGATTCGAGTGGAAACTGGTGGTGCCTAGTGAGCATCGTGAGGAAATCTTACGGCAGTATCACGATGAGCCGACTTCGGGTCACTTTGGTGTCGCCAAGACCCATAAGCGGATAAGTGCAGATTACTTTTGGCCGAACTCGTACCGCGATGTGGAGAAGTATGTCGCCTCCTGCGAAGTGTGTAAGTGCTACAAGCCTGCCAACACCGCTCGTGCTGGTCTCATGGGCAATCCTCGCGTGGTTACTAAGCCTTGGGAAGCGATCTCCTGTGACATCCTTGGTCCTTTTCCTCCATCCTACGCTCAGAACCAATACCTCTTCGTCTGTGTCGACTATTTTAGTAAATTTTCACACTTGTTTCCGTTGCGTAATGTCACGGCTAAGTCAATCGTTAAGTGTTTGGAGAAAGGGGTGTTCTTGCGTGACGGGGTTTGTAAATATATCTATGTCGATAACGGCCCACAGTTCATTTCCCGGGATTTCCGGGATTTGATGACTAAATACAATGTGCCTAACATATTCTACAATCCCCGTTACCACCCCCAGACAAATCAAACGGAACGCTTGAACCGCGATATCGTGCGTGCCATAGCATCTTACGTGCGTTCTGATCATCGTAAGTGGGATCAGAACATACCCGAGATCCAATGTGCGCTTAACACGGTGGTTCATGAAAGTACCAAGTTCACTCCGTTTTACTTGAACCATGGTAGGGAAATGGTGTTGGATGGAGCTCTGCTCAATCTCGATGTTCCTGTCGACCCGGTGTCGGTAGTTTTGGAGCGCGAGCCATTTTCTTCGAACCTGTCTCATCTACGAAGTATTTTTTCTACTGTACAAGGCCATATACAAAAGGCCTACACTCGGAACGTAAAGTACTACAATCTGCGGAAGCGTCCCGTCCAATATGAGGAGGGTCAGATCATTTACAAGAGGTGTTTTCCCTTGTCTAACGCAGATAAATATTTCAGTGCAAAACTCTCACCTAAGTATGAGAAGTGCGTGATCAGCGCAAAGCATGGCCCTTTGGTTTATTCCTTAAAGTCTATGGAAGGTAAACCTTTGGGGAAGTTTCATATCAAGGACTTGCTCGAGCGGGGCGAGGATCGACTGGAGGCCGGTGCCTCCCAATAGATTAATCTTTTAATATGTAGGTCAGTTTGTTTATTTATTTATCTAGTTCCTAGCGAAATATGCTACGTGAACGATAAGTATACTACTGTCTCATGTCGTAGGTTTATTTTATGTCCTTTGCACGCCTTACCCGTAAACTGTTAGCCGTAGTTATGTGTTATATTTAACGTGTATTTGTCCGGACTTGCTGAGATTTTTGGCGTTGGTAGAAGATTTGTCCTGACCGTTGGCTCTTTTAAAGGATTGGATTACTGGAATGGAAGCATATTGAAGTAGAGTGGAGTAGGCTAAGTTTTAATCTTAAGTAACCAAGGATGCGCATCCGTTTAATTTTAGTCGTGCTGTCATGTTTAGTCTGTAGTAGGGTAAGACGTGTAGAGATTAGTAATAACAGTTCTGCCATTTAGTTGTAGGATTTCTTCCGTTTATGCCATAGGTGCAATCGGTTCGAGATAAAACTATTTTAAAGGTTTTATCTTTTCTTTGTATAGTTTTTGTGAAAAGGACATTCTGGGTACAGAGTGCGTCCTATTTCCATTTCCTTTTTTAATTTCTCTATACTGGTTTCAGTTGAGATTTCCCTCTCCAGTTTAGGTTGAAATTGGTATGTTATAATTTCAACACTTGGTTCTAAATAGTATCACTTAAGTATTCACTTAATTAATAGGGTTACTTCCACAGTCCTTATAAGTGGTTGTTCAATCATGGCACTTAAGCCGCTTAAGAGGTGGGTAGTGTGTCACACCCCTCATTATATTTGCAGCTTCTTTTGCAGAGCTGTAATTCCGCGGATGTTTCTTTCAGTTGAGACAGTTGTGTACTTAAACAGACACTAAGTTTAGTACATCTTTGATTTTTGAGCGTTTGGTTGGAGACAGAGTCAACCGACACTTAAACAATAGGTTATAAGTACACTTTAGCAAGTAGTAGACTTAGATTTCTTATTTTAGGTTCTGTTCGGTAGAACGTTGTGTATTTATGCGTAGTAGGCGCGAGAATGGCAACCACGTCTCACGCTAGTGGACCAGGATCGGGCCTATGATTTAACGGATTTCCCCATTAAGGCGAAATCTATTGTAGGAGCAAGTAGTAGGGTTAGGATTTATTTTCTTATGTTCTTTTTGGAAGAACGTTATGTGTTTATGCGTAGTAGGCGCGAGACTGGCAACCACGTCTCACGCTAGTGGACCAGGATCGGGCCTATGATTTAACGGATTTCCCCATTAAGGCGAAATCTATTGTAGGAGCAAGTAGTAGGGTTAGGATTTATTTTCTTATGTTCTTTTTGGAAGAACGTTATGTGTTTATGCGTAGTAGGCGCGAGACTGGCAACCACGTCTCACGCTAGTGGACCAGGATCGGGCCTATGATTTAACGGATTTCCCCATTAAGGCGAAATCTATTGTAGGAGCAAGTAGTAGGGTTAGGATTTATTTTTTATGTTCTTTTTGGAAGAACGTTATGTGTTTATGCGTAGTAGGCGCGAGAATGGCAACCACGTCTCACGCTAGTGGACCAGGATCGGGCCTATGATTTAACGGATTTTCCCATTAAGGCGAAATCTATTGTAGGAGCAAGTAGTAGGGTTAGGATTTATTTTCTTATGTTCTTTTTGGAAGAACGTTATGTGTTTATGCGTAGTAGGCGCGAGACTGGCAACCACGTCTCACGCTAGTGGACCAGGATCGGGCCTATGATTTAACGGATTTCCCCATTAAGGCGAAATCTATTGTAGGAGCAAGTAGTAGGGTTAGGATTTATTTTCTTATGTTCTTTTTGGAAGAACGTTATGTGTTTATGCGTAGTAGGCGCGAGAATGGCAACCACGTCTCACGCTAGTGGACCAGGATCGGGCCTATGATTTAATTGACTTTCCCATTATGGCAAAGTCCTTTGCAGTATGTGGTTTTTACACATGGGAGTGTGTATAATAATTTTATTTCAGAATCTTAGCGATTCTGAAATAAAATTATTTTTCCCAACTGGAACCCTACTGTAACACCCCAAAAGTGTGATGTCACCTTTTCTTGCTTGGTTTACATGAAGACGGGGGAGGCGTCAGCCCTGGCTCGCTCAGAGCGCCGTTTTGACGCCTACCATTGACTACTTACAGCTAGTATTCGAAAAGGACTGTCGGTACAATACCTGATCATTTAGTTCATCCTTTCTTTTGTTTGGAGGCTTTCCTCGCTGGTTCCTGGCCGAGTCTCGTGGCGGCTATTTAACGAGCGGACGAGCTTCACGCCCATACTTGAAGGAGCCGGTGTACTTCTAATAACTTGTAAATTACTCTCTCGTCTTGAATAACAAACCGTCGACATTGAACCGGCTTGATTTACACTTAGGAACTCACTTTATCTCACGCATTTCGACACCGAGCGTTTATTATCCTAGATCTAGGTTCCTCTATCCACATTCTGAACTCATATTTAACCCGTTTTACAACAGTAATTCCTTGTTATTTTCAATGCAAAACCCGGACAGCGGTATTGTTTGGTTAGTTGTTTTGTCATAGTATAAAACGTCACTTTGACGTTTGACATTAGACTAAGGCATCGTCTAGTCGGCGTGTGAGCAGATTGATTTACCGGTTTCCATCTTACATTCTTATTTACTAGTTCCAGATGTTTTATTCACTTAATTTCAGCTAAGCAAAAGTCCTTCTTTACTGGGAAGGATCGGAAGTGTTAGTGCTTTTCTCTTCGATTTGAATCGGCTAGATTGGCAGCGACCGGAGATGCATTGGAATGCGGCAGGAACATCACTACGGCGTGACTTACGTTTGCAGGCCGGTCATTGAGAGATGATTCAGATCTTCTGCTGTGATTCCGTGTGAATAAAAGCCGATAAATGCCGTGGCCGAGTAAATCATATCGTTGCTAATCATGTCTAGACGTTTACTTTGCCCTTGAGGCCGGGTTTCACAGTGAGTATGCTGTAACTTTCGCGTATATTGTTCACGGTGCCGCGCCGATGCCGGCTTTTAAGTAAAGACTCACTTCGATTCCTTTCAGGTCAGGATGCCTCTTGTTCATCACGAATAACTGCTGTGCTCGTGTCTTAAGTCTTAACGTGCGCTGTCGCGCGTCTTAAAGGTAAATTTTCATGTTGAAAGTGTACGTCGCAATAGCGTCACGTAATCGCCACGTTCTGTTTCTAAAGTACGCCCGGTCTGTTTCAGATGGTCAATACGGTGTTATTGCTAACCCAACTCTGCGGTCTCTGAGTATAAAAGCCAATTGCTTCTAATTTACTGCCCGAAAAGGTAAACTTTATTCATTAAAAGTGATGAGTTGTCTGTCGGGTGAGGTGTCTGTGTTTGTTTCTTTTCTGAAATGTTATATTGTACATTTAAGGGCTCCAAGGCTACCCTGGAAGCTCCAAGGCTACCCTGGAAGCTCCAAGGCTACCCTGGAAGCTCCAAGGCTATTCTGGAAGCTTCAAGGCGAAGGTTATCGTCTTGCATGCTGCGTGCCCGTGAGTGCTGTGACGTGGCTGTGCATGAGGGAGTAACCGAGCGGTGATGCGCACACCTCTCGTGGGATCCTGCAGCCCCGCTTACATGGATGCCGCGTGACGTTAACCTTATTTTCCTTACTTTCTATTTTTCACATTAACCTATTATGCTACCTGAGCCATCCTTAGACTGCGTAGGTAACAAGCGCCTCTTTTGTCCTCGATAATTATTCTAATAGGGGATAAGTGTGGCACGGGTTTACTGATGCTAATCTCGTAGGTGACCCGGGCTTCTCTTTACTTACCCATTGTTTTCTAGTTTTGTAACCTCTAACTGTGCAGGCCTAAAGGCATGGTTGATTAGTATTTAAGTACCAAGCAGGGGGGACGCCCTCTATTCTTACCACTCTTGTTTGGATTGAACCTAATTATAGTTGATTTATTGGGGATGTGAACCTAACCTATACTTATTAAATTACAACGAATGAACTAACGGTTTATTAATTAACTCCACCATCGATCCTGTTTGTGGCCGGTCGCTCTTTCTACGGCGCCCAATCCTCTAGCGATTGGCCCTCGAGCCAAGTGACCACACGACCCCAGTCTCATGCCACGGGCAAAAATCAAGTGTTACAAGTTGACATAATATATACAATTTCCCACTCTTCCCAACGGACTTCAGTCCCCGCCTGGAGTGAGATCTCTCTAAATTGTCCTCTCTATCTACAAAGTCAGTCCTTCATCTGTCATAGCAGTATAATTAATAACCTATTCTTGGGTTTTAGGTTATAATTTTTATCTCTGGCTACGATCGATTGGCAGGATCCATAAATGGATCCTGCCAAAACCTTTTGCGAATTTGCTTTTTCACGCGCCAGCTGTCACCTTCAGCCGTCATCCGCGTAGTGACAGCAGCAACAGATTTTTACTCTACATTGCCAGTCTAGAAGGTGTATACATCGAAGTCTTTGGTTTTTTGAAAAACGCTCAAACAACTTTTGACAAACAAAATAATATGTGGGGAAATTGGTAAAATTGTTATTTAAATCATCGGCACATTATTTCTAACTAAAACAACAGAGACAGGGTCAGGAACAAGGCACTTTCATTTTGTTATGTATTGTTTTATTTACATATTAATATTCTAAATTCAGTTTAACGAGTTGGCCATTACCAATGCTTCAAACAAAGCTGGTAACGCATCATGTTATGTTATAACCTAAGTAATAAATGTTAAAAGTGTTTTGCTTAACCTTTCGAAACCCGATACATACAGCGAAAAAGCAAAATAGTCATTAGTGTCTTAAGACAGAAATCAAGTACTTTTTGAAACTGGCTCTCTGGGGAGCCGACGGGTCTCGAAAGGTTACCTAATATGTTAGCGACATCTATTTGTGAAGTACGAGAATAAATGGGGGATGTTCATGTTAGGAGAATATTATGATAAATAGTTTAAAAAAATAAATATAAACTAACTACAACAAGTTTTATCAGTTTTTATTTTCTATCTTTAAAACAAATTAAACTGACTTAAACGAAACAAAACTTAATTAAAATTAACGAGATCGGTACAAATCATATTATTATATGGAATAATCATACAGGTAAAAAGGATCTTCTTTTTTGGCAAACTACAAACACATGTCATGCAGGTACAGAATCCTAAAAACAATAATATTATGGAATATCTAGCTTCCGCCCGCGACTTCGTTCGCGTAGATTTCGACTATCGTTATTCCCTCGGGAACTTTTAATTCTTCCGAGATGAAAAGTAACCTGTGTTTTAATCCAGCTATCGTTATTTTAAATTTTCTATCCGTCCAGCCATTGCAGCCGTGACGAAGTAACAAACGTAATGTTTTCTGTTTGCTTTATTATATTTTTTATTGTTGTTCTTTTGAATAAATATTTCTATATCTATTTCTATTACTACGGATAGTATAGCTTGTTTCACGAGAGTTGAGGTCACGCACACAACAACACTGTCATGTAATGACAGCGGGATTTTGAAATTACTGTTCTAATATTGTACCGATAGCAAGTTCAAAACTGAACTGCAAGAAAGACCAAAAGTTTTTTTAAACTATTTTGTTAAGTAGGTATTATGTAGAACAATTCATCGACTTCAAATAAATCAGAAAATAAAATATTTTGACCGATTTTAAATAAAATACCATACCCTGAAAAGAACACGAAGCCCGTTTTATGATATTATACAGCTTTATAAGCCACGACATAAGAAGTTCGTTCTAGATAAAATGCTGGAAGAACATGGGCACTCAGTATTACGTCTGCCACCATACCATCCTGAACTCAACCCTATAGAACTTTGTTTGGGAATCATAAAAGGACGAATAGCAGCCAGTAATACTGAATTCACATTTAATAGCGTCATGAGAAAATTAAACGAAGCAATTGAAGCACTTGACAAAGAGACGTTTCACAATATTTTCAGAAAAACCCAAGAAAAAGAAGAAAGATACAGGATAATGGAACCTAGGATTGATTATTTAACCGAAAACCTTGTAATCAATCTTAACGAATCAGATGAAGATATGCCAAGTGATGATGGTTTATAAAAGCATGTTTTTATATTTTTTTACTGCTTTTGTACTTATTATAAATATAATTAAGCGTTTTTATTTACATTTACATTCACTCACTCATTTCATTCATTAACTTTTTTTGCAATCAGTACTTCATGTAGCTGTGTGTGTAATCATTCACCTCAACTCTCGTGGAACTACACTATATGAATGGTTTGGAACATTTAAATCAATCTTTATTCTGTTTTTTATTGTTGTAGCCATTGAATAAATGTTTCTATTTCTATTTCTATTTCTAATCGTCAACATTTTCTGTGATTAGTTGGACGATACGACGTCTGGGTAGTGATTCTTTCAAAAGCAAAGGTGAGCGAACGCAGGAGTGATGTCCAAGCGGCGAGTTTAAGTAGTCCCGTCAAAGCGAACAAAACACATTTCAGCGCGTGTATTCAATTTATTTAAACGTATAAGGCTGCCTAATTGAGAATGCACGCGCTAATGTGTGTTTTACTCGCTCTGAAGGGACGCTTGGACTTCACTCCTGCATTCGCTCACCTTTGCTTTTGAGAGAATCAATACCCTGGACAGCAGTAACGTAACGATACGCTGATTAAACTTAATACGTTTTGTATCTCCAGGAAGGCCAGGAACACCAGGAACACCAGGATCCCGAGGCAGTCCAGGAACCCCAGGAAGACCAGGTTCACGAGGAGCTCCAGGAAGGGCAGCCACTCCAGGAACCCCGGGAACCCTAGGGACGCCAGGACAGCCAGGAGAGCCAGGAACTCCAGGAACCCCAGGCCCAGGAGGCCCAGGTAGCCCAGGAAATCCAGGAGACCCAGGAGAGCCAGGAGAGCCTGGAAAGCCAGGAAAGCCAGGAACTCCAAGCTCACCGCAAACCCCAAAAGGGCCAGTAACCCCAGGTAAACCACCCAAGTAGCACACAGGCTGAATGTTCAGTAATAAGACAGCCTTTAACAAGTATTAAGCTTGACTAAAGATATTATATAAGAGGAGATGATTATATACAGGTGTCCGTAAACCCAAAGTTAACCCGCCTAGGGCTGATAGAGCAGCTAAAAAGCTATCGATTTTATCCCTATGTATGTTCAGCGATTTTTACTAGTTTCGGAGATGTTGATAATTTTAGTCTGAATTTTTGTAATCGTCCCTTATGTCCATGACACGAAAAATCATTAATTTCATGTTTTATTCATACGTTTTTCAGTGGCCTCTTACATAATTAGAATCACGCGCCGAGTCTCACGCGCGCCGCGCCTCCTGGCTCAAATTTTTAATATTAAGTTGATGCCCTCTCAGCCATAAGAATAAGTAATATAAATTAAATACCTAATTTATATTTAAATAATATATAAATATTAATAAATAATAATTTATATATAATCCTGGTCCTGATATATAGAAATAACGTCTTTAATATTTGAGTAGCTTAGTTTTTATTTTCATTTAAATAAGTTTAGTTTAAACTTTTAATTGTATTATATTAAATATGTATCTACATACTTTAACAGCTATAGAAATACATTAAATAATATGATTTCAGTAGTATAATATTGGGCATTCTGGCCCACCTCGTTCGATCGGGCGAAAATTTCGCCCTCCTCACTCGTGTGATCCAAATGCCCAATATTATTTTGTGGATTTCAAAATTTGGGTTTGCGCAAAATGAAACAATCGCGCTAACGTGCGCGTTTCGCAACATGTAACGGAAATTGGGTTTGTGCTTAAAATAAAACGATTATCTCTCGCGTTAACATACGTATTTAACAAATAACACGTCGTAACGGAAATTGGGTTTGCCCAAAATGAAATGATCGCGTTAACGTGCACGTTTGCAACGGGAATTATTAGCTAAAAACAATCGCATCAAAATTGTTATATATATGTGAAAACGTAGTCGTGATTTCCCTTAATTGGAATAAGTCTTTCATGCAAGTAAAACGTACCTATGCATCGCTTGAGAAATTTTGAAGAAATATGAAGTTTGTAAAACAAAATCAGAGCTTGCAGTTGGATCTTGTTTTTTCAGCTCGCAATAAGCCTTGTGTACGTCATGGTGAACTTTTACCTTACAATATTCGCAGTATAATTTGCGGTCCTTCTAATTGCGGGAAAACTAATTTAATGGTTGGTCTTTTACTTCATGAACAAGGGTTACGGTACCAAAATGTTTATGTTTACTCAAAAACCCTTTTCCAACCTATGTATCGATTTTTAGAAGAAGTATTAGCGTTAGTTCCAACGGTTACATTTCAAAAATATTGTGAAAATGAAGAAATACTTAGCCCAAACGAAGCTAACTATAACTCAATCATGATATTTGATGATGTGGCTTGTGAAAACCAAAACAACATAAGGGATTACTTTGCAATGGGAAGACATAAAAATATTGATAGCTTTTATTTAAATCAAACGTACAGTAAAGTACCAAAACAATTAATAAGGGATAATGCTAATTTAATAATTCTTTTTAAGCAAGATGATGTTAATTTACGTCATGTTTATGATGAGCACGTTGGATCCGATATGTCATGGTCGCAGTTTCGTGAAATTTGCGCTAAAGTATGGAACGCACCTTTCAGCTACTTGGTTATAAACAAGGATTGTAACAAAAATTCTGGATGTTATAGAATGGGGTTTGATACATTCATTACTGTAGATTAATATACTTAAGTACATACTTATTGAATAGTATTCGAATAATCGTTTATTATATTAAATGAATCCAAAGAGAACGGACATGAGCTCGAAAGTCGAGAAAGTTAATGAAGATAAAGTGCTAAAGGAAAAGATACTCCGGTCAGCCGAAGCAGTTAAAAAGAAGGTTAAACTTATTCGCGATGTAAAAACAAACAATGATATGATTCTGGAATCTGTTTTAAAACCAATTACAGAACCGCTTAATGAAATAGTTAAAGTTAAAAATGAGAATAATTACTTCAATACTAATGATGATGATTTTGATGACGGATTGCAATGGGGAAAGTTAGTAAAAAGAATTAAATATAGCCCAAGTGAAGAAAAGAAGGAATCTATAACTGATCAAACGGTTGTGAGGAATTTTTCTCAATCTAGCCTTGTTAATAAAAATGATGAGGATGAGACATCAAAAGATAATGAAAGTGATGTAAGCGATGAAGTGGAAAGTGAACATTTTAATGATCAGGATTCTTCAAATAATATTTCATTTAAGACGACTGATTCTTACGCTTCTCCTCGTGACGATCCTAAATTTCAAAAGCAATATATTACCAACTTAAATATACCTTTTGGTATTCGAACGGAACGGGACAAGCTAATGTTGGGAACCTGTCCGGTATACACTACAAATGACAAAAAACTGAAAGTAAATGGTCATACTTACTATTTAACGCCAGGTTTATTCGAACTGCTATATAAGAAAGTACCGGATTTAGATATTGTAACTGAGGATGACAGATGTAATTATAAAACCTTATTATTAGAAACTAATGCACATAGAAGAGAGTTTAATCCTAATAAACCAATAAAAAGCAACAAAGGCATGAAATATTTATATGTAATAAGACCTCTTTTTAAATTAGCTAAAGAACGTTCAGTAAGTGGTGAAGGACTACCGACGATGAAAAATGTTAAAAACGATGTGTCATATGTATATTGGGATAACCCAAACGAATTAGTAGAAAGGTTAAAATTACTTAAGTAGGTAATACAGGATTGGATAATGAAATCATATCTATTATTGAAGAACTACAAGAAGCGGGATTAGTGAACAATGTTAATATATAAAGCAGTTACTTTACTATTATCGTTAGTCGAAGCAGAACTTTTGGCGTAAAAATATATCATAAAATGAACATAGATAAATTTGGTCACCATGTTCATAAACGTTTACGTGTAGCAGGTGTATCTGAAGTCAACGAACTTAAAAGTCAGGCTTTGCTTCGTTCAGAAGACGGAGATTTTGATTTACAATCACTGAGATTAAAAGGCGTTGCTCATCCTTTGTCGGCTGATGATGCAGTAAATAAGGAGTACGTCGATCAGCTCGTTCAGAACATTTATGACAAGAAGTATCTAGATTCTTTAATCAAAGTTATAAATTCTCAAATTCATCAGCTCGCAACTCAGTTGAAATTGAACTTTTATACAAAAAACGAGGTAGATAACATTGTAAAACAATTAAGCAATGGCAAAAGAACAAGTAGTGAACGAGATCCACAGATCAGCTCGTAAAAACTTTAAGCGACGAGCAGTTGTTTTAAAAGGCATTCACGATTTGTGGCAAGCAGATTTGATTGACTTACAAAAATTCCATAAAATAAATAAAGGAAATAAATATATTTTAGTTGTCATTGATGCATTTTCAAAGTACGCGTGGTGTATTCCGACAAAATCGAAAACTAGACAAGAAGTTAAAAATGCATTTCAACAAATTATAAAGTCAGCAATCCAAATTCCTAGAAACTTGCAGACAGACTTTGGAAAAGAATTTTACAATAGTGAATTTGATTGTTATTTAAAATCTTTAGGAATAAATCATTATTCAACTTATTCAATTAAAAAGGCATCAATTGTTGAAAGGTTAATAAAGACGCTTAAAAACAAACTGTACAAATATTTTAGTTTAATTGGAAATTATAAATGGGTTGGAAAACCTTTAGATGATATAGTCAAATCTTATAATGAAACTTTTCATAGTACAACAAAATTTAGACCAAATGATGTTAATTTTGAGAATGAATCGGAAGTAAAGAACAATATTAAGAAACGTCAACAAAATCTATATCATAAATTAAATAAATTCAATGTGGGAGATCGTGTACGTATAAGCAAGTATAAAAGCGCTTTCCATAAAAGTTATACGCCTAATTGGTCAACAGAGCTATTTACTATTAAACAAGTCAGTAACACTCAACCGTTTACGTACCATATAGAAGATCAGCGAGGAAACACTATTCTGGGCACATTTTACGAACAAGAACTTCAAAAAACTAAGTACCCGGACGTTTATCTCATTGAAAAGGTGGTCAAAAAAAAAGGGAATAAATTATACGTTAAGTGGTTAGGACTTAATGATAGTGAGAACAGCTGGATTAATAGAAGTGCCATTGTATGAATATATTTATATAGTTACTCGCACAAAAAATGTCATTAACATATAGGATATGAAAGGAAGAGGACTTTTAAACAGTGTAATTAATCACTTGCCTTTTGAATTACACTTACCTGGTTACAATTATTGCGGACCAGGCACTAAATTGCATAAACGGTTATTAAGAGGTGATAAAGGAGTTAATGAATTGGATGACGCGTGCATGAAACACGATATAGCTTATGATAAACATTCTAACCTAACAGATCGACACCGCGCAGATTTAGAACTTTATAAAATGGCTAAACAGAGGTTGAAGTCGAAAAGTGCTGGAAAAGGAGAAAAACTTGCTTCATGGTTAGTTAGCAAAGTGATGAAATCTAAAATGAAAGCTGGTGCAGGCATAAAATCATTTAAAGGTTTGGTTACAAAGATGCGGAAGGAACTGAAAAGAAACAAATCAAAAGATAAAGGCACTACAATCACCCGAGCTCTTGCGCTCGCAAAGAAAGTATTTACTAGAAACAGTAAAATTCATATTCCGCGTTTAATACCGATTCCGAAAACTGGCGGTATATTACCACTGATACCTATTTTTGCGGGACTTTCTGCGTTGGGATCATTGGCTGGAGGAGCTGCTGGGATAGCTAAAGCTGTTGGTGATTACAAAGCTGCAAAGAAAAACTTAACCGAATCACAACGTCACAACAAAATGATGGAATCTATTGCATTAGGTAAAGGATTGCTCATTAAACCGTACAGAAATGGAAAGGGATTGTGTTTAG
Organism: Acleris cristana; assembly: GCA_948252455.1. Taxonomy (NCBI): domain Eukaryota; kingdom Metazoa; phylum Arthropoda; class Insecta; order Lepidoptera; family Tortricidae; genus Acleris; species Acleris cristana. Next base: position 16,368,233 of record OX411781.1, on the reverse strand, counting down.
AATACTCAAAAAACTAGTCAACAGGCTTCCCAGACGTGCTCTCACTAATATAGATATTTTAAAACACTCTTCAGATATTCCTCATTTCCGTGGCGTTTATATGAGAGATAATTTGCCAAAGCGTTCGAATAGAGTAGAGTGCGCAATTATTAATTTAGATAGTTCTGAAAACCAAGGGACACACTGGGTAGCCTATGTCAAAGATAATAATTACTGTGAATATTTCGATAGTTACGGCGATCTTCAGCCTCCAATAGAATTAATAAAGTATTTAAAAAATAAAATTATTTCATACAACTATGTCACTTATCAAAAGTTTAATACTGTAAATTGCGGTCATTTATGTTTGAAATATTTAAAGCAATTTTGGAGTAACCGTTTAAATATCTCTGTTCAATAAAAACCATATCATTCACATGATGTCTTTCACTTTGTCCATAACTGGAACCTCTTCTACCCTGATCACAAATCATTCACCAGCTTTTCAACTAAATGGTGAATATGAATGCGGGTTACTATATTTTTCGACTTTTAACTCTATACCTAATATAGACTATAGAAATAATATGTTTTATTATGGCCAAAATGAAGTAGTTGAAATTCCTGAAGGGTCATACGAACTTCAAGACCTCGACGATTACCTGAAAAGACATCTGGAAGGATGTTCATTTTCACTGACATGTAATAATAATACGTTAAAGACGTCTATATTGTGTTCTAAAAATGTGTATTTTAATAAAGAAAATTCGATTGGTAACTTACTAGGTTTCGGTCAAGAAACTATTCAAGCTAATATATTAACAGAGTCTCCTTTTCCTGTGTCCATTCTCTCTACAACTATAGTGCGAGTTGAATGTGACATTGTGAGTGGTTCATTTATTAACGGAAAACCAAGTCATATTATTCACGAGTTTGTGCCTAATGTACCACCAGGCTATCGGATTATAGAAACACCTAAAAACGTTATTTATTTTCCTCTTAATCAAAACAGTTTAAGCTCTTTAAAGTTAAGAATATTGGATATAAACGATAACTTAATCAATTTACGCGGTGAAGAGATCCAGATATATTTGCATCTCAGGAAAAGATGATAGATTTCAATAAAAGATTAGTTTCGCGCAGTACAATTATTAGTACGCATTGTGCTGTCAAGAAAAGAACACCTAAAAATCAGCTTACGAGGCTTTCCAAGGAAAATAAAGAATTTCTTAAAACTATTGGTTTATTAAAATGAGTATTCTAAACTTAACAGAAACTTTCGGCTACGATAACACAATAGAAAGTTTTGAATTCCATTCCTACAAACCTTACGTAACAAGTTTCAATTTTAATGATGAAATCCGTATACCAATAAACCAACAAGATCTATACGTGTTACCTTCTGAGAGTGCCTTATACATAGAGGGAAACATGGTAGTAGTCAACAGAGAAACAAAACTACCGGTGGCCAGTGTTCAGTTTACTAATAACCCTATACTTCATTTGTTTCAAGATATTCGATATGAGCTTAATGGAATCGAAATAGACAAAATTAAAAATGCTGGAGTTACAACTACTATGAAATCTCTCTTATCTCTAAATGAACATGAATCGAGAATGTCAAAGTCATGGGGTTGGGATGTCAACGGTACAAAAGTTACGCATGGGTCGTTTTCTGTATGCATTCCTTTAAACAAGATTCTTGGTTTTGCAGAGGATTACAATAAAATAGTTATAAACTGTAAGCATGAACTTATTCTTTTGAGATCCAATACTAATTTAAATAGCGTTACATTAAATACAAATGAATATATAGATAACATTACGATATCTAAAATAGTATGGCGTATGCCACATATAAAAGTTTCTGATCGGGAAAGGTTAAATTTAATGAAGTGCTTGGAAAAAGATCGTGCTATTCAGATAGCATTTAGAAACTGGGATCTTTATGAGTATCCACTTTTACCGAAAACATCAAAACATTCCTGGGCAATCAAAACTTCATCTCAAATTGAAAAGCCACGATATGTTGTTATCGGATTAAAAACAGATAGAAAAAATATGACTAACAAAGATATGACACACTTTGATCATTGTCATTTAAGAGATGTAAAAGTTTTTTTAAATTCAACCTATTTTCCGTATGAAAGTTCTAATGTTAGTTTCGCAGCTGAAAAATTCGCTATATTATACGATCAGTATGCTAAATTCCAACAGTCGTATTATAACCGCAGTCAAGCGCCGTTGCTAAGTCCGCAAGAATTTAAGGATAAAGCACCTCTGTTTGTTATCGACTGCTCTCGGCAAAACGAAACCTTAAAAACGGGTTCAATAGATGTGAGAGTTGAATTAGAGTGTGAACAGGACATACCCGGTAATACTGCGGCTTACTGTCTTATTTTGAATGATAGCATTGTAGAATACAAACCGTTGACCAATATTACCCGAAGGATATCATGAGCTCAGACTGCTTGTTTGTAGATCTCCAGGGGTTTAAATCATCTACAAATGAATTTATTCTTAAAGAATTTGCGTATAGTACAAATGAATACACGCAAGTATTTTTAATAAAACCTCCGTATGCATTTTTTACTTTATCGGAAAAAGAAAAAAGTAATGTTATATGGATAGAGAAAAACCTCGGTATCTTATGGCGTGAAGGATTCATTGATTATAGAGAGTTTAAAAGAATGATTTATGTTCACTTAGAAAATAAGAAAATATTTGTAAAAGGGTTAGAAAAAATTAAATGGGTTAAAGATTTGTGTGATAATTGTACTGTAATAGACTTGGGTGAAAAAGGTCTTCCTAATTTTCAATCAATGCATCAAAAATATTGTAAAAACAGCGGCACATATAATTGTTTAATTCATAAAAAAACTTGTGCGTTAAAAAATGTATTATGCATTAAAAAATGGTACTTTGAAAATAATTTAGAACTGTATTCTCATATCTGATTTCAAAATAAATGATATTATTGACAAACATATTTTTTATTTCACCTATTCAAAGAGAATTATCAATTACCGAAAAGTTTTTCCACTAAATTGAATTAATATCGCTGTCAGTCGAGATGAAGAAAAACGTGTCGGTAAAAAAAAAAACTCTTAAGGTCACTTGCAGCTTTTTCTTAGTCCAGTAATGTTAAAATATATGATAGGTACTATTACTGTTAAATCTAGTTTAAAAGTTATATCGAAATTTAAAAAAGCTGCAAGGGGCCATTAATAACTGCAAAATGAAACAACAAGTTATTTTCATTATATTTATTTACTTACTATGTTAATTACAACAAAATTAAACTAAAACTACAAACTAGCACTGTATCCACTCAGTTTTTTTGAAATCTTATGTATCACACTTTCGGCATGATCTATAACTTCATCGTAATTATCGTCCGCCAAATATTGAGCACTCAACATCACTTTGTCTTCATCATCACTGTCTTTGTTCAGGTCAATTATCTGTATTTTTAGTAGTCTCGTACCTTTCCCTGCTTTATTATTTATTATAAATGATGGCAGACGGTCGTGACCACTTCTTTTAAAAACTTTATTGGAAAAGTTTCGTTTTGATCTTTTTTCTTTATTTTTTTTCTGGATTCCGCTTTTAAGTTTCTTCACCAGCTCGCTGTCTTCTTCTTCTTCCACTAGGAATTCCTCCAATGGATCCTGAGCATATTGCGAAAATAGGAAAGTGTCTTGTGTTCCTTCCATATTCTGAAACAAGATAAATCAAAATAAATATTTTAATATTTTGCTTGCTATTTGTAGACAAAAAAAATAAAAATAAAAATGCAAGACGATAACATTTACATAAATAGATCGAGTCTAACTTGAATAAATTGTTAATATATAAATATATCAAATGTTTGCTTACCACACCGGGGCTGAGGATATGAAGCTCGTAACAACTTGTAAAAACTTGTAACTTCGTTCTGAAGATAGACTGATGTTTGGCTGAGTATTATATGAGCCTTTATTTATAACGATTAGAATTCATGAATCGACAAAATTACACCACAATTGACGAACAATTTCAGTCAGTATCGTATAACGCGGTCATAGCTGACTCGACAAGGCGTCAGCAGCTAACCTGCTGATTGAGAAACATGCTAATTTTAATATTTCATTTTAAGTAAGTATTTTTATCGGCTAATTAGAAAGACAATAAATTTTAGAATACCGGTGTTTTTAATTTTCACGCAAACTTTGATTATCATTGAAGAAAATCTATTTTTAACATTTAACTGTCTTTCTTTCTTTAGCTAATAAATTCACTTAATTAAAAAAAGAAATATAAATCATTTTAATGAATAGGTTTGTATTTTACTCATATAAATTAAAGTTCATTCATTTCACAAATAGCTCACTAATTAGTTTGGAGTTAAATAAAAAAATAAAAATAAACATACACCTCTTGTGAAATGGAGAACCAATTATTTATGAGTAATTAGGTAATTAAAAATCCAAACACAAATTGCACTAGGCATATGTACGTTTATTCAAATAGCAGTACTAATAGGTATTTACATAACATATAATCATAAATTGTTTCTTAATACTAACATATTACTTATTTTAACGGTATACATTTCTGGTAAAGTTGTAGATTTACAATTCAATTTATTTAACGAGATTTGAATACATTCGCTTATAATTTATAAAAACTACAATATCGATCTATGACCCCATGCTTTAGTTGAAATTTTGTCTTTTAATGTAAGTCGCTTATCGTCTTTACTGGATAACGCAATTTTGTTAACAGTTTGCGTAAAGATTTCATGTTTAATAGATTTAAATAATATATTTTTTTTCCTAATAACCGTATTCTTGAACAGAACATCCTTATAGTCATCTAATGTTAATTCTCGGACACCAGGCTTTTTTACTCCTTTTGCTTTTTTGAGTAATGAATTTTCGCTTTTGATACAATACAACTTGGAACGTAGCCCTACAAACTCAGTGATAAGCTCGCCCCCTAACTCGTCTTTAAATAATCCCGGAACCTTTTTATTTATCAAGGGTATCTGAAACTCATTTGATTTGTTATAATTACTTGTATCAAAATAATGTATAAACTGATTTTTCAAATCGTCGTAAAAGTCAGTGGTTTTAATATTATAAATGAAACTGTCAGTATCTGTATAACAGAGAGAAACACTTTCATTATAATAAGGTTTTATTACAGAGTAGTGGAATTGATACATGTGACTCTTAGAAAGCTCGAGTATCGCGAATCCTATGTATATCGGTTTATCTAAGACAACTCTCTCCGGTTTCATTTGAACAGCGACTAAATTATCCGAAAATGTCGTGGCGCTGTGAAAATTTGGTCGTGCTATTAATTTACTTGCTGTTACAAACTTCTTTGTAGAGTTTCTCTCATCACTCCACTGATTTACTAACTTAACATCTACACGTCGTTCACTATCTTCGAGAGTCTTGCCAAAAACAGCGTTATTTTTTAATTTAAAAAGATTCTGTTGAAATGGAGTTTTTGCATTTTTTCTTAGTTCTGTATTTAAATCTATATATTTTTTCAAAAAGGGGCTTTGTCGGAAGGTGATTACCCGGTGAATTTTATTAAGAGTCAAACCATTACGCAAGCACGTTTTTAAATGTACATAATGAATGACGTACTCATATTTATCATACAAATTTGGGATTAATTTCGAATTTTTCCCTCCTGGAGGTACAAATTTTTGTGCACAGAAGGGATAATCGTTATGCAAATGATGTAACTCTTTAGGGTAAACTAAGTCGACCTCAAGAATAAATCCAAATTCTGCATCGTCTGAAATTGACATAAAGTCTAATTGCTCTATTTCCTCAGAATCTAGAAAGCGAAAATCAGATATGGGTAATGAATGACTCATACTATATCCGTATAAGTTGTTACAATCAATGTATACAAGAAACGAGTCGGGTTTACTGTCATCATAAGTTTTCATATATTTATTATTAGCAAGAGCATGTCTGGTAGAGCACATGCAAATTCCGCCTCGAATGCCTTTTTGAATAAGACGAATGATTTCTAAATCAGATATCAACTCTAATTTTACGCTAGTTTTCAATAACATCGCGTCAAATGACAAACTCGGCACGGTTAAATAGAATGCAGGATCTAATTCATAATGAATCTTACAAATTTTTCGAAAATTTTCAAATATGTCTGACAAAAGCAAAACGTCAGTTTTAATATAGAGATCTGTACTGCCGCGCAAACCATAATCACAGTAAGTATTTAAAACCTAATTTGGAGAAAATCGCGTTTAAAGTATTTTTTAATGTTTTATCAATAACTTCCATGAATAGCAATAGTTATCAAATATTTTTAGATATTCTTTTAAAGGACAAATTGCTCTTTTTTATGAGATAAGTAAATGTTATATATTCATAGAATTTATATTAAATATTAATCCAAATATATTTATAACTAGGTGGTCTAAATAAAAACTATTAGATTTGCAGGCATAAACACAGTAAGTCCATGACATACTGTGTTTATGCTAAGGAATTCAAGCTTACTGTATTTATGGTTAGGAAAACCACCAAATTGCGTATGGTGTCACCCTGTCTGGCGGTAAAATGTATGAGACTTACTGTGTTATTGACTAGTATTTGCACTCAATTATCTTAGCATTCACAATCAACCACAAATAACACTATGACGTTGATTTTACTTAAAAACAAAAAAATAAAAGACTGAAGATACAACATGAACATTTATTGAGGTAGTAGAATTTCTAAACTTTGTATCAAAAATAGGTATTATTACATTCTAAGCACTTATACATCTATACAAGATGTGTAAGTGCTTAGAATGTAATAATATTTTTTGATACAAAGTTTAGAAATGATTTTTGCCACATAAACGAATGATACCCTAGGTGGCAATGTTGGCGTATTTCACGGTAACCGTTTATATTATTTCAGTCAGTTTTTATAAGAAGTTTTACATGTTTGTAATGTGATCTCGCAAAGTGTCATTTTAATTTCCTTTTTTTTATTTAGAATTATTATTTTAAAAGTTTTATTAAGGTACTTGACATTTACTTGAGTATTTTAGGTAATATTCTCTCATAAAATGTCTTTAATTACAATTACAATAAATTTTATTGTAAATCTCAAGTAAATGTCAAGTACCTAAATAAAACTTTTAAAATAATAATTCTAAATAAAAAAAGGAAATAAAAATGAACCTTTGCAAGATCACATTACAAATATGTAAAACTTTTTATGAAAACTGACTGAAATAATATTATAAACGGTTACCGTGAAATACGCCAACATTGCCGCCTAGGGTATCATTGCCCAAAATGCTATTTACAAACGTTAATGTGGCAAAAATCTTCTTCTTTATGCCAATATTATTTAATATGGTAGAAAATAAACTATATTTTTGACAACACTGCGGTTGGCATTCGTCTCTAAGTTCACTCAGTAGGTAGCTTGTTGCGACTCGTTGAAGGCTATGTGTTTTCGCGGGCAAAAATTTGGTCAGAAGTACATGTCTACTATTCATCATAGTGAAGACGCAGGTGAGTATATCCATTTATATTTAATAAAATACACCTTGCAGAGTATTTTAGCTTAGGATTTAACATTCCAGGTTTTATATAACTAAAGTTATGATGAGTAATGTTATCAGTAAATTTTTGAACGTGTGACCGACAACTTTGCCTGATGTTGAAAGAGCGTCAGGGTTGTCACATTTTATAATTCTTTTAATGAGTCGTTAATGCCAAAATGTTACACGTGCTGTTAATACCTATAGTAAACTATATTTTCTAAGAAATAATCTTTAAGTATTATTGAATCCCTACCGGTTGTGATGTTTTATTTATCAAAATAGATTGTATTGTAATATTTTTTCGTGAGTTAGTATAACGTCCAAGTAACCGAAACTTTTCTTTATGTATTTTTGCTATTAGATACATTATTCAATAGAAAAAAAAAAGATTGATCTCAGTTACCTATATTATGGAGAATAAGTGAAGTGAAGAGGTGCAAGTGACCTATTCTTATTTCAATTTGTTTACCATATTAAAAGTTAAACTTTAAAAATACAGTGTTTTATTTTGTTAATATTCAATATCCTAAAACTCAAAAATGAAAAATAAATAAATTAAATTAATCAAAACAGGTTCATTTCAATATTTAACCCTAATTTGATAACCCTTACATTTTGAAATCGCTTTTGGTGACTTGTATAGAAATGAGCAGAAATGCCTAGCATTGCCCACTCATTTTTAAGCGAAAGTTAAGGTGATATCAAGTCAACGATTAAAATAAACGATATCATTTCCCTAATTCTTGACCTGTTGCTCATTGCAACTGCGTAGGAGCTATAATTGGGTCGAAAATCATTAAGGGCAATGTTGGCTGAAAGTCCAGATAACATTGCCTACAAAACACAAAGAAATCTGATATTTCCATTGACTTTGCATTGACCTTTAGAGAGTTCGCCATCCTAACATTATGTTCAAAATCACTGAAGTCATACACTTTTTTGTGCGGATCATTTGTTCGACTTGGTGGTAAGCAGCGCAGCGCGTAAGCTACTGAACCGACGCTGTAAAAACCCTGCCCCCCGCCTCATCACGCCCGCCATTTTGACTCAAAATCCTAGCAATATTCACAGTAAGTTCTAAACATACTTGGAGAGCTCCTAGGATATTATTAAAAAACATTAGGGAAATGTTAGCCATAAACACAGTAAGTAATATTACCCTAATTATTGTTAGGATTCATGTTGCAGCATCGAATAATCTTGCCCATTCATAATCACAGTAACTTGAAATACTGTGATTATAAATAGGATTATATAATTTAGGTTTTAGTGATTGCCTAAGTATAATCATAATATTTTTAGTTACCGTGTCTATGCTAAGTAAAGTTTTATTATAAAACTACGATATCCTACACATTGTTTAAGTAACGTAACTTACTGTAAAAAATATTCATTTTATGTCATTTGTAAGTATTCATACTGTGTCTATCGTTAGGAAACATAGCCTTTAGCATGACTTGCTGTGAATAGGCTAGTGGTATCTTCCGTCATTTAAGTAATAAAAATAAACCGAATATATAGGGCGATAGATCTCAATTTCCCGACCACGAATATGTAGTTAACTCAATTTTGACAAAAAGTCGACTTACTGTGATTATGGTTTGCGCGGCAGTGTATATTCACCCATGTTTCTTATTTGAAATGTCTCCCATACACGTTGAGCGTGCTCATAGTCAGAGTCTGTAATTTGTTCCGCAGAAAGCGAGTTATAAAACGAACTCTTTTCAGGTAGCTCAATTTCTGTAAACTTATCCCAGCCGGTCATATAATCGTAAGGATATACTCCTTTGCGTAGTAATAAATTAAACTCTTCTAATCGAGGATAAAAGTTACTTAAGTGGAAAAACTCTGATCTACATAAACCCTTAGCTAACTCTTCTAAACTAGCACCTAGAAATTTAAATGAATCTACAAACCGTATTTGCACATACTGATCATTAGATAACCTTAAAAATTTTGTAAATGAAATATAGTTTTCTTTATTTTTAGGTATTACTTTTATAGGTCCAGAACATTTACCCAGTTCTTTGATAAATAAATGACAGTCGTATCCAGACAAATTGTGGAAAAATATAGGAATAAGTTTAGGCACTCGAAAACGTAAGTTACAGTATTGATGGGCCGCTCCGCGATAAAACCCTGTTAAATGACAGTGATCTCTAACTTTATCACCAAACAAAGGGGTTTTGCAAATGTGACAATTTTTTGCATTTTTGTACGCTAAAGCATCTTCATCGTCGAAAATCATAGGAACCTCTTTATTTAAGATCTCATGTATTTCATTTACATGTCTGTACAAGTACTCTAAAAACTTGGATACGCAATCGGGTCCGCGATACTGAATAAAACGATTCAGACTTCCGTCATAAGAACAAACTATGTAATACGCAAAAGCTGCAGGCTTATGAATTTGTTTATTTGAGGTGAAGCTAATCGATGGTGCTTGCTCGCAACCCTGGTAAGGTTCAAGAATAGTTTCAAAGTCAGCGTACACTACAAATGGTACGTCTTGTTTACGATCGAAATTTTTAAATTGCAGATATGTACCTTTATCTGGAAGTACAGTAGCAATTCCACTACAAACATGCATATCATATTTGTATTCTGATACAAAAAATATGAGACAGTCTTCGCAAAAATAAAGTTTACCATGATGCTTAGTAATTTGAGAACGTACAAGACGCGACAAGTCACGAATCAAAACATAATGCGAGTTATTACCGCGCTCGATTAAAAGTAAATTGATCCTATGTTTCCTTTTGTACTCGGACCTGTAAAGAGGTCCTACAACAGTTCGATTGTTTTTTAAAGAATACACATTAATACTGATATCAGTATTATCGGATTCAAATGTCTTAATATCAGCAAAGGTGACAGGGAAACTCATATTATCAGTTTTTAAAACAGTCTTAAAATAGGGATACGACGATGTACGCTCACTATGATGTGAGGACGGGTAAATGGCGGCAACAATGCACCAGAGAAAACAATAGTCATCGTTATTGCGAATATTTATGCAAGCCTTTTTATTTTTTATTAATTTAGGCAAATCCACGTAAGATGACGCTTTTAATGGATCAAATTTATTGACATTTATTTCTAAATACAAATTTGATAAAAATGTCCAACCAGAATCGCGGTCTTCAAATTCCTCTACCTTTTTTCTTATAGTTATAAAGAATTTTTGAAAAAGCTTCTCCAAATCATAATTTTGATGCACAGAAAAATTTTTTGTTGCGAAAGACTTAATTTCTTGCCTGTCATCTTTGAATAAAAGAAAATTGCAAAAGTATTCGAAATTAACTTTAAGGCTCACTTGTTTTTGAAGCGCATTTTGTAAAATTCTTAAAAATTTGCATTTCAAAGAGTTCAAAAATACGTCAGGTAAACAAGTTTTAAAATCATCAGTAGCAATTATCCTATATGACGATATGCGACCTTTAAAAGCTGAGGAAATTTGATAAACCTCATCGTTTAGTTCTACAACGGAATTATTTTTATGTTTATTACTTTTTAAGTGACCCACCCACTGTTTTCTTTCTACTCTGATGGAGCACTCTGAGCAAAAAGGCATATTTATGTAAGTTTATTCAGATTACAACACAATAAAAAATAATAAGAGCAAACAGACATTTTACGCAAACGTTAAAATAATACTGAATTACTTGTTGTTAGAGTAAAATTTAACGTCAGCCTCTACAAAAAGTTCTTGAAGTCGTTGAACAAATTTTTGCAACGAGTTCCACTGTGGTGTTTCACTGTTGATTTGAGCCTTAACTGCAAGAAGGGCTTTCTTCCAACGCTGATCGGGCAACTCACCGCGAATGTCTTCGGTGTGAGACACCTTCAGCTCCACGAAGAAGTCTCCCTTCAGAACGCATGCTCGTTTCGTTGCTCCTGTCGGCAGTCGGTTGATTATAGACGAGTCGAGCGCATTTGAAGAAACAGAGGGTTTCGGCGTAATATTAAAATCTTCCGGGAATATACCAAACAAATCATGAGGGTTTTGGTTTCCTTTTATCTTCGATGCGGCAGAACTGTAAAAAACAATTAAATCAGTACAACCACCTTGATGTTAGAAGGTTTACTAGAATTACCTTTTAAAAAGATAATGAATAAGATAGTAAAAACAAATACCTGGTTGATGATGATTTTCGTTTCTTAATGGTTTTTTTCGATTTGAGATTATCTTGGCTTACGCTGTCCTCTGAATCAGATCTAAAACAGGATATATGGATAATTATTAATCGTTTTTGTTTAAAAACATACATTAACAGTGAAAACAAGTCAACGGGAAATATACCTATTTGCTGCACTTCTTTTTTGTTTTCCAAATTTTGAGATGACGGGGGTCACGTTAGCAGCAACGATGCTTTCAAATTCGGTATCAGACCTATAAATAATAAATAATTGATATAATTAAATCACTGAAACATTTTAAAGTTATTTGGGAAAAAAGTGTACTTACTCACATTTTAACAGTAGCGAGATGAAACAGCAGGAGGTGGTAATGCACTGGGCGGTAAGCTGGCGGACGAGGTGTAGGGCAGCGGTGGCGGTAGCTGGAAGTCTCGGAGCACAAAAAGAACGCAGTTGCGGAAGTTGACAAATAAATAGCGAATTCTTGATGACTTTGTTACATGCGCCAGGGGTGTTACTTGAGTAATTTTGCATAAAGCAGTTAATATCGCTATTATTAATTTAATATTATTGCTATTTCTATTGCACTGGAAGAACCAGTGAGAGAAGATTCCATCTTCACATCCATATTGTGGTAATTAACATTATTTTTATTATAAGTAGTGTAAATTGGTTTTTTTCTTTAAGCTTACATGTTGTGATAGTTTGAATGTTTATTCCAGTAACTGTTAACATTTAACTAGGGTTTCTCACTGGTAAAATAATTATATCAAGTTTAATGAACGAAATGTATTCAAAATGTTCGACACAATTAAAAGTATTGTTACCAATTATAACATTATTTGATACATTTACGATAGTGCCAGCCCTCAAAATGTATATTCTTGCATATTTTTAATGGGGCCACCGGCGTTGTGCAATTTCCTTCACATCGATTGAAAAAAACATGTTGCGTAATTGACCAATGCCTAATTAATAAAATGCAGGAATATTTGTTAAATCAACAAATGAAAAAAAAAAATATATTAATTTAAATTATTTACGCAAATGTACTGGAAACAGAAAAAGTATTTTCCCGAACAAGCGAACTTGACAAATCGATTTCTTATCCAGAAAACACCTGTAATTGTAAATTTATTGTAATTCCAACATTGAATACAAAAATTAAATATTACCAATATAAAGAATTTAACAATGGTTTCATCATAAGCGCCCTCTATAGGCTAAGTACTGAACTAATATAATAGCTTAATGAATGCATTACACTTTCATATAAGTTGCAAATGGTTTCGATTAATTCCGATAGATTAAGCAAAATATTCGTTATTCTACGCCACCTATGTTCATTTGCGTGAAATCATCACAATAATAGCGAGCGTCCATGGTTGAAATGTGATCGCGGATCTCATACCGCCCGGTCTTCGAGTTCTAATTACAATTACGCAAAACATTGTATGTCGCATGCGATTATATTTTTAGCTAAGCTTAATTTTGCACACAATAAAACTGATTTTACATCAATATGTTAAAGTGAGATATGTTTTTTTAGAAATGTATTAATATATAACGTTCCTATAGATGGCATTACAATAGCATTAAAATTAACTGGAGCACATTTATGCGTTGTTTTCTTGCGTTTTGGTTTTACAAACCAAAAATCAGTTGAACTAACGAATTGTTTATAAAACATCTTATAGTTTCGTAATTTAAATGATGATAAGACTGGTTTTATACAACCGAAAACCAGTTAAAACCTACATCACGCTATTGAAGTTTTTATACTCAGGTTGATATATATAGTAAGAACTTTACCAAATGCATAAGTGTCTTAGTACTCCTTGTGACCTACCGGCTTGGTTGTGCTAAGTCCCAGCTTGTCAATCTCGATGCTCGATTTGATCACCCTTGCACTGAGTATTGCTGAACTATCTCGAATATTTGGGAGGGATTCTGTTACTATGCGGTGGTAGATAACAGATGAACTCGTCCCTGGTGAAGGATGCAAACTCACCATGTACACAAAAGCGGTCATACGACCACCGGGAACTAAGCGTCCTGGGTGACCCGATCTTGTCTGTGGAGCCTGATCACCTTCACGACAAGTTGTACAAACGCGTCTGCGCTCCGGCCAAGTGCGAGGTGTTTAAGCTTTTGCATTTTACGAAATCAACTAATATTCTTAGTTTAACTTGGACTTTAAGAATGTATAAAATCTATACCTCCATTTTACGCAAACCCAATTTTGAAATCCACAAATAATGTCAGGCATTTGGATCATACGAGTGGGGAGGACGAATTCGCTCGATATCGAAAAAGGTGGGACAGAATGCATGCATGAATTTCATTTTGCGCAAACCCAATTTACGTTACGACTTGTTATTTGTTCAATACGCATGCGAGAGATAATCTTTTTATTTTAAGCACAAACCCAATTTCCGTTACATGTCGCGAAACGCGCACGTTAGCGCGATTATTTAATTTTGCGCAAACCCAAATTTTGAAATCCACAAATATCGCTCGATATTGAAAAAGGTGGGACAGAATGCATGCATGAATTTCATTCTGCGCAAACCCAAATTTTGAAATCCACAAAATAATATTGGGCATTTGGATCACACGAGTGAGGAGGGCGAAATTTTCGCCCGATCGAACGAGGTGGGCCAGAATGCCCAATATTATACTACTGATTTCATTAATAATACATATAAAAATATAAAATTTTATTTTAATTAATAATGTAACGGGGTACTGAGCTAATGAAACCACCGGGGAGGTTTAAGACTTATATTAGCAAAGGAAGACACAAATATAACAGGTAAACTTATATGTAAGCATATACAAAGAAGGTAACTATAAAACAACAAAAGGCAGCTATAATATAAAGAAAACAGGCAGGGTAAACGAAAGCGGTTACTTAACAAACTATTTACAGCGAACAGCAATATTTCGTTACTACTAGCGCCACCTGTAGTTTAGTTCCCGCACTAACAGATTGCCGACGGGGTGAGAGTAATGTAACTTTAAGCATTAAGCGATAACAAAGCAACAAGGTGCGCATGCGCTAGACTAACCTACCGTCATATAGAATAGAAACAAGATAAAGGTGTTAAGTGCGTGCGTTAATAATACAGGGCGAGCTAGACTATGTTAAAAATATACGAAAGAGAACTAAATAACAATAAATGAGTTGAAGTAGTGCACATCGGACATTCCGTGCTACGGAAGTGTCGTTATCGCGCAGCTATTTCCTAGGTACTAAGTGTACGTCCTAACTAAATGAATTAACTTAGATAAATAAACAATACGGCTGTACGCCACGTTCCGTGCTACGAAAGCAATAGCGGTCGGTCGTATTGTATGCGCGCTCGTCAAGTCCAGGTATCGTTCCGTGTCAACAGAAGCGTGTGCCTGCACGAGTCGAACTGACCGGCGGCCTCCGCGGATCAGGTTATAAGGGCGCGAGGGCGAGCGCTAAGGTACGAGCGCGCGGGGCGTGGGGGACCCGCTGCACGATCGGACGATATCTGACTTGGGCACATACTAACGCGCGTTAAAGTGGTGGTGGTTTCATCTCAGCGCGTTACAATAATATAAATTTTATTTACTGAATAAATATTTTGAATTTTGAATTTTTGAATTTTGATTTTTGAGTATTTTGAATTATTTAATATAAAGTATAAATAAGATATTATGTAATTAAAAAAATATGAGATATTTAATAATTTCTTTTATAAACAAAAAATAATAATATTATAATAATAATTAAATAAAAATAATTCAAAAATGATATTGAATTTATTTTCTTAATTTAAATTATATATAAATTAATTTATTTATATATATTATTTATGGTACCGTGACCAGGATTAAATATAAATAGGTATTATATATTGTTCATATTTTATTTAAATATAATAATTTTATTATTATTTGTATATGAATGTACATAATTACATTTATTTATAATATTAATATAATTAGGATATAATATATTTAAATATTGAAATAAAATATAAATATTGAAATGTAATTATTTATATAGGTACGTAAATTTTATAATAAAAAAAAATAGTAAATAAAATTAAATAAAATTAAATTAAAAATATATAAAATTAATAATAACTGCACAAGGGAATATTAAATAATGTATGTATATTTAAAAATTAAGATGAAAATCTCTTTATTATGAATGCACATTCACAATAAGGTTACCACCTCACTCAAAAACACCCACACACACTTTATGTGGTCGTCTTGCACCGTCTTATAGACACATTAGTAGGTGTTTTTTTTGTTTTTTTCCCTCCATCTCTCTTGCAAAAATTTTGGCATATTCCATTGTTAATATGAAACATGTTTAAAAAATTACTGACTGCTGAGTTTCTTGCGGCGTTTCTTCTCAGTTTGGTCTCCTCTGGGGAAGCGCTGGTAGATTCTTGACGTGTAAAAGTGCCCGTGCGGCCTACTTACTGAATAATGTTTTATCTTTTATCTTATCTTTTTATCTAGGATCTCCAGGAACCCCAGGAATGAAAGGATTTGCAGGACTGCCAGGATTACCAGGCATCCCAGGTATCCCAGGACTGGGAACCCCAGGAACCCCAGGAACACCAGGAACCCCAGGAGGAACAGGAGGAACAGGAACACCAGGAAACCCAGGAAGCCCAGGCAGTCTAAGCACACTGGAAACCCCAGAAGGGCCACTAACCCCAGGGAGAGCACCAGGAATGCCAGGAACGCCAGGAATGCCAGGAATTCCAGGAATGCCAGGAACCCCTGGAACACCAGGGACTCCAGGAACATACGATACTCGAAGCACGTCGCGAACCCCAGAAGGGCCAATAATTCCAGGAACCCCAGGTATACCCCCAAGTAACACATGAAAGCAGTATAACGGCCGACTTACAGCATTTATGTATCGTTTTCGCATTTTCAGTTTTTTTTTTTGGACATCAACAGCGATACAATGAATCAGATACTTAAGATAAGGATAAATGAATAGATACATAGTTATATAGTAGCTTTACAAACGTGTATACGGCTACTGTAATGCTTATTTGGGCACAAATTATATGGCTTTAGATCATAAATAGGTTCACAGCAGTTGTTTAATTGCATTACAGGCGCATTATATCAGCATTATTGCGGTTAAAGAAGGTATCAATCGCAATAAAAAAGAATGATTATGGTCAATATACTGTCCAATCACTTTAAAGAAGCATTATTACGGTCAATGAAGTTGTCGATTGCATTAAAATAGCATTAGACTAGCATTAGAATGAAATAAAAGAATGATTGGAGCTATTTAAGTGTTCACAGTTAGAGAACTTAAATAAACCCTACATAATTGCAAAAACATCTCTAATACCATACGATACGTTGTAATTTATAAACTAATTGTCTAGCAAATATAAATGGACAATATTTAGACGGTCAAAACTGAGTGAGTGACTCCCTAGGTACAATACCTAGGTAGGGTTGGCTACCTACAGGACAGGATACGCCTAGTGTAGGAACCAGTGTAAATCTCTTATGACAATGTTTTAAGTGCATGAGTATCATCTACCTAGTTCTTATTGTATGAAATAACAATAATCCATATTATTATGTATGTCCACTGAACTTAATGTGTATATTACGGTCATTTTTTTTTAAAATCAACTATTTGTTTGCGTCAAAACCACATTTTATAATATTGGGTAATTTTATGCCTCTTTCGTTATTTCATGCCTTCAATTATTACTGCGCAATGTAGTTTACTGTAAGTTTTTATAATAGTTCCTGTTAGTTATAAAATATTTACAAAATGGTGTCGGTCTACATCAGCCCGGTGAGCCTTTAAAAATTGTAATTAATCCCCCCAGCAGTATAAAAACTCACATGTGAACAATTATTAAGCCAGAGGCCGGAGAGAAGACTTGATGAACCACCATAATGCAGTTGGCTGTAAAGTGCTATTACACAACAAATATTATAATAATATTATAAAGGTACAAGTTTATGCTATTAAGCAGCATTAGGCAATATCTTACTACCTAAAAAATGCTATTATAGACCCTAAGGCACTAAAAACTGCTGAAAGCATTATAGCGCATTAATGTGGTATTATAATTGTTTATGCTATTAAACTGCGTTAGGCATTATTTACTACTTAAAAATTCTATTGCAGTTCCAAATGCACTAAAAACAGCTGAAAGCTGTACAGCTGCGTTGTGGTTTGCTGCAATAAAACTAAAGGCTTTTTCAAAAGCATTTTGATATGCAATTATCTAACCGTTATACAGTGTAAAGCATTATAAATAATGGTTTTGAAATGCCAATGTAAAGCGTTGAGATGCTCGGTGTACTTGTACCTATATAAGATTTTACACGGATTTTTTTATTTTATTTTAAGTTCTACATAAGTTTACAATTCGTTTGTTAAAATGCTTCCTGTTTTACTTGGGCAGGAACTCCAGGAACCCCAGGAAACCAAGGAAACCAAGGAGTACCAGGAAAGCCAGGAACACCAGGTACCCCAGGTACCCCAGGAAGGCCAGGAACTCTTTACTCAAGAGCAACCCTAGGATCACCAGGAACACCAGGAACACCAGGAACTCCTGGAACCCCGGGAACCCCAGGCACCCCAGGAACTCCAGGCACCCCAGGAAACTCAGGAACTCCAAGCTCACAGAGAACCCCCGAAGGGCCAGAATCTCTAAGAACCTCAGGTAAACAAAAAAAATAGGCTTTATGACCTATAAACGAGTAGAGAGAGGGAGGACAATAAGAACGCTGACTACCTAAATTATGTTAAGAATTATTCGAGGACCTTTAAGCAAGTCTGTATAACTGCTAAGGCAAATTTTCTTCGTCTTAAATTCAAATCATCTGACATTAAGGTAAAAACTGTATGGAATATTATAAATAGAGAAACGGGAAAATCAAATACTTGTGATATTCAAATCACCCTAAACACAGGTGACAAACAAATCACGTCAAATAAAGACGTCGCCTTAGCATTCGAAGGTAAAACTACTTACCAAATAAACTACTTAGCAAAAACCAATTCGGCTTTACCAGAGGTCGATCAACAATTTATGCGGCATCTGTACTCATTAAATATATATATATATAACAGTGGGGAGAAATCTTGCGATGCAGTAGGAATATTTTGTGATCTTTCTAAAGCATTTGATTGCGTAGATCATGCGACCCTTATTTTAAAATTAGAACATTATGGATTGTCCAATAAAGCTTTAAGTCTTATGTCTTCTTATCTAAGTGACAGAACTCAAACAGTTGTTGTAAACAAAACGCAATCTGTTGGAGGTACAGTAAAAATAAGAGTGCCTCAGGGCTCTATTTTAGGACCTTTTTTATTTTTGGTTTATATTAATGACTTACCACCAACAGTAGATAAACTTTGTGATATTGTACTTTTTGCTGATGATACTTCACTTATTTTCAAGGTAGATAGAAAATCCGTAGACTAGAGCTGGATAAACTCCACACTAGATAAAGTACTTAATTGGTTTACTAGCAACAATTTGCGACTAAATTCTAAGAAAACTAAATGTGTTAGGTTCGTTTTGCCTAATGTTAAACCGGTAGATTCTAGTATTTTTCTATATGACGAGTGTCTGCAAATGGTAGATAAGGCAGTTTTCTAAGGCATAAAAATAGAAAAAAAAATTGATATACATAATTTAAATAATAGAAATAAAAATAAAATCGCTATTAGAAAATTCCGTGTCCGTAAAGTACATAAATGCATTCTTTTCTATAATAAATTACCTGACGTAGTTAGTTACCCTTTTCAGCACTTAAAAATTACTGGAAATAGTCGTTAATGACATGTCTAAAGCGTATTAATAGGGTCGAGGATTATCTAACAGACAAAAATGCATGGCCTAAACTCGAAACTTAGTCAATAATAATTTGTTCAAATGTAAAACCTTTATCTTGTCTAGGGGACACCGTTGATGTAGGAAAATATCGTAACTTTTATGTGGTCATCTTGCACCGTCTTATATACACATAAGTAGGTGTTTTTTTTCCTTTTCTCCTTCTATCTCTCTCGCAAAAAATTTCCTGCTGAACGCATTTTATTTTATATTATATTTAATTTCATATTTATAGCTTTATATAATGCTACTAGACTAAGTAGTCCCATTGTGATAAGAAATATGTATTAAAAAAAGACTGACTGCTGAGTTTCTTGCGGCGTTTCTTCTCAGCAGTGGTCTCGTCTTGCGAAGCGCTGGTAGATTCTTGACGTGTAAAAGTGCCCGTGCAGCCTACTTAATGAATAAATGTATTTTTATCTTAAACAAGGAACTCGAGGAGCTCCAGGAACACCAGGAACGCCTGGAACACCAGGATCCCCAGGAACACCAGGCACCCCAGGTACCCCAGGTATCCCAGGTACCCCAGGAAAGCCAGGACCCCTGGAACACCAGGAAGCGGAGGAACACCAGGGCAACCAAGCGGGCCAAGGAAGAACAGACCTCATCGAAGTCATCATGATAACGAAGACGCCTCATATGATAACGATGACGACAGGAAGACCAGACTCAGGGGGATTTACGACTAGAGACGTCGTCGGGGAGGTAATTACCCATTTATCTAAATAAAAAGCTAATATAATACAGGGTGTTCGGCACATGGACCGTCAAATTTTTTTTGGGATATTGTTGGGGTAACAAAATAGTATTTAGTTTTTAATAATTGATTTTCTAAGTTGGATTATTATCACACAAACAGTAATTTGGTGAAATAAAAAACCTCGTACGTCCCTTTGAGACTATCAATTAGAATAAAGACTATTATTATTTGAACAAGCATGTATTAACAAGTATTAAATACAAAAAGATTTTATTTTACATGCATTAATAAAAAAATAACGAACGTTAAAGGCGGAATTTCGAAAAATTTGAGAAACAACATTTAAAAAATCATATCTCTAAAACCGTGACCCTTATGACCCAAGGCCCAAGGCCCCAACAAATAACCCCAATAATATCCCAACAAAAATTGACGGTCCATGTGCCGAACACCCTGTAGGTATACAGGGCAAATAGTGACGTCCAAATTTTTTTAATAGAATCCTCATTTCAACGTGTATCCGAAAGTACCCCATGTATGTTACGCGATTTTTGCTAGTTTCGGAGTTATTGATCATTTTAATCGGATTTTTGCTAATTTTCCCTTATGTCCATTACTCGAAAAATCATTAATTTCATGTTTTATAAGTTATTCTGTGGTATCTTACACAGTTAGAATCATTACGAATCAGCGAAGTTTTTAAACCTATTTGCTCGTTTATTTTTTCAGTTTTTTTTTAAAGTAATCACAAAAAGTTGTTTTTTTCCATACAAATTGAATCACTTGGGACACCTAGTATGGAGAAAGAAACTTTATGTGATTACTTAAAAAAATACTCAAAAAAACGGGCAAATAGGTTTAAAAACTTCGCTGATTCGTAATGATTCTAAATTATGAAACTGAAAACCACTGAAAAACTTTTGAAATAAAACATGCAATTAATGATTTTTCGAGACACGGACATAAGGGAAAATTACAAAAATTCCGATTAAAATGATCAATATCTCCCAAACTACCAAAAATCGAGTAGCATACATTTTCGGATAGACGTTTGTGTGAGGATTCTATAAAAAAATATTGGACGTCACTATTTGAACCATCCTGTATAATAACATAACATAATGTACCCAGAGGGGCTAGACAAGATGCACTACGCTAACTATCGTTTCTAATCGCTTCGTTTTTAAACCAATCGCGTCACTGGTAGATCACGTGACTTTTCGTATCACGTGATCTAACAGTGACGCGATTGGTTTAAACACGAAACGAATAGAAACGCTGGTTAGCGTAATGCATCTTGTCTAGCCCCTCAGTACAAAAGTATGGACACAGTAGGTACCTCCCTTTTTAGGGTTCCGTACCCTAAGGGTAAAAACGGGACCTTATTAAAAAGACTCCACTCTTCGTCCGTCCGTACAACAAAAACTAAAAACAGAATAAAATAATTAAGGGGGACTCTCATACAACAAACGTGATTTTTTTGCCGTTTTTTGCTGGACTTTAATAACGGCAACAGGTAGACGGTTGAAAGATTCACAGAATACTTAGTTGTATGTTCATTTTAAATATAAATAGTAAAATTAAAATAAAATAAATATTTAAGGGAGCTCCCATACAACAAACGTGATTTTTTTATAGATTGTACGGAACCCTTCGTGGGCGAGTCCGACTCGCACTTGGCCGGTTTTTTTACGACTAAAGTGCTGCTGCTGTAGAAAACGGCAAGGTGGTTGTATAGTTATAAATTTAAAGTGATTTACAGAACATTATTATTCATTTCAGATGAAGCGATCGAGACGGACCTGAACCTAACAACCCTGATCGTCCCACGCCGTGGCAACAAGCCAGGGTAGTGATTCTTTCAAAAGCAAAGGTGAGCGAACGCAGGAGTGAATGTCCAAGCGGCGAGTTTAAGTAGTCCCGTCAGAGTGAGCAAAACACATTTTAGCGCGTGCATTCTCAATTAGGCAGCCTTATACGTTCGAGAAGCCATGCTGCCAAATTGAATACACGCGCTGAAATGTGTTTTGCTCGCTCTACTTAAACTCGCCGCTTGGACTTCACTCCTGCATTCGCTCACCTTTGCTTTTGAGAGAATCACTACCCAGGACGCTGCTACTGCTCTTGTGATAACAACAAGAAACCCTTCTTCATCAGCGTGGATCCTAAACGAGTGAACTAACTCCAAGTTTACCCAGTAACGACCACTTCTTATACCTACTTAAGCTAGGGTAAAACATCTATATGTACATAAGTACTTCCATTTCTTTTTTTATAGTTTTAAGTATTATGTATTAAGACAGGTGTACTGCCGTTTGGCCAAATAATTTTTCGTCAAATGTATCTATTCGTCAAATGTTTCATTTGGTCAAATGCTATTTTTTCCGAAACTGTAAATATTTCAGGATTTATTTCAGAACCATCGTGTAGAACCCTATAGGTTAGGTTAGGTTAGTTTTATAAAAATCCTGAAATATTTACAGTTTTGGAAAAAAAAGAGTTTGACCAAATGATACATTTGACGAAAAATAATTTGGCCAAACGGCAAAGATACATTACAAGTTCTAGCAAAGTGTAGTCAATGCCACTAAGAATAAGGAAGCAGAAGTTTTTATTTTCTTCATTTTTCTTTTGTTTTTTGTTGTGCCAATGCCGATGCTGTATACCGGCCAAGTAGGTAAATATTTCTACTTTAAAATATGCCATGAACTAACTAGGTATAAGTTTTTGTTTAATAGTAATAATAGGGATAATTTTGAAAACAGATACTAGAGAATCAGTTTCTTTTTCTGAAAATATAACAATTAACCCAAATCCATACGTTACACACAATAAGAATTTAAAGTTACGATTCATAATCAGTGTATTATTGTAAAACGATATTATCGCTAACGTTGTCAATGTCGTGGTACAGGGGAATTGTCAAAGAGGCGTTCCGAGAAGCTCCGAATAAGGTGTGCGTGTGGATTGAGTGAGCACCCTTCCAAAAAAATAAAAAAAATGCTGTTCATTTAGTAAAAGTTCTAAAACAATTGTAAAACTAATCCCTGTATTTGTAAAACCTTAATTTTTTTTAAAAAAAGCTTTTACATGTGCTCACTCAGTTCTCACAATCTACCAACGAAATCAGTGAATGTATTCATTTAACATATAATATTTATATACTAATATTTAGTAAAACCTATGCTAACTTACCTTTATAATTTGTAGATCTCCTAGTAACGTATTTAAGGTTTTACAAATAATTTCTTATGCTCACTCAATCCACACGCTTTCGAAATCCCGATTTCTGATGAAAAAACTAAAGATTTAAACTGCTATATATGTGTACAGTTTAGTAAAATTAATATGGGACTTTGTAAAATACAAAACGAACCACTAACCTGGCAGGTTTTTGGATAATAAATTTTTGTAAGTGCTCACTCAGTCCACATATTATAAGTAAGTTAAAAATGTAAATATCTTTAGATTTGTAGTATCACAGAAACTATAAATTAGTTCAACTTTTAGTAAAATATTTTACTAAATATCCACCATCTAATATTTTATATTCGTTGTCTGTTTATAAAGGTTTTCAATTGTGATTATTCTAATGTAAATATATCAATTAGGTTGACCACACTTCTATATTATGGTCATATCCTAAATAAATAAATTTCTTCTTTTAAGGCTAAGGAAATTAACCGATACAGCCACATACACATTAATTAAATTGATATATTTTTATGAGATTTATCTTAATTTAATTGCGAGTATTGCGACAAGTGTACATTATAATATTATAATATATAATAAAACAGTTTATCGAAATGCCAACAAAAATAGAATGAAAAATGTACAACTATAAAATGTCGCATGTAACGTTACTTACATTTATGAACATTTTCTTTTGGAATACTTTACTAGCTCAGTTTTTACAAAAATATGTACTAACCTATCGTGCTCATCAAACATATTAAAAAGAAACGTCTTCTTGCCCTTAAACATCGATATTATTAATATTTTTGATATTAGTATGTTAGAAGAATCTATTTCTATAGCGGAAGGTGGATTAAAATGTGCGTCATGTGAAGGAATAGCAACCAGTAATTATGTAATATCAAATTTGATCTCTTTTGATTTAAATGGCACCAATGCAGTAGCACTAAATAAAGTGCCTCGTACTTTATATATAAATAATAAAATATATAAAATCATCGGCGCAGTTGAATTTGTAGCACCTTTACATTCAACTGGTATAGGTCATTACAAAGCTCATCATTCAGTAGACGACACATTTTTTTGCTACGACGATAATTGTACTAAAATTACAGAAAGTACTAACCAAGACATTCTGTTACACCTTTTAAGCTATGTTTTAATTGACACTTAACAGTGCAGTTATTTTGATACATAACTTTACTTACCCGTTAATAATATTTTTGTAAATTTCTTTAACCTCCTTTTTGCTTTGCCGTAGTCGAGTATAAATTAATATTATTCTATTGCTTACTTACTTCAATAAAGAAGACTGATTAAGTAAACAAATTTGTTTTCTTTTAAAATGTCCTGTATTTTGGATATGACCATAATATAGAAGTGTGGTCACCCTAATTGATATATTTACATTACAATAATTACAATTGAATATCTTTATAAACAGACAACGAATCTAAAATATTAGATTGTGGATATTTAGTAAAATATTTTACTAAAAGTTGAACTAATTTATAGTTTCTGTGATACTACAAATCTAAAGATACAGTATGTAAACTAACTAAAACCATCTCTTTAAACCAGTTGATAGCCAAGTCGAGTTAAGTGTTTTAACACATGTTTTGCTAGTACGGGTCGAATATTTTTAATTTTATCATTGTTTAAAAATTATAAACACTTACCTTTTTCAAAGTCGGTTAACCCTAAAAGTATCACCCTATGTGTAATGTTTACGTCGTGACAGATTTATGTCATTCAAATTTCACTGGTGTCACTTTATTGTCAATTATAAGGGCGATTACCAGACTGCGTGACAATGAAAGAGCGGTTCCGCTCAGTACCGGATAGTAGTAGTAGTAGTGGTGGGCCTCGTCCTCGTATTGACGTCAGAACGGAAAAAGGATCTACAACCATTTTACAGAAAATCTTGGCTTCAGCACTAGAAAAGCGGGGAGTTGTATGATATGGTACGTTTGCTGAATCCCACACCTCTAGACTATTTCTTCTGGGGATGGGTGAAACAGTTAGTATTTAAAAAAAGTGT
The DNA here is from genome assembly GCA_948252455.1 of Acleris cristana. NCBI lineage: Eukaryota > Metazoa > Arthropoda > Insecta > Lepidoptera > Tortricidae > Acleris > Acleris cristana. The sequence goes on along the minus strand of OX411781.1, from coordinate 16,342,714 downwards.
CGGGAACGGAGGAAGAAATGAGGCTGCGGATTGTACAAGCTTCGAACATAATCAAGCGACGTGCCCGGCAAAATCCAGATTTGATGCGTAGCGTTCACTTGAAACAACCATCGTCGCTTGGTTCAAATAACGGCCACATTTGGTCTAATCTACGTCGTATTTAATCGGAAGTGTGCACATAGCCTTACTTTAACTGACATTGAAAATGTTGAACTTGGCCTTGACCTAACAACCAGATGACAAATGTTACAATTGGAAACAAATAATACAGGATGTTATTGAATCATGAATAACTAAAATTATATTTTTTGTATTACAATTATAAATTCTAAAAAACGTTAAAATTTCAATAATTTATATACGAAGACCTTATTTATCGCCTATACATGCCCGGATTCAAACAAATGGTTTTAGTAAGTTTACATACTGTATATACATTTTTAACTTACTTATAATATGTGGACTGAGTGAGCACTTACAAAAATTTATTATCCAAAAACCTGCCACGTTTGTGGTTCGTTTTGTATTTTACAAAGTCCCATATTAATTTTACTAAACTGTACACATATATAGCAGTTTAAATCTTTAGTTTTTTCATCAGAAATCGGGATTTCGAAAGCGTGTGGATTGAGTGAGCATAAGAAATTATTTGTAAAACCTTAAATACGTTACTAGGAGATCTACAAATTATAAAGGTAAGTTAGCATAGGTTTTACTAAATATTAGTATATAAATATTATATGTTAAATGAATACATTCACTGATTTCGTTGGTAGATTGTGAGAACTGAGTGAGCACATGTTAAAGCTTTTTTTTTTTTAAATTAAGGTTTTACAAATACAGGGATTAGTTTTACAATTGTTTTAGAACTTTTACTAAATGAACAGCATTTTTTTTTTTTTTTTTATTAGGGTGCTCACTCAGTCCACACGCACACCCGAATAAGTACGATGCATTGAGTTGAGCGGAACTATTGCATTGTTTGCATAACATTGAATTTACGAATAAGTTTGTAAGAAAAAAACAAAAATTAGTTTTGAAAACTACGAGTTGGGACCATAATGAGTCAATTACTAGTGACCTGTAGAGCCTCCGTTTTCAATATTATCCCCTATTCTAGGCCACAGTGTATATGTATATATATTTGATTACACTATTAATTCGTTTAACGTACCGTCCGTCTGTCACACTCGGAGCTGGCTGAAAATCAGCGCCGCAGGTGTTTAACCCCTCAGCATCATACTGAGCCAGTGTCCGATTCACTGACGCGAAGACACACTCACTACTTGTTTAGTGCTGTTTTCTGTTTTTAGTGCTGTTTTCTGTGTCTTGTGTGAGTATTGAATAAATGTATTTTTCTTTTCTTTAGAAGTGAATAATTTTATGCAATTCGGTGTCGAACAAGAATGAAAAGGGATGGCTTTTTGCTTCCGCGCGAAGAACTTGAGATGGAAATAGTTTGCGCGCACCTTGATGGCAGGGTCAAATTCAACACTTATTAAAAAAATGCTTTTCAAGTTATCAATACTCAACTATTTAATCAAGGATCAGTCGATCGCTTTAGTTTTAAGGAGACACATTTGCAACGGGACACAATCTCAAAGAGACCCCAACCCCAAGGCCAAATAGACACATCAAATACTGTACTATTAGTTACGGAAGTGGTTGGATGGACATGGTTGATAAGATATACGTACCCTAAGCTATTATGGTCTCCTGGTACTTTTTTTGGAATAAGGGATAGGTGGAACAGGGGCTAGGTAGGGTTAGGTTATGTTAGTTTTGCAGCAGGTCCGGAGGGCCAAACCACCCAGAAATAGGAGCTCCGCGTAAGCGTAGGGTTTCGAAGATTTAAAAAGGCATCATTTTGAAAAATAAAACTATAGAGGATTTCGTTTCTAATAGTGTTTTGACGTTAAACAGTCTCATAGACATATGACCACGTTTAATATATCCAAAGAACGGACACATAGGAGTCATGATTATTGAGATCCAGATCGTGGAACACTGCCAACTTTATCATATGAACTTCTTCCCAACCGACCAACTAGCATGCACAACTGATCTAAATCTATATCAAAATCAAATTTAACAGCGTCGACGGAGCTCTGCTCTCGCGGAGCTCCTATTTCTGAGTGTTTTGGCCCTTTGGGCCAGCTAAAGATCTAAACCTACAAAAATGTATCACTGTTCTTCCACTCCGATCAATTAAACTGACCAACTAAAACAGGTCAACTATTTTTCTTTCCCAACGGCTCAACTATATCAAATTGAACGGAGTCCTATTTCTGGGTCTTTTGACCCTTCGGGCCAGCTGAAGAACTAACATAACCTAAACCTACCTCATATTTATGCTATGAGACTGGAAAAGCGATCTGTTTGGTTGGTTCGATAGGAATTTCTCCTTAGAGTTCCATTCTGTACAACTGGTTGGTCAGTTTAGTTGATCGGAGTGGAAGACGCCATTTATCATACAAATTTTGATCAGTTGTTGGGGAAAAACATATCATATGTGGCATAAGTAAAGCAGGAATACGTAAATGAAACAGCGGAATGTTAAGACTAAATGTTTATTCTTGCGCGGCGACCATGAGCGCTAGGTGGAGAGCGTGCAGAGCAGCGCGGTGCCGCGCTTCACCCAGAAGTCGGAGCTCTCCTTGCCGGAGGGCAGGTCCACGGCCACCACGAATGCACCTTTCCGCAGCGGGTAGTAGTAGCACGGGCAGATGTAGCGGTCTGGTGCGGGAAAACGAAAACGTGTCTGATTTGTAGGGTGCTACAATAAATCAAATTTACTGAAATGGATTTATTTGTCAAAATATAGGTTACTAGCGACCAGCCCTCGCTTCGCTTCGGTTTGTGTGAGTTATCTGTAATACCCGTACTTAATCAAAAATGTTTTATAAATAAAAACCTTCCTCTTGAATCACTCTATCTATCAAAAAAAACTGCATCAAAATTCGTTGCATAGTTTTAAAGATCTAAGCATACATAGGGACAGACAGACAGACAGCGGGAAGCGACTTTGTTTTATACTATGTAGTGATATAATGAGACGCCCGGGACGGTATATTGTGGACGGGCAAATATTGCTCATAAAAATGCCCGTGTGAGTGCAACTTATGCTCTACAACCTACATTCTGAAAATCAGACAATTTGCAATGAAACAGTTCGGTGTTTTTTTAAAATCATATTTGAAAATGCGGTCAACGAAACGATAGGTCTATAAGTAAATATACCTGATAGTAATAGAAAAAAAAATGGATTTGGAATAACCGAATCCATCGATATTATTGAACGACAAAAATTGTGCATCAGCTCCCGTACTATAAGTACATCGTTTTAAACACATGCTGCACCTCTATTCCCGACGGTAAAAACGATATCGTAGTTGACCTGTTATGGTATTGTTATGACGTCAGACGCCATTACTGTCAAGTAAATAAGAGCTATCAAAACGGTGACAATACGATAATAGTTCAAAAACGATATGGTTTTTACCGTGTTGAATAGAGGCCCTGATTGGTTCCCGCGCTTCGAAATTTTGTCATCTGCGCAGGTACATCGGAAACCATATAAGTAATGTTTTAGACATATTTTACAGTAGTTTTAATGCTAAAGAACTATGACAATACGTGATGTTCCAACGACAACAAACCAATTCTACGCCCATGAAATCGTACACAACCTGTAATTAAGTATAATGCTGAACCTTTATTAGTAAGTATAGTTTACTCACTCTTTAGCTTACGACCCGTTTGGCGGATGGGCTTGAAGTGTATGGGAGTGAGCGGGTACACTAGCTGCATCGGAAGTGGCTCCGCGAGATAAGAGTCCTTACGGAACCACGAAGCACCCTCCAAGTACTGTCCCCTACATACATACAATAATTAAGCTGCGGTCTACCGCCTCCATTGATTTAAATAACTAGATAAAAATGGCTCATAAGTTTGGCCAAGCAAGAAAAGAGTCATTTCTCAGATTTTAGTTGAACTACGTCGATCTAAATACAGCCTCACAGTTTTCAGAACAAGACAGTTCAGTTTCGGGCCAGTGGTCCAACTGCTTTGTCCAAATAACCAAAATTGGTATTATAAATATGAGGTAGTTTTAGGTTATGTTAATATTTCAGCTGGTCCGGAGGGCCAAACCACCCAAAAATAGAAGCTCCGCGATAGCGGAGCTCCGTCGATCCTGTTAATTTGATATTCTAATGGAAATTATTGGTCGGTTGGGCAAAGCAGTTGGACCACTGCCCCGAAAGGAACAAATCGACATTTTGAATTTTAAATAATTGGGTTCGGAGTGAGCGCGTGTCTGACGTCATGGAGTCACAGCTGTATATTTATTTTATACCATTTTCTTGTGCATATAATAAGGTTCCACTATAAAAGCCCTAATCGACATTTGTCCTAATGCATCGTTTGTCCGAATTTTCATTTATCCAAAGGCCATTTCCGCTTAAATTTTAAAACTTATTAGTGTTGTTATAATACAACCCTAACCTAACCGAACCATAGATATAATTGGAAAACTTAAAAAGTTGCCTGACTCATCTATAAACCAGTTTAGGGCAAATGAAAATTCGGACAAATGATGTGCTAGGACAAACGTTGTTAGGGATTCCTAGGGACGCCCTAATAATAAAGTTGTCTAAGACTGTCTCTCGATGCTATTATGAGTATAGAACTAGTTTCCCTCCTCTTAAATCTGATCCGATTTTTACGATTTTTTGAATATGTTGAAGATATTACGAAAAACTACCGCCTTTTTCCCAGAGGGGTAGGCAGAGACCACTTCTTTCCACCTGCTCCGAGATTTTTTTTTGGAAAGAAAAAAAAAAGTGGAGACGTATATACCTACATTTTCATAACATTTACGATATATTCAAAAATTGTGGAAATCGGCCTTGATTTAGGGGGTGAGAACCCGGAGCTTTTGTTTGGTAAGTTTTTGACAGCTACGCGATTTAAACGTCGCCTCACCATCCTCTTAACACATTCACTGTCCCCATACAAAACGATCTGACAATGTCACAAGTCCAACTGTGCATTCAGTATGGGGATGTGGCCCCAAAGTGGAAGCACCGCCTCCTGAAAAAAATCTTCATGACCCCACATCGGGGAATCCGGACAAGGAACATTTTAAGACCCAACAGACAACCCTATGTGAACAAGATATTAGAGTGTTAAATAAAGTCATACCTGACGTAGACACCCCCGTCTCTAGGAGGCCTCACGAAGGAAGACTCCTCAAGAGGCATCACTGTGAACTCCCACGTCAGAGTGTCGATCGGCCAGCCCTCTCCGCGCGCGGTGGTCTGGCAAAAACGGCGCAAATTATGACATGATATATACCAATATTTTTTTCCCTGCTCAAAAAGAGGATTATTTATGTGCGAGTGCGACGGTCGTACCTGCATGACGGCGGTGAGGAAGCCGGTGGGCGCGACGAGCGCGGGCAGCCAGCACAGCGTGGGCGGCGAGCGCGGCGCGCCGGCCCACATGGACAGGTGCGCGCCGCGCAGGGACAGCTCGCGGCACCACGCGCCCAGCGGCTTCATCGACGGCCGCGCTGCCGGAACCCGAACCATAACAATATCAAGGGTACACGGAAGAACATTAATTAGTCATCTTAGTAATTAATTTTTCAGTTTACTATATTTTTTATTTTCATTTTCATGTTAAACTAATTATGTTCGGTAATCAGTAGATTGAGCGCATCGCAGCGCCAACAGACCATAGTGGCCAGCTCGTTCTCTGGATTAGTGGCCAGCTCGTTCTCCGGATTTGCCCCGTTAGGCTTTTTCTTTTGGGATTGGGTGAAACAGCTAATATTAAAAAATGGACTCCCTATCTGTCTTTCAATTTTGCTCCCAAAATTCCGATGTCTAATAATAACCACCGTCGCTTACGTCAAATTATAGCGTAAATTATAGCGTACTGGTGGACGACACATTGAACTTCGTCGTATTTAATGGTGTGTTGTAGACTATTTGAACTCACGTGTGACATTACAAGCGGACTTTGAAATTTGGCATTAATAAATGACAAGAATGTAAACAATATGTACAGAGCTTTTTAAAAATTATAATGATATAATTAATATTTTAAGGCTTATTGCAAAAACGTTAGCACTACACTAAAAACGCACCATAGCCATATTTTCCACTTAAACTTTAACTGGATTAAAGAATTACGCCTCATCATGTTAGATACTGTATAAGTAAGTCTATGATTTAAAATCGCGGGCGTCCTAGGTATGTTATCCATAATTGTATTAGTAAACACTCACCCTTCTGCCAGAATGTCGGCACCCGTCCTTCATAGATACAAGAGTACATGATCTCGAGCATATCCGACATCACCACGAGACCTTCGATAGCGCGCCGCATCTCCTGTTACCATCATCGTTTTTAGAACCACTGTCACACTCATTAACAGTTTAATTGATGAACAGTTAATTACATTAAGACTAGGCCACTTTCTTCGTTAAGCTACTCCACAGATCATAGAAACAATGTCAATGTCATGAGCGCAAATTCGTACAAGACCCGGTGTCGCCACTTTTAAACATGTGTACAACTGTACCTAGAAACTTGAAATTTGGTACAGGAGCTCCTTTCATGATGTAAGTGAGCACTAAGAAAGGATTTTCCGAAAACCGCTCCCTAAAGGGAAGAAATGTTGGAAGTAGCGGGAAACTTATTCTACGCGTACGAAGTCGCGGGCGTCCTCTAGTAGTAATATATATTTCCCTTGGTTCCGTGATCTGTGGTATACTTCATCTAGTCTCTATATAAAAGTGTCTTGTCTAGAAGAGTTAAGCACATTATAGTTCCTCATTGCTCTCACCTTGAGCCCCGCCACGATGGAAGCGATGAGCACGTTGTAGTAGCCGAGCTCCTGCAGCAGCGACACGCACATGGGCATCACTATCTCGGGCCCACCGTTCTCCGTCTAGTCTCCATGATCCTCATAGCTCTCACCTTGAGCCCCGCCACGATGGAAGCGATGAGCACGTTGTAGTAGCCGAGCTCCTGCAGCAGCGACACGCACATGGGCATCACTATCTCGGGGCCCACCGTTCTCCGTCTAGTCTCCATGTTCCTCAGTGCTCTCACCTTGAGCCCCGCCACGATGGAAGCGATGAGCACGTTGTAGTAGCCGAGCTCCTGCAGCAGCGACACGCACATGGGCATCACTATCTCGGGCCCACCGTTCTCCGTCTAGTCTCCATGATCCTCATAGCTCTCACCTTGAGCCCCGCCACGATGGAAGCGATGAGCACGTTGTAGTAGCCGAGCTCCTGCAGCAGCGACACGCACATGGGCATCACTATCTCGGGGCCCACCGTTCTCCGTCTAGTCTCCATGTTCCTCAGTGCTCTCACCTTGAGCCCCGCCACGATGGAAGCGATGAGCACGTTGTAGTAGCCGAGCTCCTGCAGCAGCGACACGCACATGGGCATCACTATCTCGGGCCCACCGTTCTCCGTCTAGTCTCCATGTTCCTCATAGCTCTCACCTTGAGCCCCGCCACGATGGAAGCGATGAGCACGTTGTAGTAGCCGAGCTCCTGCAGCAGCGACACGCACATGGGCATCACTATCTCGGGGCCCACCGTTCTCCGTCTAGTCTCCATGTTCCTCAGTGCTCTCACCTTGAGCCCCGCCACGATGGAAGCGATGAGCACGTTGTAGTAGCCGAGCTCCAGCAGCGACACGCACATGGGCATCACTATCTCGGGGCCCACCGTTCTCCGTCTAGTCTCCATGTTCCTCAGTGCTCTCACCTTGAGCCCCGCCACGATGGAAGCGATGAGCACGTTGTAGTAGCCGAGCTCCAGCAGCGACACGCACATGGGCATCACTATCTCGGGGCCCACCGTTCTCCGTCTAGTCTCCATGTTCCTCAGTGCTCTCACCTTGAGCCCCGCCACGATGGAAGCGATGAGCACGTTGTAGTAGCCGAGCTCCTGCAGCAGCGACACGCACATGGGCATCACTATCTCGGGCCCACCGTTCTCCGTCTAGTCTCCATGATCCTCATAGCTCTCACCTTGAGCCCCGCCACGATGGAAGCGATGAGCACGTTGTAGTAGCCGAGCTCCTGCAGCAGCGACACGCACATGGGCATCACTATCTCGGGCCCACCGTTCTCCGTCTAGTCTCCATGTTCCTCATAGCTCTCACCTTGAGCCCCGCCACGATGGAAGCGATGAGCACGTTGTAGTAGCCGAGCTCCTGCAGCAGCGACACGCACATGGGCATCACTATCTCGGGGCCCACCGTTCTCCGTCTAGTCTCCATGTTCCTCATTGCTCTCACCTTGAGCCCCGCCACGATGGAAGCGATGAGCACGTTGTAGTAGCCGAGCTCCTGCAGCAGCGACACACACATGGGCATCACTATCTCGGGGCCCATCATTCGCTCCGTAGTCTCCACGTCGATCTTGTTCGGTAGTTTAACCAACATCTCTGCTGCTAATTCGTCCACCTGAAAATGTATCGTTGCTTAAGGCTCAGTACCTACAAAATTTGTAAAAAAGGAACCCTTCATATGAGCACATTCCGTTTTTTTTTTTAACTTACAAGAGTTACAAGTGAAGGATGCAGTCGGGTTGGTTGTAGTGGTAACGACAAAACAAAGATTCAGAACGATAATGATGATGATGATGATGATGATGATGATGATCTTAGCAAAATTATTTCCTCCTTGGCCGTTAACACTTGATTCAATTATAGAATCCTTCGCTTCGTTCAGGATTCAATGTACGCCCTCGCCGTAAATGTCATTTCGCTCCCCTGTTACACAATTAACTATTGTTTTCCCATTCCTGGGCCAAAATCTGACCTTCTGGTCCTCGCCGCCGCCGCCGCCGCCGCCGCCCGCGGACGCCAGCGCGAACAGCGTCGAGCACATTATCAACGCGTCCTGAAATAACAATACGATACAAAAAAACACAATTATTTTAAACTTTGTGTACCCGTTTGTCTTTTCCATGACATAAAAACATAGACGCGTTTTTTCCCGTCGCATTGTGTTCCATTCCGGAAATCAATGTAATAGTTCTGACGAAGCTTTAACAAAGCTCCTATTTCTGGGTGCTTTAGCTTCGGGCCTGCTGTTAAGCTAACATAAGCTAAACCTACCTACCTATTTCAACCTAGTTATAAGTGGAAAAATTTGCGACCGGAAATTATGCGACTACAAAAATTAAGATAGCCCGGCAGCAAGTCCAGGAAGTGGCGGTACATGTATTACCTGCGCGAGCGTGGCCACGTCGGCCGAGGCGTGCTGGCCGACGGACTCGGCGCGCTCGTAGCCCGGCAGCAGGTCCAGGAAGTGGCGGTACATGTGTTACCTGCGCGAGCGTGGCCACGTCGGCCGAGGCGTGCTGCCCGACGGACTCGGCGCGCTCGTAGCCCGGCAGCAGGTCCAGGAAGTCGCGGTACATGTGTTACCTGCGCGAGCGTGGCCACGTCGGCCGAGGCGTGCTGGCCGACGGACTCGGCGCGCTCGTAGCCCGGCAGCAGGTCCAGGAAGTGGCGGTACATGTGTTACCTGCGCGAGCGTGGCCACGTCGGCCGAGGCGTGCTGGCCGACGGACTCGGCGCGCTCGTAGCCCGGCAGCAGGTCCAGGAAGTGGCGGTACATGTGTTACCTGCGCGAGCGTGGCCACGTCGGCCGAGGCGTGCTGGCCGACGGACTCGGCGCGCTCGTAGCCCGGCAGCAGGTCCAGGAAGTGGCGGTACATGTGTTACCTGCGCGAGCGTGGCCACGTCGGCCGAGGCGTGCTGGCCGACGGACTCGGCGCGCTCGTAGCCCGGCAGCAGGTCCAGGAAGTGGCGGTACATGTGTTACCTGCGCGAGCGTGGCCACGTCGGCCGAGGCGTGCTGGCCGACGGACTCGGCGCGCTCGTAGCCCGGCAGCAGGTCCAGGAAGTGGCGGTACATGTGTTACCTGCGCGAGCGTGGCCACGTCGGCCGAGGCGTGCTGGCCGACGGACTCGGCGCGCTCGTAGCCCGGCAGCAGGTCCAGGAAGTCGCGGTACGACTCCCAGCTGCCGTCGCGCGGGATGTGGTACGCCGGGATCGAGGACAACCTGCCACACAACCGGAATCATACTTATGCGAGTCGTCTAATCAATATTATTTTGAACCCTCACATGATGTGGTTTGATGTTTTTATTTTATTCAATATGACAGAAAGATAGCAAGATGGGAAAACGGCTAGATGGTAAAACGACCATACCAGACTGCAAGACGGCAAGACTGCAAGACGGCAAGACTGCAAGACGGCAAGACAGCAAGACGGCAAGACAGCAAGTTAGAGGGACGGATATGGCGAAACTATTAGGCTGCGGCTCCACTGAGACGGAGACGAGCGGAGCTGAGTGGAGCAGAGCTGTGAAAAGAGCTAAGTGATTCCACTGAGGCGGAGACGAGCGGAACTGAGTGGAGCGATTACAATGTAGTAATGCAGTTAAGTCTCGGAGGAGCGGGGACGAGATGTGGATTTCAACTAATATGATTGGTCAATCCCTACACGTCTCCCCTGCTCCGCTCGTCTCCGCCTCAATGGAGCCGCAGCCTAAGGGTTCCCAGTTTATACCAATTCACGGTACCTGTAGAAGGGTATGTCGTGCGCCTCCTCGCAGAAGAACTGGTTGATGTACGCGATGAGCACGCGCTTGTCCCAGTCGTCCGTGATGTGCCCGCCGTAGTTGATGATGGCGAACAGGTAGCGCAGCGCGTCCCACGGGACCTCCTCGTACTGCTCTAGGTAGTTGGCGAGTAGGTTGTCGGACACCTGCCAGAGTTGAGAGGAATTCGAAGTTGCCCATAATTCCTGTTTACCCCGTTTTACGGTAACCGTTCGTTGGAAATGGTTGGTGAACACCAAAAAATCGCGGTTTGTTTAAACACTTGTTAAATGTTAACGGAGCGATTAAGGTAATGATTATGATTTAGTTGGTGAACTCGACTCTTAGTTTACGAAAAGTTGCTAACAGTCTATTTTAAAGTTTTTTATAATATTTATTTTTTTGTATCTAATCAACATCTAGTATCCTGAACCGGGTGCTCCTTGAATCACCGAAACTCGTTTCACGCATGTGTTTCTGCTGAAACCTTATTTTTGTTAGGTTATCTTAAGCATGGTTTACGTAGGTTAGGTTAGGTTAGACCCGTTCGATGAAATGAAAATGCGATGAAATGAAAATTCGGTGAAATGTAAACCATCTTGAACCTTTATTTTTTTATAAACAACCTAATTGAAAGTCGATAAGTTAGAAGTCACTATGACAGCTCAAAAACGCCATGACCAGATCTAGGAATTTACGGGGCAAAATTAAATGACATTGAGTTTATCGATGCAGGCAATCCCTAGCTGTCATTTAATTTTGCCCCGCATATTCCTAGGTCTGGCCATGACAATTCCGGCCTCTGTCAATCACTTACCTCAAAGTCAGCGTCATTAAAACTGTACACCGCGTTGTACCCGAGCTGTCGAAACCGCTTGCGAGCGATAAGGGTGCAGTGGAAGAACGACACACAGAAAAGCAGCCGGCGGTACTTCGGTGAGGCTTCGTCGAACCTGTCTTCGTTTATGTTCGCGAAGATACGGACCATATTGCCTTTCAGGCCCTGTTCATATACATTGTGGTTTCAGTAGACAAAAATGCGCTAGCGCGACTAACACTTCAGCATTTTTTATTATTTGTTGTTTTTCTTCAGGGTTTGTACTATACAGGGTGAAATCTTGGTCGTGGTACAAATGATCACTTCTGTGTTCTACCCACGAATATGAACAACTTACACTATGGGACCAACTGTGAAATCACGAAAAAAAATCAGCTGTTTCATAGAAAAGTTCAATACGTACTCGACCAAAATGTATGACACAGCGAATATTTTTTTCGTGATTTCACAGTTTCACGACCAAGATTTCACCCTGTAGCCATACTAAATTTGAAGCTTGCATAGTTTACCGTTTTTACGAGACAACAAAAATAAAAATACGTTGAAAAAACACGATACTTGTTATTATTCACGTACTTAAAAAAAAAAAAACCACTGTAATTAATAATAATAACATATATTGTAAAGAAAAAAAAACGTGCTACCTAGTACAGTTCAAAACATAGGGTGGCGGTACCAATGTTGGACACTTTTCGCTGAAGGTACCAATAATGGACACTTAACTCTTAATTCAAAGATCATACGTTTATAAATTGATTGTCTCAAAATAAATGAATAACCCTTATCTTCTGTAACATAAGAATCAAGTGTCCATCATTGGTTTTTGTTAATTACTGGTTCCTTTCCATCATCCTACAGCTCTTCAAGGACGGACAGTGTAGGCATATTAATAGGGTCCCGCCGTTGGACACGGAACCCTTTATTTATTTTTAAATAATGATGACTTGAAGTTCGCCTTTGTACATTTTTTTCTATATACAGGGTGTCTTAAAAACCTTTCAACATTTTTTAACAGTAGGTAGGGTGGATGATTTGGATCATCCCTACATTGGTATTTTTTTTTTAAGTTAATTTTTGACTGAGTTACAGACTGATTTGTCATCGCCCTTCCTGATGATGCTCTCAGTGTGCCCCATCTTAACTAATTCATTCATAACATGTGTCACAACGTATTGTAAATAAACAAACTGGAAAATGTTTCTACTCATGGTCAAATGCTCCATGGGGTTTAGAAAACTGAGACTTTATTGTGTAATATGAACGAAAAGACGGTCTCTGTTAAGGGCTTATGTCTGAAATAATTTAAATATGAAACTTACGATTACGATTTTTACTCATCAGTCTCGTACACAACTAAAATACACTATCACTATCACACTATCACTATCACTTTTACATTAAACTTCTTCTACGAGAATATGAATCATGGATTAATTTTATTTATTTGCGTCTACCAGAGATTACTGCGAATAAATTATGCACAACAATTAAAACGAATCGTTAAAGTCTGAGTATGCTTTGACAATTTGACAAAGTTTTTTTTTAAATCTTGTACCTCTTTGTGCAAGGAGGTTTAAGATTTCTTTTGTAAAAATAAAATCGTCCTTACACGTTACGTTTTATCAGAATTCCATTTAAAGCTGGCATCATACACGTTGTTGAATGAAATTCTTATCCTAGAAGAAAGATAAAACTTAGTACTTGTAGCTTAGTAAGAAGATGCTGAGAAGAGGTCATCTCGTGGTGACACTACAATACTTTGATAAAAAATTGGATCATGTTGCCAAAATTCGACACCGGAAAAAAGTCTGCAAACACATTGTGTGCATTTTGAACGGGAAACTATCCACTTGAAAGTCTGGTCCATAGAACAAGTTACGCACAAGGATCTTATATTCAGACTGGATCGATTACTAACTATTAATTGCTAATCAAAATTATACCGTTATAGCCAGTAAGGCGGTTACAAATTCTTTGATGACAGGGAACCAAGAAAACTTAGTTCAAGTGAGACCGACAAACCCGATTACTGTGTCTCACTCAGATGTTCCAAAAGCACTAGGGTGGCGTTGCATTCCGGCGGGTTTTTCAGAAACCATAAACAAATACAGCTAGCATTTTATTTTATGTTTTCGAAGCTATTTAAAGATGTTTTATCATTAATTATTTTATTATACATTATTAGGTACAAGACTAGATTGAGACTTGGTTAATTTGTGTGAGCCGAGGGTGCAAAGCGAGGATGCCGTCATACTACATGTAACGTGTCTTCTCCTTCACAATAAATAATCCATAGAATAAGTAGTAGCATAGAAACCTTTAGAAGACCTTTTCTATTTATGGCATTCATAAGGAGTTAGAAAATTATGTGCTTTTAGGTACCTATTCTTTCGTTATCTTACATGTTGTCACAGGGTTTGAATTGGATCTGACAACGCCAGTGTTGTTGCTGAGTCGAGAATCATTATCGATGTCGATTCAACTTCACATTTTATTTTTTTCTAAGAGTCTTACGGCCGATTTTCCCAATAGCCGTACTAAATGTATACTCGATGATGATGCAATATTATAATTTAAAAGACCCGAGGGGATATTGCCTAACGCACTCGCAATCGCAATCATTTTCATTTTGAAAATCGAAGGCTTGTCTACAATTCTGCATACAAAATCAAAACAATTGTTCCGCTTTAAAGTCGATTGCGATTGCGAGTGAGTTAGGCAATTGGCTAGCAGATGTGATGATGGAGTCGAAAATTGGTAACAGGATCTGTTCGACCCACCGAACCACATCCACAACCACATCTGCTGGTGGGTAAACGTAAAGAATGTTGCGTTATCGTTAGTTTGGCCTTGATAGGCAGATGATGACATTGCATAAAAAATTACAGTCGGCTATAAAAGCATGTCCTGAAAGCAAAATTTTGATAGAAACTTTTTGTTATATGAAAGAAAAGGAGAGAGATAATTTAAATAAAGAATATATTCTATAATTTCAACAATATTTTATTTGCAATTTTGGAGCTAACAATCAATTGCAAATTATAAAGAGATCATTAACCGTTTTGGTGAAAGTCAAGTTGAAGTTCTCTGGTCCAGGGGAATTGAAACCTAGTCGTGGCTCCTAAAATGTTTGCGTACATACAATGAACATACAGTCGGGGCCAATAGAAATGGCAAAAGATGTAAACAAAACCAAACGGACCAAATTAACATTATTACTCCATAATCACATTAATCACGTCCTTTTGGACAATTGGATCCAATCCGGATCGTTACTTTCACATTCTGTTTAAAATAAAATGGGTAACCATTAACTATTTGAATTTTTTTAATAAAAACTGTTTGCAGAAAATATTGAGACAATTTGTCAAACAGTACTGATTTGTTTACATCTTTTGCCATTTCCATTGACCCTGACTTTAGGTACGGCATCGGGTTTAACATGTTATCCTTTTCTTTGCACGCTCGGCAAAAAAGAGTCGGGATGTTTTTTTTTTGGATCAGACCTTGTTACGTCTTTTAGGTTTATGATTTTCTCGGTTTACTCGTATTCGCAAAATGTATCCAATTAGGTTTTCATCTTTTGGAAATCTGCAAATATCGAAAAATTTTCACATCACTATGCAAACTTCGATTGCTTACCTTACAACCAGGAAAATGTTACTATTTGGCCTAGATTTCTATATTAAAGTAATTGGATGAATTAATAAAAACACGCTTGGTGAATATTTGAGGTTATGTGTCAAACTACTAATTTGTTTACATCGTTCACAAGTTCTATTGACGGCGACTTTATATGTTCTTATTCTATGCAGTAATCAGTAGTCCAGTTTGAGTAATAAGTCCTTGATTACAAAGTATTCTTTGGTCTGGCCACAGGGTCCGGTCTCTACCGGCCTAAGTACTAGACACGCACGCTTGTTGCATGGAGGCAATATAACGAACTCAAAACTGACAACTGCCTACCAGGCTACGAAAGGGACATAACTTATAGTCATGTCCCTTTCGTACTGACTGCTATAAGTGCTAATAACTCTGTTCCTTTCGCTGGAATTTTAGGAGTTAGTTTTAGAGGTTTTGTTATCATTTTATTAATGCACAATGGCATGTAAAAGGGGTAAAATACATTAATCTTAACTAAATAAATGGGTACCTTTATTTTTAATTCTAAGTCTGCATTTCACCAAACTTGGAATGTATAAGACTTACTCCGAGACTTACTTGGGCGTTTAATCTAGGAATATGATCTTATTCCAGATTAGTCTAACGCAACCTAAATGAATAAACGATAAGCTGCAGCTATAAATTATATAACCTAAACCTTTTTTATGATATTGACAGCGTGTCAAAGAATTTTCACCTCTGAAAAATGTGACAAAATCACCGAATATTATTGCAAAAATGAATTTAAGTAAGTACCTCAGTATGTTTTTTTTTGTAATAACTATTATTCTTATCTAGCTAATTTTACACAAGGAACTTAGATAGAACAACCTACGAACGCAAATCGATAAATCACGTTGATGAAGGAAGAAGTGATGTAGGTAACTAGGTACTTACTTCTTAAGAAATTGCAAGCAGTAGCCAGCTCAAGGAAGATACTTATATCTAAGAAAACTCGCAATAGAGCTAAGAAAACTAAAATAAGTAAGTAATGCTTGTGTTAAGTGCTTACTAGCGTCTTGTTTTGTCAAGTCCGTCCGTCCGTCTGTATGTTACAGGCATTTTACTCTAAAACTACAAGAGATTTATTGATGAAATTTGGAGTATAGGTATGTTGTAGAAGCCGCTACTTAGTTTGGTAGTTAAATAACAAAAACAAATGTAGTACAGAACAACATTTTTTTTGCTCTACCTACTCCACTCTGGGAATGAAGGCGTCAGTTTATGTATGTATGTAGGGGAGGTAGGGGTGCATTGGGCACGTATTAACCGACAAAAAAAAAACGGAGGAGGTTCTCAAGTCGACGCGTATTTTTTTAGGGTTCCGTACCAAAATGGTACAAAAGGAACCCTTATGGTGAGACTTCGTTGTCTGTCTGTCTGTCTGTCTGTCTGTCTGTCTGTCTGTCTGTCTGTCTGTCTGTCTGTCTGTCTGTCTGTCTGTCTGTCTGTCTGTCTGTCTGTCTGTCTGTCTGTCTGTCTGTCTGTCTGTCTGTATGTCACAGCAACTACAAATGCTATCAACTTGAAATTTGGCAAAGTTGTACAACTTGCTTGCCCGCATCTATTTGTAGTAAAAAAAATATGAAATTAATTTTATTAATAATTGAAAAGGGGTCTAGAATGAGGGGTTCAAAAATGAAAGTGGTTCGATTATAGCAAATGGGGTGTCATATGAAAGGTATTAATCTGCACATATCAAAACTATTTTTTTGAAAATTTTCTGTGATGTACTTTTTGATTTATAGCCAAAAATTTACAAAAAATGACCGTTCCCCCCCTTATCTCCGAAGTTTATTAATCAAAAATTCTGAAAAAAATCCTGTCGTATAGATAATTACTATTTTTTTCTGGGAAAAATAAAATAAAGTGTTCATTATTTACAGTTTTTGAGAAATAAAAAAAAAACTAAGAAAATCTGTATAAAAATTTAGGCTAGTCAAAATCGACCTTATTACCTGGAAAATAAAGCTTATAACAAAATGAGTATTTTCTTTTGCGGTTACCAAGCATATTATCTTCAATACGGAACCCTCGGTGCGCGAGTCCGACTCGCACTTGACCGGTTTTTAATGTATGATCATGCATAACCTTTTACAGCGCGATCCAATTTAAAAAAATCTTTTTTGGTTTGATAGAGTATACTTCCGAGGTGGTCCCATTGTCACCAAATCTGAATCTGATGAAGGGATCCGTGAGGAAATGAGGGAACTCTTCAAATATTAAAGGCATATTAGTAACAAATCCAGCATTTGCATTCAGAAAGTATCATTTGGTGAAGTGGAACTGATGATGAAGACCACAAATGGCTACCGGAACTCCGCAACGGTACCTATTTCAAGGGTGGCGATAAGATATCTCGATTAAGGTAATTGAGCAATTGTAACGAAGAACATTTAATTATGACTATGACTTTCCCGCGGCATTGCTTGCGGCGAGCTTGAAAAGTCTTAGTTTCATATCAACTAAGAAGTCGAACTACACTTATTATGATCGCTAAAAAGTATAAAATAAAATAAAGGTTTTTTTTTTAAACTCCTACCGTTATCAATAAGCCGCGAACGGGTTACCCCTTGTTGCGCTGATTGAACCTGTTAAGATATTTTAGTTCTTACACATACCACGTCGCGTGCAGTGCGAGAAAAGAGGGGATGGAACGGGTTACCGTAACCCGAACGATAAGCGGTTAGTTCGAAAACATCTGATTCAGTAAGCGGTTACCGGTTGTTACGGAACGGGTTACCCGGCTTGAACGGGCTATCGTAATGAACGGCTAAGCCGATGAAAGGCTTACCGAAACGTTTGGGTTATCGTATGAAGGGGATATCGATTCGAACGGCTTAAGCAAACGAACGGGTTTTCCGGTCCCTGGTTAAAACAAGGAGTGAAAGCCACTAATTAAGAAACAAAAATAAACACCATTGACGAGGCCCACAGGTATAAATGTTATAGGTGATAATATGTTACCCCTAAGCATGACACGGGATTCGGTAGCTAATTTTTGCTCAGACAAAAGACCACCGCAGTTGTTCACATCTTTTGGAACAAAATTATCGGGAAGTTTCTTCCCATAGGTAGCAACTTCACGAGACTCGTCTGTGGAATGAATTGTTTAGACACGGTTGTGTTTTGTAGCGAAACAATGAATAGTTAAAGTAAGTAATCAAAGAATAAGTATCTATTAACAGAGAAAGAAACTGAAAAGTGAAAAAAAAAAACCGCCGA
This sequence comes from Acleris cristana, assembly GCA_948252455.1. NCBI lineage: Eukaryota > Metazoa > Arthropoda > Insecta > Lepidoptera > Tortricidae > Acleris > Acleris cristana. The sequence goes on along the minus strand of OX411781.1, from coordinate 16,324,341 downwards.
AGAAAGAAAACTGAAAAGCAAAAAATAAAACAGGGCCTTTTAAGTCTAATTAAGCTCCTACACTAATGTTAATACCTTAATAAATAATTTTGAGTCGGCGCCAAACAAACACCTAATGTTGAAGTTTAACTACAAATAGGTCGCTATGCTTGTACCTACTTCTTCTTCTTCTTTTTTAGGGTTCCGTACAAAAATGAAAAAACGGAACCCTTATAGGATCACTCGTGCGTGTGTCTGTCTGTCTGTCTGTCCGTCTGTCACAGCCAATCTACTCCGAAACTACTGGACCGATTGAGTTGAAAATTGGTACAAATATGTAAATTGATGACCCAAACACAGATGTGCAAAGTAAATGTTTATTTTTTAAATAGGGGTCATTTACTGGGGACAAATTAAGAAATTTAAAAAAAAAGTTTTGCAAACCTTACTGTGTCAGATGTCAAATGAAAGGGCTCGTTATGAGGATCTCGTTTTGTTATTGTTGTAAAATAAATATTTTTGATTTTATAAGACTATTCCCCGCTGATCTCCGAAGCAACTGAGCCTAAAATTTTTTTAAAAATACGGAATGTAGTTTGCTGTTTGTAAATTACAAGAAAATCTATAAGAATTCTATAAAAAAAAAAGTATTTACGGAACCCTCTCAACGCGAGTTTGGTTTTTATTACCGAATGACGGTTCACCGCGGTATTTCGCAGTGATTTCGCCAGTGCCAAGTGAGTAGAGTAAATCAGTAAATAGAATAAGAGCCGATTCGACCAAAGACTTACTCCGAGATTAGTCGATACAAATTCGGCATTTAATCTAGGTATAAGACCTTATTCCAGTTTGGTCGAATACGCCCTAATCAAAAGTAAAAACTCCGATTTCTTTCAATCGGCCATCTTCCCTCCATGAAGGTTACCGGAAGAATTCTATGTTTGTACTTATTCTATTATTCAACACGTCTGAACACTGGCCAAATTGTCTCACTGGACAAAAGCCATATAATCGAAGAATTAACCTAACCTTGTCAAATTGAACTTAAACTAAGAGAGCAGGGATTTTATTTATAATAAAATATTAATTTATTTCGGTCGGTCTCAGGTAGGTACTTAATCATTTATTTGTGCTACGACGAGTTTTTCAATATTATACGAATGAATAGAATTTAATATTAAACAATTTATAGGTTAACATGCCGTATAGAAACTATTCCGATAGAGAGTTCCATAACATGTTATTATGTTATGACGCTGCTGGCGGGAATGCGGCGGCAGCCCGTCGAATGTACGTTGCCAGGGGGTTCGTTGAGGAAAACCGGACACCAAGCGGACAAACATTCAGGGCCGTTGCGCAGAGGGTTAGGGAATCGGCGTCGTACCGAGTCCAGAGTACCGACGCCGGTAGACCTAGTTCCCACACCCAAGGTAACGTTATGTTTGAGTTAGCATTTTATTTTTAATTTAAATACCTGTCTGATTGTGAAAAAAGCATACGCATGTACGATACATAATAGATTAAACTTTGTCTATAATTTGTGCGGTAAATGGACATCTTTAAACAGGGGTACATTGTATGTATGTGCGCTTTGAACGTACGCGCTACTACCCAGTGGTGAAGTGTGGCGTAAGACTGAAAGCGCTGATTGATGCTAAATCAGTCGTGACTGCACCGTTTCCTAAGCAACCGTACGTACCTAAATCGAGCTCTTAAAGGGACGGAAGTGAATAAAATAGTGTTAGGCCCGCTGGCATGAAGCGCGCAGCGCGTCAGCAGCCAGCAGCTCCTGACAGCGCTGGTGCCAGTTCGTGCCCAATTTTCCTCGTAACTCTCGTCATTATTAAGGTGCATTTGATATTTTAAGTGTCTTGTAAAACGGCGCCAAATGCGTTGTGTCGTTGTTTATAAGATATCATGTGTTGGTAGCTGAACGGGACTACCATAACTGCCAAAAAAAATACTAGACTGTTATTGTCTTTAGACAGAGGATCAACGTATAAGAGCGATTGAGAGAAAAGTACAAACCTCAAGCTTATTTTAAGAGCTATCGCACTGTAGTTATAAAACCTTCCTTCTTCCTTCTTATGTTCAAACATGGATAATCTAATCCATTCATACTAATATTATAAATGTGGAAGTAACTTGATCTGTCTATCTGTCTGTCTGTGACGCTTTTACGGCTCACCCGCTGGACCGATTTCAATGAATTTTGGTATGCTAGCTTGAGTCAGCAAAGGACATACAGGATGGAAAGTTAAAATGGGACAGTAAGGGCAGGGTAGTGATTCTCTCAAAAGCAAGTCAAGAGTGAAGTCCAAGCGGCGAGTTTAAGTAGTCCCGTCAGAGCGAGCAAAATACATTTTACCGCGTGCATTCTCAATTAGGCAGCCATACGTTCGAGAAGCCATGGTGCCAAATTGAATACACGCGCTGAAATGTGTTTTGTTCGCTTTGACGGGACTACTTAAACTCGCCGCTTGGACATTCACTCCTGCGTTCGCTCACCTTTGCTTTTGAAATAATCACTACCCAGCTACTAGATCCCTTGCTGCTACGCGAAAATGCTCTTAGAAGACCTTCACTAACTTTTTAAGTAATAAAAATCGACATTCACAGATTGCTGAAGAAATGTACAGTCAGCGAGAAAATCGTCAAATTTGAGTAAATTTTTTTTTTAATGCCAATCGGTCCCATTTCTTTCAAGGATTAAAACACTCTTTGGGACCAACTAAGGTGTACTACAAAACCCACAAAACAAAGAAAACTTTTTCCATACAGTTCGTATACTACTGTGAATGTCGATTTTCATTATTTAAAAGTTAGTAAAGGTCTTCTAAGAGCATTTTCGCGTAGCAGCAAGGGATCTAGTAGCTGCCCGATCTTAACTTTCCACCCTGTATAGCATACGCTTTTTTTCCCGAAAAATTGAATAGTTTCCAAGAAAATAGCGATAACCGATTTTTTACCAACCAATTTCTTCTATCTGTCTGTCTGTATGCTAGCCTATCTGAATGTTTATCAGGTATTTGCCATCAGAATTGAGGGAACTCCTCAAATATTATAGGCATACATATAGCGATTTTAGTATTTTATGTAACAAGTCTAGAATTTGCATTTAGAAAGTATCATTTTTTGGTAAAGTGGAACAGATGATGATCACATATGACCACCGGAACTCCTTAATGGTACCTATTTCAAGGGCAGTGATAAGATATCTCGATGGTTTAATATATGACTATGATTTCGTCGCGGCGTTGCTTGCGGTGAGTTTTAAAAGTCATATTACTGCTATGTGGGACAACATAACAGCAAAAAGTATAAGGTAAAAAGGATGAAATAAAATGTTTGAAAAAAACAAAAACCGCCATCAAAAACTTCTTATAAAATGGTGGGTAATAAATAGGTCAGGCACACTGAAGTGGGTTTTTAAAACATTTAATTTATGATATCTATGGATAAACTTAAATTATATTAATCTACTTTTATTTTGTCATACAGATGAAATAGACGCCGTGGTCCGGTTTTTCTTACAGAACCCCAATGAAAGCGTCCGTGCTGCCAGCCGCATTCTCGACCTCGACCGAAACTTTGTCCACATCACCCTAAAATCTGCAAATTTATATCCGTTCCACCTACAAAAGGTGCAACAAATGCTGCCGCCCGATTTGCCAGCGCGGGTTCGCTTTAGTGAGTGGCTTTTGCAGGACCGGGAGCGGAACATCCTGTGGACGGATGAGTCCACTTTTACTCGCGGGGGTTTTTTCAACATGCATAACGAGCATCGTTATGCTCGACAAAACCCCCACGCAGTGAAAGTGTGCTCCTTCCAGCATCGCTTCAGTCGGAACGTGTGGGCTGGAATTTTGAATGGTGTCGTCCTTGGGCCGGTTTTCATAGACCGGCTTAACGGGACGCGCTATTTAGAATTCCTCACGGGCCGACTCGAGGAAATGCTGGAAGAGGTTCCGCTCGCTGACCTGCGAGAGCTTTATTACCAGCACGATGGCGCTCCCGCCCATTACTGGCGAGTGGTGCGGCAGCATTTGGATGCACGCTTCGGTGGGCGGTGGATCGGGCGAGGGGGACCTGTGCCATGGCCGGCACGGTCCCCTGACCTCACACCGCTAGATTTTTTTTTGTGGGGCAGGGTAAAAGACCTCGTGTACAGTAATCAGTCTGAAGTAGAAAGTGGAGAAGAATTAGAAGGCCGCATAATCTCGGCCTTCGAGGCTATTCGCAGCGATGCAAACACTCTGCGCAAAGTGCGTCTACACACGTACTCTGCTGCAGAGTGTTGCATTGCAAGGAGCGGTAGCCACGTAGAGCCATTTTTGTAGCCTTCTTCTTCTTCTCCACATAGTTCCTTCTTCTTATTTATTTTTCTTCATTTTTATTTTTCTTCAATTTTATTATGTTTTTCTTCCCCACACAATTTCTTCTTTATTTTTCTTCTTTTTCCCTGCCCCATGACCCATAACTAGTACCTAATAGTTTGGAATTATTCAAAAATCACATTCAGAGCAAGCTGTGTTATCCTTCTCAAATCATGATTGTAAAAGTATTATAAAGACTTGTTTGGCGTAATTCTTCATCAATATAATAACAATTTTAAGATGAAAACTATTTCTGGGTCAAAAATTTAGTTTAATGTAGGCTACTGTAAGTATTTATAGGAATAGAAATACTAACTTACTTTTTTACTTCATGAACTTGATAGAAAATGGTTAGAAAGATCAAAACTCGTGATTGCCAAGTCACCCTAAATACGGGTAACAAAGAAATCATGTCACATAAAGGCGTAGCCTTAGCGTTTCAAGATATTTTTTTACCGCTAACCATAAATACAACGAAATGTCTTCAATCATCTGCGGTTAAAGCTCAAATGTTACTTTGCACTAATGTCAGTAAATGTGATATAAACTTTGGATTTACGCTCAATACATTCAATTTTTATGTTCAAGGTATTTAATAGCTCAGTTTCAGACTACCATCTATAACCTAACCAAAGCGTGAACACAGTTCCATAATGACAGATGCTGTGGGAATTACAGTTCTTTTATAATAATCATAGCATTCTTATAACTATGCTTACACGCATGAACAATGACAGTGATAGTGTTTGGTGATCAACTGACATCTCGATGTTTATATTATACTTGTCAAAAAGTGTTTATACCTACACTGTTTACCTTAATGAAATTGAATAAGGTGCTAAATACAATAGTAGATTGTTCAACAAGGGACTAAAATAAGCCATAATAACACGAGGTGTTTAGCCACCCAAGCGAAACGCTGGTGGCTATAGTTCGGGTGTCATTATGGTTGTTTAGTCTCGCGTTAAACACTCTACTTTTCCCTTTGAAAAAACGACGTTCAGTGCCGGATTAGCCACGTAGCAAGAGTAGAAAATGCTACGGGCCCCGCGCACCCACGTCTAACCTCTAAAATGCTAGTATGGTAGACGTTCTCCTGTTTTGGTACTTACATCAGTATGCGTGTACTCATATCTATCAGGGTTGACGATAGGATGAATAATCCAGTCGATATTCTCCAGCAGAATAACCTAAAACAAACCCCAACGCAAAATAGGCGCATATCTAAGCCGTCCAGTAGCGGAAAAGAGCCCGCCACAACCTGTAACCTAAAACAAAACTGGTATCTTTATAGAATTTGCTACGGACCCCGTGCTTGCTCAATCCGGCACTGACGATGTTCTATACAAAGTTACAATATTGATTATAAGAAAGTTTCTTACAAAATTTGTTCAGCGGTTTTTTCTTTTCGTTTTTTTAATGAAGTTCCGCTTTACATGCTTGCTTATTTAGCCAACAGGTTTAAACTTGAAACCTATTTTAAAACTAATTGGACATGCATTATAAAATGAATTCATCCTTAATATAATTAAATATTTTTTAACCGACTTCAAAAAAGGAGGAGGTTATACGTTCCACTGTATGTTTATTTTTTTAAATGTATGTTCGCCGATTACTCCGTCAATTGTGGACCGATTTTTTAAATTCTTTTTTGGTTTGTTAGAGTATACTTCCGAGGTCCCATTGTCACCAAATCTGAATCTGATGAGGGAATCAGTGAGGAATTGAGGGAGCTCCTCAAATATTGTAGGCAAACATATAGCTATCGCTATATCGGTTTCGTTTTAAATAATTACCTACTAATTATATCTTTCTAAGCCTAATGTAATTACTAACAAAATATGGACACTGTCTGCAATAAACTGATTTTATTTTATTTATTTATTTATTTATAGCGATTTTAGTATTTTTAGTAACAAGTCTAGCATTTGCATTCAGAAAGTATCACTGGGTGAAGTGGAACTGATGATGAAGACCACAAATGGCCACCGGAACTCCTCAACGGTACCTAGTTTAAGGGTGGCGATAAGATATCTCGATTAAGATAGTTGAGCGACTGCAACGAAGAATATAGAATATAGAAAACAACTTCTTCAACATCAGTTGGACTAACCTATTAGGTATCTACAATTTTAAAGAAGTAATTTTTTGCGTTTTTGATGGCGGTTTTTTGTTTTTAATTAATAATATTTTTCACAGTTGTCATTTTGAGGTGTTGTTTCCACGCCCTAAAAATTGGCTATGCAAAATCACTGAAAATGGCGATAATCCTTCATTCACAAACACGGTGATAGGATGTTTAGGGGTTTACGTAACACCTGGCCATAATGTGAGTTTTATCGCACGCTGCGCGTACGGTAAAACTCGCATTGTGGCCAGGTGAAGACGTAAAATTGTGTACTCATCACGGGCAGTAAAAAAGAAAGCCCTCTATCGCATATTTACAACCCTCGCCTACGGCGCGGGTCTCAAATACCTGCGATTTCGGGCTTTCTTTCTTTTACAGCCCTTGTTAAGTAATGTACTATTCCGAAGAAAATTAAAAAATACTTTAATCCCTAGAGATTAATAAGGAGCTTTAGTCCCGATACGCAGAGACTAAAGTAACATTTTAAGAGCATGAGAATTTAAAACATATTTTTTTATTTTGACTGTGCAGTCAAGGAAATGTACTGTAAAACCAAAGTAGGTACATACCTACCTATTTATAGCAGGGACTGTAAAACCGGTTTTATTCCACACCGTATGTGAGCCGTCAAATTATAAGTTATAACCGATATAAAATGAGTAGACCTAAGTTCCAATTAGAGTTATTAATTGTCATTAAACTATTGAAATTATCGCAATGACTATTCTTTTTACAAAATAAAATACTGTTATTCAACACGTCGTCAATTAATAAAATTCCATTGATAAAGGTACACTGACAGATATTATTTATCCGGTACTTAATATTTGATAACAAATATGCCACTATTAGGTACTTACCTATGATATGGCAATTAGCTAAATCGCTAAAGGTAGCGACTGAGTTGTAACATTTAGGTGCAATTTCACTTTAATGATCAAGAAAACCGCTGTAGTAAGAGGCCTCGTAAAGGGCACCTGTGATCTACGGTGGTATGTACCATGAATGTGGTGGTGGTATACTAGTATACATATTTTTTGTATAACGCCGTTTAACACGCAAATGAAGTCGGTTAAAAATTGCGCAGCGGCCGGTCTTCGCCTGATAATTATTATTGGTAAGGTACTTACAACCTTATTTCAAATAGGTCTAGCAAAGCACCAATCCCCTCCGGCGGTGTACGGCAGAATCTGTTTTCGGCAGAATCTTGATTGGGCAGATTCGGCTTTGGACAGAATCGTTTTACGGCAGAAGTACAGTTCCACAAAATATGAAATACTGTATGGCTTTAAGTAGTATTCACGGCTGTTTTCTAGTGGTCCTACTATATTTTGTCCTACTGACTTTCGGCGGGGCTCCTGTTTCTTGGTGGTTTGCCCTTCGGGCATCTGAAGAACCCTAACTAACCTAACCTACCTACTTTTACAACCACAATTAGTATTTCGTGATCAAATCTAGGTGCACTTTTGATACAATTGACGGCACCAATGTTGGACACTTTTAGCTGAAGGCACCAATAATGGATGCTATCTCAAAATAAATGAATAACCCTTATCTTCTGTACCTACTATAAGAATCAAGTGTCCATTATTGGTCCTTGTTCATTATTGGTTCCATCACCCTAGGACCAAGAGTAAACGTGTGTATTTGTATGATTAAAAATAACTAAATGCTAGGTACTAATTTTATTACCTATCATTTGTAACACGTGACACATTTGTTGTTTGTAAAAATGCTTTTTCGAGGTTAGTTACAATGTAATATTAAAATCGTTCATATGACTTTTTTTTTCATTTGTCTAATACATGGTCTGCCATAAGACTATTCTGTCCAAAGCTGATTCTGTCCAATCAGGATTATGCCGAAAATATATGACGTGTTTTCTCATGGTCCTACTGATTTAACATATTAGTAGGACCAAGAGGGAGACCTATTCCTCGTAGTTCTACTAGTAGGACAAATTGTGAAATGATCGTTTTCATTTGCTAAAAATGTAAATACGTAGGAAGGTTTCAGGCCCGAAGGGCCAAACCACCCAGAAATAGGAGCTCTTAATTTCAAATCAAGTAGTGTCGACGGAGATCCTTTTCTCCACATTACGTCTATCTATCGCTATCACTTACTATCGTTGCTCCTCATCGCATCTGACAGTATAATTTCTCGTACATGATAAGTTTCTTAGAGTAATGAAAAGTTTGTAATGTACCTACTTATCCTATGGCCATTTCGGTGATTCGAGCTATCTGCATACTTCTTTTTTTTTTTTTACTCGAAGTTGTGTTGATTTATTACGTGAGTACGTCTTCACGGTTTTACCACCTATCGATCGTTGTGAAATTTGGTACCCAGATGTTACAATAAAGAGCCGAGGAAGAGCGACAAACGACTTGACTTGTGTGCGGACGGAGTCGCAGAGCTCGTTGTCAAACGCTAGTTGTTCATAAATTTCGATCAACATAGGCAAACAGTTGCATTCGTTGTCATGCTCCTACTAATAAATAAGCAAACTAGCCGTCATCGTTAGTCTGTCGTCATAGCCTCGTCCTGCCCAATGACTTTTAATAAGAACAAATAAATTTAGTACAACATCCATACAAAAGTGTCCTTCATAGAGGAAATTAGTCAGGACAAGGATAGAGCGAACACGAAGCCGGGCTGCGCAATGTTATTCGTGTTTTCTTAAAGGGGCTTCTAAACGGGCCATATTTTCACTGCAATATGTGGCCGGCAACTATTGGTGTCTTTCTCTAACATACGAGTAAGACAGGGACACTAATAGTTGCCGGCCACATATTGCAGTGAAAATATGGCCCGTTTAGAAGGCCCCTTACATGTTTGCCGCGGGGGATGGATGATATCCCCCGCGTTCGCCTGCGGAGGGAGAACCTAACATGTTAGGTGTTAGAAAAACACGATACCATGGCGCAGCGGACTCGGCTTAAGGGCAACAACCGTTATTAGGACCAATTTTTTTATCCGTAGGCATGGTAGCTTAGCCAAAAGGGTAAAAATTATGTCGCTACTACTGCTCGGAGTGAAATTGGCAACATGATCATCGATGTTTAAACTTATTTAATATAAATAATATTAATTTATTACAATGGACATAATTTTATTCTGATCTGTATTCAAAGTCCAAGAGAGGTCCATTGTCAGAGTCGACGTTGAATTTGACGTTGCGATCGTGACATTTGAAGAAGAAAAAACAGCCTAGTTTTTGTTTCATTTCTTCTTAAGAAATACGTAATCTAAAACAGAGAAGAATAGCTGGTGCAAAGTTCATAATATAGTTCAGATTCTGTACTAGTACTCTATGAGCTATACCACTTTGATTTAAATCTATCAGGGATGCAGGTTTGGCAATAGGATTAATCTTTGATGCCATAAACACATCAAATTCGCAAATCTTGTATTGGATTTTTTGTACTCTTACACGGTTATTGCTATAACACGGCATTTTCTTGAAGCTTCCTATTGCAAAAACGAGTAAGATAATGACAGGTTAGCCTAATTGTGCAAAATATGTACAGTCTGTGAGCACTTAGGTGCTTTGGATTTGAACTTTTTTCTCACTCGCTCCCATACGCTCTTATTAAGAGCGAGTGAGAGAGAAGTACAAACCCGAAGCACCTAAGAGCTATCGCGCTGTACTACGTAAGTTTATCGATTCCATGGCCTGGGAAAGGTTGGTATTTTTTTTCTCTATGGTAAGTGTTACATTATAAATAATTATAATCAATTATGCGACGGCCTTTATATCCATCGACTAAATGTTTTGCATTACGGATCAATACGGAGAGCACTAAAATCGGATCGTTCAATCCATGTCTATCCGAACTTTTAGATGTCTGTCTATGAATTTATGGCTGTCATTAGATGTCATTGTTAAATTATTTTACTTTCAGATATTTTAGTCGTAATTATTTTTGCTGTAAACCAGTTATATGGGCCACTTTAGAGCAGGAAACAATGGTAAATGGTTAGATCTCGACAGTAATATAAGACTGACGATATTATCAGCCTTGGCAAAGCATGAACAAGAAGCAAGAAGCAAGAGATCTAGTGATTTCACATTTAAAACCAGCTAGTGTTCAAATTGCAAAAATAAAAATACAGTAAGTTGCACTAAAAGTTATCTTTTTTTTTAAATGTTAACTTATTTTTGTTTACATGGAGCGAACTGTTTGTTTACATACCATGTAAACAACGTAGGTAAGGTCATTGACCTTGAACTTGGAATTCTGACGTTAGTTACTACGAGCGTTTGGAGTAGTATAGTAATCAACGCCAAAATGTCAAGGTCAAGATATCGGCTGCGATACATCAAGTAACAAGATGAATATAATTAAACCTTCTTTTTTTTTTACTTTAACAGAAACAAAAATGAACCATACCCCCGTGATCAGAATCGTGCGAACTATTACCCCGCCAAATATGTTGAAAGGTTTTTAAGACACCCTGTATAAGTCTGCGTTGTATTGTTTTTGTTTTGTACAATAAAGTGTTTACATACATACTTGAAACGCCCATACCTGCGGCGGTTCCGTGGTCATCTTGATGCTCCTCTGCAGCACGTGCAGAGGGAACTGGTCGTCCGGCATGGAGGAGAGCCAGAGCCTGAAGCGCGGGTGTATCTTGGGGTTGTCCAGGCCGCGCAGGCTGCCCAGCCACGCGCACGCGAGGTGGCAGTTCGCCAGGAACACCCAGCCGCCCTCGCGCATGCCGTGAACCAGCATCCTGGGGGGGGGCGTGTATACAAGTTTTTGTGGCATCTATGCAGACTTTTTTTGCTCGCGTACTATAAACTGCTAATATAACGTTTACAGTACCAAAATACCACCTATAACGTAACCGAAGCGTGAAAATAATTCTATAATGAGCGCTGTCATGGTAACCACTTGACTGCTTTAAACAAAAGATGATCAATTTAAAAACCGTGCAAATTGCACCTTGCAACTAGTGTTGCTGAGAGAGTACTTTACGTTATTATATATTGAACATTTGGCAACTTTAGTTGCCAAAAGCATGTGAGTCGGCAATAACAGTTCTATAATAATTATAATAGCATTGTTATTGCCATGGTTATGCGGATAACCAATGTCAGTGGCGTAGGGTGATCAATTGACATCTCAATTCTTTTATTTACTTACCGAGAACTGTTTTAAGAACAATTTAAATGTGTTTTAATTCATTACCATAGCAGTTGCTTTGAAAGAAATAACAGTTTAGAAAAGATCAATAAAAATAATTGGTTCGACTGTTTTGAAAAATGGCAATATATAAACAAATACTCGCGCTCATCACACAAATATTTGCCCATAGGTACCGGGGATCGAACCCAAGACCGCTAGCTTCATAGGCACGATAACCACCGACTAGGCCAACGCGTCATCTACAGATACAACGAAACACACGTTAAACTTATTAGAACATCCCTCTTTTGCATAGGGCCGCCACAGACGATCAGTCAAACTGACAGGCCGAGAGGGACGCGGCTATTTGATAGAATGAGAAAGTTATATACGTCTCTCATTCTAACAAATAACTGCGTCCCTCTCGGCCTGTCAGTCCGACTGGTCGTCTGTGGTAGCCCTTAGGCGTTAGACATGAGTAAACATCGGTATCAACGTTCAAATTTCATGGCACCCGGTAAGGACAGCAAAAAAATAAATATATTCGAATATTTAATGAATATTAACGTTTATATTCTGTGTGATTTTTAAATTTAATTTTGCTGCGTTTAACTGTACCTATATAAATACTATACTTAAACGTAAAGAGGTTTATTATCTAAATAATGTCATATAACTTTAAGACTCATTTTGCATTAAAAGTAATATATGCCAAATAGGAAACAAATGTCAATTTAATTGTCAAACCAAATAAATATTAGTTAGTGTGAAAAGGTCATTTTGGTCATTTAAAATGGATATATTATAACTGACGTCAAATGTTGACAGCAAAATCCATGATACAAGTTTTAGTAATTTATTCAAACCTTTAATACATATTCAGCGTCTTTCTTTTTATTTATAAAAAAAAGGTTCTAAATACTAGATGTATTTGTTTGTATTTGTTTTTCTGCAAGCCGTACTTTGCCATGAAAGTTGAACGTTGATACCGATGTTTAGACATGAGATGATCGAACCTGTTGGCGGCAGGCGCCTGGCCCTGCCCGAGACTCAGCGACTGGAACTTGTCGAACATCTTCACGTCCTGGGCGAGCTGGATGAGCGCGGCCGTCGGGTCCACTCCGGGAGACAGCACGAACAGCAACGTCGTCTTGAACGTGGACTCTTCCCAGGACGCCTGAACGAAATTCAACACACAATCTTACATACATACATTAAATCACGCCTGTTTCTTAGAGGGGTAGGCAGAGACCACTTCTTTCCACCTGCTACGATCTTAACAAATCTCTTTCGCTTCTTCCACATTCATACATCGAATCATGCACGCACGTCGGTTTCGGGTACTTAAAATTTGGCCCTTTTCCAGTATTTCTCCGATTTGATTCGAAAAAGTACGCCTAGGGCGGCCCCTTCCGACCCTTCCACTCACTTTCGCTCTGTATATCTCTTTCGTCAATCTTCTTTCATCCATCCTTTCCAAATGACCGAACCATCGAAGCATGCCCTTTTCAATCTTAGTCACTACATCTTCTTTTAGTCCACATTTCTTACTTCTTACAAAATCTTACTAATATTATAATTGAGAAAGTTTGGATGTTTGGATGGATCACTGAACGGATCTTAGTACAGATATAGGTTAGGTCCTGGAATAGGAATAGGATAGTTTTTATCACGAAAACACTTCTCAATTCTACGAGAAATCAAATTAATCGTTAAAAGCTGTGAATTTGTTCTCATTTCCTTACTAATAATAGTTATTTATGTAACTGGTACATAATGAAGCTTCTTAAGGTACGAGCGCCGAGGTTAGAGCGCGAGCTTGCGAGCACAAAAATAAACAATCGCTAACTTTTCTCTCGTCTTCACTCGATTTTTCTGCTAACAAATTACTTGTTAGCAAAGTCATTTTCATTATTCCAATTGGCGTTAATAGTTTGTAAATTTTATTGCTAAATGTTTATAAATTTCATGCAATCTTTAATAGTTAGGTACTAAAACAGTTCTGACAATTTATCATAAAAGTTGGAATGCCAAACAAAGCGCCATTTTGTTGATATCCATATTGAACGTAACCATGGTAACCAAATAACAAGTCGATGGATATTACTCATCTATTTTTAGTAACTTGATAAAAATGTAATTCTAAACACATATTTAGTCTCAAAAATAATTTTATTTTTAATATAGATAATTTTAATTGGTGTTAACATTTTTTAACGGTTTATTATACAAATTATTAGGATGTCAAGTGTTAACTAAACGCCAAGACTGATATCCGGAATGACCGTTACCATGGTAATAACAATGCTATAATAAATTATAGAACTGTTATTACCATGGCAACGCTAATTTATAGAATTGTTTTTACTCTTCGGTTACGCTATAGGTGGTATTCTGACACCATTAACGATATCAATATTATCAATGCCTTTAACTCTGTGAATCGGGATACCCTGCTGTCTGAAATAAAAACCAACATTCCTGAAATTTACAATTATCTTCTCCATTGTTATGCTGATCCAACGAAGTTGATGTACCGTTCAAATGAATTGTCTTCTGAAGTTGGTTGTCAGCAGGGTGATCCCCTGGGGCCAGCAATTTTTAGTTTGGCTATTAACCCTATAATTCAAAATTTAGCTTCAAAATTTAATATTTGGTATTTAGATGATGGGACCTTAGGAGGTGATGTAGATACTGTACTTTCAGACCTTTCCGCTTTAAAAGATAAATTTGAATCCATTGGTTTAGAGTTAAATTTTAATAAGTGTGAACTATTCATCCAAAATCCTTCCAACGCTGACAATGTTATGATAGAAAAATTCAACAAACTTGCCCCGAATATAAAAATTGTAGATAAGAAAACACTTTGCCTCCTAGGATCTCCTATTTTTGAAGAAAGTTTTTCAGATTATATTCTTAATTCTATTTCAAAATTTCAAAATCATTCTCATCGGCTTCTTGACATTAGTCCACATTTTGCTCTTTTGGTTATTAAATTCTGTCTTTTTGTCCCCAAATTTACTTATGTGCTTCGCTGCTGTCCGTTTTGGAAACATCAAGATATTTTGTCAAAAATTGATACTTTGATCAAAAGTAACTTGCAATCTGTTCTTAATATTCAGCTAAGCGATCAGTCCTGGACCCAAGGATCCCTTCCAATTCGGTACGGTGGTTTAGGGATCCGCAAAATTTCTAGTATTGCTTTACCAGCTTTTCTTTCGTCGGTCCATAGCTCTTCTAGTCTCATAGGTAAAATCCTTAGGGAATTCCCTTTAAACTATGAGATTTCAGGCTTGGAGGACGCAAAGAATGGGTGGTTAACTGCTTGCCCCGGTCAAAATTTTCCTGTTAACCCAAAATCGCAGAGGTGCTGGGATGACATAGCATGTAAATTGACTGTTGATTCCCTTCTTAGCCAGTGCTGCGCAGCGGATCGTGCTAGAATTTTAGCAGTCGGTACAAGGGAGGCTGGATACTGGCTTCAAGCTCATCCCTCGCCAAGCACTGGTACTTTCCTAGACCCTAACACACTCCGACTTTCAGTTTGCCTTCGCCTCGGGGTCCCGGTCTGCGCTCCACATCAGTGCCCCTGCGGAAGTGCCGTCGATCGGCTAGGACATCACGGACTGTCTTGCCAGAGAAGTGCTGGTCGCTTTTCCAGACACGCCGCTTTAAATGACATCATCCGTCGGTCTCTTGCCTCAATAAATGTGCCGGCCCTTTTAGAGCCGACCGGCATTTGTAGAAACGATGGCAAGAGACCTGACGGAATGTCCTTGGTCCCGTGGAATATGGGACGGGTGTTAGTGTGGGATGCAACCTGCGTAGACACGCTAGCCCCATCACATCTCCACCGGACCTCTAATAGGGCTGGTGCGGCAGCTGAAGCGGCCGAAAGCATAAAGGTAGGCAAATATAGTGGTCTCGGCCCAGAATATATGTTTGTTCCATTCGGCGTCGAGACCCTTGGTCCGTGGGGTCCTAGCGCTCAAAGCCTCTTCAATGAAATTTCGAAGAGGCTCATTGACGTCACTGGTGACCGAAGAGCTGGCAGTTTCCTCGCTCAACGCATAAGCTTAACTATCCAGCGAGGAAATGCTGCCAGCATCTTCGGGACGATGCCGCAGGGCCCTTTTTTAGATATAGGTTTTTAATTTTAAAATATAGTTAAGTTTATAATTTTAATTTTAGTTTTGTATTTCATTATTAATATTGTATTACCTTGAATATTATTTAATTGTTCAGTTCAATTAAATGTTTAACTTATATTAGCGGTTTATAGTACGCGAGTAGAAAA
This sequence comes from Acleris cristana, assembly GCA_948252455.1. NCBI lineage: Eukaryota > Metazoa > Arthropoda > Insecta > Lepidoptera > Tortricidae > Acleris > Acleris cristana. The sequence goes on along the minus strand of OX411781.1, from coordinate 16,308,429 downwards.
ATATAATTATAAAACACAGCAATGGTTTATAATATTATTTATTAGTAAGGACATGACAACACACATGATATTGCAAGGATGGCGATGAGAGAGAGAGAGTCAGTTGTAGGAGAACAGACAATACTTAGTACAGATAAGATAAGATATATATCGTAACAGGCAGAGTCAGAAGACGCAAGATGTTAAGTACCTACTTCGGAGGATAGGCAAAAATGTATAGAGCTAGTCCGAACGATCTAACAAAGGACAATACGATGTTCTTCAAACCATCACGATGGACAAGAGATTGAAGCACGGAATAGAAAAAACAGTGGAAGAGGCATGAACTTCGCTTAGTGTCAGACCAGTTGACGCCAATTCTCAAACTATCATAAAAACAACACGCCACCATGGAGAATGTTTTTGGTGCAGCTATCGTTTTTACACTCCAAAATAGCACAATAAGGTATGCTTCTGGATTTATTTCCTATTTTAGAAATATCTAAATATCGAAATAAGTGATCGCGCCAAAAGTATGGTAGGTTATGCGGAACTCCGCATAACTATGCCACACGTTACACGCCCACATGACACTTCTACTGTTTTTTCTGTTCTGTGCATTGAAGGCACAAGATTTCATGCTCCGAAACAAGTGAGTAGACTGGTATTAAAACAGCATCAATTGCTCGGTCTCACTCTGGACTTGAGATTCAAAGACCTGACAGCTAACCTGAAGAGGCACCATCTCACCTTGATGTCGAGCACGGGCGGCTCGACGTACCGCGGGCCGAGCAGGTTCACGATGAAGGTCGTGATGCAGGACGTGACGCGGTCAACACGCAGCGAGCGCACGAACAGAATGCGCTGGAAGTCGTTGCACACGTCGTTCCAGTCGCCTGCGAATATAATAAACTATAAAATACGCGGTGGCTAGCGATCCCGGGTTCCAGTTCCGTTCAGATTACCGTCGTAAGATTGCAGTCTTGACATTGCCATCGTAATATTGCAGTCTTGAGATTGCCATCTTAAGATTGCAGTCTTGAGATTGCCACACATGTTAACGAGGAGCGAAAGAGTACATATTTTTCTATATTTATGTATAAGCGCTTGTAATTTGTGACTTGTTGCTTCGTGAATCGGGCCTCAGGTGTTTTTTTAACAGTCCATAAGTATAATGAAGAGATCTCTAATTACGTCCCTCAAAACCGATTTACAAACACAGTCCTATTGGCTAAGGTAGGTACTCTCTAATACCACCTGTGAGCCCAAAGCCTTCTTCAAAGTCAATACACGCATAAGGACCTTATACTCTTACCCCCATAATAATAAACGTTGAGTAACAGTGGTATAGACAACGTTTTGTCCTTATCTGTCATTGTGACGGTTCACTAATGTTTCACCGAAATACGTTTGACCGAATAAGTCGTTTGGCAACTGCTTCATTTCCCAACCCGCTTATATTTCTGTAACTGTAAATATTTCAGATTTTTTATAAAAACTAACCTAACGTAACCTATAGGGTCTACACAATGGTACAAAAATAAATCCTGAAATATTTGCAGTTACAGAAATATAAGCGGGTTGGGAAATGAAACAGTTGCCAAACGACTCATTCGGCCAAACGTATTTCGGTCAAATGAACGGACCCCCATTGTGACATTTGAATTTGACAGATAAGGACAAAACATTGTATAGCTATACCATCGTTACTCAACGTTTATTAGTAAGGGGGTTAGTGGGGTTTGGAGGGCAATATACCTATCAGCGGCTGCAACTCCGGCTCCGGGTGCAGGTACCACTCCTTCCACTCCTTTGTGAACACCTCGAACCCGTCAGTGACCCCATGGAAGCCCGGCAACTTGTCCAACTCAGTGATGTTGTCCCAGCAATCATCTGGCAACCAATCTGTAAGGAAACGGTGTAGGTCATAATCTATATATATAAAAGGCTAAACTGACTGACTGACATATCAACGCACAGCCGAAACTACTGTACCTAGAAACTTGAAATTTGGTACAGGGGTTCCTTTCATGATGTAAGTGAGCACTAAGAAAGGATTTTCCGAAAATCGACCCCCAACGGGAAGAAATGGGGGGAGTAGCGGGAAACTAATTCTACGCGTACGAAGTCGCGGGCGTCCTCTAGTCAGACATAGGAATCCAGGAGGAAAAATTTTATGAAATGTAGGGAGTTACTATATCGATAAACTCAATTATTGACCCTTGTTCTATATACTAGTGATCACTCTAAGGTGTTTGTAAAAATATTATTTTATTATAATTGTAAAAATTAAACAAAAGAATAACGTAATTGTCTTCTTTTTTTTTCAAAACAATTTTTGAAACTTTACTCATTATAAAAAAAAACAGAATTTGTTACAAAAACGGCTTTAAACGTCTCTGTCTTGGCTGATAAATCCATTTTAGGTGCATAAATGACTTTTAATTTCAATTTCTGTGGAGGTCAACTTTTTTTTAAATGCTGTATGAACTTCATACTCGTGTTCAGAACAATACTTACAAAAAAATACATACAATGCTGGGGGCGATTACTAGTATATGGAAAAAGCATCGACAATTGAGTTTATCTATATAGGAACACCCTACCTGTCATACAATTTTCCTATGTCCAGTCATAATCATCATCATATTCTATGGCAGAACAAGGCAAACGAGCACACAGGCCAGCCGATGCTAAGTGAGTTCTGAGACCCATAGACAAGGCATTCTCAAGGCTACAATCTGAAGACTGCAAATGGGTTACCGACCCTGATGTCTAAGACGGAATGCCTTTGTTAGTAATTTCAGCGGCTGTTTTATCCCCACACTGGAACACAACAATGCGAATGCTGCTTAGCGATCCGGAAGGACTCACAGACCAAGTTGTATGCGCGTCATCAGCTGGCCGACGGGAGGAAACATTCGCGGGGCATCGAACCTGCGCGGGCGGCGCGCCGTGCCAGTCCACCACCACTACTCACATGAGGCCCTTGGAGCCCGACATTTTATTAAAATCACCTGTTTAAAGCTTGTACATTTGTCAATAAACGTTTAAGAAGATTTCTTGAATTTTATTGTCCGGCCTGGACACAAGTAAAGTTCAACGATGACCATGTGATTCTACAGTAAAGTGTATTCAAGATGTGATGAAAAATAAAAGATATTAATTCAGTAAGTAACACGAGCACTTCACACGTCAAAAATCTACCAGCGCTTCCCAAGAAGAGAGCACTGCCAAAGCATGTTTTTTTTTTACAGTCAGTAATGTACCAGTGCTGGGCAAAGGCCTCCCTGCCTTCCTTCCACGAACCCATCTTGGGCAGTCTCCCACCAGTGTTGATGGAAGGCATCAATCTCATCTCGCCAATGTCACCTTGGTGTGCCGCGACGCCAATTCTACTATGTGGGACCCATATGCTACACATTTTTGCCCACATTTTCTCTGGCATGCAACAGCCCATGAAGCGCCGCAAAAACTCGCAGATCAGATAAGAACTTACTTGTAGGATTATCCGGCTGTTCAGACCTATCCAACACTACTCCCCCCTTCAGGAGGAACAGGTACTCGTTCATGTTCATCTTGTTCATCTGGAACAGGATCCTGGAGACCATGTGGAAGGAGAGGAGGAGCTTGTGGCGCTCGAATAGCGCGCGACACGTGTTTCTAGAAGGATTGGGGCTGGTTAGGATGGGAGGTGGATAAATGTGGATTGAAGAAAGGATGCCAACAGAACCCTATGACTAAAGGCTTCTCCGTCTGTCCGTCTGTCCGTTCATCTGACACAGGGTATTTAAATTTGAAGCGTAATAGCTAGACCCTTAAAAAAACAAACGTAACAACACATACTCCAAATATAATAAAGTTACAAAATAAACGGGGTCCCCATACAAGAAACTAATACATTTTCAGCATCTCCATTTTCAAGCATTCACTCCTTTGCGAGCAGCGAGTCTAGAAAAGCTATGTATATTCTAATAGTTAAATAGTTTTGAAAAATTACAAAATGTATGAAATTAACAGGGTTCGGAGTTTTCATAGCACGGTAAAACGAACGAGAGCTGTGGAGTCGAACATTAAAATTTAACTCTTACTCATACTCATTCGTTTATTTAATTTTATTATAAATATCGATAACGTCTTTCACTTTTAATATTCATAACATTGTGAGATTAACATTAAATAATAATAATATTATGTACATGAAAATCATTTTGTTTATAATTGTAATCTTTCATTACTTAGCTTAGCAGCTTTACCCAGGGGCTCATGGCGAATATAAAAGCATTTTGGAATTAAATAAACAAATGAGTATGAGTAAGAGTTCAATTTTAATGTTGATGTCGCGAGAAACAGCCGCACCTTAGTAACAATACTGAATCAATACAGTCGCGCCTTTGCATCGATGCAGGGTAGTGATTCTCTGTGAGCGAATGCAGGAGTGAATGTCCAAGCGGCGAGTTTAAGTAGTCCCGTCAGAGCGAGCAAAACACATTTTAGCACGTGCATTCTCAATTAGGCAGCCTTATACGTTCGAGAAGCCATGCTGCCAAATTGAATACACGCGCTGAAATGTGTTTTGTTCGCTTTGAAGGGACTAAATACTTAAACTCGCCGCTTGGACATTGACTCCTGCGTTCGCTCACCTTTGCTTTTGAAAGAATCACTACCCTGTAGTGATGCTCAATCAAAACAGCGACTGCATTGCAACAAAAAGTAACCATGCGCCAACCAAAAGGTACTAACTTGTAAACAGCAAAGGTGTGAAACTCGATTATATTGCTGATGCGGTCTTCCAGCTCCTGACTCTTCTGGGAGCGGTCGATCGAGTAGTTGAACAGGTCGATATACGCCTCAAGTGAGAACTGGTACATGGGGTCGATCCGGGACAGGTCGTTCAGGGCGAAGAAGAGGACCGACGAGCGCACAGCCACCGGCACGTAGCCCTAGGGTTACAAAATACCCTATAATGTTCGTCTATATCGCGGTTGATAAAGCTTCCGTCACTCTCGCACTTACGAAATATCCAGAAATCAAAAAATATTACATACATACATACATAAACTCACGCCTTCATTCCCAGAGTGGGGTAGGCAGAGCCACAAACTCACCAACAACTCCAAAAACTTGTTGATAATTCTGTGACCACATTTTGCACAACCAGGCTAAGATGTTATCCAGTGTATTAGTGACAGGTTGCAAACCCATCGCCTAACAGCACTACACAGCCTTAAGTCCCTTAGTCGTCTCTTACGACATCCAATGGAAGACATGGAGTGGCAACATTCTAAACCCGGTACCACACGGGCAAAAAAATATTAAACACGTATTTTTTCTTTTTTCAAACAAAAAATTACGAATCTAAACTGCGTTGAAGTTTTGGGTGACAGTTCGGGAGTGGGGGCTCGTGACGTCACAACGCACGCTCCGTATTATTTTCAATAAAAACACGCTTGATGAATATTAGAGGTTGTGTCAAACAGTACTAATTTGTTTACATCTTTGGCAATTTCAATTGACACAGGCTATAGTTAGCCGCCTTCTTTGGTATCAAGGGATAGAAATAGCAAGGCGAAATATAGACAGACACCAAATACGTACCGCTCTAGCAGTATCAATTTCCTTCTCAGTCACTTGCGACGTGATGAGCGCTTCCTTGACCTCCAGCGAGGTCCGCTGCGAGGTCTGCAGCGTGATGAACAACTCCTCGTTCTCGAGGAGGGGCACTTGGGACTCGTACATGATGCGGAGCAGGTCGTTTTCCAGGTCAATCTGGTTGAACAGGAAACGAACAAAGTCGAATTGAAAGGTTCATAATCTTCGTTGAAAATCAATTATTTGGCAGAAACTTACTTATTTTAAGTATTTTCTGAAAAATTACATGTTTTTTTTGCGTTTTCTACAATATGTGAGAAACCTGTATTGGTCAACGATACTTTAATTACATGCAATACTTTAATGTTAACATTAAAATACAACCACAGATGCAGTTTTCTTAATATAAGCTTGCTTATCGTTTCTAAACATATTGTAGGGAAGTTATGATATGGATTTAGATAAAAATATATATTTATTAGTAAATCTGCCGTAATAACACACATTCTGAAAAAAAAGACCGCTATCTATTACGCATTAAAAGACCTCTTTAAACATAGGTCAGACAGACAGACAGACCGACCGACGGACGGACGGACGGACGGACGGCGTAGGCTTAGTAATAAGGTCCCGTTAGACGCCCTTTGGGTACGGAATCCTAAAAGGAAGTTTCCATACAAATACTTTGGGACATTAAGCGGCAATGACATTGAGTCGTCCGCCGCATGTTGCATACAACACGGCCGCAACAGTGTAAAGAACACGGTAGCCGGCCGCATTCGGCGAGCCACAGTCGGAACCGCCCAATTGGGTTATCCCATAATTATATAATGTATAGTGATTCAAAAACCATTTCGAGAAAAAGGGTTGTAGAACCATTCCCTGTTATCAGATTATTTTACAAAATTAGTATTAAATAGTTATTTTAAATGTATCATTTGACATTATTTGACCTCTAATATAACGCTTATTAAAATCGAGACAATTTTTAACTGTATATAAACATGAAAATGTAAGATCTTTAAAAAAATGGAATGATCAAAATATAAGTCCATTTTGGACCCTCCGCCCATAGGATAGTCTGTGGGTGAAATTGTCAAACTTGACGTGATCAGACAAAAACGCACTGTGATGCCAGTCAAAAAAACACTCAATAACGTTTTAAAGAAACTCTCAAACGTTTTAAAGCATGTCTCAAAGAAACCAATTTTGTAGTGACGTCATAACGCCATTTTCTTTAAAAATTTAAATAAATTAATAGACTTATTTAAATGCAAAAAAAACCCCGAAATTAGTGTCTTCAATTAGTCTATTTCATCGAACAAATATATAAAAACTAGGGGTTATTTTTTTTTGGAGAACCCAATTAGGTGACCGATGTAGGCGGACAAACGACGTTCGTTGGACTGAGTAGCTTGAAACAAGTTCGGCGACCGCATTAGGTGAATTAAGTAGTGCAATTACCGCTTTAGAATCCTATTTATTTATTCCCTAGTATCACGTACTTTACCTAGCCTAGCTGCCGTTCACGTTCTTTGCGCGGCACATAAAGCCATCCCTTATTATTCTTGTGTAAGCGTGGCCTCACATGTGGCCTCTTAAAACTGCAGAAGCTTAATTCCTCTTGAACACTCACAAGAGTCTTCTTGTTGGTAGCAATGGTGACGACGAGGGTGTCCTTCATCATCTCCAGCTGCGGCCGCTCCTTGCGCACCACGATGCCGAGGAGCTGTGACGTCAGACCCTCCTCCTTCACGGCGAAGTTCACCATGGTCGTCTTCGTGAGGACCTCGGGGGTGTACGTGGGGTTGCCTAGCAACGAGGGAGTCATTGGGGAATAAAAGTTGAATAAATTTTAAAAATTCAGGATATCCAGTAAATTGACCACATAAGGGCACTTTTACACGTCGGTAATATGCAGTGAATATTAGTGCTTCGGTTAAGACCATGATTGCAGGGAAGAAACAACACAAGCAACCATCAGAAAGTCATTTTATCAATCATAAAATACAATAACAAAATGCAAAAGTTTGTGTGTTAGTTTGTTACTACTTCTCGCTGCAACGACTGGGTGGATTAAGATAAAATTTGGAATGAAGATAGCTTATACCCTGGATTAACACATAGATTAGGTACTTTTCATCGCGGAAAATTTAAAAGCTCCTGAGGGAATAGCGCCCTTCATCTGTACCCTTTGCTTTCTGCCGTCCTATGCCAATACGCAGTAACTAAGATAAAACTCCTGTTGTAATATCAACTATATTTCTAACAAAATAGAATTGAATCTGCTTCGGTGCTCGAATTTAAGATACAGCTTATTGGCTTATGAGGGCAGCTTTACGGTAGTCGTAAAAAAAATCTCACCTAACTTAGTAGTCAAATACATCTTAAACGCCTGATTGTACGGCACCATCTTCTCGTTGAACTTGATGACCATCGACGTGCCGATCTTCACGATGGCCTTGTCCAGGATGGGCGCGATGGAGGGGTCCAGGATCTCCCCAACACCTTGGACGATGATTGGCTGCCCGCTGGTCAGGCAGCTTTCCATTATTTTCAAGTAGTTCGGCTGTCCAAAGTCTACGATCTGGCGAGGACATTATTATTACTAAAGACCGGATTATAATGCATTTGCATAATTGCATATGCATTTGGGTCAATCAACTTTTCTTTGCGCCTCGTTGCCACGGTGACGTCTCCTGGTTCACTCTTTAAAATCACGATTTTAAAGTATCTAAATATAAATCCAACAAACATCAGTTTTTTTGGCAATTACAAGCCCATTCTGTTATGGGTTTTCTTCCAAGCGTATTAGTAGTCTATATTATAACCATTTTTCTAAGAAACTCTATCAATGTTTTCTCCTGGCTTACGGGACAGAATAACAGCAACAAAAAGTTGATCCACCCATTTGCATATTTAAGCCATCCACAGCGGTAATAGCATATTATACTTAAGATCTAGTTATGATGCATATTATGGATGCATTCACAATATTGATAGTTTTATTAATGGGACGGCAGAACTTTTGCCGTAAACTATAAGTGCTAACATAGCACCAAGTTCAAATTCTGCCCAGTTACCTCAGTGGATGTGGAGCGATCCTATTCCACTTATAAATAATATTGAATGATCGACGACACAATCTTACTACGAACATTTGGAACAATACTTGATTGTTCACGTTAACTAAAATATGACAAATTTGTAATTTTACATCACAAGTATGTAAAATTAACATTAGCATTACAATTTTTAATAATTGTTATGTAATATAATGCTATGTTACTTCACCTATTATCGTCTATCAATAGATAATTTACTAATTATACGCAGATTTTGAAATAAAAAAAATAAAATTTCTTTTTTTCTTTTTTTGATTCCTAATACTTTATTAATTTTGCATATTTTACGTATTTTCATGCATATTTCAAGCATTTTCCATGCATATTTGCATGCATATAACGAGCTTTTTATGTTGCATATAATCCGGTCTTTAATTATTACTATCCAGATATTTATTATTTTTTCTGTAAATTAGGTTTTTTATTATAAACATTCAAATATACAAGTAAAACATGAATACTAATACAAAAAAAAACATTATAAAAACTTAACCTACCAGTGCCGCCGGCGGCGGAGCAGGGCTCAAGCTACCGGTGGTTAGAGCTGCAGACAGAGGATCCTCACAATGCGTGGTTCGACCAACCGACAATGGTCGGAGATTGTTCTAGAAGCCAGCGTCCAAACCTGTATGTCGTTCTTCTCTTCGAGGCGCGAGATCCAGATGAGCGCCTGGCTCTGAGGGTCCACAGCGAGAGGCCAGCGCGTGGCGCGCACCACTATGATGCCATTCTCAGCGCTGAAGTTGTCATCTACAACGCATAACCGTCAATATCAGCAGAGGCCGTAATTCTCGTAGCACTTTTGAGCTGTCATAGGGACTTCTCGTCTATCGATAAAAATACAGAATACAATTTTAAAAAATGACTCCGAGTAGAAGTAAACAACAGGCAGTCTTATCGCGGCGGTCTCTTCGAGATCACCTTTGGATACCAACTTTTTGGAAATTTTAAATAGGTATAACATAATAATATTTTACTCTTTCTTATAAATAATTAGTGGATTTCGTATATCTTTTAAACATTTTTCGAAATAAATTGTAACAAGAATTGCTATCGATTGTTTTCATTTACAAATCTCTATTTCACATTTTCAAAAGTTATTTGAAAGAGATCGCTCTTTAGCGATAACTCCGCCTGTTGTTTACCTCTACATTCAATCTTCTTTAATGCGTTGTGTTCTATAATGTATCGATAAAATATGTATATCGGAAGTCGATAAACGAGAAGTCCCTATGACTGCTCGAAAGTGCTACGAAAATTCCGACCTCTGATTATTAGGGTTATAGGAATAGTTTTTATGAAAAAAGCTGCATTTGCAAGGCCATTTTGCGCAGTGTAAGATCAGATCAGATCCCTGTCACAACTTACCTGGCAGCCCCATGCCGTTCCAGTCCCTCAAAGTGGCGTCATCCAGTAAGAAGTACAGCATGCTAAGGTCCATGGTGACAGGCACACCTTCTTGGAATACCTTTATTAAATCAATGATCTAATTAATGATTCTAAATGAATAATCCATTAATTCTATCCATACTAATATTAAAAGATAAAAAAATAAAAGACATGCTTAAATACAAAAGCGCCACAAATCAAAAATAAATATAGTTTGATTTAAAACTTCTGTAAATAGCATTCCGAATTTAAATGCAACACAAACACATTTTGATTTGTGTCGCTTTTGTATTTAAGCAACGATTTATTCAGTAAGTAGGCCGCATGGGCAATTTAACTCGTCAAAAATCTACCAGCACTTCTCAAGAGGAGACCACTGATTATTAACTAAACTGCTAAACGGATTTTAATGAAATTAGGTATGGAGTTAGCTTGACCGTGATATACTGACACAAAATTTCCGGTCATTTGTACCAAGTATGGCGACCAATTTGTAAATTTTTTTGTATTTTCCGATAGTCGATGAAAAAAGAAATATTTCGAACGTAGTCAAAATTTCAAGTTACCTAGATGAAATTTAATAAAGTGATCGCGGGTCAAAGAGCAACCCGAGTAAACTTGTGTTGTTTTCGGAAATTATGTGGAATTTCCCATAAAAATATTTGGTTATAGTATTCCTTAAGTGTGTGTGTGTGTGTGTGTGTGTGTGTGTGTAAGGCGTCACGGGGCAAGTGTTTACGCGATTTAATTAAGTGTTAGTGTCCACCACGGTTAGGAATGTTTCCCTAGCAATTACTTATTTTAGTCACACTTGATCCCAGTTTACGGAAACGCCCTTAATTGGAGGACAATTAAGCATAATTATAATTCCGATCATTAGTTTTATGAGGTAACGGGCTACAGGACATAGGTCGGAATGGGTCAAATTTAACTTGCAAGATTTCATAACAGACACCGGTACACAAACTAAAAAAAATCTTGTAAATGACACTAATCGAGTATTTCGTTGATGATTATATTTTAATCCCCCTACTAATAAATTTAAGTAACGGTGGTATAGCTATACAATGTTTTGTCCTTATCTATCATTATATCATTTGAACTTGACAGACAAGGACAGAAGAATGGGTACTTCCACTCCGACCAACTAAACTGATCAACTGTTCAAAATTTGTACCATTGATATGAGGTAGGTTTAGGTTATGTTAGACCTATACATTGTATAGCAATACCACCGTTACTCAACGTTTATTAGTAAGGGGCTAAGTGAATATTGGTTAATAAAACACGCAATTTCTCTCAGTGAAGGAATTAATAATTGAATGAATGAATGCATGAACGGTACCTCGTTAAACCAATCGCCCATAAGGTCCTCGCGGTAATCGGACACGAAGGGTCCCAGGTAGGCCACGAACCCGGTCGCGATCAGGCAGTCCCCTGGCAGGTTTTCGAACTCCTTGTCCAGGCGCTGCACGGTCAACTCCCAGCGCTCGCGCTCGCCTGGATCACAGAGCTACGTACAGTGGGTAGCCAAATTAACAAGGTTATATATTTTGCTGGTTAACGTTTTCAAGACTCGACGATAATAGGGGTGTGTCCTCGGTAAAAAAAAACTAATTAGTCCGCGTCAGTAAGATTATCAAAAAATATTGAACACGTATTTTTTGCTTTATCAAATCAAGCTGCAAGAGCCGCGCCTTTGCTTCCAACTCCTCCTCCCTGATCTTCTCGTACTCCACCTGGAGCCGCGCCAGGATCTCGCTCAGCTCCAACTAACCTGATAGTCCAGTGATCAACGCTTCAGCCTTCTCGAGCTTCAGCTGCAAGAGCCGCGCCTTCGCCCCCAACTCCTCCTCCCCGATCTTCTCGTACTCCACCTGGAGCCGCGCCAGGATCTCGCTCAGCTCCAACTAACCTGATAGTCCAGTGATCAACGCTTCAGCCCTCTCGAGTTTCAGCTGCAAGAGCCGCGCCTTCGCCCCCAACTCCTCCTCCCTGATCTTCTCATACTCCACCTGGAGCCGCGCCAGCATCTCACTCAGCTCCTTCAACTAACCTGACAGTCCAGTGATCAGCGCCTCCGCCCTCTCGAGCTTCAGCTGCAAGAGCCGCACCTTCGCCCCCAACTCCTCCTCCCTGATCTTCTCATACTCCACCTGGAGCCGCGCCAGCATCTCACTCAGCTCCTTCAACTAACCTGACAGTCCAGTGATCAACGCTTCAGCCCTCTCGAGCTTCAGCTGCAAGAGCCGCGCCTTCGCCTCCAGCTCCTCCTTCTCCCTGATCTTCTCGTCGTACTCCGCCTGGAGCCGCGCCAGCATCTCGCTTAGCTCCTTCAACTTGGCGCGCGCCTCGGCTAGAATCTGCTGCTTCATTCGAAGGGATTCCAAGGCTTCTTCTAGACGTTCCTTTTTAGGTTTCACTATTCTGTGGAAGTAGTAGGGGCAAAACAAAATAAAAAAATACACACAAACAATGCTGGGGGCGGTCACTCGTATATAGGAAAAGCATCGATAATTGAGTTCATCGATATATGCGATCCCTAGCTGTCATTTAATTTTGCCCCGTATATTCGGAGGACTTTTAATAAACAATGATTTTGCCCCACTCTCACTTGTAGACTTTGCCGTATTTCTCGATGGCGCGCACCCAGAGGCAGAGCGACTTGGCGGCCGCGGACACCGTGCCCACCTAAATAAAATATCATTATAAATATCAGGGGACAGTGTCACACCAATTGACCTAGTCCCAAACTAAGCTCTAGGCTTGAACTATGTGTACTAGACAAAGATATAAATACTTAAATAGAGAAATACACTGGATAACATCTTAGCATGGTTGTGCAAAATGTGGTCACAGAATTATCAACACGTTTTTGGAGTTGTTGGTGAGTCTGTGGCTCTGCCTACCCCACTCTGGGAATGAAGGCGTGAGTTTATCTATGTATGTATGTAAATAGAGAAATATATACTTAAATTCATAGAAAACATCCATGACTCAGGAACAAATATTCGCGCTCATCACACAAATATCTTCCCTTACCGGAATTTGAACCCAGGACCGCTAGCTTCGTAGGCAGGGTCACTACCAACTAGGCCAGCGCGTCGTCAAAATAAATGCGTCGTATTATAAATGTAATAGTAAATATTAGAGGGCAACGCCACACAATATCGGTGATACTGATACTGCTAAACAGCATAACTAACAAAATGATTAAAGAGTAAAATGCACATTACTGTCTTAATAAAAAGTTGAATTTTGCTCTTGATTAAAAAGTTTACTTGTGCGGTGTTGCAGTTTCACCGACGACAAGTTGAACTAGTCCCAGACTAATACCCGTATTCACAAACGTCACTATGAGGCCTCATAGTGCTCACGAACGCACAGGGTGGTTCAAATCGTCTCATAACCCCTCGAGCGGCAAGAAAACTATAGTTAGTTTAAATTTGAAATTTGAGTTCATGTCATAAAGTATAAATTGTTTTCGACAGCAGCCGTTATACCGTTGCTTGCCACTCGAAGGGATAAACAATAGGTCGGTCAAAAAGGACCAATTACAAAGCTGTATTGAACGCAGTGCGTTTACACAGTGAAGGATCCCTTGAGTATTGTTTGTGAATAAGGGTGTAAGCTCATGTATTCATTTGTACAACACAAAACCATTCTTCGATTTCAAGACAATACTTTAGATTATTATAAAACACGATAATAGTAATCAGCAAACGTCGTTATCATAGGAGCAAAAACCATTTGACAGTACTGAAAGATTATGACTAATAGGCAATAACAGAAGTGACACTGGTATTGAGAAACGTTTATACCTAGGTACGTGTTCAAAATGTATCAATTTTCATTCTAATATTTTACCTCTGTACTTGACTTGATTAGTAGTACATATTTAAAAAGATTAGCTACGCAATCCTACACGTCAACCTTTTCAGTCACTTTTGGTATGTACAAAAATATATCTAAATTAAATTTGAGTTCAAATGGAAAACATATATTTAAAAAGTCAAAACTAGTTTCGGAGTAAAATACTGGATTTGATATAATAAAAAAAAAAAAAAAACAAGTTGACGCGTTGACTTATAGGTAAGCGTTAACTCAGTGCAAGACAAGTTTTGATTGACCTTTTCATTGAACACTTCGTGCTAGATATGAAGATCTTCTTAGAGGCTAATAATGTATAGGCAGAATATTCCGTTTATACTAAACAGACATTCTGTTATGTGTTCTTTAATAGATTTGTCTTTGCTCCCGCGATAAAGACGTTTGGTAATAAGGGCGCCATTGGACGCTCGGCGTAATCTTAAAAAGTTGGGCTCACGATCTCAGGATCGAAGTCGGGCTTGACGGTGTAGGTGCCGATCTTCTTGAGCGTCTTGTCGGAGATGTTGTCCTTGTCGAACTCCCGCAGCCGGTCCAGGAAGTACTGGTCTCCGAGCTGCCGCTTCGCCTCTGGCCACGTCGGCTCTTTCTGTGGGTAACGATAGGCTATTGGCCCCTCTACACGTCTGCGGGTCATGGGCGTGCGTAAGGGACGGAGCAATACGTAAGAGTGATTTGCAAGAATATGTCGCTCACTCTAAGGTACTTTATAAATGCGTCCCTTACGCACTTCCATTATCCGCAGACATGTAGAGAGACCATAAGAGGATCGTGAACCGACGCTTAGCTGCCAGCTCCGAGCTATAATGTTTCTCACCCCCTAAAATAAATCAAGTCCGATTTCCGCGATGTTTTTGTCTTTTTCAAAATTATTTCAAAAAATAAAGAAAATATTCGAGAACGATTTCAGATACAAACTAAGCTCTAGCCTTGTACTAAGGGTATTTGACAACGATAAACATTAATATGTAGAGAAATACATACTGAAACATACTTTAACCCTTTGAACGCCAAGAACCACTAAAGTGGTCGTGTACTGTCGTGCCTACCACGCCATCGACCCATATAGTGGTCACAGATACAGTGCAAAATAGACCCGAGTATTTGTGACTTAAGGTTGACATTCGCTGTGGTTTTAAGCTGTCATTGGCGTGTGAGGACGACGTTTGTAACAAGTCAAAGACGTTCAAAAGGTTAATACATTAAAAAAAACATCTAATATTCAGAACACAAACATTTGCCCATACCAGGAATCGAACCCGGGAACGCTAGCTTTGTAAGCAGAGTCACTGCATACTAGGCTAACGTTTCGTCTAAATATTTTTTAATGCGCTGTAATGGCGCTGTAATTGGTTGTCTTTGGGTGTAATCACTCTATTGTCAGGTTGGCAGGCTTGGCTTTCAGGATTTTCATGTAATTTAATCATGAAAATCTAACATTAATTAAGTGATTCTAACCTAAATGGCACTTCTCACCTGTCAAACACGATGACAAAGATGGAATACTTTCCTGCGACTTTCCTTGTCTGGATACACGAGTATAACCGACTAAACCCGATTAACATTACACGGCCAAAATACGTACGGTCATGAGCGTTAATTTGGGACCCATTTAAAGAAAAATATGCTTGAAGTCGTCAATGTCATTAGAGATGTCAAGTCATTTGTAACTTCTAGGAAACTCAACCTTATTGTTGTAGAATGTCAGATTGACTTCGGACCTAAGGCGGGTACCAAATTTAATCTCGTGACTGTACAGTCAACCAATTTGATTCCTAGGCCACTATTGACTTTGTCAATGTGACGTTGTAAACCAAATCATAAGAAGTCTGTAACGTTTGGTTGTCAACGTCACTTTAACATGGTCCATAGTGGCCTAGAAATCAAATTGGTTGACTGTACAGTGACAAGTGGCTCAACAATCCCGGGTGAACTAGTGACTGTACATGATATGTGAGGAAGCCGTAACTGCGTTTATTATATTCGCGTAACGACACCATGCTGGGTTTAAGTGTTAACTTAGGATAGGGTTACCTGCAGTAAAATGAGCACTGCCTCCATAACCATCTCGACCTTGTACGGCGGTTTGGCGTAGGACTTCACCTCAGTGATGTCCTTCTTGTTCAGAGCGTCCAGAGCCTGAAAACATATATTGTGCATAATAAAGCCAATGGAATAAAGATAAATTGAAAAGGAAATAATAGTAGATTGTACAACAAGGGCATAAAACAAACAATTTCATCCAAGACTTATGGTATCCAAAATAAAACAGTGATAATGTAAAACAAGTTTCGCAAAGAAAACAACAAATTAATAGTCCAAAACGAGACAAAACCTCTTTTCCGCCGCTTTTTTTTTGTTATTATTCAGTATGAGATTTTTAACTTAGGTCGAACGCAATACTGCGAAGTCATAAGAAACGCTTTATGGTCGAATTCATATAATATTATTCTAACCGTCTGTTTCACAATCGACAAGTAAAGCGTATTTGACAGATAAATTTAGCCCTTTCTCTTTCTTACACTTGAAAATAGACAAGGAGAGAGCCAACTTTAAATGGCAGATAAATGTACTCGTCGATTAAATTGGCGGGTGTCCACAGGTAAAGCCGTCCATAGGTACAGCAACTGCCCCTAATCTCACAATGTTATGAACATTAAAAGTGAAAGTCATCCATATTTGTAATAAAATTAAATATTGCAATTAAATATAAACGAATGAGTATGAGTAAGAGTTGAATTTTAATGTTAATGTCGACTACACAGCTCACTTTCGTCTTACCGTGCTATGAAAACTATGAACCCTGGTCATGATCGTAGCAGGTGGAAAGAAGTGGTCTCTGCCTACCCTTCGGGAAACAGGCGTGACTTAATGAATGTTGCATGCATATTCTCTATTAAAGTATTAGGTACCTTGACAGCTTCGTCGAGCGCCGGCATGGCGCTGGCCAGGTCCCGCATGGCGGCCTCGGCGAGCTTCTTGCACTGCACCTCTTCCTCGGCGGTCTTCTTGCTGCGCGCGGCCACGCTGCGCTGCTGCTCGTCGGCGTTGCGCTGCTGCACGTTGATCACGCCCATGTACTCTATGCACTGCTCCGTGCATTCAGCCACTTGGACCTAGAGGTCACGAGAAACTTGTCAGGTTCATTCAGCTCGATAGCATAAAATCATAAGAGCCTGCCATTTGGCCAAAATATTTTTGGTCAATTTGTATCATTTCTCAAATTTTCGTTTTCCAAAAAGTATTACGTATAATTTATGTTTTATATCTGTGATATCGAAACCGCTTGCTACGTCTATTAGGCAGCGGCTTCACTGAGGCGAAGACGAGCGGAGCTGAGTGGAGCAGAGCTAACTGATTCCACTGAGGCGGAGACGAGCGGAGCTGAGTGGAGTGATTACAATGTAGTAATGCAGTTACGTCTCCTCTCCGCTCTGCTCGTCTCCGCTTGACTGTTTCCATTGAAGCGGAGTGGAGACGAGATGTGAATTTCAACTAACATGATTGGTCAATCCCTACACGTCTCCTCTCCGCTCCGCTCGTCTCCGCCTAAATGGAGCCGCACCCTTAGGTTGGATTACGTTAGGTTAGGTACCGTCACGTGCCGTCTTGTGCAGGTAATGACCGAGCATGGATGCTTCAGACCTGCACAAGATCAGGAGAGAGCCCAGCCCGGTTTGTCATGAGTGCGGCGATCCGGACGACACGGCCCAGCGAAGTGGGATCCGGAGCACAGGGCTCTCTGATCGCTCGCTGCACAGCGTGGTGTCGGCCATGCTGAGCAGTGAGAGGTCGTGGTCGGCGGTCGCCTCCTGCGAGACCATCATCTCGCAGAAGGTGCGGGAGCGCCAGGAGGTATACGCGCACCCACTCTGGCGTAAACGTTTGGGACGAAGGCATAGGCAGTTCACTGCCCGCCTGAACCCCTAGTAGGATCGTGGGGACAGGGTCCCTCAGTATGGTCCTACACGTCTGGGGGAGGGTTTGGAGTGTTAACAGAACCCTCCCTCCTTTGGCGCAGGTGCCAAAGGAATAGAACTTACCACCGAGCAGCAGTGTTCTTATTGTTGAAGCGATCGGTGAAATTACTAGCATAGAGGCATTCCATCTTAGTCCTCATGGTGTGGTGTATTTAATATTAATGTACGTGCTACAAAACTCCTAAGTATGGACTCACCGTGGACGCAGCCAGTTCTTCCGACATTAGTCCGACTAATTTGGTGGTTTCCTCAACTTTCCCCAAACCATTTCTGAGTTTATTGGCCTGTAGGGCGATCTCAATGCGTTTGACCCTAAGCATTCTGAAAAAATCATAATAAATCACCAATTGCGTCGATACTTACGATACGATACTCTTACCGTTATTGCGGCAAATCTTGTTAACTAGATACTGACACATTATTTTTAATCCAGCAAAATCAATGTTACCAGTAACATTTATTTATTTATTAGGGACATTGCTTTGAATCCAGCAGAATCAATTTTGCAAGCTACAATGCTTTGAATTCAGCAAGATCAATCTTGCCAGCTACATTGCTATGAATCCAGCAAGATCAATGATGCCAGGTACAATGCTTTGAATCCAGCAAGATCAATGATGCCAGCTACATTGCTTTGAATCCAGCAAGATCAATGTTGCCAGCTACATTGCTTTGAATCCAGCAAGATCAATGTTGCCAGCTACATTGCTTTGAATCCAGCAAGATCAATGTTGCCAGCTACAATGCTTTGAATCCAGCAAGATCAATGTTGCCAGCTACAATGCTTTGAATCCAGCAAGATCAATGTTGCCAGCTACAATGCTTTTAATCCAACAAGATCAATGTTGCCAGCTACAATGCTTTTAATCCAACAAGATCAATGTTGCCAGCTACAATGCTTTGAATCCGCCAAGATCAATGTTGCCAGCTACAACTCTTTTAATCTAGCAAGATCAATGTTGCCAGCTACAATGCATTTAATCCAGCAAGATCAATATTGCCAGCTACAATGCTTTGAATCCAGCAACATCTATGTTGCCAGCAACAAATGTATGCATGTATGGTTCGTTGCTGGAACTCACTCCTTGTAACCGGAGACCAGCTCCAGGTAGTTGGTGGGCGTGACGTAGTTGGTGCGCCGCATCTCGCGGTACATCTTCGCGGAGAACTTGCCCACGGACGAGTGGATTAGAGACATTATAGATGCCACGGATGCTCGGAGAGAATCCTCACGACTGTCTACTAGGGATTCCTTTCTGCGAACCTTGGGGAAGAAGAATCGAAATATTAGGCATAGAAACGGAATAGAAAAAACAGTGGAAGTGGCATGAGCTTCGCTTAGTATCAGACCTGTTGTCGCCAATACTCAAACTGTCATAAAAACAACACGCCACCATGGAAAATGTTTTTGGTGCGGCTATCGTTTTTACTCCAAAATAGCACAATAAGGCATGCTTCTGGATTTATTTCCTATTTTAGAAACATCGAAATATCGAAATATTGAAATAAGCGATCGCGGGAAAAGTATGGTAGGTTATGCGGAACTCCGCATAACTATGCCACACGTTACACGCCCACTTGACACTTCTACTGTTTTTTCTGTTCTGTGGGCATAGACATATACAGGGTGTCATAAGGGAAAAGGGTGGAGGGATAAGTTCGCCTAGGTAAATTTCAATTCTGTAAATATTGTATTTGATTTTCTGTTTTTTGTACAATAAAGTGTTTACATACATACATACATATATACAGTGCACAAACGAATAGGGATGAAACTAGAGGCAATTTCACAGACAAAAAAAATGTCAAGAAAAATTAGTGTCATTTTGTTTCAAGATTATTTTAAATAAATTATTGATTGCTGTGAGCGTATGAGGTCTATTGAGATTAAATAAACGGGTTTTTAATCCCAGAGCACTTCCCGTGTGAAAAAAAATGAAAAAAATCTAAAAAAAAGCAGAACACGAAAAAAAAAACAGTTTTATTAGCAACACATACTAAAAGACACAATATCTTTGACCGCTCATCAAAAATGTCGTGTTTGCATTAGACACGTCATGTCTTTTATTTATTTTAATTGAATACAATGAGTTAACAAATAATTATAACTAATAATAACATAAGGTAATATGGGTATAGTTTTAAGTAATTTAAGGTATTATCAGGAATTTACAAACAATAAACACATTTTTTTGAATAAAATCCTGTTTTATTTTGTTTGGCGTATTTTTTCGTATTTTTTTTTGACACAGGAAATGCTCTGAGATAAAAAACTGTTTATTTCATCTCAATAAACGTCATATGAGGCGAGATATTTCACAGGGTTCACAGCAAACAAAGATATTTTTTTTTTGATATTATAAATAATAATATAATGACCCCAATTTTTTTGTTGTTGCTGAAACTGCATCTATTTTCATCTCTATTCGTTTGTGCACTTTATTCAGGGACACACTGTATATTATTTCGTATGTACAGAGACGAGAGTTAATTTGTGACCCATTTCAAAAAATAGGCTTGAAGTCGTCAATGTCATTAGAGATGCCAAGTCATTTGTAACTTATAGGAAATTCAACCTTATTGTTGTAGAATGTCAGGTTGACTTTGTACCTAAGGTGGGTACCAAATTAAATCTCGTGACTGTACCTACCTATCACAGAAATATTGATGCGTACTAACCTCCAGGACAATAAATCTTGGCCTCTATGGGTAAAACCATAATAACATGGCCAAAGGACGTACATTAAAAAAAATGCGACGAGTTGAGAACCTTCTTTTTCTTCTTTTTTAGCCTAAGTTAACCTAACCCCCGAGCCCCCGAGCGACGCAAAAAGAAGGGTGTTAATAGTTTGACCGACCTACGTGTGTGCGTGCGTGCGTGCGTGCGTGCAAGCGTGCGTGCGTGCGTGCGTGCCTGTTTGTGTCTGTCTGTGGCAGCGTAGCTCTTAAACGGGTGAACCGATTTGGATGCGGTTTTTTTTCCAGCGGTGGTTCTTAGCTAGGTTTCATGAAAATCCGTTAATCCGGTCACCATTATATCGGGGGTTTTTATCAATATAAAGCCCTCTACGTACTATCCATCCGTGCATCTATCCACGAAACGATAAAGCGTACGCTTGCTGGTCGACAATAATAATTATTATTACCGTGGTGGACTCGCACTAGCGATTTTTTGTCCAACTAGCCCCAAAATTTATGTCTAGCTTGATGGATACGTTGCACGATAGTGCTTACAGCAATATCGGGCCTGACGGTCGGGCGCTGCTGTCCTTCAAGATAGAGTCGCTAACTTTGCACCACTCTTTCTCATACCCGCTTTTTTTCTGACTCTTTTGCGATTCAAGCAGCAAGTCTCTGGAATGCTTTACCTTTGCGTATACAACAAGCTCCTAATAAATATAATTTTAAGGAACAGATTCTTGACTTTTACCTTTCATCTCTCATCACTAGTTTTCTTGTCTAGCCTTAGAAATCATATCATATCAATCATATAATAAATATGTATGTACGTTTACTTATGCCTACTATATTGTAGAATAATAAAACCATTTTTTTTTTCCACATTTAGATAAAGGGAAAGGATTGTCATTTTATTGCACCTACCTACTTTTTGATTTGTTTCACCTTAAGGTTGACTGGTAGAGAATGCTTGTAGCATTAAGTTCGCCTTTTGTACACTGTTTTAATTTTGTGCAATACAGTATTTAAATAAATAAATAGTGCGTAGAGGGCCTAATAGTTATAATGAAATGTGTTGTTGTTACCCTGGGCCCGGTGATGGAGACCAGCAGCTCGAGCCCCTCGAGGAACTTGTAGGCCACCTCGAGCAGCGCCTCGCGCGGCCACTCCAGGAACCAGTTCGTCGTCGTCGCGTTGATCAGCGCCGGGTACTGACGGATGCGGTTCCTAAAGGGTAAGAACATGAGAACAGATCGGTTACCCTAACTGACTAATTCCGCGTAGCAAATTTTCCATTCGCATTTTTACCCATTTTATTTTTTCTCCAATCGCATTTCTTCCCATTGTTTTTTTTTACAATGTGCATGTTTTCTTAATAAAAAATCAATTTCACTGAGTCGAGCCTTTTGCAAAACTAACATAACCTATTTCGATCTATTTCGACTTAATTACAATGAGAAATTTTGCATCCTAAACGGAAAATATGCGATTGCTAAAAATTCACAATGGGGAACAATGCGATCGGAGAAAAATTAAAATGGGGAAAAATGCGACTGGAAAGTTTGCTACACGGAATTAATCAGTTTCAGGAACCTATCTATCTAACCCAGGTCATCGCTATCGTTATTCGCACTGCCAAGGAGTGGATTGCTCTCTCTGCGTCTATATTCCCGGAATCGTATAACCTTGGTGTTTTCAATAGGCTATTTTCTGGGTAAACTTGTAGGATAATCGACCTTGTCGTTACTTAACATCAAGTGAGACTAGGTCAAACGTAAACCCATTTAGGTAATAAAAAAATATATTTATAAAAAGCCTTTTTAACAGGGTCAAACAATGAACGAATTAAGATCACTTTTTTTTTTAGTCATGCTGTTACAACTTATACAATATTACTTGAACTGTTCTAAGAAGTAGACCAATTATGAGGACCATATATTTATAGGCTATATATATGATGGTAACAATAAAGAGGTGCGGAGAGGTGGTGTAGTGGCTTAAGGAGGCGACTCGTTTGTATGGTTATTTTTATCTTCACCATCGTCATAGGGTGGGTTTAGACCAAACGAGCGAATGCTCTAGAACATGTTTTGTCTTTATTTTTACAACGTAAACGTACGAGATAATGCCATAGAATTCTTGTTGTCTAAACCCATCCTAAGGGCCTGTTTCACAATCGACAAGTAAATTTATGTTTGAGATATGCTTTACTTGCCGATTGTGAAACAGGCCCTACTAAGGCTGTTTACCGGAACTGCTCGCCGATCGGGCTGAAGCAGAGCACGATGTGCAGCGCCGCGCGCACGCGGTCCACGAGGAACAGGTACACCGCCTCCGCCGTCTGCATGATGTTCGCGGTCTTCATCGGCTTCTCGAGGGAGCTCTTTATCTGTGGGAATAATACATTATTGTCTAGGCAGGGAAGTAGGCAATTGCTGTTCCTGCCAAGGCAAATATAGTGCTTTTCTCAAAAATTGCAAGAAAAAAATTGTCTTCATCGCTTGATCTCATTTTTTGAATTGCATACAAACAGAAACTTCACGTGAAAAAACCATCATTCTTTACCGCCTTTTTGTTTATGACAAGGAGAAACGTAAGGTTTATTTAAAAAAAAACAAGCTATTCCAAACACAGATAAAAGAGTTATGTTTCGAATAAAATATGGATGTATAAGACCTGTGCCCTCATTTTATTTTGGCCCTTTTCACGTTTTAAAAAGTTACACGCTAGATAATAATGGAATTTGTATGCAACATTGCGGGCTTGTGTAGCGAGCACGCAATGTTTTTTTTTATTAATTTGAGAACTATCAGTAAACTATGTACTTCGCGTCTCAATATGTAGATAGTAACATCAACATTTCCGGACATTTTTGACAAAATTAATATAAGTTCCTGAATTTTGTTGCCGACTATACTTATTTATGTAGTCTGTGCAGATTGAAATTGGCAAAGATGTAAACAACCAAACGAACCAATTTAGCATTATTACTCGATAATCACGTGCTTTTAAAGATCAAGTGAGGTCTTAGCGATGATTTATACACTTGATCTTTACTTTCACATTAAGTTTAAGATTAAATAACTATGAATTATACGATATTTTAAATAAAAACACGTTTGATGAATATTTGAGGTTATGTGTCAAACAGTACTAATTTGTTTACATCTTTGGCAATTTCAATTGACACAGACTATACAGTGATGTTATGCTTGTCGAGACCAAGCTATAACGACTCCTAATTTGACGGGTTTCTATATAAAAGGCTGGAGGGGGGAACAGAACATCTTAACATCTGTATACAATAAATAAAATATCACGACATATTCAGTTCAGTTCACGATAATCTGAAAAAGTACTGAAAGGATTTTCATCCGATTTTAATAATGGAGCAATATTTTCATTTTATAATTATCTTGAGGTGTATCCACATTATGGTTATCGATTATCATTATAGTGACGTAATTTGTACCCGTGAGCCGCCCATTAGTGAGTATATATAAAAGTGACTCACATCCTCGAATTCATCAGGCTTGAACAGGTTGGTGACTTCACCGCTGCTCAGCAGGTTGTTGACAATCTCGGTGAACGCCTCGTCGGCGATCTGCGTGTCCGAGAATATGAACGTCGTCTTCTTATTGTCCACGCCGCACGCAGTGTACAATGTCTGTGGAACCCCTGGTTATTGTTATGCGTTCAAAGAATTTATTACATGAAGTACGGGAGTATTGTGTTTTGATTCCATAAAAACCACGGCAAAGAAAAAACAGTGGAAGAGCCATGAGCATCGCTTAGTATCAGACCTGTTGTCGCCAATACTCAAACTCCACCATGGAAAATAATCAATCTTTTTTACATTCCAAAATAGCACAATGAAAGTGAAATGAAGAACTTAATTTTCTGCTGCTATTTTAATCTATATTCGGTCTTATTTGCACATACAAAAGGGCGACATCTACGATATGAAGGCAGAAGCAATTGAAATAGGTGGCGAGAGTGACAGTGATTGACTATGAATAAATTGTCATTATTCATTTGTTATTTTTCCTAAAAAAGCCGAAAAAAAACGGAAAAAAAAGAAATATTCATAAATTTCCGAAAAAAACATTTATTTTTTCCGACATTTTCAACGCTAAACATCAGTGGATTGTGAAAGGAGTTTTTCAGCTCATAAGTTTATTTTCGATGTGAAAGGAACCACAGAAAATTAAGAAAAATAACTGTTTATTGAGTAATTAAATTTAATCTTTGAAGTCATGTCCAAATTCTTGCGCGTAATGACGCCAACATGTCTGATCTCTGTTAACCCTTAATAAGGCCCCGTTAAAGTAAAAATACTAGACCAAAATTTCAGCTTATTGTAATGTGGTCAATATAGAGCCTCTGCCTTATTAAGGGTTAATGACCGAGCGCCTAGTCGCCAGTCGGGATTTAGTTCCATTTTTAACCCCCGACGCAAAAAAGAGGGGTGTTATAAGTTTGACGTGTAAGTGTGTGTGTGTGTGTGTGTGTGCTTGTGTGTGTGTGTGTGTCTGTCTGTGGCATCGTAGCTCTTAAACGGATGAACCGATTTGGATGCGGTTTTTTTTATTTGAAAGCAGGTTTTCTAGCGGTGGTTCTTAGACATTTTATATCGAAATCGGTTCAGCCGTTTTTGAAGTATTGAACTTTGAAATGTCAATGTCGGGGGTTTTCCAACATTTTGTTGGTTAGGTTATTACATTCTAGACAGATACTTTTGTCTAGACGTTATACCTTAAGATCTTCCTTAAAGTCTTTGACTCCGTAGGTCTTCGTCACCACAACTTGGAATGAATTGCATTCGCAAATGTAGGCCGCCACGCGAGTCAAACTCTGCCGGCCGGAGCCGCCTGAGTTCAACAAATTATTTAATTATAATTATCGTTGTTTATCTATATATATAAAAGGCAAACCTGACTGACTTATATATCAACGCACAGCCGAAACTACTGTACCTAGAAACTTGAAATTTGGTACAGGGGTTCCTTTCATGATGTAAGTGAGCACTAAGAAAGGATTTTCCGAAAATCGACCCCCAACGGTAAGAAATGGGGGGAGTAGCGGGAAACTAATTCTACGCGTACGAAGTCGCGGGCGTCCTCTAGTTGTTAATAAACAACGATAGATGGCGTCAGCATACCCTCCGAGTATGAAAAACGCAAGCGATCACTAATTTCGTGGGTCTTAAGTAGGGTCTTGGTGGCAAAAGCGGTAATGCGCCTTATTTTTTTTTTGTTTTGGTAATAATTTTCATACGAAACTAATTATCATTATTAGCAATATCTCGAAAACCGTGCAACTTTTACTGAGGTCATGTTAGGCTGGTTTGGTAGGTCTAGGGGTGGGCTATCTCCGGTGTCAGGGTTACGTGTCAATTATGGGACACCTGTAGATCCCGAGTCAATAAAAGAGACGCAATTATATTAATACTAGCGACCCGCCCTCGCTTCGCTTCGGTTAATATGAGTTAAAATATCCCAAGTTCATCTGGAATATATACCTACTTTTTAAATGGTGAAAGAATTTTTAGAGAGGTGGAGATTCAATTCAATTTGGCAGCATGGCTTCTTGAACGTATAAGGCTGCCTAATTGAGAATGCACGCGCTAAAATGTGTTTTGCTCGCTCTGACGGGACTACCTTAACTCGTCGCTTGGACATTCACTCCTGCATTCGCTCACCTTTGCTTTTGAGAGAATCACTACCCAGGTCTAAGGCCGCAACTTTGAATGTTTGACCTTGTGACTTGTTAATTGTCGTTGAAAACGATAAGTTTACAGGAAATTGCAGGTGTTTAAACTGGAAAGGTAGATCCGTTGGTATTAATGGAATCCGGGGAAACAAAACGACTTCTCCAGCCGCACATCCAGTCAGTATTGTGCACTTTATTATCAACTTTTTAAAGATGTTACTTGCACCTTTACAACACGATATTAAAATAAGAAAAATGGAGATTTATCCCTTAAATCCACAAAATTAAATAAAAAACACTACCTCTCGTTGGTAACCTCATATTAAAAAAAATCACTTTGGGAAAAAACTTACGCCAGCCAGGCTATGCCAAAAGCATAAGAGTAAAATTTACAAATAATAATTGATTTACCTATACATATATTAATTCATTTACCTATAAATTTATTTACCTACACACTATGAAAAACCGGCCAAGTGCGACTCGGACTTGCGCACGAAGTCCGTACCATTATCTATAAAAAAACATGTTTGTTGTACGGCCCCCCTTAAATATTATTTTATTTTTATTTAATTTATTTACTACTTAATATTTTGAGAATATTTCAAGCGTCTACCTGTTGCCGTTATTAATATCGAGCAAGAAATGCCAAAAAAATCACGTTTGTTGTATGAGAGCCCCCCTTAAATATCTATTTTATTCTGTTTTTAGTATTTGTTGTTATAGCGGCAGCAGAAATACATCATCTGTGAAAATTTCAACTGTCTAACTACCACGGTTCACGGTTCGGTTCACGGCCTGGTGACAGACAGGCAGAAGGATAGACAGACAGACGGACAGTGGATTCTTAGTAATAGCCTAGGGTCCCGTTTTTACCCTTCGTGTACGGAACCCTTAAAAGGAAAAACAACATAAAAATAACTTTTAATCAAGACCTAAACTCAATCTAACTACCTACCGATTTCCCGAATTTAATAATATGAATAAATTAACAGGAGGGCTCCGGTACAGCTATCGCTTCAAAAAAAATCTTACTTTAGGGCGAAGCGCGGCACGGCAGCCAGCGCTGCAGCGGCGCCCGGGCGCCCGGCCAACCGTTTCGATAATTTAGATTTGGGTTGCGCGTAATTTTGAATCTACTATATCTTCTAAAGTATTTATTTAATTAATATAGTGTAAAGGACCATTTTTATCTGCATTAAATACCCAAGATAACTAACGTATTTATTTGGATAAGGATAAATCGGAATCGGAGAATATAGCTTCGCAAATAACCTAAGATTTTTTAATAAATTTTTAAAGATAAAAATGGTTACTGTGTGTTAACCTTAGGAGTTAGACATATGCCATCGCGGACTTTTCTCTAGATTTTTTGAAGATCTGCAATTCTTCAGTACATTATTTTGATATATCTCTTAAGGTTTAGCCAGCGTAAGCTATGTAAGCGCCCGAAAATTGATTTTTTGACGACTTGGTAAGAAAACATTGAGTTTTCTCAACTATATCAAAACTTAATTAGATTAAATTGTGCCTATAAACCTTCCTCTTGAATCACTCTATCTATTAAAAAAAACCGCATCGAAATCCGTTGCGTAGTTTTAAAGATCTAAGCATACATAGGGACAGACAGACAGACAGACAGCGGGAAGCGACTTTGTTTTATACTATGTAGTGATTATTAGTATTAATTGATCGCTGACTACTCGCTTCTCTCTCATTTGCTGTGAGACAAGTGCCCTAGAGTAGAAAGAAACAGTTAACTAACCGATTCCAACGCACAGCATATTCCCTCGTTGCTGCGAGAGGACACGCACGATGCGCACAATGTGCTCGATGGCGTCCTTGAACAGCACCAGGTCCATCTTCACCACGCCGGGACAGCTGTTGTACTCCTCCATTTGGTTCGTGATGTACCTTTACACGTGCAAATACTCATGTCATAAGGAAGGATCGGAAAAACGACCGTCATTTTGAAAACATAACCCTGTTCCGTATAGCAGAGACTTCCTTGATATTAATTAAAAATATTATTAGGTATTTTATAGATTTATTATACAATAATTTATATGTACTTAGCGACATTTTTATTAATGAATGACACCGAAATGTTAATTAGAAAACACAAACACACATACAAACAGTAAACCAATGTCAACGATTGCCCCAATGTCCTGCGTAAACTGTGAACAAACTTTTTCGACTCATAAATAGGTTCTAAATTCACGTCGTTATGGAATAACAGGCAAAAATAAAAATAAAAACACATTCTTTTTGATTGGCGAAAGTGGTTTTTTCCCATAACCATTATGGTTTTATTCATTAATAATATTGTTGCTGAATACATATAAAGAATGGTATAATAAATGTAAAATACCTAATAATATTTTTTTCACTTCTCATGCTCTTAAAATGTTACTTTAGTCTCTGCACATCGGGACTAAAGTTCCTTTTTTAATCTCTAGGGATTAAATTAAAATTGTTTTAATTTACTTTGGAATCCCCTAAACATCCAATCATGGTGTTTGTGAATGGAGGATTTATTGCTATTTTCAAACTTTTTGTACAGACCACAGAATAAAGACTAAAGGCATAGAAGCCGTGCAATAAGATGAAC
Source organism: Acleris cristana (assembly GCA_948252455.1). NCBI lineage: Eukaryota > Metazoa > Arthropoda > Insecta > Lepidoptera > Tortricidae > Acleris > Acleris cristana. Next base: position 16,279,471 of record OX411781.1, on the reverse strand, counting down.
GTTGCACTAGCTACTTGTCTCTACTTTATAGATTACATTTTGATAAGAGGAAAAGAAACAAAACCTAGGTGTCTTTTCTTCTTTAATCTGTCATGATCTGGCGTTACTTTCTTCCACACTGGTGCTTAAAGGTCCAAATCACGCCTTATGACGATCTCTTTCCAACTCACTATGAAAACCATAAGTAAAAAGAAGTCAACCATAATGTATTTTCTGTCTATTTAGTACGGTTTCTATGCCTCTAGTTTTTATTCTGTGGTGTAGACAATTTTTAGCGCGTGGAAATAACCTCAAAATGACAACTGTGAAAAAATATAAAATAAAAATGATTTAATTTCGTGAAACACGATTAATGATTACGAATATGAATATATTTAATTATATTAAGGATGAATTCATTTTATTATGCTTGGTCCAATTAGTTTTAAAATAGTTTTCAAGTTTGAACCTGTTGGCTAAATATGCAAGCATTTAAAGCGGCACTTCACAAAAAAAATAGAAAAGAATAGAAAAAAACCGCGGAACAAATTTGTAAGAAACTTTCTTATAATCAATTTTATAAAAATGTGTATAGAACTTCGTCAGTGCTGGATTGAGCAAGCACGGGGTCCGTAGCAAATTCTATAAAGAGACCCCTGGGTTTGTTTTAGGTTACAGGTTGTGGCGGGCTTTTTTCCGCAACTGAGCGACTTACTGCCGCACTCAGAGACGTCAATTAAATTTAATGCATTATTAAAGTGGCTGCTGTCACTTTCTTTGCTATAGCAATAGAATAAGACAACACGTCACTAAACAAGCGTTAAATTTAATTGACGTCTCTAAGTACGGCAGTTAGATATGCACCTATTTTGCGTGGGTGTTTGTTTTAGGTTATTCTGGTGGGTTATTCGACTGGATTATTCATCTTATCGTTAACCCTGATGCATAATAATATGAGTACACGCATACGCATACTGATGTAAGTACTAGCATTTTAGAGTTTAGACGTGGATGCGCAGGGCCCGTAGCATTTGCTAATCTTGCTAGGTACGTGGCTAATCCCGCACTGAACGTTGTTTTTTTTTCCTCGCATTCAAAGTGAAAAGTAGAGTGTTTAACGCAAGACTAAACAACCATAATGACACTCGAACTATAGCCACTCTCGCTCGCTGGCTCGCTCGCTGGCTAAACATCTCGTGTCATTATGGCTCTATGTTTAATTCTCTATGGAAGTCTCTCCTGTACGGAACAGGGTTATGTGTTCAAAATGACGGGCGTTTTTCCGATCCTTGCTCATAAGAATAGAGCAGAGACCACAGGCAAGGCAAGACGAGAGTTAAAATAAAAAAAGTGAGATCTGAGGACTAAGGTGCGCACAATATGCTCGATTTCCTTGAACAGCACCAGAGTGCTTATTGTCTAACGCACTCGCAATCACGATCATTTTCATTTTGAAAATCGAAGGCTTGTCTGCATACAAAATGAAAACAATTGCTCCACTTTGAAGCCGGTTGCGATTGCGAGTGCGTTATGGGGCTTCTAAACGGGCCATATTTTCACTGCAAGATGTGGCCGGCAACTATTGGTGTCTTTTTCTAACATACGAGTAAGAGAGGGACACCAATAGTTGCCGGCCACATATTGCAGTGAAAATATGACCCGTTTAGAAGCCCCTTTAGACAATAGCCCCTCAGGTCCATCTTGACCACTCCGGGACAGCTTTACACGTGTAAATACCGATAAGTATATTTTTTACGAGAATTGAAAGTTCGCCGGCCCATTCTTACCAAAAACGTCCAATACCATAGATAAGTTACTAAGCACCAGGCAAGTGTTACAAGTAGATTCGATATACGAACTTACTTCCGCAACAACGCCGCGTCGTTGAGGTCGTCGTAGACCTCGAAGGGGTTGAGGAAGTGGCCGAAGATCGGCGCCGTCTTGGAGGGGCACACCGCGTGGAACGTCAGCTCGAAGTGCTTGCCCAGCTGGTCGCCCATGTGGCCCATGAACCAGTCGCGGTCCCTGCCCACACATTGTCATACAAACAGTGGAGATCCCTTGTAAAATAACTTGTAAAGTTAATTTGTGACCCATTTCATTAATAATAGGCTTGAAGTCGCCAATTTCATTAGAGATGCCAAATCATTTGTAACTTATAGTAAACTCAACTTTATTGTTGTAGAACAGGGGTCGCCAAACTACGGCCCGCGGGCCAAGTCCGGCCCGCGAGCTCTTCTAATGCCCGCGGAAAGAAAGCGGGAGAGCCCACACACACGTTTTGTAATTAATCACAAATGAGACCGCTGGGATTTATTTAAGAGTAGTAACAAACAAACACGGTGGGCTAATTATGAGGCAATGGAAAAATTTGTATCAGTGCGAGAATATTAATTATGATTTCCTGATAACCAGCCATGAAACCAAAGTCTTGGCCCGCACGAATTTATATTATGTGCAGTGTGGCCCTTGAATCAAAAAGTTTGAAGACCCCTGCTGGAGAATGTCAGATTGACTTTGGACCTAAGGTGGGTAAGTTCTTGACTGTACGATGGTAAGTTGGCAAGAGTTTGGAAGAAAATGATGGCGCGGCGCTGCTGTTTGGAGTGAAATCGGCAACATGAACCAGTTTTGGAAATGTCATGATTGCCACATTTCAAGTTTAAAATTCAGAAATTCGCAAAAGTTTTCCATGCCTGTCCTTACAAGCGGAATGGGCTCCACTGAGGCGGAGCTGTGCCAATAACCAATAGAAGGCGCATGCGGTCATGTCGAGCGTTCTATTGGTTAATATTGGCACGGCTCCGCTCGACTCCGCTCATCTCCGCTCATCTCCGCCTAAGTGGAGCCGCACCCTTAGCCTAGCATGGAGCAAAAGAAAAACAGACATGACCTATTTTATCTATGGTAGCGCCTATCCATCCTACATACATACATACATTAAATCACGCCTGTTTCCCAGAGGGGTAGGCACAGACCACTTCTTTCCACCTGCTACAATCTTGACAAATCTCTTTCGCTTCTTCCACATTCATACATCGAGTCATGCACGCACGTCTGTTTCGGGTACTTAAAATTCGGCCAGTATTTCTCCGATTTGATTCGAAAAAGTACGCCTAGGGCGGCCTCTTCCGACCCTTCCACTTTCGCTCTGTAAGTATATCTCTTTCGTCAATCTTCTTTCATCCATCCTTTCCAAATGACCGAACCATCGAAGCATGCCCTTTTCAATCTTAGTCACTACATCTTCTTTTAGTCCACATTTGTTTTTTTTTTCATCCTATTGTTTTGTTTTATTGTTTGTGACCGTACCTACAGATGAAATACGTCGCATAATTCACTACATCTGTATACATGCTCGTAATACTCACTTCTCCTCTGTAAGGCGATCGCCGAACACGCGGAAGCACTCGCAGATCCAAAGCCGGAGGAAACGCGGCTTTGTGTTATGGTAGTCTTTGTTGCTGCGAAGAAGACCCTGACGAAGCCGAAGGTCATAGTCAATACATTAGGTCAGGACCTCTATTTTTCTCGGTAAAAGCAGATGTTTTGTCGAAATTTTTATTGGTATGGTCGAGTTTTAGACCATAGCCGGGAACTTATTAAAGAAATAAGAAGGACAGTTGTTCGGTTAATAGTAGTTTACGTGACGGTTGCGTAATGACAGGCATTACAACATGAGTGTGGTTTATGAAACGAGCCAAATGGACCTTATGGGCCTCAGGACTTGAAAATTCGAGGGAATATTCCTTGTATACCCTAGGGGTGCACTAAGGAAGGATTTTCCGAAAATTAACCCCCCACGGGGAGAAAAAGGGGGAGTAGCGGGAAACTAATTCTACGCGTACTAACGCGGGATTCCTCTAGTTTTATACATTTCGCAGCTTTCGAAAATCGTTCACGTTAACGTGATACATAGCCACGGTATGAAGTTTCGTTATTTTGAACCTCAATAGCATTTAAATACAGTTGATAGTGACTATCAACACATCCCTACATCCCTGTTATATTTTTGTCTATTTTATAATTGTTATCTCTTTTGTTTGTACAATAAAGTGTTTACATACATACATACTATTTTATCCCGCGATTGTACCTGGAAGATTTTGGAGATGTCCCGGAGGTTGAACAGATAGTGCATCTTGCTGGGAGTCGGCAGCAGTTTGGCCACCACGTTGTTGAAGAGGTCGATGGTTGCAACCAGAACAATTTTACCTGCAGAGATATTAATAAATCATTGTTTCTACTCTAAGACTGATAATAAATAAATAACTTTCAGTGGCTGTGTCGTTTATAGACGTCGAAAATTCTATTGCTTTCTCTAAAGGGGCTTCTAAACGGGCCATATTTTCACTGCAATATGTGGCCGGCAACTATTGGTGTCCCTCTCTTACTCGTATGTTAGAGAAATACACCAATAGTTGCCGGCCACATATTGCAGTGAAAATATGGCCCATTTAGAAGCCCCTTTATCACGACATGACATTAAAAACTGTGGTTAGAACGCGTGGAAGCAGGACGGCTGCCACGTCCTCCCGGGTCAAAGTGTAATGCGAAACAGTGTAACTGCCGTACTCAAAGACGATTTAGAGACAATGAACTCGTTCCTTTTTAGGGTTCTGTAGCCACAATGGCAAAAACGGAACCCTTATAGTTTCGTCATATCCATCCGTCCGTCTTTATGTCACAGGCATTTTAAAAGTAGAAGAGAAGAAAGAGAAAGTAGAAATTCGACGTAAGTATAGGTGTCTTGTAAAAGCCGCTACTTAGTTTGGTAGTAAAATAACAAAAAAATTATCTAGGGGGAGGGCACTCCATACATGTAAATAAAAGTACCTAACAGAAGATAAAAAAAAACAGCATAAATCATCGCGTGGCACATTATTTTGACAGTTCTTTTAAAAACACTATGAGGTTCCTCAGCAGTTTTTTTGATTAGGTGAATATTTTCGGCAATAATCGCCTCTATAAATTGTACCCCCCCTGGTATCATTTAAACCGTATGTCCAAAAAATATAAAAAAACACAATGGTAACGCTTAATAAATAATTTCAAACAAAATAATTTTCAACATGATCGGATATACAATTTTTGAGTTATTGCCGGAAAACTACGCTTCTCAACAGAAGCACGTAAGTGCCATGAAGATACCCTGTTTTGCTGTTGCACTTTTCCACATCGTATATTTGACATAGCGGAACCCTACACTGAGCATGGTCAGACATGCTCTTGCCCGTTTTTCTTTTAAACTTGTGTATGTAAAATCGACAATGGGGTCCTAGTGAAAAAGGGTAAAAGTCGACTTAACTCGTAATAAAAAAGGGTATACACATAAACGGAGTATACTAGACTTAAACCCTTTTTCACTTGATCTTCAGGAGACTTATACCCTTTTTCACTAGGACCCCATCGACTGACTTATTAATAAACATCGGTATCAACGTTCAACTTTCATGGCACCCGGTAAGGACAGCAAAAAAAAAATACATTCGAATATTTAATGAATAATAACGTTTATATTCTGTGTTATTTTTAAATTTAATTATGCTGCAGTTAACTGTACCTATATAAATACTGTACTTATACGTAAAGAGGTTTATCATCTTAATAATGTCATATAACCTTAATACTCATTTTGCATTCGAAAAGTAATATATGCCAAATAGGAAACAAATGTCAATTTCATTGTCAAACCAAATAAATATTAGTGTGAAAAGGTCATTCGGTCATTTAAAATGGATATATTATAACAGACGTCAAATGTTGACAGCAAAATCCATGGAACAAATTTTAGTAATTTATTCAAACCTTTAATATATATTTAGCGCCTTTTTTTTTATTTATAAAAAATAGAGGTTCTAAATACTAGATGTATATGTTTGTATTTGTTGTTCTGCAAACAGCACTTTGCCATGAAAGTTGAACGTTGATACGGATGTTTACTTATTAACTGACTCTGAGTGCGGCTATAAGTGACAGAGCGTTGACCGACCGATAGACTTGGTCTCCTCGTCGAAGTCCTGCAGGTGCTGCGACAGCATGGTCCCGAAGATCTTGATGAGCTGCTGCTGCGTGGGCGGCGTGAGGTAGAACGCGTGGAAGCAGGACAGCAGCCGCGGCGGCAGCGGCGAGCGCGCGCCGCCCGGCGGGCCCGCCGCGCCGCACAGGACCATGCCCTGCAACGGGGAATACTACATTATTGCCTAGGCAGGGAAGTAGGCAATTGCGGGCCGAGCATTGGTTTAAATGAACGAGCTTGCGAGGAAAGGAAAAACGCAAGCTATTTTTAAAAATAAAACAATCTATTCCAGACGCAGATAAAAACTTCTACCCTCATTTTATTATGGCACTTTTCACTTTTTTTTAAGTTACAATCTAGATAGTAATGAAATTTCTATGCAACATTGCGGGCTTGGCTCCGGCACGTATTGACCACCTTTCTAAAATGACCACTTCCTAAAATGTATATTTCCCAGAATGACTATATCCTATAATGACCATGTAGGTATTAAAATGACCACATTTCTTATTGACCACATCGTATAATGACAACTCTCTAAATGTCCAATATTCAAGAAGACTACTTTATATTGACTACTTCTTAAAAGGACCACATCCCACAATGACCAACTCCTAAATCGACCACAATTTAAAAAGACCACTTGTCAGAATGACCACTATTTGTAGGTACCAGGCAGCTAGTCTTACAGGTCGTATGTTAAGAGTGGTTATTTTAGGAATGTGGTCAATTTGGGAGGTGGTCATTGTGGGAAGTGGTCCTTTTGAGGTGTGGTAATTTTAAGAAATGGACAGTTTGAAATGTGGTCTTTGTAGAAACTAGTCATTTAAAAAATGTGGTCGTTATACGATGTGGCCAATATTGGATATAGTCATTGTAGGTTGTGGTTGTATTGATAGTAGTCGTTTTAGGAAATAGACATTTTAGAAAGTTGTCATTTTGAGAATGTGGTCAATACGTGCCGGAGCCGCGGGCTTGTGTAGCGGGCACGCAATGCATTTTTTTTTAATTTGAGAACTGTCAGTAAACTATGTACTTCGCGTCTCAATATGTAGATAGTAATGTCAACTTTTCCAGACATTACAAAAAATCCTTTTTTAGCATGGCAAACGAGCACACAGGCTACCACATTTGCATTCTTCAGACCACCATCTTAAGGCTGCAAGCGTAAGATTGCAAATGCGTTGCCAACCCTGAGCTGCTATGCTATGAGTTAGTTAGCCAGCACCACGTCGGCTATTTAATAAGCTAAAGAAGACTGACCTTGACGTTTGAGCTAGTAGCCGTAGTCAGAAGAAGCATAAGGAAGTGTAACCCAAAAAGCTTCAATGAGTTGTCGGCTCTCGAAGTAGCTTAAGAAGACTGACCTTGACGTTCTTCCGCCACTGCTTGGCGCGGTCGAACTAATAGCCGTATTCAGAAGAACCATGAGGAAATGTAACCCAAAAAGCTTCTATGAATTGTCGGTTCTTGAAGGAGCTTACGAAGACTGACCTTGACGTTCTTCCGCCACTGCTTGGCGCGGTCGAACCAATAGCCGTATTCAGAAGAAGCATGAGGAAATGTACCCCAAAAAGCTTCTATGAGTTATCGGCTCTCGAAGGAGCTTAATAAGACTGACCTTGACGTTCTTCCGCCACTGCTTGGCGCGGTCGAACCAGTAGCCATAGTCGTGCCAGAGCCGCACGAGCTCCAGCGGCGGCTGCGAGCCGTACTCGTCGCGCACAGGCATGTTGATGTCGTCCATGAACGCAATCATCTTCTTGCCTGGGATCATATAATAACACAAGATTGTGTACGCTTAAAAAATCGACAATATTTGTCGCCGGGTAATCAGTTTAACAGTGTTATGTATTATGGTTCGAAACGATTTTAATAATAAGGGTATCAAGAACGTTTAAGTACCTATCATAAAACACTAATCGCCAGTTCGGTTTTTAACTCCTTAAGGGATAAATTTCAAAAAACCTTTCGAAGGGCCGTTTTAGACGGACAACATTTGAACTGCAAAATGGCAGTTCGAGGGCAGTTCTGATGCAGTATGCTTAAGTAGACTGCACGCCAACTGCAAGCGGACTGCGAAAACCTAAGGCAGGTTGTGTTCGCTATTTTAGAATGTTCACAATATGCTATTTTTTGTATTTAAGTTGATTTATACTACCCTAGTGAAACATTCCGTTTGTGAACCGACTAACTAAAAAAAAGGCTTCCCTAGCCAGGGGGACTATGCGTAAAAATAATGTTAGGTTAGCTGCACACTTTGGTACCTTGTCGCTTTATTATAACGCCTTAGTGCACCAGTTAAAGTGACAAAGCACTAAACTATCGTACCTCCGGAAGGCACGTAGTTCCCCTTGGTGCGCTTCTCGAGACGCGCCTCGATGATGTCCTGCACGTTGGCCGCCGTGGTCTGCGCAGACATGTTGAGGACTTGCTGGCTGTACCTGTCGCGCGATACGATCTACGTTTTATCTCTTTACTTTAATCAATATGTGAATTAATTGTCCAATAGGCTATTTGACAACATTGAAATTATATCACAAATTGTGGTCATCCTATCAGATAATAGCGTAAAACAACATATTTCACTTTATTTTAAACGAAGTTATGTACCTTTTTGTGGAAAAACACGAAAAAAAATTAAATATTTTATGAAATTTTATCTGTGGCAGAAACGCTATGTGATTGGTTTGCAGGTCTGGTGACGTCACACGCAAGTTATCACAGATTATAAGGGTATGTCTCTTCAAATGAACGTGGGACCGCACACGAGCTGGTCGTAGCCGGGGCCAGGGTCTTACGAACCAGGCTGCAACGCTTGCAGCTGGCATTTATATATCTTACGTGGAAGAGTCAAGGCTGGCCAGTGTGCCCTGGATGAAGAAGGTCTTGCCGGTGCCCATGAGTCCCCCCACGAGCACGCCGTAGCCAGCGCCAGGGTCGTGTGGACTAGGTTGCAACGCTTGCAGCTGGCATCTTTATACTCACGTGTTAGTTTCGAGGCTGGCCAGCTGCCCTGGATAAGGTAGGTCTTGCCGGTGCCCTTGAGTCCGCCCACGAGCTCGTCGTAGCCGGGGCCAGGGTCATGTGGACCAGGCTTCAACGCTCGCAGCTTATATGTATATACTCACAGGGAAGGGTCAAGGCTGGCCAGCGTGCCCTGGATGAGGAAGGTCTTGCCGGTGCCCGTGGGTCCGCCCACGAGCTCGTCGTAGCCAAGGCCAGGGTCATGTGGACCAGGCTTCAACGCTCGCAGCTTATATCTATATACTCACAGGGAAGGGTCAAGGCTGGCCAGCGTGCCCTGGATGAGGAAGGTCTTGCCGGTGCCCGTGGGTCCGCCCACGAGCTCGTTGTAGCCAGGGCCAGGGTCGTCTGGACCAGGCTTCAACGATTGCAGCTTATATCTATATACTCACAGGGAAGGGTCAAGGCTGGCCAGCGTGCCCTGGATGAGGAAGGTCTTGCCGGTGCCCGTGGGTCCGCCCACGAGCTCGTCGTAGCCAGGGTCAGGGTCATGTGGACCAGGCTTCAACGCTCGCAGCTTATATCTATATACTCACAAGGAAGGGTCAAGGCTGGCCAGCGTGCCCTGGATGAGGAAGGTCTTGCCGGTGCCCGTGGGTCCGCCCACGAGCACGCCGTAGCCGGCACGCAGCATGTCCAGGGCGACCAACTGGACGCGGATGAACTCCACCGTCGGCACCAGGATCGTGTGAAAGCCCAGGCTATAATGCTTACAACGTTACTAGGGTTGTTTTCAAAGGGCTCTTACAAAATTTTAACCGGTTCTTGTTCAAATGTTTGGATGTTTCTTGATTGATTGATATTACAAGTGACATTATCAAAAGTAGCCCAATGCGTATGTCGTGAATAGCAATATTTTGACACCATGGCGCCTCAAATTTGAAGTTGTTGTTTGTACAATAAAGAAAGATAAAGAGGAAAGGAGATAGGACACCTGATAAGGCACGACAGTTTATTTTTGAACATTTTGGAGGGCAAAGTCGAAGTAAAAATAGGAAGAGGAAGACCTAAGCTTACTTCAACCAAATTAGACAGAAGGCTAATGTGATGTGGTATCAGGAGATGAAAAAGCTGGCGGACAGACAAAAGTGACAATTACTCCACCTACCTTTTAAGTTAAATGATGATGACAATAAAGATATTTATACACATACATGAGCCCGGACGTCCATTTTTTTTTCGGCTACTCGTATCCCAATTGCCCTAAACGCGAGCCTCAGATAATAATGACATAGACTCACTTGGGGTTGAACCGCCAGTTGTCCGGAAGCCGATCCTCCCATGCCTTGAACTGGCGCAGGCGCTCGTCCACGTAGTAATCATACACGGTGTCTTTCAGAGGGAACACTCCTTCATGCTCGCGGACCCAGTTGTCTAGCTTGCGGCGAGGCTCGTCTTCTAACGTGGCGCACACCGACCAGATCATGCTGGTAACAATTAATTTATTTTTATGGCAAAAAGAAAGAAAGAAAGCAAGTGAGTGGAAGGGTCGGAAGGGGCCGCCCTAGGCATACTTTTTCGAATCAAATCGGAGAAATACTGGAAATGGGCCGAATTTTAAGTACCCGAAACCGACGTGCGTGCATGACTCGATGTATTAATGTGGAAGAAGCGAAAGGGATTTGTCAAGATCGTAGCAGGTGGAAAGAAGTGGTCTCTGCCTACCCCTCTGGGAAACAGGCGTGACTTAATGTATGTATGTATGTAGAAAGAAACGAACGGACAGGCCACATGGTAGTAAATGGGATCTGAGACCTAAGTCTTGCATTATCAAGAGTACAATCGCAAGACCAAAAACCTAAGACGTTGCAAATGCGTTGCCAATCCTGAGGACCATGATGGAAATGGATTTTGCCAGTTGTCTTATCCCTACAACGGAAGAACAATGCGAATGCTGGTTATCGGTAGGCTGACGCCTTTGTATTTTAGACATTAGAAGGTAGGTACTCACGCGAATAGGAACCGCATCTTGGCGAACGTCTCATTGTCTTCCTCGTCGCCCTGGGGCGGCGCGGGCGCCGGCAGCAGCCCCAGCAGGCGGCACATGGAGCGCACCGCCGTGAGCTCCTGGCCGCGCACGCTCTGGCCCTCCGTCAGGTGCAGGCGCTTCAGCTCCAGGATCGGGGTCAGGATGTTCAGGAAGTGGCGCCGGAGCTAAAGGAAATGCTGTTCTATCAAGGGTTGGGGAACACCGAATACTTTTCATCCCGGGACGGGCTACATAGGATGGCCGAATAACTAATTCCACGCGGACGAAGTCGCGGGAAGAAGCTAGTCTACCCTAATAATATTATAAAGAGGAAAGATTTGATTGTTTGTTTGTTTGAATTGAATAGGCTCCGTTACTAATGTTCCGATTTGAAAAATTCTTTCAACATTAGAATCCTACATTATCACATTTATCACTGATGAACATAGGCTATGGTTTATTTTTTTGCAAGCTCTGTCCCTCCGTTAGGTGCAGGCCCTTCAGCTCCAGGATCTGAGTGAGGATGTTCAGGAAGTGGCGGAATGCTGTTGTCTCAACAGTTGGGGAAGGCCGACTTACAGGTTAGGTACGAAGGAGGTTACAATAATAAGTGACCTAGGTACTGTCTAATTACGATTCCTACATAAGTAGCCGTACTCACATTTTCCTTATACTCCAAATCGTCGAGGGTATCCAGCCAGGAGTTCACAAACGGCCACCAGCCCCAGTCCTTGTAATCGTTGTACACCATGCCGTTACGGGAGACCGTCGCGGGCGACGCTACGGCCATGTCCAGCGTTTCAATCAGGATTGAAACCTGCAAATAATGGATAATCGAATCGAGTGCTGTATCGATCGATTTCAGATTTTATTTTTATTATTCTGTTAGAACTATTTTAATTTGCTGGTATTTTAGTTTGAGCAAAGCCGGAAGGATATCTATGAATTTAATAGTCTATGTAAAATCTACCAGCGCTTTCCAAGGTGAGACCACTGCTGAGAAGCGTCGCAAGAGACCTACTTAATATTCAGTGATTGTATGTGTGTATGGTTTTATGTATGTGATGAGAATGGATGTATAAGGTCAGGCGGGGTAAGAGCGTCAACGGATTAAGTGCGACAAACCATATATTATTTTCTAGGAGATATTGTTGGTTTGACGGACTTGCCCCGTAGACGCATTTACCCCAGGTGGGGTAAGAGAGTCAACGGAGTGAGTGCGATAAACCGTATATTTTTTAAGAGAAATGGTTGGTTGTCCCGTAGATGCACTTGCCCCACCTAAGGTGGGACTAGAGTTAAGGTAAGCCTTAACTCAACTCTAGCTCAAGTCGTTCAAATCTGATCTATAAAAAGCCCTTATATAATGGCGACCCCATTCCAGAGCTGGTATCATCCTTTTACTTTCTCAAACTCGTATCTGATCGAATAGTTACATAGAAAAGTAGTCTTTAATCTTTAGAGAACATGAGTGCTTTTCCTACCTACCTAACTATCTTCCTCTAAAAAATACCGCCTTCAAATCGGTTCATCCGTTTAGGAACTACGATGCCACAGACACACGGATACAAACGGCTGTACGGGTCTGGATGAACTTTAGCAAAGAGATAGATTATAGTCTTTTCCGAAAAATTAGACACGTTCCCGAAGGAATATCGTTAAACAACTTATACGTGGACGGAGTCGCGTGCAAAAGGTAGTAGTAACATATATATCACTCACTTGCGCCGGCATGGAGATACGTTCGCTGTTAACAAGGGTTAGAAGCTTATTATCGTCCATTACAGAGTTAAGGTTCTCAATCCAGATGGCGTCCACTGGCCCGTCGAAGATAATCCACTTCTGGTCCGGACTCTCATCTAAAATAAAATTTCGGATATACTTCGACCCTTTAGAATATTTTGTGCAATTACCCTCTTACGTACTCAGCCGTTCGAATGAGCTGGTTTCCTCACGATGTTTTTCCGTCAGCGTATGAGCATCGGGTAATGTATTTTAGTTAGAAAAACTCATTGATGCATGGTGACCGCAGGGGGTTCGAACTAAGAAATGCAAATAACCGGTTATAACCGGTTTAAACCGGTTATTTTCATACAAAAACGGTTAATAACCGGTTAATTTGCATTCCCTAGTCGAACTCGGTACCGTATGATCACGAATCACGAGTCGACTCCCAAAGCCACTAGGCCCGATAGGCATCGGTACGCTCTAAAATATGATAAATATAACCAATGATAAATTATATAACCAGTGGCTCCGGTCCTTGGTTTCTAATATGGCCGCTCGGGCGGTAGGGTTGCCTCGATGCGCGTCACTCGACACTTACTTCGCATGCAACCAGACGCGGCGATGGTCCTGCCCCCATTACACCACAAATTTGCTAGTTGTGCCTCGCTATCATCATCTTATCCTTTTACCTACCGCAAAGCAGTTGTTCGCATTGTTGTGTTCTGGTGTGGGGATAAGACATCCTGTGAAATTACTAGCATAGAGGCATCGTTCTCCTTAGGAAACGCAATTACGGTCTTAGGATTGCTGTCTTAAAATTGTAGTCCAGAGAATGCAAATGTCTAGGGTCACAGATCCCACCTCCTACCATAAAGCAGCCTGTGCGCTCATGTGCCTTCTCCAAAAATCTTACCTTGACAGACTGTCCTCATGATGCTACTCAACACTCCATCTTTCCACTCCCCCGTAGCCAGGTTATATTCGCCGTACAGCTCGCCCAATGTAAGCGCTTTAGGGTTCATGGGGTAGACCTGGACCGGGACAAACCCTGGAACCCTCTCGCGGGCCAGCCGCGACAGGGTGTTGGCAAGCACTCTCCAGGAGACCGTCTTGGCGGTGTTCGTGTCTCCAATGAGGATGCTGGAGTGCCGAGAGTTCTGGAATGTTCATGTGGTCTTACTGCTTATTTATAAATGCACAATAAACCTATTTTAGTTACAGAATTGTTTCTTTCTTTCCGACCAATTCATATGTCACAATGACATAAGGACAAACCATATTTTAAGAACTATTGGGCGTTTATGAATGGGAGGTCAGTTCCCATTATGTCGTCTATATTATCTCGATTATCTGTCGTGGCTGTGTCGTTTATCGTGTCTAGCTGTTACCACTGGATTACCTGTGCTATCTCATTTTTATCGTGACGTTTTATTAATCTTTGATGACTATCGTTCTAGTCTTTTCCATTGTCTTGACAGTCTGTGGTCGACGTTATAAAAGTCATGTTCTGTAGTGATATATGTGAACAACTTCTATTATATAATTATACAAACCACGACTATGTGTCGTCGAGACAAAATGGGTACCCGGCATTCGAGTTCTGGAATGTTCATGTGTCTTACTCGTTACTCTTTAGTACCTAAACAATTGAAGTATAGGCTAACTGCGTCGTGAAACTGCCTCGGCTGTGTTGTAATATTCAAATGTGGAATAACACCAATAATTTTACAAGTTTCTTCTCTATCCTTACCTTCGTCTCCATAGTCTGTATAACCTTGGTCATCGCAGCCCTCACCGGCTGCAGGTTAAGGATCTTCATCTCGGCAGAAATGGCAGTCTCCAACATCTCATAGTCCAGGGTCGGTACCACCACGTCAGGGAAGATATCCTGCATGATGCCATCGAACAAAGGCACGTCTTTGGATGTGAGGCGTGCTACGTTCATGTCCCGCATAGCAAGAATGACCATCTAGAAAACATCTAGTTTTTAACTTCCTGGATTTTTGAAGGAGTTAGAAAGCAATGTGAGGAATTTTACAGGAGCGGGATATTCAAGTCACATGTGCAATTAATTCATGGAAGCATATTAAACTCTCAAAGGTTAGAATAAGGTTGGATGTGCAATACAATTAATATAGTACATGCGCCCTTTCTCCGTAGGAGGGCAGAAATGGTCATCGCTAGACCCCGTTATCTTGTCGCGTTGACGTCGCTCTGTTGTAGGGATAGAATGTTTATTTTATCGACCCTCTCTATATCGATGTTTGTAGATTATATTATAATGCAAGAATGCGACTGATTTTTTGGCTTTTAAATCTCTGCTAAATCTCAATATGGCGTAGGAATTAAAACTTCTTGATTAAAAATTAGAAGATAACCTAATTATTCTAACAAGATGCGATAAACTTATATAAATAATTTACCTATTTGCAACTATTTACCTATTATTTTTTTATTATTGACCCCATTTTTATTTATCACCGTTTTAGTAGCGATTGTCTTTGACTCATTGTCAGTGACATGACATACCTCAAAGTACAATACCATCGACATTTAAATAGTCGATAAAATAAATATTCAATTCCTTTAAAAAAGTGACGTCAGTGAGACAAGATAACGGGGTCTAGTCATCGCACACTATAGCGCCCCGGCACCTGATCAGCACCGCCTCAGCTCTAACTGATACATAGAAAAGTGAGCTTTGATTTGTGTTAATACGATACATTTTTCAGTGGCCGTGTCGCGAAGCCCGCGCCCCGGAAATTGTTTTTACTTTTCACTTTACCTTGAAAAATGTATCGTGTGTTGCAGAAAAAAAACTAGTCCTAAACTATAAGACCAACCTCGTGTTCCGGCAAATGTGAATTCTGTCGCTTCTTGATCCCAGCATACCGAATCAATGCCACCATCGACCGAAGACCAAAGTCATAGTGGTTCTGCCGTGACAGCTGCATCGTGCTTAGCTCGTACAGTGTAAATATCTGAAGTAAAGTAACAAACCTTTCGCTGGTTTAGAGCCACTGGAAACTCGACTATTTAAAGGTACGATTATGACCAGACCTCGATATACGGGGCAAAATTAAATATCAGCTAGGGATCGTCTATAACGATAAACTCAATTATCGCGTTAATTTGGGATCCATTTCAAGATAAATATGCTTGAAGTCGTCAATGTCATTAGAGGTGTCAAGTCATTTGTAACTTATAGGGAACTCAATCTTATTGTTGTACAATGTCAGATTGACTTTGGACCTAAGGTGGGTACCAAATTTAATCTTGTAACTTATATAAGAGCTGATCTGATGATGAAGTCGGAAGGTGGCGACAGGCTCTCCGGCGCTATACTTAACGTTGAACCACTGTGCTGGGAGTTAGGACTCATTAGTATGGTCTTTAATTAAGCAGATAATGACTTTGCAAAAAAGTAGAGTCTGCAGCAAAAGCTTATTATTCATATCGCTCTTCACACATTCCATCCACCTCTTTTTAGGTCTATCTACCCCGTCTTTTTTTATAGCCCTCCACATCATTACAAAAATAAATGGTAAAGCCTTGCTTATCTGTTTCTGTCTGTCTGTTCTGTCTGTCTGTTTGTCTGTCCGTATGCAAACGTTTAAGGCAAAGACTGTTGCGATGTAGCGGAAAATAAACAGGTGTATTTTGTGAAAAGCTAATCAATTTTTAGTATGAAAAAAATATATTTGACTTTTATTAAATTCCGACTGTCGTGCATTCTCTGCTTACCGAACAAAGGAATCAATCTTTGGTCAGCATCCTCGTGCCTCCTGAGTTATAAAAATAAATTAATTAAAAAAATACCTTTAGGAGAACCTCTTTCCAAAGCACAAAACCGTCTCCGCACATGCTAAGATAAAAAATAGACAAAGAAAAAAAACCTCTTGCTCAGGTAAGTTAGAATAAGCTCGTCTCTTGACTCCTGCATATCGGAGCAAGGCGACCATAGACCGCAGTCCGAAGTCGTAGTGATCTTGTTTGGACAGCTGTTGTATAGCCAGCTGGTATAGCACAAACACCTTGAATAAAAAAAATAGCTATGTAAACCTAAAAAAAAACTAATGTCTATCGTTTATAAAGGTCAGCTGTAAAACTATATCTCGAAAAAAAAGACAAATACATTACATGGTTTCGAGGGCGTAGATTACTTCGTATGGACTTGCCTCTAAGACAATGAATCTCGCCAACTCAGTGGTGTAAAACTATAGTTGCAATTCCGTGACGTCACAGTGACGTGCTCAGTGTTGCACTGATTCTAAACCCTCGAGGTTATCAATTATTTAAAATACAAAATGGAGAGTTGAGTCATTTTGAAATTTGTGAAGCAGTGATATCTATATAGTGCGACGTAGTTTGTAAGAAATCTGAAAAATGTGCCATTTATGTTCGCACTCAATTAAAATTAGTTAGGTTAAGTAATAACAATCCTGATACCAAAGGTCGTGATAGCAGCATAGTGATTATAATCCAAGGTCTTACCTTCTTAGCGTTTATTTTGTAGGCAGTAAATCCATCGGAGAACAGAGTGATCTCCGCTATGATGAGGGAATCCGGGACGCACATGGCGATCGGGCGGAACATTGACTTCAGGTTATCAGGGAGCTCGGTTCGGCCCGCGTAACTGTAAGGACATGAATCAATTCTTCAGTCTATTAACAAATGACCAAGCAAATCGTACAAGACACGGGGAACAATCGCATCACATATGCAAATGTCTATGAGCCTAAAAACCCGTGGTCGTGAACGTGGTCTGTGTTTTCAGAAATAGCGAGTGGCAGCAGTCAAAGATCTGCTGTGTCACAAGTACCAGCAGAGTAAGGAGCTGGACGCACCCAGGGTTCATAGTGATGAAGATGCCGCAGTTCCCGTCGAGCTTGATATCGCAGCCCTCGAAGACGAACCGCTTCATGAACAGCGAGAGCGCCAGCAGCACAGCGAGGATCTGCTGCGCCACCACGGACAGCACCTCGATGTTGATGCGGTTGAACTCGTCGAAGCAGCCCCAACAGCCGCTCTGGGCGATGCCTGTAAAAGCATGCTTTCTCTGACGCATTTTTACCATTCCAGAAATTAATTTGATAGTGACGACGGAGCTCCGCTGTCGGGGAGCTCCTATTTCTGCGCGGTTAGCCATTTGCGCCTGCTGCAAAACTAACATGAGCTAAACCTACCTTCATTTCTCGACCTAATTATAACTGGAAAAAATTGCAATTGGGAGAAATTCGGATAGGAAAATATGAGTACAAAAAAAATAAGAGTATCGATATCGACATTATAAATATTTTTACCCATCCCTAAGAATGTCCAGCTACCAAATCGCACCTCCGATAACGGGGTCTAATTATGTCTTAGGGGTTTATCTGTCTATCGCATACCTGCATAGCATTTGGCCATGGATTTGTAGTCTAAGCCATCGGAGCAGTTGGTGACGACGACCCACCGGGCCAGCGCTCGTCCCAGGTCTTTGACCGTCTCCGTCTTGCCGGTACCAGCGGGCCCTTGGGGACTTCCGCCGCGGAAGAGGTTCAGGGCTGTTGTGAGGGTTATGTAGCATCTGGTAGGAACACCAGACTGTTAAGTGACAGTTTCTATGAGAACTTTTCGGATATCTTTACTGTTCATCTTGGAACAAGTCTAACAAACTTGAACTTTTCAACGCTATGTCACATACAAAATACGTCACTCACACGCCCACACAATAATGAAAAGAGCGTGAGATGAAGATAGTTTGCACGCGCCTTGATAACAGTGTCTAATTGAAATAATTGCTATTTACTTTAAAACCACAATATTGATTAACAAAATTGTTTACAACGATTAAGAATTTATAAGTACTACAATTAAGTAGTTTATAAGTAGTAATCAACAATTATCGTTAAAGATCGTAGGCATTCGAAAATTCAACCAAAAAAATCCGAAAAGGTGTCGTATTTGAAAAATGAAACTCGAGGATTTTGAATCTTATCGTGTTTTCACGTTTAGCAGTCTCAAGGAAATATGACCAAGTTTAATATATCCAAAGAACTGACACATAGGCGTTATGGTTATTAAGATCCAGATCGCGGAACACTAGCGACTTTATCATATGTACAAAGTGCAGATACTTATGGAAAAAGACTGACCTGTCAGTGAGCGGCGTAATGACCAACCGACCCGAATTGCCGATGTATTCGTACGTGTATACCGAGCTGGTGTTGGTCTGCCGTATGTAGCAGTCCTCTCGCTCGCGGTCCCAGTAGAACTTCAGCTGGGAGAACCATTCGAAAGCAGTCACGCTCATACAACCTGGTAGGGAGGATTAAATATGATCACTGAATGACCAGTTCCAATTTCACCATCCTGACACTAATAGGTGACAGGTAACAATTCAGCATACATTGAAAATATTAACAAGTTTCCACTTCACTGGGATTCGATAAGCTGCGCTATGTCACTACTGGAATGTCACTTGACACCAGTCATTATCAAGGGGCAGGTATTTTTACATACATACATACCTTCACGCCTGTAATCCCAGAGTGGGCAAGTATTTTTAAAATAATTTAATTTCACTACGGGACAATTATTTTCTGCTACGCTGATAAACGAAGTCTTTAGAATGCGAGACTGAGAAATGTCTATGGGTCTCAGACAGATCTCAGTTGGCACCATCATGTGGCCTGCGTGCCCGTTTGGCTCCTCTATGACATAAAAATTGAGTTTATGACTGGCTAAAAAAAACGAGACACAACAACCCATTAAAACCTTTTTAAAATGCTATAATGCCGTGAAAAAAATATTAGCCGTTATATTTTGACTTCACTGAGAACACATCTTCAACTTGCCTGCGAACAATAAAAACTCACCCATCTTATACATTTTGTCAACGGTATCCCTTGAGTGGATCTCTATGACGCAGAGCGCGTTCACTTTACACCGGACGATCTTCGGGATGTCCTTGCGGGTCATGTTCTGGAGAGTGCTGAGGATAAGATTCTGCTTCTTGCGGAGCTTCTTCATCGGTTTCTTCTCTTGCATGATGTCGCATCGGCAGAGGGTACGAGTGCAGTCAGAAGTCCATTGAATCTAACGATGCAGGGTATTATTGCACATAAACAATTACAAGATATATTTGCATCAATTTAATTCATGTATATAAGCATAAGTAAGGAGAAAGCATGAGGATAGGCAAATTAACAAAACAGAAAATATCAATTAGTTCGATAGCAATAAATCCGAGCAACAGAAGATAACTCGGCATTTCTGAGACAAATCAGCAAAATGATGAAATCACTAGAATATAACTATTATTTGTAATATAGAAGAGGCTCCATATGGGATCCTTGTGGCACGCCGGATGTAATTGTCAATTCACTAGTGTTTATAGATGCCTAAAACAAGCACAAGCACAAGCTGAATACTATTCTCCAGATAAGAATCTAATATCGAGTCGAGTTGCGGAAAAGAGCCCGCCACAACCTATAAATATCTTAGTAAATTTAGTTTATGGCAGAGAATAGCGTGATTGACTTTGTCAAAGGCTTTGAAGAAGTCCGTGTTTATCGAGATATAAGGTCTGGTTCCCACTATGCCGGATCCGGGAATTTTGCCGGATCCGGTAAGGGTAGTGGCTGTACAATTTATATGAAGCTGTTCACATTATGCGGTGTGAACAGCGTCATAAGCCACTAGCCTTACCGGCATCCGGCAAATTCGCCGGTCCGGCATAGTGGGAACGGGGCCTAACATTACACTCATATTATGTATGAATGCTTTTTTTTTGTCTGCTTATTATTAAAGTATTGATAATGATAACTCGAACTTGACAGAATCAGGTCGAGTTGAAACTTAATCATCGACTCGTCACTAATAAATTCAAATTAATTAATACAGTCAATCAATCAGAAAATTCAGAATCTTCATGGGTCAGGATTGAGTTCTCATCGGTCGGGCACTATAGGTGTTTTAGCTACCTTGCTGCTGGTGATGCCTAGTTGACCGGGGGAATCGTGGATCCACTGCTCCCGCAGGTAGCGACACTTCCGCAGGGCCGCACGAGTTATAATCAAGTTCTAAAACATATTCTTTTAATGAATCCCTTATCTTCACTACAGTAGGCTTAGCCAAGATGCAAGCACTGCTACCGTTTTTGTTTTCTATGTATGGAGTTGATATAACAGATTTATCGCCATCGACACGATAGTCGGGTCCACTGTTCGTACCAGATTTTCGGTATACTTACATACTTGTATACTTGTATAAGGCAAACCTGACTTACCTACTGACTTATATATCAACGCACAGCCAAAACTACTGTATCTAGAAACTTGAAATTTGGTACAGTCCTTTCATGACGTAAGTGAGCACTAAGAAAGGATTTTCCGAAAATCGACCCCCGACGGGAAGAAATGGGGGTAGTAGTCGACTTGTTAAATTTGATTTCGAAATATAAATTTTTGCCAGTTGATCCGTTTTGTTGGCGGGAGTGGAAAAACCGTTATCAACACCAGGTACATAATATTTGGAAAAACAAAACCTGAAAGTACTTACAGCACTACAGTGGTATGGTTCAGGTCAGGTTATGGTGGGTCTTGGATGGTTTAATAAGGAGTAAAAACCATTAATTAAGAAAAAAACTTTTTCTACTGAGTTGACAGAATCAAATCGGACCCCTTACAACGCGCATCTATAGTAAAAATCAGTAAATCAGTAAATCAGTATTTATTTGCAATAAGTATGGTTTACATTGGTCTTATTATAATATTGGAGCACATACTTAGCTAAATCTAGCATGCAAATTTTATATTTTATTATGTCCTAAAGTTCTAAGTGTAAACATGTCAATCCATTAATCTTATAAATTATAATCAAAAAATAAAATTATTACAACAATTTAGTGTCAAGGTTAAAAAATTCTTGCATTGAGTAAAAACACTTTTCCCTCAACCATGCATTTAGCTTATGTTTAAATTTTCTATTTGGCGTAATTTGCCTTAAGCAGTTCGGTAAATGATTGTAAATTTTTACAGTCATCCCGTGACAATTCCTATGAAACAGTGCACTTTTGCACGTCGACACATTTAACCTCGTAGGGTCCCTAGGCCTCAGCTTTGCGTTTAGTAGAGGTTTTTTGTACAAATCTGGATATTTCGTGACAAAGATGCAGGCTTCCAAAATGTACATGCTAGGCAATGTCAGAATATTAAATTTTTTAAAAAGCGGTCGACATGATTCTAGCGGCCCAACATCACAGACAGCTCTAACACACTTTTTTTGACATATCAATGCTTGCCGTATATCGGTGCTGTTTCCCCAGAGTACTAGACCGTATCTAAGGATCGATGATACGTATCCATGATAGGCTGTGAGTGCAATTTTTTCCCCCGCTATCCGCTTTATACGCCTTAATGCAAAAGTAAACCTCTCTAGTCTTGAGCATACATTATTAACGTGCGATTTCCAGTTACAGTGGCGATCAAGGATAAATCCTAGGAACTTAATTTCATCGACTTCTTCAATTTTTTGTACTCCATATTTAATATTTAGCAATGGTCTTTGTGTCATGTGATTACTAAACTGTATACATTTAGTTTTCATTACATTTACAGATATATTATTACATTCCATCCAATTTTTAATAGCATTTATAGTCATATTTATTTTATTAATATAAGATTTATTCATTTCGTCATCAGTTATAATAATTGAGATGTCATCTGCAAATAATATAGTTTTGTCATTAGTTACATTTGGTAAATCATTGATGTAAATTATAAACAGCAAGGGACCCAACACACTACCTTGGGGAACACCAGTTCTATTTACCTCGTGGGAAGAAAGGTATCGTTTATCTTCCATGTGTTCATCCAGTTTATTAATTTCTACGTATTGTGTTCGGCCAGTTAAGTAACTCTCAAGCCACGTAAGAGCATTGCCCCTTATGCCGATACTCTCACACTTATTAATTAATATGTCATGTCTAACAAAGTCGAAAGCCTTACTCATGTCAAAAAAGATACCCGCAACTGGTAGCTTTTTGTCAATGCCTTCAGTAATTGCCTTTATTAAAGAGTAACAAGCTAAAGTTGTAGATTTGGCTTTCTGAAAGCCATTTTGCTCTGCGTAGATGATTTTATGTTTGTTTAAAAAATTTGTTATTCTAGCATGCAAGGCCTTTTCAAAGATTTTTGAAAAATTTGAGATTAGTGTTATAGGTCGGTAATTGTTTAATTCTTGTACGTCGTCTTTTTTAAAAAGAGGCTTTACAACTGAATTTTTAAGTCTCGCTGGAAATTTCCCATTTATGAAAGACTTGTTTATCAGGCACTCTAGGATTGAGGCTATATTATCTGCACAGATTTTAAGTATATGAGCAGTAATTCCATCAAAACCTACCGCATTGGTGTTACTTAAAGACTTGATGATTTTTATTACTTCATTCACTGTGCAAGGTGCGACAAACATGCTTGCACTTGTGGTATTAATATATTTAGTGCCCGCGCTTTTCTTATTAGTACTATTATTAGCAATGCTTGTAAAGTAGTGATTAAAAGCGTTAGCGATTTCTTGAGGATCGTTCACAACTTTACCTTGAAAATTTATGGATTCAATACCTTTTAAACATTTTACGTTATCTGTTTTTCCTTTTATAATGTCCCATGTAGTTTTACATTTGTTTTTAGAATTTAACATTGCCATATTATTTAAGTTGAATTTAGATTTTAAAATACAAGTTTTTAACAATTTATTATAGTTTTTGTAGATTACTTTCTGTTCTTTTGTCTTGTTTTTGTAATATAAAAATCTATGTTCCCTTTTTTTAGAGCATGAAGATTTGACACCCCGTGTTATCCACCGTGCTTTCTTGTTATTCGCGTTTATTCTTATTTTTTGAACGGGAAAGCAAAGGTTATAAAAAAGACAGAACGTGTCATGAAATGTATCAAACGCGATATCGCTATCGGGCTCATCAATCGTTTCAGACCAGGTCAGGGACGACATACATTGCAAAAATTTAGTAATATTCGCTTTGGAGTAGTCTCTTTTGTAAGTATACCAGAAAGTGGCCTGTTGCTTCAGTTGTGCGTCATTTTGGAATTTTATTATTTGACAGGTTTCATGGTCTGAAAGACATAAATGCTTGACGTCGCCAACTGCATCCTTTATGTTGCTTATTATTTGGTTAATACATGATTGTCCACGTGTCGGTTGCTTAATATGTAAGAACATGTTATAGTTTAATGCAAGGTTTTGTAAGTTTTTTGATGCGGAATCTACGCGTAAAATATTAATATTAAGATCGCCTGTAATTATAATTTTTTTTTTATTATTTCTAGTCAATTTAAATAAAAGTGTATTTAGTTTTTCGAAGAAAATACCTAGATTTTTCCTATCAGGAACTCTATATAAACAAATAACAATACATTTTAAATCCGTTAATTCTACTCCACAACATTCAAAAGCCTTTTCTACTGAGTGTTCCTTACACAAAGGTATCGCCTTATAGATAATGTTTTTTCTTAATAATATACAAGTTCCGCCCCGTTTTTTGTTTATCCTAGAAAAGTGTGCCGCTAAATTAAAGCCTTTAAGGTTTATGTTTTGTTCACTCCCGCGCTTTATAAAAATTTCAGTAAGACATATGATATTAATGTAACAATTTCCTTCTCTTAGTTCCTCTATACATAACTCTAATTCATCCTGTTTATTTAACAAACCCTGAATATTTTGATGCAGTAGTAATAATTCTGTATCGGGCTTAGTCTTGTAAGGGGCGAAAAAACTGGTTTTTATCCTTAGTCAGAGTTAGGCTTACTTTCTTGGATTTATTCAGGAAATAATATGGAATCGTTCCCTTTTTGTAGTTTGGTTGCGTGTTTAAGGATGGAAATAACTGGTCTTTATCCTTAGATAAAGTCAGGCTTTCCTTTTCTACCTTTTTAGATGTATTTTTGAAATAGTATGGAATAGTCCCCTTTTTGTAATGTTGTTTTAGGGAGTCTTCTGCTGAGGAATGGATTTCACTTAATTCAAAATCACTTAACTTTTTTATTAAGTTCGCAAGGTCGCTAAATATTAATTTCAATCCGTGACTATTAATCAATCCTACTCTCCATTGAAACATTTCATTCGTGTAACTTAAATTTAAGTTAGAATCTAAGATATAAGCATATTCTTGTGATAAGTTATCAAGATATAACAAATTATTAAATATTTCTATTCTTTTATTGAACAGATTAGCGTGACTGTTCAGCTTGTACGTAGGCAGGCAAATTATTATATTTGTGTATTGCACATATGATAGCTGCTGCCTTATAAAGTTTACTAGCTCATGGTAGTTAGTTGTCACTTTAAAGTCGCTTTCTCCTATGAACACAACACAATAGTCCCTATTCCCAAAACGTTTTGTTTTCTCCTGAATACCCTGAAACAGTTGATGTACTCCTCCGTCAGGTATGAGGTAGTGACATAGACTTGAGTTGTCCAATTTCTGCTCGGCGGTCAATAGCATATTTTCCCTGTTGCTGCTGATTAGACAAATTTTCCTCCGAAGTGATTCTGCGTCCTGTTCCAGTAGAGGTGGTTTCGCCACCTTTATTGACTGATCCGCACTACATTGTTCTAGAAGAGGCAGTTTCACCATCTTGAAATCGTGGCTAGGCCACAGCAAGTTCACGCTAAGCGGTCGAAAAAAGTTATTCGTTGGCGACTATGGCGGAGTGGGCGTGTAGGTGAGATAAGGACTGTGCTCTTATTGGTCACTTCACTTTATCACTTATGCTCGCGGTGAAATGTTTGGTGGTGTGAGTGATATTTGAACCAAATAACGTTCTGCACTTTTCTTGTTTTTTAAACTATTTGCATTAACTTTCACTTTTGGGTATATTTTTTCCAAATTACGTAATTGTCACTATAGAACAGATATTTATAACTTTTGCACCAAATCCTTTATTTTTGCAGCTGATTTCGATTTATTTTTGCGGAGCAAACTGACAGCGAGTCCGTACTGACTAAGCGCTCACGCACACATCGTAGTAGATACCTAAGTAGGAGTAGTTTAGTAATGCTTACGTCTCTAAGCACAACTCTCATGGTGTGTTCCAGGCCCAAGAGCCAGACCTCAGCTGGCCCGTCCAGCACCAGATTATAACGCCACTCGATGCACTCCCCATCTTCAGACGTCATTGCTTTAGCTACCGGGAGCCCAATAGCATTCTGAAAGGCAAGAAAATGTACGAACATGGTTCGGAGCCATGAAATCGCATCCCACCTCTCAAATTTGGGGAGCTAGTGAAAAAGGGTATAAGTCGACTTAACTTGTTTTGTAAAAGGGTATATACATAAACGGAGTATACTAGACTTAAACCCTTTTTCACTTGATCTTCAGGAGACTTACACCCTTTTTCACTAGCACCCCAGAAATATAATTAAAAAAAATGCGCGA
Source organism: Acleris cristana (assembly GCA_948252455.1). Lineage (NCBI taxonomy): Eukaryota > Metazoa > Arthropoda > Insecta > Lepidoptera > Tortricidae > Acleris > Acleris cristana. Next base: position 16,253,311 of record OX411781.1, on the reverse strand, counting down.
TTTTGGGGATTACTCTAGACACTATGCGTCCATTTAGAGTTGTGAATTTAGAGAGACGGTAAGATCTGTCAAATGTACAGAATTTTTAAATGTTAGGAATTTACGGATTCGGCAGTAGGTATATTGACGCACCCGTGTCCCGAGGTTGTTTGAGATCAAATGTCTGAGGTGATTGTCATTTATTTGTACACAGTGAGTATTTATAGTGCGGAGGTACGATAAAGCTCGACTAGTCACCATTGCTCTCTCTCCGCATGTCTGCTTACCCGGCTCTCAATCAAAGGTGCGTATATTACGGTGCGTCAAAAAAGAGCGCCATGTTTTTACTATGACCCCCATCTTTTGTTTACGCAACGACACCGTATTTTACGCAGCGGTGGGGTCGCACCTAAAGTTGTAGGTACGCCTTTAGAATTTAAATTTTGAATTTGAATCACTGGAATAATAAAAGAGTTGCTCCAACGTTGATTGTTTGTTTTTGAATAACTATATTTATATATTAGGTAACTGTCCCAATGAAAACTCGCACTTAATCGAATTTTTATTTCACTGCTGGCTATAAACACTTTTGTAACCTTTTACGTTTTTAAAAGCCCCTGACAAAATTAATTGGCAATATTTCACATTTCATAAACTTCAGGTAAATCAGGTAATCCCTCGACAGGCACCGAAGTGCAGGATAAACGAAGTACACTGACAAAATCAAACTGGATGAATTGGCTTGAAATTAAATTGTGCATTGTGCGTGAAACTATCTTATAATTGTGTATTTGTATCATTTCCTCGCATTGTTTGAGAAAAGCATCATAATGTCGCGGCGGCAACGGGGATAGAGTGACTCGGATTCTGGCAGCCAACGACATCGTCCGGCAATTCCCTACTTTCCAGCCTAGGTAATAATATAATATTCAACCTGAGCGACTGTCGCGCGGGTATGAAACGAGCCTCTATTCGCAGTAGCTCGATTTTTAGTCCGGTCGTGGGAGCCGAGGCGACGGCGGATACCCTGAGTGACCTGAAGTAGTGACCTACCAAACGAATTCTAGTCTCTAGTATAGTCGGATAAGTAAACGGAGGAAGGACTTTCTCCTCCGGCCTTTCAGCACTGGCTGGGGTAGTATCCGCGGGAGTCTAAATTCTAGTTGGTAATAGGGGCATCGGTGTTTTTAGCCGGTGCGAGCCCGGCAGTACCTGGGTCCTCCATTCCCAGGTCTCCGGAAGGGATTTTCACCTCTGCCCTTTTTCTTTTTCTAAAAGTAATTAATTAACAACAGTAAACAAAAGCAAGGACTTTTGTCTTTGGCCGTTCAGTCTATTACAAAAAAAACGAATTCTAGTTTATACCGTTTATTGTTTACCTATATTGGTCAAATCTAATGACGTATATTAGATTGACAAGATCTGTCTTACTCAAACTAAAGCTAGATCAAAATAAAAAACATTTCAAATAAATTGTTATTTATTATATCACAGGCGAAAACTTAATCTAAGTAGGAATTAAATTTGTAACATTTCTTCGCTGAAATACCCATTAGATACTGTTGCCAAAATACTTTAAGACTACGCCGAGCGTCCAGTGGCGCCCTCATTACTATTATTGTGGTTTCTAATAAACTAAAGCATTGTCTTGAAATCGAAGGATGGTTTTTTGTTGTACAAATGAATACACAATGTATAGCATAAGTTTAATAACCTATAACCTTGGTGTAGTCAACTTAACGGAAAAAGGTGGGCTCTTTTTTCCGTTAAGTTACTCACTCATAGTTCAATTATTAATACAACAAAAAAGCATCCTTCGATTTCAAGAAATACTTTAGTATAGTGAAAAACACAATAATAGTAGTGAGGCCACTGCACGCTCAGCGTAATCTTAAGTCATTATCATAAAGTAATTTAATACATCCAACATTATTTGTCGATTATTCTACTCCATTTTAGATAGTCATACATCGCTGGAACAATTATCGATACTCATACATCGTTGGAACTTTACACATTTCAAAATTTCATAAATCTTAAACATGTAATTAAGGCTAGGTTGGGTTAGATTCCATTTATAAAACACCTGATACTATAACAGTTTCTTTAAAAGATCTGTAATGACTTGTGATAATTATGACCCAAATCCCAACTTATTTGGGGTCGGCGCAAGATGTCTTTTTCTTCCATACTTCTCTATTAGTCGTCATCTCGGTAGTCACTACCTTTCTACCCATATCATCTTTCCATCCATCGTTCCCTGGGTCTTCCCCTACTCGTATCCACATTTATAATCAAAACTTTTATGACGATATTTTCCTCATTCCTCCGCATCACATGCCCTTACCATGACAACCGATTTCCGCACAACTTTTCGGCCATCGGTGTCACTTTCAGACTTCCTCTTATACATATACTCACCTAAAACACATGCGTAAAAATAATTATAGCAGACAATTATACACCCTGTTAACTGCCATGCATCACAGTAGTGTGAACAGAGCAACCTTTTTCCTCGGAAAGACATTTCGTCACGGCGTTTCTCGTCTAGCTGCCAATGTCCCAGCATACAGCTGTTCTGTGAGGGTGATCAAAACCTTCACGACTGCCTTCTTGTTCTCCTGAGACCGGCAGCCAAGCACCATGTGTAGGTAGTCATCGATTAGACCATTGGCTTTGGCAAACGGGTGATTCAGTAGCAGTATGGTGTATGCCTGAAATTATAAGTTTGATCATGAATTTTTTTTTTTAAATCTAATATTTTATAGCTTAGAAAAAACAGTAGAAGTTTCAAGTGGGCGTGTAACGTGTGGCCTAGTTATGCGGAGTTCCGCATAACCTACCATACTTTTGCCGCGATCGCTTATTTCGATATTTCGATATTTACATATTACTAAAGTAGGAAATAAATCCAGAAGCAGGCCAGGTATTGTGCTATTTTTTAGTGTAAAAACGATAGCCGCACCAAAAACATTTTTCATGGTGGCGTCATTGATTTAATATATACTAGATACACAATCAGCAGGAAAAAATGGCAAGTCAAAACTACTGCCTAATCGACTTGGGCAGTAGTTTTGCTTTTAGTCTTGTTTCGACCACAGACAGTGGCAGTTGTCAATCATGACGAAATGTGCAGTGAAAAACTGCAAAAATAATAACAAGAAAACGAAAAAAAAGGATGGAATATCTTATTTTAAGGAAGTTCTATTTATTTATAAACAAATTCTTGTTAAACTTACAATGCTTTCATGATTTTTTGTAATTTATATTGTACGTACAAATGATGACTTATCACGAAACAAAAATATATGGAGAAGCTATTACTTTAAAAAAATTAATTAATCGAGTTTGTTTGTTTTGACTTATGACCAAAAAAGTGTTTATAGAGATAATAATATTTCTTATATTTTTAAATTAAAGCTTTCCACGAAATCCTCTACGACGTGCAAAATGGGTCGCAATATTAGCACGAGATAGGCGTGATCAACTGTTCAAGCCAAATAAGTCGTCTGTTGTGTGTTTGACCCATTTTCGTACCACAGACGTATATACCACAGAGAAAGGCTTTAGTAGACTGACTAAATCTGCAATACCTGTCTTGAATGTAAGTAAATGTCACACAATAGTTTTTATATTAATCTCAACAAAATACAAACTACTATTAAAGCTTGACTTTACAATCATCAAATAAAAGTATCTGTCAGTTAAAGTGAGCCCTTTCCTTTTGTTATGTAAAGAAAAGGGCGAGCAAAAATTAACTATGAGATAATGTTTATCAGGCTGGTGATTGTTTCTTTTATAATAATAATAATTGTAATCACTTAGTTAGTTAGGATAAGATCTTGTTTTGTTTGGAGTAAAGGAGTGTAATATTTTCAGGGTTCATGTATGTATGTATGTACGATTCTTTATTCCACCATAATTTCTTAACGCCTGAGCCGATTTAGATGTGTGTCGCTAGAAGCCTGTCACCATTCCGGGTGACAAAGGATACCTAAACTGTTAAAATTGAAATAACAACAATCGACGGGACGGGTTTTAGTCAAATAAATATATATGGTCGCTACTGTCACAACAATTTAGTAAATTTGAAAGATTCTAGTCAATGTCGATGTAATTTTAATGTAATTTGTGATCGTAGTTATGTATTAGAATATATTAATAGTTTTTATGATAATGTTATAAACATATTACAAACAGGGTCAAAACAAAGTGCACGCACTAATACCGGTGGCCAAAAACGAAGAAAAACGGTTATTGGGTGGAACTACCACGTGAGGAGTAGCCACGAAGAGGCAAGACAGCATTTTCAGAATTGGGTAGTAAGTGGTAAACCAACTAGTGGGCTACTTTACGAAAATATGCGAAAATCTAAGAGTCAGTTCAAAAACAAATTGAAATGGTGCCAAAACAACCAAGAGACCATCAAAATGAACATACTTGCTATAAACAACAGGAATAATGACTTTGGTAAGTTTTGGAAAGCCACGAAACAATTTATGCCCAAATCTGGGCTTCCCGCGAGTATAAATAACGTCCACGACTCCAAAGATATTGCAGATTTATTTGCTTGCCACTTCGGGGTTACTCCTCAACCGGTGGAGGATGTGTTTGATCCTGAGCCGCACGCAGCCAGTATGAACAGTCATACGCCTGTTTTCACTTCTGATGAAGTGGCAAGGGTGGTTAAAACTATGAAGCGAGGGAAATCCCCAGGGCATGATGGGCTCAGTATCGAACACATTATCTATGCTAGCGATGAAATATATAGAGTACTTAGTATACTATTTAACCTATGTTTAAAGCATAGGTGTCTTCCAGCTGCTTTAATGAAAACGGTGGTGGTTCCAGTACCCAAAAATAGAACCGGAGATATGTCTAACCTCAATAATTATAGACCCATTTCACTGGGCACTATAATTGGCAAGATTATGGAGCGACTTTTGCAACCCGAACTGATGAGGAATGTTTGTATTAGTAAAGCTCAGTTTGGATTCCGGCCGGGCGTCTCAACAGATTCGGCTATACTGTGTTTAAAAAACACTGTAAATTATTACACTCAACGAGAAACTTCCATCTACGCCTGCTTTCTGGATCTAAGCAAAGCTTTTGATCTCGTCAATTATGACATATTGTGGAGCAAAGTATCCAAAGCAGGCGCATCTAACAGTATGGTCGAGCTGTTGAGATTCTGGTATGCCAACCAAGCTAACGTTGTACGATGGGGTGACTCACAGTCTAGTGAATACAGACTAGAGTGTGGAGTGCGCCAAGGAGGGCTCACTTCTCCGGACCTTTTCAATATATATGTGAACGACCTGATCGAGGAGCTGGGGAGGACGGGTGTGGGATGCCATGTTGATGGTCTCTGTTATAACAATTTGAGTTATGCCGATGACATGGTCCTTCTCAGCCCCTCGATCTGTGGCCTATCCAAGCTTTTAGATGTCTGCGAGAGATTCGCCTTAAAAAACGGCATGAAATACAACAGCGCTAAAACTGAAATGCTTGTCTTTAAGTCTGGAAGGGGTCCGGATAGTGTGCCACCTGTTTTGTTGAACGGTACTTCAGTTCGTGTTGTAAAACAATTTAAGTACTTAGGGCATATATTATGTGACGACATGAAAGATGACCTAGATATAGAACGCGAACGAAGGGCCCTGGCCGTGCGCAGCAACATGTTGGCGCGCAGGTTCGCGAAGTGCTCTGAGGATGTTAAAGTTGTTCTGTTTAGAGCATACTGTCAAAGTTTCTATACCTGTCAACTATGGACGAAATACACTCGGAAAGCTCTTAGCATCCTTAGAGTACAGTACAATGATGCCTTAAGAATACTGCTTAAACAACCGCGTTTCTGTAGTGCATCTACAATGTTTGCGGTCGCTAGGGTTCCCGATTTTTTTGCCATAAGACGTAGTAGAATAGCGTCCTTCTGGGGAAGAGTACGTTCGTCGAGCAACGAGCTAGTGAAGGCCACCGGTGAAAATCTGTACAAAAACATGATTTGTTTGCACTGGTTACAAACGCACTTGCAGCCGAACCGCAAGTAGTTGTTAACTACTTTAATGTGTTGTATTTTTGTAACTGTTTTATTCTGTTTTGTATTCCTGTATTTTGTATTAATTTAATTTAATGTAACATTTTTTATGGGTGTCATGCCTGTTAAATAAAATTTATTATTATTATTATTATTATTATAGCTTGTTTTCCCTTTATTTATTTATTATTATTGTTGTATATATAGCTTAAGTTGTGTAATACAATAACATTTATAAAACATCTCATAAGCGTTTTTTTTAATTTGTCATTTCGTTATAATTAATACAATATAAAAATGAGAATTGCGACTCCATTCGTCCGATGTTCACTTTTGTCGTAAATATTGTGATAATGGCCGTTTCTCTAAAAAGTTGCAAATACTTTGAAACGTTAGTTTGCAGATTTGACACTTGACGTCTATACTTGACGAGTATATTGAGTTCTTTTTTGCATGAATGTTTGAGGTAAAAAATAGCGATGTTAGCATGTACCTGAATACAGCTGTCAATGTCATTTGGGACAGTTTATAACAACATTTTTGTAGCGGATTGTGTATCTTGTATATATTAAATCAATGGGTGGCGTGTTGTTTTTATGGTAGTTTGAGTAATGGCGACAACAAGTCTGATACTAAGCAAAGCTCATGCCACTTCCACTGTTTTTCCTATTCCGTGGTTGACACCGATCGGCGTCTGGATCAGAAAGCAGAATTAGTAAACGTTTTATAGTAGTTATAAATGCGAATTTACACCTCTATTCAAACAGCATGAGAATTTAGTTAATTTTGTATTATGAATGTCAATGCTAGAAAAGTATTTTATGACTATTCAGTCATACTAATTTTTATTACAACATATAGACAGTTTGCTACTGTCCATCTCAACTCAATGACAGTATTGATGAACTCTGAAAGTTTAATAAGGGTTTATGCAGAACTTGTTCGGGGATACTTGAACCAATTTCAACCTTTTAATACTAGTCTTGCATTTTTAATCACCCTGTATGCAAATTGACGTCATCAGCACCAAAAGCCTGACCCCTGATGATTTCACACATTGGTTCATTTGGTTCTAAATGTAACTTTTGTATTTTTTACAGTACCTAGTGACATGTAACTTATCACAAGATCGTACATTCATTTAATTTGTCCAAAATGCTTTTTGTTCGAATGCTTGAAATTAAAAATTAAGTAGAATAGGTTAGGTTTGTTTTATAAAAATTGGGGATCATTAAACGGAAAAAGCTTACCCTAATATAAATATGCAAGTTATTCTTTCGGTCTGATCTCATCTCTGACACTGGCATCTTACGTAGTAGATACAGGAGCTTGTTCCAGTCTTGGGCATAGATGGCAGCACTCAACGCAGCATGATAAGACATGGGACGACTCTTCGGCTTCGTCCCATTGTTAGCCAATTGGAGCTGGTAGAGGTTCCGACGGCATTTGTTTTGATTCTCAACAGGATTGCTGACAAACGATGAAACTTTTTGCTATGGAAGTTTAAATTCTGTTAGTACACTATTAATCTAAATAATAGGATATATTTCAATAAAACTGTTTGTTTCCTGGTAGGTAAGAAATAATAAAACAAAAATAGACTATGAATATACTTAACTAATATGGATTTAGCCCTAAGATGCATGATTTAATATTTATGTTTAGAAAATATATGTGATGGGAAAATACTTTGTAATAAGTAAATTACAATAAATACATTCTCTTTTTTTTATTACACATAGTATCCATTTTTGATATAACATGCAAAAAGTACAAAATGGAATAAAAACCGGAAATCTAACCTCTTAGCGCCTTTTATTGTTCTCAAGGAACATTAACTCTTAATAGCGCACTACCCAGATTAAAAAAACCTTAATTAGATGTATGACTCTAGGAACAAAATAAATTCCTGTGCATACTATTTAACTCTTCACACTTATATTTGTTTTTATAATATTGAAATGAACTGTAAGTTTCTAAAAAATAAATGGTGTTTTTTTGTTGTAAAAACAGTTGTATATGTTGTATATGCCTACATACTCCTTTAAAAGTTTAGGATGTATTGCTGTAAATTAAGGCCTTGAATCATGCAAGAGTTCCCTTAGGCATTTAGTACTATTTAATTTTTGTTCTTACTGAAGAATACTGTGTCGCGAGCTGAATAGAGAAAAACTAGACCTTGAGCACTAGGCGGCCAAAACAGTACAAAATGGTGCTCAAAAATTTGTCCAATCCATAGGCATATGAGAGGTAAACAAGCAACTTATGCTAAAAGTCTATTGCATAAGTTTTCTAAGATTCCGAATAACATTGATGTCCAGACATAGGAATCCAGGGGGCAAAATTGTATGACAAGTAGTGAGTTCCTATATTGATGAACTCAATTATCGATGCTGTTTCCATATACTAGTGTTCGCCCCCAGCATTGTAGGTATTTTTTTGCAAGTGTTGTTCTGAAGACGAGTATGAAATTCAAACAGTATTAATATTTTCGACTGTAATTTAGGTAATAACACTATTCTATTATATAAATTCATTGAAGAGCAAAAATATTCAATAATAAGCAAGATACCGAAATTGAATACTGGTCTTGTTGTATAAAAATAATACACGTATACGATCCCTGGTTTGTTGTTGTTAGTTTTAATATTTTGTCTAAATTCAGTAACTAGAAGTGAACTAAAAAATAAGTTCCGAGGCAATACAGGACATTTATTAAAATAGAATACAACATCTTTCTTATCTTTAATTGCAGCATTGTCCTAGGTTATAATAACTCTCATGTCATAAATTTATACATTTTCCAACCACTGACAATGAGATTTTTACTAACGCATGCAACGTTAAATAATAACTATGATATGTCTATTTAATCTCCTAATAAATTAATGAACTAATGTAATGATGCACATAGAACGAATACCTACACTACGTGTTACTAAACTATAGGTGAAAATTACCTTACCAACGCTTTTAATGGCACGAAGTAACAGTTTGCAATCTCCTCTCTCTGCATATTTGTTTCTCATGGACTTTTTTATTTTTATTAATATTCTTGAAATCTTACACACAATACCGCGAAAATTTGCACCTTTATTTGACTGACAGGTTTTGTTTGACACTTATTGTCACTTATGCTTTTTTTAGTTTTTAAAAGGCAAGAGTTTATTAGTCATACAGCCACTGGTACAAGTAAATGTCTCTTCTGTTTGATTCATATACAACCTTTATTTCAGCACTAATTTCATCATTGGTGAGCATGTACATAAATAAACGACAATCGTTCGACATTAAATTTAACCTCAGATCTCAGTTACATACCGATTAGGCCAGTGGCCCGTTTCACGAAGCTACAAGTTACAAATTACAAGCGGAACTCTCTTTCTAACTCCTTTTGCTAGAAAGTGAGTTCCGCTTGTAATTTGTAAATTGTAGCTTCGTCGGGCCACAGCAGCCCGTTTCACAAAGCTACAAGTTAGAAATTACAAGCGGAAGCCTCTTTTTAACTCATTTTGCTAGAAAGAGAGTTCCGCTTGAAATTTCTAACTTGTAGCCTCGTGAAACGGGCCACAGCCATTTGAGCAGTGTTGCCAGTTTAGACCTGTAAAATTGTAACTTGTAGCTTTATAAAACGGGACCCTGAGGCCCATTTCACAAAGCAACAAGTTACAAATTACAAGCGGAAGTCTTTTTCTAACTCCTTTTGCTAGCAAGAGAGTTCCGCTTGTAATTTGTAACTTGTAGCATCGTGAAACGGTCTCAAGACGAGAAAGGGAGATATTTTTAAAGCTTACCTTGTCAATCCTTATTTTAACGACGTTGTCAAAAAGTTTCTTCAAGTGAACTTGGATTAATTGCGGCTTTTTTGAATTGCCAAGTATTTCTAGTAGATCATCGTTAGATATGAAATAAAACCTTGGAAATAACTGACGTTTGGTTTCCAAGTATTTCTCTAGAGATCGCAAGATTCCATCTAAATTGTCTACCATTGTATTGAGCAAATTGTAAACATATGGTGATGGTTTGAAGAGGCATGCTGCTAATGCGTTTTCTCCAAGAAACATACTGTTGAAAGAATGGGCAATGGATGATAATTTTAAAAGTGCTTGAATATTTTTATATCAGTTGGAATAACGTTCCTTATTAACAGGAAAAAATTACAGATTTTTAGGTATCGTATATCATTAATAAATAAATAATTCGTTTGAACTCGACCAATTTGTCTCCTATACGTAAGTATGGTTTAAACTGTGGTCCAATAATAATTTAAAAAAAATACATTGACACTTGACACTTTTGACAGTATAACAACGGCAGCTCTTTTTTTTAATTATTATTGGACCACAGTTTAAACCATACTTACGTATAGTAGACAAATTGGTCGAGATCAAACGAATTATTTATTTATTAATGATATACGATACCTAAAAATCTGTAATTTTTTCCTGTTAATAAGGAACGTTATTCCTACTAATATAAAAATATTCAAGCACTTTTAAAATTATCATCCATTGCCCATTAAAAAGGTCGTTACAGGAATTAATTAACACAACCTTTAGATCAATCTAGGATAATCCCTGAGATAAGTACTTAGTTCACATAGGTACCTAAACTAAACACGAACTCCAGTTGAAATTTTAATATTAAAAAATATGGCTAAAAAGGCATCATCTTGGATTGACCCAAGTAAGTATAGTTATCTTTTTTATAACGTGCAATGCCTCATTGTGAAAACCCCTAATACTATAATTATATAGACTAGCTGACTTTTTCGTACTGCAATAGCCCTCCCGATTCTCATGGTATTCGAGAGAGATGAAATCACATGCGAATAGGCTACTTGCCTCATATTAAATTTGGCTTAATAAATTAATATTTTCTTTAGTATTAGACTTAAGAAACCAATATTTATCGATTTCAGATATTAAAAGTGTAAGATGGCTACATATTTTTTATTTAAAAATTGTTCATTTTTATTTTTTATTTTGAACTCTGAAAACGCTGTCGGGCATGTTGTGACGTCATAGGACCTTAAGCAAACTTCATGTCGGTTCTTATACGAGTGAAATTCGCAATGGTATATTCTGCAAGTATTCTGAGGCTCTACTTCGAAATCCGTAAGTCGAACTTCGTCTATTGCTATCCCTTTTACTCTCGACGCGTCACTAATTCGCAAGAAAGTGACTGGGCGATCCGAAGTTCGAATTACTGATTTCAAAGTAGAGCCCCTGTGCTGTGACATGACATTGTCATTTATGTTTATCTATATTATGTCAAATGCTCTCGTCAACTGTCAAACAAATGTTTGTTTTCGGCCCGTATGACGTCACATAATCTATAGACTAATATGGCTGTAAGCGTTTTCGCCCGTTAACGAAAACTAAACTTTTAAAATAAAGTTTTGCGGTTTTGTAGGTCCTAAAAAAATGTGGGTTTTTTTTTTTCATCTAATCGGACAATAATTAATAACTTGAGACCTACTTTAAAACAGAGGCAACTAGCCTATTTATTATGTCAAAATGTTTTAAGTTTTTATATTATCCTTAAGGAAAACTTCATCTTGATTGACAAGGGAAATGGAGAGCTGTAATATTTGATTATAGCTTTACTAAGTTCTAAAAATCCCTCGTTCAATACGTAACTAACGAAACTTACTTGTGCGTAATTTCAGTCCAATCAGCGGTTAACTTATCGAAGATAATTACTTCGCTTGGCAGCTGTTTTCTAATATCTTCACCACTAAATATGGTTTCTAGATAAAGGTAGCGTCGTTGGACTTGCAAAGAAATCTACGAAACAGAAATCAGGTATAATAAATAACTCTCTAATATCTACTATAGTCCGTCCGCGTTAAGAATGCAGTAAATCAGTGTTGTCCGCTGGCCTAACCACGCCCCCTAACCAATCAGGTCGCTCAAAATTAGGTTTATTTTTGTCCATTTAACTTAATCTTTTAAAATATTATTTTGTTTGAATTTTTACTCCGCTGCGAATACACATTTACCCTTCAGTTGCACTGATGATTCACTGCATTCTTAACGCGAACGGACTATAGTACTAACTAGCAGTACGTAAAGTTAGGTTAGAGTACCGATTCGAATTTTTGAACCTAGGATTCGCCGTAGACGTGCTGAGAAAGTATTCTGTAGTGCGTAAGGTAAGGCTACGCGCGCGCGAGATACTTTTGTCGCTGGCGACAGTACATCTGTCTCTTTTGCATGTTCAAAGTGAGAAAAAGAGAGATGGCCTGTCGCGGCGACAAAAGTCGCTCGTGCGCGCCTAGTGTAAGCCGCCAATAAATTACCTAACCTCAAAAACAAAATTCAAGTCTAGCTTATCGGGAAGCTAAGCTTAGATCGGTTGTAATTTCGTTTTTCATTTTAGTACCTATCTCAGTTACCACTTACCTAACGCTGCTAAGACTTATATTCTTACTACAATGTATTCTCGTTTTTAAGCAACAAAAAAAAGACGAAATCCTCAATTCGCTTTATTTTGAGTGAATGGTACTTACTCGAGTTGTCCGCCAGTTTTGGACCGATTTTGAATACATCCTTAATTTTCTAATTAATTGAGGAGTTGGACCACTTAAGAGAAATAACAGTAAAAGTAATAAATAATAACTTTTCAAATGATAATAGATCAGTCAATTAAAGTCGGTGCCTCACAATATTTTTAACCAAACGCCCTCTTCAGTTGACTGACCTATTTTCATTTGAAAATAAATTATATTTTACTTTTTTTGAGGCGGTTCTTGTTTTTTTATTTCCTAAATTAATCATTTAAATACGCTACCTCAATACATTCAGCCACGTAGCCCAAATTCTTTTCCCAATAGTCTACTTCCTTAATAAACGGCTCGACATATTTGGTAGACTTCATTGAAGACAGCTGGACTTGATGATCTTCCAGGAACTATCAAAATGCAATTAATTATTATCACTAATCCATTGATGGATCCCAGCGTCTTAAAAAGTGTAAATGAATCCAAATGGATTTAAGTGTACATTAAATCCCACTCGACTCCATTAATGGATTTTAATGTACAAAAAGTCCACTTCACCCCATGGACGGAGGGGTTGTGGCAGCTAACGGATAAATTAGAGAATAATTACAATATCAAACCTGCATAACATCTTCCACATTCTTTATCTTATACATATCGCCATGGTGATGTGACATCTCAAAAGTCGTGCTCTTCCACACCTCTCGTATAGCCTTCAACCCATTTTCAATGGCCAGTTCCATCGTAGCCGCGTTTGATACTTCTGCTATTTCATCAGCGTATGCTTGGAAGTTAAGCTTCATAATCAAGTCTAACTTGAAATCTTCAGAGTTTTGATCAAAATCACTGGGAAAACATATTTGGGGATTGGGTAGTGACTGGATCGGAATAAGTAATCAGAGTTAATTTGACTTCATCGATATTATCCATGCTTGAGTTTGTCACATCTGTATCTATTCCTAATTTCTAGTAAGGATATAAGGAGGAGATAGCAATTAGGAATAGGTACACGTGTATTGATAAAAAATTATGCCAGTTAGGTCGTCCTATTCCAATCATTGGTACATTTGGAGAGGAAAAAAAGATCAGAATAAAAGTTCTAGTTTATTCTTGTCTCGAGTGTTTATTTAATTATATTTTGAACTCAGTATAATAATGACGTTACAAAATTATGCGAAGAATAACTATTTACTTATCAAAGATAGGGACAACAGCAAAACCATAGAGATCGAGTCACATGCGAGATATGTAAAATAAATTAATGCAAATGACAATTCATCTCAAATGTAACTTGTTTGAGTACGCGAATTAGGGGCTAGTATAAGCATATTATACCGGTAACTTTTGTGCAATTCGCGGTATTTGTTAGGGTTGATACTACATGAGTGTTAGTCTATGAATGTACCTAAAATAACAAGAGAAAAACATATAGTAACCTCACCACAACAATTTAAAATCTCATATCTATGTGGGCGCCATACAACGCCCTGGCGAAAATTGAACAGAGTTTGGTCTTATAGACATAGATACCTAGAACCAATATTGGTCATTGATCCAAATCCAACATGGATTGCGGTATACCATTAATTCAGACGGCTTTGTGGTTAAGCAGTGCAACCACAGTCTGTTTTAACCCTTTGCACGCTTTCATATTTTAATGAAGTGATCACTCACACGCCCAGCACTGTTGCGTTATCAAATTATATCCGAAGAATAACCTTGAAATTTTAACATTTTGACCTGTCCAAACATTCATCAGTTATTATAAGGAACAAAACATGAATTGATGTAACGTTTGAGCCAATAAAAACAAAGAAAAACAATTCAAAATTGATTTTATTCATGATTAAAGTACACCTTCACTCCGACCCTTTAATGGGTTGTTGGCGTGGAGGGCACGACGGCACACGACCGCTTTAGGGGTTATTGGCGTTCAAAAGGTTAATCGGATACCTATTATTTTATCAAAACACCTTTCAACGAACGTCTCATTAACTCATAATTAGGGAATGCAAAAAACCGGTTATAACCGGTTTTAACCGGTTATTTTCATACTAGAACGGTTATTAACCGGTTAAAATGCATAGTTTTCATGTCATCGGAAGGCATTTCTCGCTGCATGAGTTTTTTTTTCGTAGTCACATGTCTATAACCTAACTTATCAACCTACGTAATTAATGTTTAAGATATCCTGAAAACATCGTGGTTTCAGCAGAAAATAGCAATCGATGAAATGAAATTCGATGAAATGATACGATCGATGACATCGATTTAGTTAAATTCGATAAAATTATGGGTCACCTTATTAATCATTAGTCATTACGGTTAAGATGGACTCACACTCCCATAAATCCTTTTATCCTGTCCCAATGCCGCTCTCTCATGCAGGGGTTCTTCAAGTCACCAATCAAAGGTAATGTGCGTCTAAAAGCGTCTACTTTAACCCTAGTCGTGTCGATGATGTCCCATCCTTTGTCTTTAAGCTGCCGAGAAAGGCGGTTGAAGTTCCTTTAAATAAAATAATAATTATATTTTAAGGTGACAATCATTCGGCTTTCCTGAGATCGTGTTATAATCAAAAGTCGGAATTTGAAAACAACGATTTTTAACTATATTTTATAGACACTAAGGAAAGATACATACCAAGTTTTTATTTAGGTTGTTGATAGTAAAAAACAGAAGAATAAGGGATTACGTGAGGAAATAAAGTCTTAAGGTGGCACCTCACTTGGTTGTTATTTGTCAAATATAATCGTTGCATCTCTTTCAATCAGTATGTCAAACGAAAGAGATGTAAGATCAATATTTGGCAAACATGGCCAAGTGGAGTGCTACCATAAGAGACTGTGCAGTAGGCAGATTGTTCTACCACTGGACTAAGGAGTCCAGCGTTGTTCTATAAAAGCACTCACCTAAAGAGGAACATGACATTGTCTTCCATCTCGTCTGTCTCCATCTCCCAGAAGGTTTGATTTTTGTATTTCTCCCAGGACTCCTCCCATTGGAAGACCAAGCCCCAGACTTCCTCCAGCTTCTCCAGCTCTTTCTCCATTTTCTGAAGATCCAGATTCACTGGAGTCCTGTTTTATACAAAATTAAGTTATAAGAAACCAAATTACTTTTCAATCCTACAACATTTGTGAGTGAACATGAACTTTTCATATAAATCTTGCTGTCTCAGTTAGCTTATCGATGGTAAAACTTAGTGAAAGAGAAGGATAAATACGAACTTATGCAATGAAATACGGTCTCGGATGATTATTTACTACGTCTATATTGCACAGTGTGTTATTTTGGGTGAGTTGCGGCCATACCTTTTTATGATTTCTTTTGATAGTTAGATATATATTGAAGCTCGTTTTGTAGCTCCGATGGACGTAGTTAGGAAGTTTCGGAAGCTATGATTATTTTTGTGAAAGGTCAATGACCTCCGGAAATTTGGTTTTCCATTATACTCCCTTAAATATTTAAAAAAATGGTGATCTGGGTATGAAGATTTGCTAAATACTATAAGTTATACCAACCGCATTAAACTCAGTATTGTAATTTAAATAAGAAGATAATTATTGAAGTTTACATATTTTTGACGTTTTTTTATATTTCTGACCTTTCCAATGACTTCCGCATTTAATTTTTCTTGTAAAAGACGTAAAATACAATTGCTTACAACTCTATAAATTTTTTAATTTAACTATTGCAGGACCACAGAGATATCGCATTTATAAAAAATTTGAAAATTTCTACGAAAATAGGGATGTCAACAACGAGAAAAGGACAAATTTCGATGTAAAATTATACGTATAATATCTTAAATAGTACCTATTGATTACAGGAACTGGAATAAGACAAGAGAGGGTTACACGTTACATTCGATGATAGAAATGGACACAGTTAATTTGTCAAAGTTGGACAAGTTAGCTAGGGGGTATTACCCGTACTTTAGAGATAGAAATGCTTGATGTATTTCTAGGCAAGCTTCTAATCGTCTTCGTCAGAGCAAATTACATTTTGGTCATTCATATCAACTTCAATTTCAGGTGATGCATTGAATTTTTCATGTTCTACAAAAGGTTTCAATAGCGATAGTACCTTTTCTGGGAGAACGAGTCGTTTGTTTTTTTTTTGACGAGAAGAAAGTGAAAGCATTGTGAGGTATGGATCTGATGACTCTAAAGCTCGCTGAAAAAGATCGAGCATTGTCGTCTTACGATCCATTTTTCTGGTGTGGTGTTCCCGATCGTATCGCCAATACTTATTTCGCGACTCACCTGCTTGCTCAGATAGCATACCAATTGGCAGTGGACTGGACTCTATGATTTGTCTTCCATGTAGCAATATTTTATGAAAGGTGACTGACATATAGCACCAGCCATACGCTTCCACATATTTTTTGGCAAGCTCCGCACAAAACAGTTGGAATTTCTCCGTATCTATTGATAAACTGCAAGAAAGTACGACTAAAATAGTGTGTATTCCATCTACAAGCCAATATTCCAGTCCAAGAATATCCGCGAATGTTTTACGGTCTAAGTCCGATAGTGCAGTTCTGGCCGTATTGCCATCGTTGGTGGTACCTGTATTAGGTTTTACTACATCAACAAGAAGAGACATTTTTTGTCTTATTTCGGCCTGTATCCTCTTTTTCCTCTCGGCAACAATATGAGCTTGTGGCGAATTCTTTGTTACTCGCCACTGTTTTACTCCAGGATCGTTTTTGTACCCCAAATGGAGCAAAAATTCGAATAGCCTTATCCACGCATGTAAAGGGCTTAAGCCGTGGAGTAATGCTTGCTGGTTTATCGTTTTATTTGCCATTAATTCGAGTTTATTGAAATCTTTAGCAGTAGCTCCACAACAAGCACATCTTAATTGGGAAGATGTGTCAGTTATTACATTGTAAACCTTCCCATCTATAATCGTTAGGTATAATGTTGGTTTTGCAATAACAGTGCACCCTGAGGTTGTCTCCGCGTATATTGGGGACAGATTTTTTATTTCTTCTTCTACTCTGTTCTTTTCAGTTAGGATCAAATCCTTTGTTTCTTTCCGATATTGTATATGCACCGGGCGGCAAAATCTAAAAGATTGGGCATTGGGATTACACCAAAATACAAAACCTTCCTCTGACATTATCCGTAATGGAATGAATGTAGTAACGAATAGGCAATGTTCGTCGTCACTCTCGCCATCCGAAAACTTTTGCTTATAAAGCGACTGTCCCGTACTGCCATCGAAACCCCAAGATCCTTCGAAAATGCAATTTACTGAGTCAATGTTTTTAAATCTTTCGGGACATGCATCTAATATTCGACGAAAGGTGTGCATAAGTAAACCTTGTAAAGATATTGATGCCTCTCTTTCAGTTACATTCAGATCTTCATCAGGATAACACATTTTTTTTGCCGCTTGCACCTTATAATATGGAGGATATGCATTAAATCCTCGTTTTTTTAAATCTTGCTGCATAGACTTGTAATCCTCAACGCCGAGTTTTCTGTCTATTATTAAAGATAAAGCTTCGTCAGGATTGTAAGATTGAGGATTCGGTTTATTTTTAGATCTTATAATATTAGCAATTTTTTTAGGGTGGTTAGGACTTTTTAAACATTCGTTTATCACGAACTCTAGTTCCTGAGCAGATTTTTTTGATAATAATCTACCCGTTTTGGTAGTTAGAACCTTTGCTAACACTTTCCTAATTTTTGAAGGTGGCTGACGTTTAAGCGAAACTGCAAGTTTTCTTTGTTGACGGCGCTTATGACGATCGCTTAGATATTCATATGTTTTAGGCAGTTTAGACGCAGACAATAAAGCTGAAGATGCATGGGGTTCTTGTTCAATTGTTGAATTTTGACATTTCAGGGGAGCTTCATCCGAATATATTGTGGAGGTGGACGGTAAAACTGAGGATGTGTAAATCTGTTTTTGTTCATCTGAAAAAGATTCCTCTACAACAGGAGTTAATCTGGCCTGCGTTTGTGCACACGCACTGGGAATTCCCAGGTCAAATAATGCGGACAACCAATTTCCGTGTTTTTTTTTAAAAGCGGATATCTTTCGGTGGCAATCCTTGTACATTTTTTCGCATCTACTAGTGAATTTCGATATAGTCATTTTAAATATTTTTTTGTGTGCACTTAACTCACTAGGAACGACTTGAGGGTAAAGGGCATGCATTATTATGGATGTGCGTTCATCAATGCCTATGTCTAACGGCCTCACTTTAGCTCCACGTAAGCGTGCACTTTTTTCCAATAATTCGAAAACTTCTAACCGCGTCATTTTATTGCAATCCGCAATCACGAGATCCTCAGGTTGAGGCCGGGAACCACATCCTCCAGCAGAATGAGGCAAGGTCTGCTGAGGCAAATTAACGCCATGGGTTATTTCCGGCTCCATAATATCCCCGCTTGACCAGACAATTCATGTGAACTTGATTTGTGAATTGAAATGTTGTGACATTTAGGCCATTGGCGTATTTACTTTTTACCAGCCAGTAAACAATAAAACTATCTGCCAAGGTTTGTTAAGATTGGTTCTGTTGATTGAAGTAAATACTTTTTCTATAAGTCCAAATTGTTAAAAAAACGACAACTGATTATTATTTATGCATGAGGTGAATAATTTAGATATTTTTTTGTAGCAATTACTATACCAATAACACTGTTATAGACTTCGGAATTCGAACATAGAACTTTTGTTGACAACCCTAAACAAGAAATTCAACATTGAATAACTCAGCTGTCCTGCTACTTATTAACTTTAAATTTAATACACTGATAAAAGGTAACTTAAGGTTACTAATAAGTAAAAAATAAAATGCGGAAATTGCACGAGACACGAGTTTTTTGTTTGTTGGAAAAAACGCTCTATCTGTTGTGTGAGAATTACTTTTGTATTGTTTTTCAATAGATATGGTGATATTATACGTTTTCTATCGAAAGGTAAGTTTATTTGAGGAAAGTACAAATGCATAGACAAGTAAAGACGTTTCTTTGGTTTTTTGTCGAAATTTCTAAAAAACTTATTATCGAATAAATTATTCATGATAAATTCAATGGAATTGTTTTGGAAGCATTCGGGCAAGTTAATCTATCATCTCAGTACTTAAAACAGGATGGCCGCAACTCACCCGAAATAACACACTGTGTATTGGAACTAGGGAATGCATTTTAACCGGTTAATAACCGTTTTTGTATGAAAATAACCGGTTAAAACCGGTTATCACCGGTTTTTTGCATTCCCTAATTGGAACCGTGACGTGTGCACCTAACCAACTGACCTATTAAAAGATACTTATTTATAGCTTTAGCTTATTTCCAGGACATCCCTATGGAAAAAAAACACCTTAATTACGGACATGTGGTGTACAGTTGGCCTTATAAGGATCTGCACACTTTTGTACCTTGTCGCTTTAACGCCTTTGACGGTTTAGTGCAGCAGTTCACGCATGACATTATAGTGACAAAGCACTAAAGTTCGATCTTACCATAAACTATTAAACCTTAAATACATTTAGGGCCTGTTTCACAATCGTCAAGTAAAGCATATCTGACACATAAATTTAGTCCTTTCCTTTTCTTACACTTGAACATGGACAAGGAGAGAGCTAACTATAACTGGCACCTAAATTTACTTGTCGTCGATTGTGAAACAGGACCTTACTGATATTAACATTTAACCCTAAGCATTAATTTCGGATCCACCCATTTTACTAGCCATTCGAGATTTAAAAAAAAAGATGATTTTTTCTATGCAAAGTGAAGAGCAAACACTAGTATGGAGAAACAAACTTTATGCGATTACTTGAAAAAAAAATTGGCGAATTGGATTAAAAACTTCGCAGATTCGTAATGACTCTAATAATGTAGGATACCACTGAAAAACTTATCAAATAAAACATGAAATTAATGATTTTTAGTGACATGGACTTAATCTTCGAAACTAGTACAAATCGCTGAACATACAAGGGGTTAAATCTAAAATGATGCTCTATCTGCCCTAGGCGGGTTAACGTCGATTTGCGGGATCCCTTGGTGACGCCATAACTAGAGAATAGCTCGACCCATTTTATTTTTGTGTGGTTGTATATCAGGACAAGCTTTGTATGAAAAAAATTTACACCCGGGCGGCGCAAATTTACAGCTAATTAAGAATACAAGTTATTAAAAGTGTTTACGTTAAATTAAATACAGCAAGACCATCTCTTATAGCCTGTTCTTGAGCTCTCAGGGCATTAAGTTGGTCTCGGAAAGCTTTTAATGACGATAGAGCATCTTTGCCGCTTATATCAGAACTGATTGGAGCGGATGCATAAAAGTCTTCGCAAAATTCTTTTGCAGCTTCTTTAAATTCCTGTAAATAGGAGTGGAGTAAACGAGAAAGATTCTTTGGTATGGTTTACGATCAAGAGAAAATGGCGCGAGGTTATAAACTTATCGACTTGCACGTGATAAAATAGCCACTACAAAAAGCTTATCGACTTGCACGTGATAAAATAGTCGCTGTTTATAAGATCAGTCGAGATGATTATATCCGCGATAAACGTCCGTATTTTATCGCGAACAATATCCATTAGGAATCGACCTAATGTCTAGAGACAGGGACCCAATTCTCGTTAATTCGAGATGATTTTTCATGCGAGATATGTCGAAAAAATGTATGCAGTTGACAGTTCATCTCGCATGAAAAATCATCTCGAAGACACGAGAATTGGGTCCCAGGCTGGTCTTAATTCAAATTAGAAAGTTGCTATGTCAAATATAAACGTTACCTCAGCCTGTTCTAACAATCCAGCTTTAAATTTATCTTTGTTAGCTTCGAGTAATTTTTTCGCCTCCTCGAGAAGCGCTAGGTATTTCGCCCAAAGTTCTGGTATCTCTTCATGCCGAAGCGCCATATCGCCACTTAATTCTACTTCAAACTTGGCTGAAATAATATTAAAGCATCTGTACTTTTCTGCGTACCTAGTCTTTATTTTTGATTCATTATTGTAATAAAAACTTGATTTTCATTAGTGACAGAGGCCCTACTTTGAAAATCGAAGTTCGAAGTTACGTTAGCTCCATCCTTTTCTATCAATTTAGTCTCGAATAACGAGTGACAGGGATGGAGCTAACGTTACTTCGAACTTCGATTTTCAAAGTAGGGCCACTGGAATGGAGCTAACGTCCTTAACTCTTCTGACCAGCGAGTCGTGACACAAGCATAATTTTCTAATTCTTCACATGGCAACAATTTTCCCTATGAAAGAAACCACATTGTGAGTACCTATCCAGAGGTTACAATATACTCCTCTGGCCTCTGCAAATAACGATACGTGCATAGGATTTTCCCCTACTTTTTGAGTCAAAAAATACATTTAATTGCGGCCCTAAATTGACATTCTTATAGTACAGTCACCAACAATAATATTATCCAACATGGGGCGCAAAATATCCGACACACTCATATACCTCTAGTAATAAAGACGTGTCAGATATTTTTGCGCCCAATTTTGGCTAATATGTTTTTGCTGGTGACCGTACAACTGACTTAATAAACTTTACCTAATGTGTTCATTTTGTCCGTGACTGGCGGAAACGTCTTTTCCACACGAGGCAGATCATTCATTAATCGTTCGTATGCCGCCATTGATGAGGCAAGCTCCTTGAGATCAGCTGGCATCTATAAAAAATAACAACCAATGTAAAGTAAACAGAGGCTCTACTTTGATATCCGTAATTCGAACTTCGTCTATTGCTATCCCTTTTGCTCTCGACGCGTCACTAATTCGCAAGAAAGTGACGGGGCGATCCGAAGTTCGAATTACTGATTTCAAAGTAGAGCCCCAGTATCACACCACCGCCAAAAACAGGGGCTCTACAGGGGCTCTAAGTGTTTCTAAATATTCCATTCCAGAGGCCCGTTTCACGAAGCTACAAGTTAAAAATTACAAGCGAAAGTCTCTTTCTAATTCCTCCTGCTAGAAAGAGAGTTCCGCTTGTAATTTGTAACTTGTAGCTTCGTGAAACGGGCCACTGTTTAGGGGTTTCCAAAAAATAAAAAATAAAAACTTTAATCCCTAGAGATTAATAAGGAGTTTTAGTCCCGATGTGCAGAGGTGTTGTAGTTGCACCTCTTTTTAAAGGAAGGAAGGAGAGAAACAAAGACATCTTGTGTCTCTTTTCTTTATACCTAATGTAAAAGATGCAAAATTCTAGCTTCAATCCAAAGTTTGCTCTGCAATCTTCATAGCATACCATGCCAAGCTATACTTACTTTCATAGCATCTTCGCTGCCTTTCTCAACGTATGTATATATTTCATCTATATCAGCTTCAGTTATTACGCGCAATAGTTCACCAAGCATGATCTGCCAGCGCAGGCAATGTGCTATTATAGATTTCTTCAACTCACTCGAGTTAAGCGTTATAAAATGAATCTGGAACATTGTTTAATGAAGGTAAGGAATTGCACACTAGGGGACAAATGTCTGGCCGATTTTGCTTGACATATCTGGCGACATTGCGCGACTTATGTCCGTAGCGACGTCAGACGGAGTCATATGCGACTTGGCGAAATTTCGCCTGACATATCTGGTGACATCGCGCGACTTATGTCCGTAGCGACGTCATGTTGCCAGACATGTCGAGCGAAGTCCGGCCACGTCGCGCCACTTCACCCGACGTCTCTGGCGACAAGAGTCGCACGATTTGTCCCCTACTGCATCCCTGGCTTAACTGGTGGAAGCAATCCAGTCGGACCCTGCACAAAGTTCTACCGACACTTAAAGTATAATGTCTATGTTTTTACGATAAACCTGAGGATCTACTTACTTTGAAAATCGAAGTTCGAATTTACGTTAGCTCCATCTCTATCTCTCGATTTAGTCTCGAATGATGAATGACAAGAATGTAGCTAACGTAACTTCGACCTTCGAATTTTAAATTAGGGCCTCTTTTATACGCCGCAAAGGCTATCATATATAAAACAAAAATTTACCTGATTAACGGTCTCCTGGATTTGAACCGCGTTCGCTAAGTCACCGTATTTTAAAACCAGATTTTCAAAGTCCAACGCCACGTGGTTTTCCTCTCTGTATTTGATCATAAACTCTTCCCTGTCTACTTTCCAGATGTGAGCATATGGTTCCCACATGCGAATGTGTTCGTGTAACATATTCATGTTGTATTCGATTTCTTAAAAAATAAATACATTGTCAATTTATACAGAACTGGCGCACACAATCGCTCTGGCCGAAATCGTAGTCGATAAAAATACCCTCGACTCGCACATCGAGGGTATTTTTCATCAATTTTCAAAACAAAAACAATCGTGATTGCGAGTGCATTAGACAATAAGCCCTCTGGTTATAAACTTACCTTCATCTATAAGCTTTTGTAGCTTATTACAGTCAGTATCAGTTTTAATGACTTCCCAGAATCTCTTCAGCCCCCCGCCTGGGAGGGCAAACTTCTCAAATAGTCGAGGAATAGTTTCCATTATGTGAACAATTTCTTCAAGGATCGTTGTAAACGTGTCTTCGATTTCATAGCGCTCTGGTATATAAATTATGTCTTTTCCAGCTAAATAGAGATTCATTTTTATCAATGGTGATGGTGCCATGGTACCTGAATGTAAATAATAAAACACATAGGTATATTTATCACGACTTGTATTGTTTACTAGAGGACGCCCGCGACTTCGTACGCGTAGAATTACTTTCCCGCTACTCCCCCCATTTTTTCCCGTTGGGGGTCGATTTTCGGAAAATCCTTTCTTAGTGCTCACTTACATCATGAAAGGAACGGAACTCTCGAATGACGAGTGACAAGGATGGGCTAACGTAACTTCGAACTACCACGTCTGACTGATCGATCATCCCACATCCAAAACCGCTGGACCTAGGGATTTTAAAATTTTGAGGGAACATTCCTAGGGGTGCACTAAGAAAGAATGTTTGGAAATTCATCCCCTAAAGTAGCGGGAAAGTAATTTTATCTACATCCATATCATAATTTCAATATAATATGTTCAGAAGCGATAAGCAAATGCCCTATATTATCTGTGGTTACCTGTATCTGTGGTTGTACTTTAATGTTAACATTAAAGTATTACATGTCATTAAAGTATCGGTTATCGCTGTAGTTGCATGTTAATGTTCACTTTACAGTATCGGTGACCTACACTTTAATGTGAACATTAAGATGCAGGTACATTTAGATGCAGGGTAACGACGGATACAGGTTTCTCACATATTGTAGAAAACTTATGATATGCATGTAGATAAAGTTATGTATGCGACTGTACGCATAATTAGGCATTAAAACACTCGTATAATGCCTGTATAATGCCTCTCATTATGCACCAGTCACATAAATAACTATTACGCATACCTATGAAGCGCCTTCTAGTTTTAAATAACCGTATACACATACCATCCCCGTGCACACACTTGTACATATTCTGCATTGTAGCTTTGATTGATAGCCGTAAAGCATCTTCTAAAGTACGATCGAATCTTCGCACATACTTGACCCAATGCTCCGCCATCTATAGATTGAAATAAGCATTACACTGTTATTATGGCCACAATCTAAAAAAAAAAAAAAAAAAAAAAAAAAAAAAAAAAAAAAAAAGTTTATAGTACGACATGATCCGTCGACCCACTAACTTCCACCCACTGCTCTATTCGCTTTCGTCAGATATCATTTTTATTCCGCAAAAGTAGGTAGGTTAGGTTCGTTAGGTATCTTTAAATGCCCGAAGGGCACAAGCCGATCAGAAACAGGAGCCCTACCGCGAGGCACGGGTCACGACCCAATCTAGTTTATCACTTTATTTTTTCAGTGATTTCCTTAAATAAAGCTACCATTTTATAGAAGTAATTAATATCAATTTCATCGCATGCAAATATTCTATAAAAAATTATATTGAAAGTGATTATAACATTTCTTTTTAGGTTTATAAAAAAAAGGCACTCACCTGTTGAATATGGGCTTCAAACCCTTCGTACACGATAACCAAATATATAATAATTTCCTTGTACATATCTAAGAGTTTTTGAGCGGCTACGGTTTGCATGTCACGAATTTTTTGACGAAAGTCTTTTATAACAAACACGTTGTAAATATCGAAATCAACGAAAGGTGTGTCGCAAACCTTCTCCATTATTTTTATCAAATTAACATTGCAGTTTTTATAAGTCGTTAGGAAATCTTGAAGCTGTAAAAAACAAAATAGTAGTTTACGTGACGGCGCGTACAATACTTTATCTACACACATATTATAAGAACTCTAATGCTATGCGCGCACGAGCAAATTTTGTCGCCGCGACAGTACATCTCTCTTTTTGTCACTTTGAGCGTGCAAAAGAGACAGATGTACTGTCGCCGGCGACAAAATTTGCTCGTGCACGCATAGCCGATGAGTTGAGCCGAAAGGCAAATGACCAGGGACTCAATTCTCGTGACTTCGAGATGATTATTCATGTGAGATATGTCGAAAAAATGTATGCAGTTGACAGTTAATCTCGCATGAAAAATCATCTCGAAGTCACGAGAATTGGGTCCCAGAGGCTCTACTATGAAATCCGTAATTCGAACTTCGTCTATTGCTATCCCTTTTGTCCCAGAGGCGGGCATGCGGTAATTTTTTTTTATTGGAATTATGACATTTCCCTAGAGATTAGCGATTATCGATTTCTACGTAAACGGAGTCTGGGCAAATCTAGTAATAAGCAATAGCTTACCTCTCCAATTTGGACCACACAATCAGCAATATAAGCATCGGACATTGTTGAGGTCCAAGTCAGCTTCACTATCCCAGGTGTAACCTTTTTTTCACATGCCTAAAAAGAAAAAAGTTTTTTTTGATGAATTTTGTTGAGATGGTGTAAAAAGTAAAAAACTTGTGACTCTACTTAAAAAGCTTATTAAACTTTCACCTCGATAAAAAGGTAAAAATAGATAGATAAATAGGAATATCGATATAGCCTATGAATAGGTTACGCTACGTAGTCGCATGCAATTCTCATTGTGCATCCAGCCTAGTTATCGCGAGTAATATCAAGATGGCTGTAATTAGTCGAGACGATTACATGTAATTTATTTATAGTAGCTATTTTATCGCCTGCAACTCGTGCTAGCCTCAGTGTGAATCCACTTTTACCTCTTCATCGTATTGATATAAAAAGCTTTTCATTTGAACTGAAATAACTACTATTATCTTAAGAATAGGATACGTACGGGTTTTATAAAAATAACAAAAAATATCGTTAACTAACACAGTTTGACTGTGGTGTAGTTTTGTTTACCCCGTAAGTAATTTAGGTGAATTTTAATTTTAATCTTATTTTATTTTATTTTAACACGCATTTAATTTTGTTACGGATTTGGACTTTTCAAGTAAAAGATCGTTTAGTATGTTACGGACCGCACGTGTAATTAATTGCCGTGTTCCGTTGCGCGCTCAAAATTTGACAGTGACAGCTTGAATTTAATTCATAAACAGCTGTCATTTATTTATTGTTCATTCTTATTCGTATTTAGCTATTTTTGTTATGTTTTATTAGATTTCGCAGGGGAATTAGGAAGCAAAGCTTACCTAAACACGACAACCAAGTTTGTTTGCAGTTAATAAAAATATGAGAAGATGAATTTGGCTGATCCGGACTTGGAATTGGTCGATCCAACGCCGAATGTTCATACAATGTTTCTACAGTTTGATCAAACATTTTTCGGCACCAAGCTTGCAAGCAGAGCAGTCGTGAGATGGAGCAAGCGCATGTATTCTTGTGCTGGCGTGTGCTCGTAAGTAAAATTGTTATGTCGCAAATCCCTTCTTATATTTTATATTTGATAGAAGCAACTGATCATCGGATTTATCGTATTTTTATTCGCAAAAATTACATGGCGGGAAATGACTTCTATGCGATCGAAGTCTAGGTAAGCTGGTAAGTCATTTACAAAGGCAAAAGCTAATTAAACTAGACTAAAGCTTTTGACAGGTGCCCTGATACATTCCGTTTTATATTTTTCAGTTACGAAGGCCGCGGTGGTCTCTGTGACATTGCCCTCAGTGAACCGCTACTGAAACTTCGTCCAAGGAAAGATCTAGTAGAAACGCTTCTCCATGAAATGATACATGCATTTCTTTTCATCACATCTAGAGATCAAGACCGCGACGGGCATGGACCTAACTTCAAGGCACATATGTACCGTATCAATAGTGCTGCAGGACTCAATATCAGCATTTATCATGATTTCCATGATGAGGTAAGGACTTTTACCAGTATACAATTTGCTGTCTAACCGCATAGTTAAAGTTTGCCCAAAAAAAGAATAGCCCAACATAGTAATCTGGGCTAAGATTCTACACGGTAAATGTTAATGCCTTTGATGTATTTCTATATTGTCAGCATTATCATAGCTCTTATGTATATGGTTTTAACCGTTGATTCAGTACATTTTAGGTCAGCATTTATATTCAATAGATTGAAGCTGCATATTTATCAGAACACCGACAGTACCATATGCTAGACAGAGTTAAAATATCTACATCATGTCTGCTTCCTACAAATTATTTTATGCTCAGTATGTGACTAATATTCAGTTTATAGTTTTTTTTATGGTGTTTATATACAGTCAACTCATTTGATTCCTAGGCCACTAATGCCACTAAATGTCTATGTGATGTTACAAACTAAATCATAAGAAGTGTCTAACGTTTTGGTTGACAACATCACTTTGACATAGGCCTAGGATTCGAGTACATGTCACTGCTATTACGAACTATCTAATTCAAGCTAAAGTAGTTCTCAGCTTTCTTGACAGGTTCTTCAGCTGTTTAATATGGTTAATTAGATAGATAGACAAATCTAAGATTTTAAGCAGTTCTAATGAAAATCTGAGTAAATAAATAATAAATATCAGGGGAAGAACCTCATAGAAACATATGATATGAGTCTTGTAAAGATCAAGTTAGTTTTAATTAATATGCAAAAACAATTTGAACATAAAACGCAGACTTCATGCTTCAAGCCTTCTCTACCAGTCATTCTTTAAGTGAAACAAATCAAATAGTAGGTACAATTACAAGTAACACAGAATATTTTACAAGAATCTTGTCATTTTATATAAAAAAAATATGCTTCACAGACTTTCAAAAACGAAAATGCTAATCTGTGCTGCTCTCTGGTGTCTTTCAGTGGCTTGCATAGCCATGAATATTACGTATATATCGAATATATCTTTAATTAAGTGTTTCAAAATTACAGGTTAAACTGTACCAGACGCATTGGTGGCGTTGCGATGGCCCTTGCCAATTGAGAAGGCCCCATTTCGGAATAGTCCGGCGCACTGCTAATCGTGCCCCAGGACCCTCCGACTACTGGTGGTCAGACCACAAAAGAAAATGTGGAGGTACATTCATCAAGTTCAAAGAACCAGAAACAACTCGCAAGAAAGCTGTCCCAGCCAAGCCTAAAGGCGATATAACAAAGTTTGTAACGGCCACTAAGAAAACTGCTGTGCCAGTAGGAGAACCAAAGATTATAACCAATGGAAATAAGAGACCTTCATTAACTAAGTCGAATAGTGTTGTGGCAGTAAAAAAAGGAGTGAAGACTATAAACACACCTAATATTATACCGCCTGCTGTTTTCACTGGTAAAGGGCACATGATACCAGGCTCAAGAGAGAGATCAAGTTCTGTTGATGTGGTAGAAGCTGTTAGAAATATATGGGCTAGTAAGCAGTTTCCTCCTAATCTAACAGTTGATGCCTATTTTAAAGCAAGAATAACTGGTCAACTCAGCATCATCCAAAAGGTAAATACAGATGTTAAGTCACCAAACAATGGACAACTTAATTCCAGTAAAACCAATATTGGGCATAAAGCAATTAAACATAAAGCTGATTCAGTTCATACTGAGTCACCACCAGTTAAAATTAAGAAAATAGATGATTATTTCAAAACCACAGCCACATCCCTGCTAAAAGATATTTATGGTGACAATATAGAGATTACAGAATCAAATAACACCAATAAATTAGTTGCTGTTCAAACTGGTGCGAGTAATTCAAAGGTTGTTCAAGTTGATTGTCCAATATGTAAATTAAAAATCAATGAAAGTGGTATAAATCAACATTTAGATGAATGCTTGAATAAAGATATGATCTCTCAATTATGTACAAGCAATGATGAAATTAGTCAGCCTTATGCTAAACCTGAGAGCACTTGTCAAAATAAACTCACTGTTAAAGTGGAACCTCCAGTTAAATTAGAGCCTGTGAAAGACAAAAACCTAGTCAAACAGCCTTTGAAACACATAGTACACAATTTGCCTCCAATTCCACCTTACAAAGGTAAACCAGATGATGTTGATAGCAGCCTAAACTATACCATAATGAGAAAGGATTTAGATAGATCAATAACTACATTTAGAGGTACATTCCGTAGTAACACTTTACATGGTAATGCAGTAGTAAAAGAACCAAAAAATCTAGATGACAATTTAAACTGGGAAGATGTATTGGGACACGAGGAACCAAAAGAATTTGATCCAAAAGTTGTAGAAAACATAAAATCTGTAGTCAAGAAAATCGATTATGATAGGTATTTAAGAAAGTCTGATAATTTTGTAGTGAAAGAAGAGATTGACTTGACTAGTGGATTTTTGCCGTCTTTTATTTGTGATGAAGCAAAAACTATTAACCTGCCTCCAGTTAAATTGGAACCAGGGACTGATGTTATAACTGCTCTGAATGAACAGAAATGTCCATGTTGTGGGAATAGAGTTACCAAAGCTATTGATGAACATCTTGATGAATGTTTGGCTTTCTTTGTTAATAGCCAAGAGCCTGAAGAAGGGGCTTCCACTAGTTTTGCGAATCAGACCATAGTTATAGACGACGATGACGACATATTTGATGAATCACAGGCTCTAAATGCTACAGGAACTAAGCTACCTTGCCCTTGCTGTCTTAAAATGGTGGAGAATGATGACATGAATTCACATTTAGACAGCTGTTTGCGTTAATTATTTATTAGGAATTATTTTAGTTGTTTATTATTATTATCTTATCACATTTGATTATTTATTTGCCGATCAAGAATTGTATTCTATGGATCCAGTGAATGGTGATGTATTTAGAGAAGTTGAGTAAGTTATATGTTTAATTGTTTATTTTAACTGTCGTATTTGTTTATTTATTTGTCCTGTCGATCAAATATTGTATTTTATGAATCCAGTGAATGTTGATGTGATGTATCTAGAGAAGTGAATTTGTTTAATTTTGTGACAAGAATGTGCGTGATGTTTTCAATATTATTAATTATTTTATTTTAAACTAGTACAATTTTGGCAATTGATATAATAACGAATTTGAGGTCCTTTGTTTGTCTGATTATGGATTATTAACTTGCTATCTTAGAATGATAACACAGAAACCAGCCGCCACTCACCTAAGTGATGCCACTAAACTTATACCAAATTTGGTCTGGTCAGTACGACATATTTGTGCATTTGTGTGCGTATCTTATGAGAAGATTACTCCTACATGCTTCCATTTGTGACTTCAAGACGCGTCAGTTGTGTCAAACTATCATTCTATGTGTTTTTATTCTAAGCTCATCTTGTGATATTAAAATTAAGGAGTTACTCGAGTCTTATAACGTCGTTTTATTCATTTTCAAGGTATTATCTTAGAATATTGATAAGTTGATAATGATAACATAACCTTAATTTGATACAGTTAGGTATCTCACGGAAGCGGGTTGGCCATACATGTAGTTGTTACGCTTATTAGACAACACACCACTATAATTATTAATTGACAACGTGCACGTGCATCTACAAGTATGGCAGACCCGCTTTCGTGAAATAAAACAACTGTACAGTTTACTGACATTGATTACTCGAAGAAGCTTTTGTAGGATTCACAAGTATGGATCAAGGCGTCACAACCGGCAATGCGCTTCGCAAGAGATGTCGCGCTATGTCGCCTGACATGTCTGTCAAGCGAAGTATTGCGTAGTCACGTCGCTGTATAAGCAATACTACCTACACGAGTTACGCAGAGTCGCCAGGCATGTTTGTCGACACATCGCTAGTGAATACGAGACTAGAATTCCTTAAGTCTTCAGACGTAAAGGTTTTTAAAGGTTGGCGCAGATATAACCGCTCGGGATCAGATCAGCTCAAAGTGAGCCATTGAAAACTGAGCTTTGATTTGTGTTAAGTACGATACATTTTTCAGTTAACGACGCGAGGCCCGCCCCCGGCTATTTTTTTTTTATTCAGCTTGAAAAAATGTATCGTACCTACAGTCACGAACCGGGATTGTTGAGCCACTTGCCATTGTTCGTAATTTAGCCGTGTATTCAATAACCGATGTCACCGACTGGCTGACAGCTACTCGATTTGCATGACACGGCCAAATTAGAAAATTGGGTAAGTGGCTCAACAATCCCGGTTCGCGACTGTACTAACACAAATCAAAGCTCTCTTTTCAATGTCTCACTTTAAGCCGATCCGGTGCCGAGCGGATATGTCTGTCAACCTTATGAGTCTGATATTATTACCATGATCCTCCGCCGTTTTCACCATCGATCCATCCTATTTCAGCTGTTTCTATTTTCATTTATTTTCCTACATAAATAATCATTAATAAGTACTTACCACGATCAGCGGTTTGAACAGCAACCGCTCTTCATCCGAAAGCACATCTAAGATGGCATTGTACCCCTTTACCACGGCCAATACGTTTTCGAACACGTATAGAATTGTTTTGGCTTTGGAATACACCTTAAAAAGGATGGATTTTGTTACTTTTATTATCAAGTTTCAGGGCATAAAAAAGTTCATTTTCATCGTTGTTCGTCTAATGCTTAGGTACTGCTTCTGTATGTATATTTACATCCAAATTTTGTCGGATTATTCGCAGTAATTTGTTTTAGATAAAGATAGGTACTGCAAAAAGGAACTACTGAGAGTAATCTATTTGATCACATTTTATTCATGAACGTATCAGACAGGGACAAAACGGAGTTCATGATTCATAATATGTGATTTGTGAATATGTGTTATCTGGACAGGGAATGTTTTAGAATGACCGCCGTAAGGTCGGCCCTCCTATGGTCTCCAGGACAGGACAGGGAGAGCGGGGTGCCTCGATTAGTCAGACGCAGTGAGGAGTCAATGTCCTGCCTATTAGTGTTGGGCAGGACAAAATTAAAATGAATGAGGATTAGAACACTGACCCTGCTACTCTACCATCTATTTCGCTTGATTTCCTGCAGTGAGGTTCATATTGCCTCATGCATTTTTTTACATGAGAGGGAAGCGTTCATGCAGATTACCTGGCATTATTGGAAGTCATACCCGTGAACACCGCCAACACAAGTAGGGTAGTCGGTCCATTGTGGTTGACCTTTTAGGGAAATGAAGGCTTTTCGTTGAAGACCCCACAGAGGGGAGTAGGTTACTCAGTTTAATGTATGAGTAGCTCAACACTCTGGAGCGCAGAACACTTCGAAGCACAGTCTGGAGAAGCTAATTATTTTGGGCCAGATGGATGGAAAGCGTGGTCAAGGACCAGCAAGATGATCTGACGTCATCAAGAAGGCGGTGGACGGCAGCATGCACCTGGCGGTCCACTCGGCGTACATCGCACAGACTGGCGTAACATAACCTGTGGGTGCGATCCTCAGCAGTGAGGGACCGAGATATAAGAGCTCAACACTAGTCCTGATTTTTAGGGCAAATCAGAAGGCACACGACCACACAGGCCACCTGATGGTAAGTGGCGTTTGAGACCTATACACATTTGAATTATAATCACGATACTGAAATCCTAAGAGTCCAAGTGCGATGCCAACCCTGAGGACCAAGATAGAATATTGCTTCTATGCCCGTAATTCCTGGTTGTCTTATCCCCACACTGGAATTAGG
Organism: Acleris cristana; assembly: GCA_948252455.1. Classification (NCBI taxonomy): domain Eukaryota; kingdom Metazoa; phylum Arthropoda; class Insecta; order Lepidoptera; family Tortricidae; genus Acleris; species Acleris cristana. The sequence goes on along the minus strand of OX411781.1, from coordinate 16,219,856 downwards.
GAATGCAAATAACCGGTTATAACCCGTTTTAACCGGTTATTTTCATACAAAAACGGTTAATAACCGGTTAAATTGCATTCCCTAACTGGAATACGACAATGGGAATCTACTGATGGCTTGCTTAGTTTCTGCCACTCGCAGAAGACTGTGTGCTTGACTCCCGTGTCCCGTAGATTATGGAAGGGCTTTTTTATGGCTGTCGAGCTATTTTGTTTACCATTGTAATACAAATCTACCATATATATTTTTTACTGCAAAGACAAGCCTTGAACAATTCATATTTACCCCATATGCATGCGATGGTATGTCCTGAGCTAGATTCTCCCAGTGGAATGCCTCCTTGCACAGTTCTAATATATTTCTGAAATCAAAGACGAGAAGGAAATGAAGACAAAAACTTTGTTAATATTAGGTACTGTCATCACTTTCATTGCCGCCGACCCGCTAGGCGGGTCCATTTTGTATGAAAATCAGAGGACTTGGCAATGAAAGACTGCGCCGAGCAAACGTCGAGCGTCGAGCTTAACGGGAAAAGGTGGCCACTTTTTTCCGTTAAGTTGACAACTCGAAGGTCAATTGTTATTAAACTATGTGATAGGTATATCCTATAAACTGTGTTTTCATTTGAAGTACAAAAACGCACCGTCCGATTTCAAGAAAATACTTAAGTTATGAGGGCGCCACTGTACATCCGGCGTACGCTCGGCACAGTCTTAATAAGTTTTTGTAACCCAAGATGGGTCATACACTTTCAAGCCTTACTAATTTCAGGAAAACGAGAACCTGTTACCATCGCTAATAGAAATGCTTTTGTGACCCTCGCCTGGATCGGAGGGGTGATATGGCTTCGTCACTAGCAAACGAATGGACAAAGATGTCAATAATTTTTTAATCGAAAAGAGATGGTTGTTATCGAAATCGGTTTGAAAGTTACGGCCATCGCGCCAAATATGTGTAAACATAGACATTATTATCAGTGGCAAAGGGGCGTGTAGATATTTTTGATGCCTTGGGAACGTATGTATATTTATAACTTTGACTGTAGATAAGGTACACAAATTAAGTTACGCCCACACCAATGCTTAAAATACGGCGACGGTATGGAATCGCAGTGACGCATCGTATCCGTACCGTTTTTATCGCATGCCCTCCACACCGCTACTTAACGGTGCGTATATTACGGTGCGTCTAAAACGGCGCCATGTTTTTACTATGACCCCGTCTTTTGTTTACGCAACGACACCGTTTTATAAGCAGCGGTGTGGGGAGCGTGCGACAAAAACGGTACGCATACGATGCGTCACTGCGATTCCGTACCGTCGCCGTATTTTAAGCAGCGGTGTGGTCGCAGCTTTATTAAAATAGTAGTTATGCTATTGCGTCAGCGGTTTAAATGTTAAAGCTCTTTGAATTGCCTTACACATCAATATTGCACTCCATGAGTCCAGGGTTCTCAGCGCTCTTCCGCATCAGCGTCCGGTTGAGACCAACCGCGCACTTCTCGTCGAGATTGTGCTGAAAACAATAACCCGGCAAATTTTAAATTTTAACTCAAAGAAGGTGACCAATATATCCGCAGTTTAAATAGAGCAAGTGACAGGGATATACCTTCCATCTAAATGTTGTAGTGGGTGAACATTATGACGCTTGAGTATTATGGCACTCAAAAATTATGGTACATGATATTTGGGCATATGAAGATTATAGCCATTGACAAATTAAATGAATTTATGGAAAATGGGTAGTAAACCAAATGTTAGGCATGTTATCGTATTTTCAACGTTGCGATAGCTCTTATTTACTTGACAGTAATGGCGACTGACTTAAAAACAATACCATAACACGTCAGAAGCAATATTGTTTTACAGAGCAATTTTGTTTTGAGTTGAATAGAGCCCCTGAGCTTATTCTCAAGTTAATTAATAGATATAATATTTAATTAGGAAGTTTAGAATAGTGTACCGTCCAAGAGATCCACAGCTCCCGAATGGCGACGTCTATAGCCCCCATCAGTCGGTTTACGTGCATTATAACATCCTCGGAATTGCTGCAAGGCATCATCCAAGCGGCATCCGTCATCACCTGCAATCGATTTCGTACGTTTTAGTCGAAATCGAAAGAAGCAGAAGTGCCAGGTCTCCCACAAGGGGACACTGAGAAACTGGTGAAAATCGCGATGATTGAGAGGAGGTAGTACAGTCGGCCTTATAAGAAGCTGGACACTTTTGTACCTTGTCGCTTTAACGCCTTTGACAGATTAGTGCAGCAGTTCAAACATGACGTTAAAGTGACAAAACACTAAAGTGTGCAGCTTCTTATAAGGCTGACCGTACAAAACCAACCGTCGTGGAAATCCTTGAAGAATGCCTAGCAGAGGACCCTTTTCGGTTAATATGATGATGAGGGCTTATTGTATTATTTAATGGGTGGACGAAGTATTCAAATTACCTCAAAATTATGTCAAACGATATCCGTAATATGGATATTACTACAATTGATTAAAAAAAAAGAGAACATCACTGCATAAAAAGTTAAGTAGGTACCTATAGAGTTTTATTGTTCAAGTAAATAATCATATTTTTTCTTTATTAGGTATTTTCGGTACATTCCTTTTATTGCCTTTTATATATAGGTATAGATATGTACTGATTTATAACAAAATTGCATTTATATTTTCACACATAAATATTACTCGAAATTTAATATGTCTTATCCATGTTGTGCTTTCGTCACCATATTGCATCCGTCGTCCGCTCATTATTTATTACTCACTTAAGTACTAATAGCCGTATTAATGCGTGAGGTCCTATAACCCTGGACTGACCTGCTTCAGGTACACGAGCCGGTTCTTCCTCATCTGAAGCACCACTGCTCTCCCGGAGAACGAAGGCAGCTCGGCAGGGTGCTGGCTGCGTGTCGTCACCATGTCCTTCTTGGCATCTTGGACCTCATCACTGAACATAGCCCATACCTGCAAGCAGAGAAATTCGCTCAGGTTCACTTTGTCCATATTCCCATCTCGTCCACATTCCCACCTCGTCCACATTCCCATTTCGTCCACTTCTCATTTCGTTCACATTCCCATCTCGTCCACATTCCTATCTTGTCCACATTCCCAACTCGTCTGCATTCTTAATTAGTCCACATTTCCAACTCGATCACTCGGTTGTTCACTAGTTGTTTGAAATGTTAACGAAATGGGATTGTGGACGAGATAAGAATGTGGACGAGATGAGAATGCGGACAAGATAGGAATGTGGACGAGATGGGAATGTGAACGAAATGAGAAGTGGACGAAATGGGAATGTGGACGAGGTGGGAATGTGGACGAGATAGGAAGGTGGGCGGGATGAAAATGTGGACGAGATGAGAATATGGACAAACTGAACCTGAGCGGAGAAATTATACATATTCAGGTGATAATTTTAAGATGCTGATAGAATTGAGCATTCGCTAGAAAGATCAACAAAATTTGCGTAGGTACTGATTGTTTCTTTGGGCATTTCGGGGATGATTCTTGGAAATGCTCAAGTTGCTCAAGTCTTTGGTAACCTTAACAAACATAGTCCCAAACTAAACTCTAGGCTTGTATAGTCAACAGCAAAATAAAAGTGAAGTGAAAAGCTAGTATGTAGTTCTATAGAACAATATCCGAAAATAAATTCTATCTTGTCCTATAACGTCACTGTTCCATAGAACAAATGGAAATCACTCCACTATGGGTACTTGATAACGATACATATACTTTTATAGAGAAATAAATACTTATACAAGTAGGTAGGCCTAGCCAAGAAGCAAACACTGCAAACGTTTCTGTTTTCTATCATTGGATGAATCTACCTCGGCGGTTTTCCTTTTAAAGATGCGTTTGAGGTTCTTCCGACGTGAATAGTTGTTGAGAGAGAACAGTGCCACCACAGCTTCTTCTACGTGGTTCACCCCCTCAAACACTGTCTCCACTAGGTTTTCAATTATTATCTGTAACAAATGATAAATTATTAAATATCAGTGGACAACATCATACAAATTAGTCCCAACTCCCAAACTAAGCTCTAGGCCTGTACTATGGGTACTAGGCAACGATAGGTACTTATATGTCGGAGAATACGTTAGACACGCAGGTTTGTAAGATTCCGGTTCGCTAGAACCAAAAATCATAATTCCATATTCCTACAATGTCGCAATGCCAAAACAGATTATTCCCATAATGTCTAAAGCTCGAAATGACTTACGCCTACTTCTTAAATTACCGTACTCTTAATATGACTATAATTCAAGAAGACTCTATCGCGTTTTGATACATTTTCAATTCTACCATTTCCCAAAATGTCTAAAACTTGACTTTGTCGTGTTTTGATAAATTTTCAATTATACCATTTCCCAAAATGTCTAAAACTCAAATTAACTTCATACAAAACGTCACATTGTCAAAACACCTAAAACTCAGTATTTATGGAAAATATTTAAAATTATGTTGTATTTTACAGTTTTTACGGCATCCGTGATCCTATAAAGGTTCCTTTTTTTCCTTTTGAGGTACGGAACTCTAGAATTCTTGACTCGCTCATCAGGACAGTTTTTGCTGGATCCCTTACAACAGCATAGTAGTCACAAATTGCTAAACCAACTCTGATAACGTGTAGTATTTATTTACATTTATAATTACGTGACACTAAAAATACTGCGTGGTTAGTTTATTTTAAGTTTTATTTAGGTATTATGAGACGGTGTCATTTTGATCTTTGGACCTGTCAACAAAAGGCATTTTTTGAATTTTGGTAATTATGAAACTAATGCATTTTGACCTTCAGGCTTCATAATAATTCGGTATTTGAAGTTATTGTTCATTTTACCAACTATACATTTTGGATATTGGATGTAATGTGTAAATGTTATTTTGACATTTTATTGTATTGAAAATAAGTCAATTTGGGAATTTAGGCATTTTGGAACTAAGACAAAATGAGATTTAGTCAAATATGTTAAAGGGCATTATGGTATTTGATTGTAGCGAACCGGAATCGTTTGTAACAGGTAACACCTGGAGTCTTTCACACTCACTAACAGATGGCGCGCATACAGTGAAATCTGGATAAACGCCGCTAGATGGCGGTGAGAACTTGACGCGAAGTTAGCAACATTGTTTTGTACCGACTTCACTCCGGTCTGTCAGTTGTGCGAATAGTTCACCGGCGCACTCACTTCTTTCCCTGACGTCGCCTGCGCCGCACGAGCACACTGACTGCTACCAATATTGATCATGGTGGACGAACCGATCGAGCCGTTACATTTGAAACCGACCGAATCCCCGACATATATAGAGATATAAATACATTATACACAGAAAATATCCAAGACTCTAGATCGATTACTCGCGCTCATCACAAAAATATTTGTCCATACCGAGAATCGACTCCAGGACCGCTAGCTTCGTAGGCATGCTACTACCAACTACGCTAAACGCATGTTCAATTACCTCAATATCCTTAATGACATTGCGGAACTTGAGGATGTCGTCATACCAAGATGGCGCCTGCACGTCCAAGATGGTATCGGATACGTTGCGCACGCGTCGCAAGCCGTGGTGGAACATCTATAATCATAACAGGTTGCCGGTTAAAATCACTTGACACTCTTGACAGATGAGATTTTTGCGTGTTGTGGTAAGGTTGTCAATAATTCAGAACTGTGTTAGTGTAAGATGGTATGCCAGTTGTTATCTATCTATAATGATGCTTAAAGTTTCCAAACGCGGTAGCACTTTATATTTTTACGCGCGCCGGATGACCGAAGCAATTGAACCATAGCTGAGCAAGAAAAACTGACGAGAGTGGAATCCCTATTCCCAGCAGAAGACTCTTATAAGGTTATGGTGATGATCAGAGGCCGGAATTCTCGTAGCACTTTTGAGCTGTCATAGGGACTTCTCGTCTATCGACTTCCGATATACATATGTATATCGATAAATACAGATTAAAAAAATTAAAATATGACTACGAGTAGAAGTAAACAACAGGTAGTCTTATCGCGGCGGTCTCTTCGACATAACCTTTGGATACCAAATTTTTGGAAATTTTAAATACGTATAAAAAAATAATATTTTATTGTTTCTTATAAATAATTTGTGGATTTCGTATGCCTTTTAAACATTTTTCGAACGAAATTGCAACAAGAATTGCTATTGATTGATTTCATTACAAATATCTATTTCACATTTTCAAAAGTTATTTGAAAGAGATCGCTCTTTAGCGATAAGACCTCCTGTTGTTTACCTCTACATACAATCTTCTTTAATATGTTGTGTTCTATAATGTATCGATAAAATATGTATATCGGAAGTCGATAAAAGAGAAGTCCCTATTGACAGCTCGAAAGCGCTACGAAAATAATTCCGACCTCTGGTGATGATGATGTCCAAAAAATAATGAAAAAAAACCAAACAAAGTAAAGTGACTCGCCTCTTCGATCTGATTGCATTTTTCTTCGAACTGCTCACCACGTGCGCCTCCAAATATAGGCTTGGGCACCGGTTCTAGTTCATCAATTCTGGATAAGAAGAGTGATAAGAAGTCGTAGAATTAAAATTAGCAAGAACAATACTATTAACTAAACGCAAAGCAATAAAAGTTAAGAAGAGCTTAACAGCGATGCCACCAGAGCGTTGCCGTGTGACTTTAACATTAAGCGATGAACGTATTTTAACGCATCGTGTGGCATGTCGTTCAAATTTAGATCTAGAACTACGCAGCGGCGACGACGCAGCGCACCGGCAACGCCCGTGTAGCACCTCTCTAACTTACCTTCCAAAAATAATCATGCAATTGCACACTTCGATCATATCAAAGCACCTCTGCACGAACGAGTCGATGTAATTAAAGATGGCCCCTGTATCTAGTTCCCAGCTGTTGGGACGTACTTCACTATGCGCCTCCGACATGACATCATATATCTCCCTATACATCTTGCAGCAGTCAATGCATTTACTGAACTCTCCAAGAGCTTTCTTCGTCTCTCCTTCAAACAAACTTTCCAATTTGATGTAGTTGCTACATAGAATAATAATCTGGTTACTCAAACCTTTGAAAAGATTGGTGATTCTGGTTTCAGAATTGTAGTGTGGAGACTCCATCCAGATGAATCGGAATAGGCTGATGATTTGAGGGACATGGATGGATATCTCATCAGGGTCAGTGACACATTCGAGGACAGCGCAAGGCTGCTTGATAACTTGAAGGTATTCAATGTTGGATTTGGCTTCATCTATTTTTTCGACGATGTCATCGCAAAGTGTTTGAAACTGGTGGATGAATGTGGAATGGGTTGTGACGAGGATCTTGGTGATGTGTTTGACACATGGGTTCTTTATCTGGTATAGCAAGCACTGAAGATTCTCATCTGAGGACAAATAATATAATTTGGGAGATGAAGGAATCTGATAACATGGTACGATAAGCTTCGTATAAAACAAAAAATATGGCAGTGTTCGCATTTTTGTCTTCTGGTGTGGGGATAAGACAACCGGAAAAATTACTAGCATAGAGGCATTTCATCTTAGTCTTTAGAATTGGGAACGCATTTGCAGTCTTAAGAATGATAATGTCTATGGGTCTCAGATCCCACTTACAGTCAGGTGGCCTGTAAGCTCGTTTGCCTTCTTTATGCCACAAATAATACCTAATTCAAGGTCAAGAACTTAAGGTCAAGAAGGTCAAGAAAATGGAAAACTAGGGATAAAGATAGCTACTGATAGACAAGATGGAAAAAATGTGATTTAAACCATTTTTCTTTTACAAAATTCAAAATTAAAATCTCACGTCTGTAAATCCAAAAGTCATATTCATCACTAGGGCACAGCAACTCCTGCTGTGACGCTACTGACGCCGTATCCTCCAAGCAGGACTTAATCTGGTGCGTCCAGTATACCACTACTCCTTCCAATCTCTTTACCAGCTCCCGGTCACAGCTGGCTTGCTCGAACGACATCTGTTGACCCTCGCGAGGGATGTAGAGCACCGTGAGACCAAGCATCTTGTAATACATGTCTGTGAGTTTCGCTAGGAAGGTGTGGATTTGGGAGCAGAATTCACTCTTGACGCCTGTAAAAGAAGGTATATCAGTCATGATTAATAAATTTATAGGTAAGTATAATAATATACTTAAGCGATACTAAGGCTGCATTTACACCGCTTCGATAATTCTGTACTTCCTATCTTTACTCATATTATAAATACAAAAAAGTGTTCGTTTTTAACGAGACCCTATTACTAAGCCTCCGATGTCCGTCTGTCTGTCTGTCTGGCTGTCGTTCTGTCACATGAAATTTTTCTCGACCTAAACAATCACTGTATAAGTTAAACCTAAAACCGTAATACGAAGGCAAATGAGATTTTTCAAAATTGAGTAATACGACGGTATTAAAAAAAACAGATTAAAGGAGGCCCCCATACTAGAAAGGTACGGAGCCCTCATGTGCGAGTCCGACTCACACTTGGCGGGTTTTTTGTTTCTTCTTCACTCACGTTCAACGTCTCAACCGATCGATGTGAAATTTGATATAAAGATAGTTTATACCCGGAGACGGATATAGGGTAGGGTTTTAGTAAAGGGGCTTCTAAACGGGCCATATTTTCACTGCAATATGTGGCCGGCAACTATTGGTGTCTTTCTCTAACATACGAGTAAGAGAGGGACACCAATAGTTGCCGGCCACATATTGCAGTGAAAATATGGCCCGTTTAGAAGCCCCTTAAAAGAAGACGAGCCATTGCTCCAACCCATTGGTTCCATTGTTACTTTTTATGTACAATCAAGGTTAAAAATAAATATCCGCACAAAGTTGCAAAAATATGTACACATAGACCTTATGCCATAGCAATAAGGTCTGTGTACATATTTTTGAGACTGGTGTATACATATTGGTGACCTTGACTGTACATACTGAAAACGATGTAACTGGTGAAATGTAACGTGAATAAGCTAAGCGCAATTTGCTCTTTAAGATCGCCATTGAATTTAATGTTATGCTTTAAGTTCGTTTAGCAAATAAAGATTTTCAGCTGGATCACTTACTATCGGGCCAAGAATTAATCGCGAAAAAAAATGGCGCATAAACACTCTCCAAAATCTGTATCAAATTGGCTTCAACAGAGTCGACAAACGTTCCAAAAACTATGTCCTCATGGAACGATCCCACTTTGAAAATATAGTCCGGCTGTCTCAGAAAATAGGTCAAATCGAATACAGGTGTTAACGGAACATCGCTGGCTACTGTTAGTTTATCAGCTTTGAAATATATGCATAGCATAAGTGCTTTAGGCTCTAGAATCCAATCTATAATCGCTTCTTTGTTTGTGTCTGACCAGTCCGTTGGCCTTAGGTCGTATAAGGTGGTTATTCTCTGGATGTATGTCACCAGTGCATCTAGCTCCTCAGGTTCATATTTAGGTTTTTCTAGAAGCTTCGCCGCAGCTTCCTTTTCGATTTCGAGAAGGCGTTCGCGTTCTGAAATTGGTTAAAGATAATTTAGATTAATAATCAATTTGGCCTATTGATTACTTGACATAATGTCCGTCGACCTATTTTCCTATCGTATCTTAAAAAGAGTTTGTCCTCGCTATAGCTTGATATCCCTAAGCACCTTGTCCCACCAACGACGGTGAGCAGGAAGCGAGTAGAGCCAGCGATCAAGTATTAATTTATATGTCTGCTTATTAACACGGAATCTATATTTTTTATTTCGACGAGCTAGTGGAGAGAGTTCTCGCCGGCAGTGTGAATAGCCAGCGAACAACTATTTATATATGGGTCTCTTTTATTGATACGGGATCTATATCTCTTTGTTAGTTTCTTGAGCGAGAAAATACTCGATAGCTATCGCCTTCTCGCCGGCATGGCAGAGGGACAAGTGCCTTATGCTTGCAGTTCATTAAAGCTGGGTTACTGTCAGACGAAGGTAGGTCCTGGGGGGTTATTATGACATAGCTGTGCAGTTCAGATTACGCTGCGAGAAAAGGACAGAGCTATAAAACTGCTATAGCTCTGTCCTTTACGCTCACCGTAAAATGAACTGCATTGCCATGGTGTAATAACCCCCCTGTACTCTTAGCCACGGTTGCAGTTCAACCTAACACTCCTGTCGCTTCACTCAACGTCGTACCTAAACTTAACTTTCATTTCAGTGCGATTGATAAATAGAATTCTAGGAAATTAAATAAGGGTAATTAACTATGCTAACATTTACATTTATTTTGTGACTTATTTTATTAGGTAAATCGTGGTGTGTCGTGGGTAATTATTAAAATAAAACATTGTGAGTAGGTAATCAAATTGTTTAACATCTATTCTGACCACGGAATAAAAAAAACAGTGGAAGTGGCATGAGCTTCGTTTAGTATCAGACCTGTTGTCGCCAATACTCAGACTATCATAAAAACAACACGCCGCCACCATGGAAAATGTTTTTGGTGCGGCTATCGTTTTCACAATCCAAAATAGCACAATAAGGCATGCTTCTGGATTTATTTCCTAGTTTAGAAATATCCAATTATCGAAATATCGAAATAAGCGATCGCGGCAAAAGTATGGTAGGTTATGCGGAACTCCGCGTAACTATGCCACACGTTACACGCCCACTTGACACTTCTACTGTTTTTTCTGTTCTGTGATTCTGACGACTGTTATGGGCTTATGACAAACGACACTATGGCAAAACTTGAAACCCCCACCCCTTAAAACTACGTAGGTAAACAAAAACAAATGAATGTATCTTTGTCCAAACAATAACAATACCTCTTTCTTCCTCCGAGTCATGGCTCATGTCATCACTCCATGCGACTTTAGGCCTTTTCCTCTTCGGCTTAACCTCCTCAACTACCTCCTCAGTTACTTCAGCTTGTTCCATTCTGGCAGGTACTTAATTAACGACTAAACTAAATATCACTTAGATTTACGCAATGCGTAAACAAATTAATAATTATTTGACGCGTTCATGTTTTCCTAACGGAAAACAACAAACTGCTGTGACGTTTTTTATTATAAAAAGATTCGCACTTTTTTAATTATGCGTGGCCAGTATTCAATTTTGGAAGATTAGGGTCACGAACCTCTTTGTTTATCAACTATATGAAGTTTTAATAGTGTAAGGAGGGAGTAAATTAAAAACTTATTAAAATTACAGCTTGTTTTATCTATTAAACAGTTGCCTAGTAACTGTTGTTGCGGAGATATTTTAAATTGGCGTCCCTCAGACTAAAAAGTACAAGTTATTAGTCTGACTGAGAGGCCTTCTCAGAATGATACCATGTACTTATATTTAAAAAAGGTTACGTTGATACAATGTATCCTTTAGAAAGTTTTAATACAGACTGTATTTAGAAAAAAAGCTTTGGCAGATGGCATGTCAATTGTCAACGTCAAACGTTTATAAATATTTACGGATTGTTGTATTTTCAAAGTTCATTGGAATCAATGTAAAAGGTAATGCTAACGTGACTATTATTTATAGTATTGATTCATAATGGATAGCTTTAGGTAATAAATGGATATAGAAAGTATATAGGTAGGTATAGTTCGGTCAATGTAGGATTATTTGACAGCCGTGTTTCGTAATACGTAGGTAGCTCCTAAACTATTAGACCGATTCGTGCCAGTTTTTTTTAACGGAAGCTAATTTAAAATCCGTCTAAAATCGGTTGGGCCATTTAAGATTAACTTATTAGCTCGGAAATATGGGTCGCTATTTCACTTAGGTGCAAAACTGAGTCAACATAGCACCTGAGTAGAATGTTAATAAGTCGATGACAATCAGAGCTATTTTCAAGTTCGCTACAAAACTTTTTAATCTTTAAAAGAACATGTTAAAAGATAAAGGGTAGGGTGATGCATGCATGCATTAAATTGAATTTTGAATGAGAATTAAAATTAAATTTTATTGGTTGCAGAATTTCCATTTCCATTTTCAGGGGTCGTATACCGGTATAATACCATAATAAATAATATTTCGATACAAAAATACCGGTATAAAATTTCGGTATCTCGTTTATTATTGAATATTTATTACAATCGAAAATATCAAGGAAATGTTGTAAATTTTATTACGGAAGATATTTCAGTTATAATGAATACCGGTTCTATACGACCCCTGGCCATTTTTTCTAATCGCATATTTTCCTATTCGAGTTTAGCCCAATTGCATTTTTTTTTCACTTATAGGTTGAAAAAAGAAGGTAAGTTTAGGTTATGTTAGTTTTTCAGCAAGCCCTAAGGGCCAAACCGCGCAGAAATAGGAGCTCCGCTACACTATCAGTTTCATTTCTGGAATGGTAAAGGCTTAAAAAACACGACTATGAAAAATTAAGATGGGGAAAAAATGGGAATGGAAATTCTGAAACCATTAAAATTGGATTTTCGGAAATTATAGGCCACCATGATAATGGTAATAATGTTGAACAGAGACAGCATGCGCCGCCATGCATGGCTCGCGGCGTGCTCGCGTTTAGCAAGGACGGCCGACACCGAGTGGCGGGGGTGCTGCGCGCGCTGCTGATCGCGCAGCTGACCGTGTCCCTGTTCCTGCTCATATTCTGCTACAACGTGTCGCACAAGGTCCTGATGCTGCTCAAGGACATCCATAAGGTGACCTTAAGGAGTTCACTAGCGTCAGCCTGTTTACCTAGCAGCAGTAGTAGTAGCTAATTAGGATGACTTTATTAGCGAAGCACAGCTGACACTGTAGGGTTCTTTCCTTGGACATTTCTGATGAAAACACAACCTGCAGCGTCTAAGAAGACGGCTTCAATAATGAGGAAGCTTTCCCTCATCAATGAGGATGGGACAGGATTCATATATTGGAACATAGGAATGAAGAGATAGTTCAACTTGCAATCTGTGACAATGCAGACAACGTTTTATGCTGCGTGTTTCGGTGTTCCGCAAAGTTGGTAGCGTTGAAACCAAAAACAAAACATGAAACTAGTTGAAGCTGTGATTGCTCCATTACATCCACCAGAGTTTATTCAGTTGGCAATTTGGCTGCTGCTAGGAAATATGTCGTTTCTTACTTCATCCTCCATCATACTCTGTCCCTATAAGCCAAAATGGCCTCCTAGAAACTTCTTTAAGAAACTGCTGGAAACTGTTGAGTATCCTAAGAGTGCATCACCTGAGCGAGAGTGTTTAGAAAGGGCAGCCTTGTGGCAGGGTGTATGCTGTCCTTATGTCCCTGTTCCTGTGCATATTCTGCTACAACGCATCACACAAGGTTCTGATGCTGCTGACAGTCATCAATAAGGTAACCTTAAGGAGTACATGTATCACTATCATCATCATCATTTTGGACAAAAAAAGACGATAATTGTTAGACATAGGTCTCCACCAAGGTTTGCCGCAAGGACAAGTCCTGCGCCGCTTGCTTGGTTTCCCGCAACCTTCGTCGTCGTTCGGGTCGTTCCACCTATCGATATGCGTTTTTTTGTTTTACCAGAGCTGTGCGAGAAATAATCCACCAATCAATTTGCTGACTGATAAAGTTATCTTTCTCATGCCATCTTTCACACTTCACACAGTCTATCGTTCTCATTTTAAAAGTATTTCCCTGCTCTTGATTGCATATTTTGTAGGTATGGTCGGCCTTATACGTAGCTGCATACTTGTACTTTAGTGCTTTGTCACTTCAACGACCTGCTAAACTGATCTGTTATAGGCGTTACAGCGACAAGGTACTAAAGTATATAGCTATATTATGGGTACTAAAGTATATAGCCACTCATAAGAACTAACCCAACTGTACTGCTGTTTATGCAAATAAGTGTTTTGTTAGTGGGTTGTTAATCATTATAAACGGTCTGTCTTTCTAGTGTCACCTTTCATATATGTATTTCCAGGTCTTTAGTTATTCCTGGCCCTCCACATTCACACTCTACATGTAAATAGACTTTCGTACAATGGCTACCACTAAACACGCTCCTTCTCTTGATCAGGTCATCACCCCTCCTCATGATACTCCCGTTATAGAACCATCTCCCCGAGCAGGTGACGGTGATCCTGCTGCACGGACTGGTGATGTTCCAAGTGTACGCGATGAAGCTGCACTACACGAGCGGGCTGCGTCTCATCACGTGGGTGCTGAAGGGTCCGCACTGGACGCGCACTGACTGGCTCTGCCGCGTGTGGCTCGTCAGTGGATCGCTTATTGCTGTCAATGGTCTGATGGTGTATTGTGCTTGTAATGGAACGCTGAAGGTAAGGCAAGACAAGTTCATTCCACAATTATAGTCTGACAAGGCCTTTTTTAGGGTTCGTTTCCGCTTTGATTATTGAGATTTTGGTTATAATGGAATATGTTGCAGGCATTGAACAAAGAATTGTCCAGTTCGCTGCGTGCGGGCATATCGCAGTATCTCACGGAACCGACTTGGAAACATCTATTAGACACAATGCAGGTGAGATCTTTAATGTTCGTACCTAGGGCGAAATATTTCAAAATGTTAGAAAAACAATAAATCCTTTTCAGTCCTACCATGGTTTCATAAGACAGAGGCTGTTGAAATTTCTCGATTTACCGATTATAGGATTCGGTTTTATTTATTTTCAAAAGTTTTATGTAACTTTACATGTTGTTTGACAGTATGTTATGTTTAATTTCAGAATGGGTAGAAATCGAAATCGAAATTTAGTCTCTTGGTGTCTAACAGCCGCACTCAGAGTCAGTTTAATGACGATTAGTCGTTTCCAGAGACAATTTTCCATACACACAACTTTGAAGAAAAGAACGAGATTATTATCCATATTGATTACTTCTTGTTGAGTACTTATTGATTAACTGTTAGGTGGACCTGGGATGCTGTGGGGCGGAGAGCCCTAACGACTGGCACACCATACCTTGGATTAACATGGACTTTCTGAACGAGAACTCTTCCATCGTCATGAAGTAATTCACTTCTTTCTCTGAATTATTATGTACGAAACCAAAGGGAAAAGGGAACAACGGCCACATTTTTGAAATTATTGGAATGCCTTCAAGAAAATGTGTAACAATACTATTCCTCGATTAAAATTTAGTTATTTTTTTCCCTTTTTTGTTTGGCATTGATAAGTCTTCTGTATCTCCCTACAATACTTAGTTACTGTGTCAGCACAGCTGGTTTTTTTGAGTTCACATTTACTGTCTTACAGTCCTGAGATTGCTATCTCGATATAACAGTCACATTGCAAATATTTATAGGCCACAGAGCAAGTGCTCTGTGTGCTCCTTTGCCTTCACCATGCTACGTGCTTTGTGCGACCAGAGCCCTTATTTGCTTATAAAAAAGGTAGATCAAATTTGCACGAGCACTTAAGTCTTTAAAATGAAACCGGTATTATGGTCATGTTTATCGATGTGGATAGACTTGGATAAAACATCTGTCACTTTCTGACCAGTATGAAGTTAATCCATTAATAGCCCGAAGGCATTCCGCCGCGTTTGAAGCAGGTCCTCTCCAGGTCCTGAACTCCTTGTATAGAGTGTTGAACACTCTCATCTGAATGACAGCCAAATTAGACCAGCTTGGCTAACTGGTAGCCTTCGGGGAGGCTTGACTCCACTTAAATCATCTGCTCATAGTCTATCCGAACCGACTGATCGCAGATTAATCCAGGAGAAAAAAAAAACTTTCTGACCAGTGAAGTGCGAGAATGAAAGATTTTTTTATCCAATGCAATAAAGGGTGACCATTTATAAATAACTAAATAATCTGGGGTCCTAGTGAAAAAGGGTAAAACTCTTCTGAAGAAAAAGGGACTAAGTCTAGTGTTCTCTGTTTATGTATATACCCTTTTTTAGTACGAGTTAAGTCGACTTGTGCCCTTTTTCACTAGGACCCGAACGGGCCATAATATGGCATTGTTGTTCAGGTTAGCCGGCTCGGACGGTAAGGTGCTGCCTCCAGTCTCGCCGTATTCCTGCTGCACGCCGAGGGTACTGGCTGCCTGCTACCACGACCCTTTACAGCAGGTATGCTATGCTCTTAGAATACAGATGTTGACATTTGCAGCATTAAGGGCCGGTACAGACGGACTGAAAAATGGCAGTTCAAGTGTAGTTCTGATGCAGTTGACTTGGCCCTAAGACTTAGGAGTGGGTCCATATTGGCTCATATAAAATTGGTTTTTAGATTTTTCATACAAATAACGATTTGTGTCTATACTCATCATTTCTTCGAAAAATTTTGCTCATACTTATCGCAACTTATAATGATTTTTTTTAAGAAACTGTTACTTTTTGAGGATTGTTATAAATCTAACCTAACCTAACCTAATTTTATCTACACGTAAGATATTTAAGAAATTCTGAAAAGTGTACAGTTCCATGAATATTGGCGTTATAAGTTCAGATGAGTATAAGTCCCGATCATTAGTCTTAACATTTTTTATGAAGAGTATGAGGAGTGATCATTATGATGTAAAATGTTATGAGAAAAATTTTCGAAGTTCCAATAATCGGAGTTGCAATTTTATATGAACTTTGGCGCACCCCTTAGGAGTCTACAGAATGTCGAAAAAGGAACAGATACATTTACATCCTCCTTGATGGCAGTCCGATCAAAACTCACTAAAAAGCGTAACATATTGTAGAAAGGTCTCAACTCCTGAAGGTGTCAAAGACAATATTTTAACCTTTCACTTTTTGAGTGTATCAATCATCACTTAATCATCCGTAAAACGCAAGGGAGACAAGAATACAATTAGCGCAGGAGAAAAATTGGCGTGATAAGGAAGGCCTATTTAATTGGTGGATACAATGGATTGGACTCATAGTCTGGTGCTATAAGGGCCTATCTAAATCTAAACCTGGCTTTAAGCCTTTGTCATTATTGTCATTAAATATGATTTTCGAATTGTGTTCCCAGTCAGAGTGGCGCGAGGTCTGGTCTGAAGGCTCTCCGTTGCTCTCGGCTTCGCTATACACGCGGGGCTGCGTGGAGGCAGTGCGGGCGCCGCTGACGAGGGCACTACTAGCGCTCCAGGTCCTCAACGTGCTCATAGTGCTGTTCCAAGTAAGAGTTCTACTTCTGGAGCGTTGTTCCCACTTCCCAGTCAGAAGGCTCCTCGTCTCTGGCTTACTATACACGCGGGGCTGCGTGGAGGCGGTGCGGGCGCCGCTGACGAGGGCACTACTAGCGCTCCAGGTCCTCAACGTGCTCATAGTGCTGTTCCAAGTAAGAGTTCTACTTCTGGAGCGTTGTTCCCACTTCCCAGTCAGAAGGCTCCTCGTCTCTGGCTTACTATACACGCGGGGCTGCGTGGAGGCGGTGCGGGCGCCGCTGACGAGGGCACTACTAGCGCTCCAGGTCCTCAACGTGCTCATAGTGCTGTTCCAAGTAAGAGTTCTACTTCTGGAGCGTTGTTCCCACTTCCCAGTCACAAGGCTCCTCGTCTCTGGCTTACTATACACGCGGGGCTGCGTGGAGGCAGTGCGGGCGCCGCTGACGAGGGCACTACTAGCGCTCCAGGTCCTCAACGTGCTCATAGTGCTGTTCCAAGTAAGAGTTCTACTTCTGGAGCGTTGTTCCCACTTCCCAGTCACAAGGCTCCTCGTCTCTGCCTTACTATACACGCGGGGCTGCGTGGAGGCGGTGCGGGCGCCGCTGGCGAGGGCACTACTAGCGCTCCAGGTCCTCAACGTGCTCATAGTGCTGTTCCAAGTAAGAGTTCTACTTCTGGAGCGTTGTTCCCACTTCCCAGTCACAAGGCTCCTCGTCTCTGCCTTACTATACACGCGGGGCTGCGTGGAGGCGGTGCGGGCGCCGCTGGCGAGGGCACTACTAGCGCTCCAGGTCCTCAACGTGCTCATAGTGCTGTTCCAAGTAAGAGTTCTACTTCTGGAGCGTTGTTCCCACTTCCCAGTCAGAAGGCTCCTCGTCTCTGGCTTACTATACACGCGGGGCTGCGTGGAGGCAGTGCGGGCGCCGCTGACGAGGGCACTACTAGCGCTCCAGGTCCTCAACGTGCTCATAGTGCTGTTCCAAGTAAGAGTTCTACTTGTGGAGCGTTGTTCCCACTTCCCAGTCACAAGGCTCCTCGTCTCTGGCTTACTATACACGCGGGGCTGCGTGGAGGCGGTGCGGGCGCCGCTGACGAGGGCACTACTAGCGCTGCAGGTCCTCAACGTGCTTATACCTAGTGCTGTTCCAAGTAACGGTTCTACTTCTGGAGTTTTGTTTTCACTTCCCAGTCAGAAGGCTCCTCGTCTCTGCCTTACTATACACGCAGGGCTGCGTGGAGGCGGTGCGGGCACCGCTGACGGGGGCACCACTAGCGCTGAAGGACCTCAACGTCCTCATACCTAGTGCTGTTCCAAGTAACAGTTCTACTTCTGGAGTTTTGTTTTCACTTCCGAGTCAGGAAGCTCCTTGCTGCTCTCTGCTTCACTATACACTCGGGGCTGCGTGGAGGCGGTGCGGGCGCCGCTGACGCGGGCACTACTAGCGCTGCAGGTCCTCAACGTGCTTATACCTAGTGCTGTTCCAAGTAACGGTTCTACTTCTGGAGCGTTGTTCCCACATCCCAGTCAGAAGGCTCCTCGTCTCTGCCTTACTATACACGCGGGGCTGCGTGAAGGCGGTGCGGGCGCCGCTGACGAGGGCACTACTAGCGCTGCAGGTCCTCAACGTGCTTACACCTAGTGCTGTTCCAAGTAACAGTTCTACTTCTGGAGTTTTGTTTTCACTTCCGAGTCAGGAAGCTCCTTGCTGCTCTCTGCTTCACTATACACTCGGGGCTGCGTGGAGGCGGTGCGGGCGCCGCTGACGCGGGCACTACTAGCGCTCCAGGTCCTCAACGTGCTCATAGTGCTGTTCCAAGTAAGAGTTCTACTTGTGGAGCGTTGTTCCCACTTCCCAGTCACAAGGCTCCTCGTCTCTGGCTTACTATACACGCGGGGCTGCGTGGAGGCGGTGCGGGCGCCGCTGACGAGGGCACTACTAGCGCTCCAGGTCCTCAACGTGCTCATAGTGCTGTTCCAAGTAAGAGTTCTACTTCTGGAGCGTTGTTCCCACATCCCAGTCAGAAGGCTCCTCGTCTCTGGCTTACTATACACGCGGGGCTGCGTGGAGGCGGTGCGGGCGCCGCTGACGAGGGCACTACTAGCGCTCCAGGTCCTCAACGTGCTCATAGTGCTGTTCCAAGTAAGAGTTCTACTTCTGGAGCGTTGTTCCCACTTCCCAGTCAGAAGGCTCCTCGTCTCTGGCTTACTATACACGCGGGGCTGCGTGGAGGCGGTGCGGGCGCCGCTGACGAGGGCACTACTAGCGCTCCAGGTCCTCAACGTGCTCATAGTGCTGTTCCAAGTAAGAGTTCTACTTCTGGAGCGTTGTTCCCACTTCCCAGTCAGAAGGCTCCTCGTCTCTGGCTTACTATACACGCGGGGCTGCGTGGAGGCGGTGCGGGCGCCGCTGACGAGGGCACTACTAGCGCTCCAGGTCCTCAACGTGCTCATAGTGCTGTTCCAAGTAAGAGTTCTACTTCTGGAGCGTTGTTCCCACTTCCCAGTCAGAAGGCTCCTCGTCTCTGGCTTACTATACACGCGGGGCTGCGTGGAGGCGGTGCGGGCGCCGCTGACGAGGGCACTACTAGCGCTCCAGGTCCTCAACGTGCTCATAGTGCTGTTCCAAGTAAGAGTTCTACTTCTGGAGCGTTGTTCCCACATCCCAGTCACAAGGCTCCTCGTCTCTGGCTTACTATACACGCGGGGCTGCGTGGAGGCGGTGCGGGCGCCGCTGACGAGGGCACTACTAGCGCTCCAGGTCCTCAACGTGCTCATAGTGCTGTTCCAAGTAAGAGTTCTACTTCTGGAGCGTTGTTCCCACTTCCCAGTCAGAAGGCTCCTCGTCTCTGGCTTACTATACACGCGGGGCTGCGTGGAGGCAGTGCGGGCGCCGCTGACGAGGGCACTACTAGCGCTGCAGGTCCTCAACGTGCTTATACCTAGTGCTGTTCCAAGTAACGGTTCTACTTCTGGAGTTTTGTTTTCACTTCCCAGTCAGAAGGCTCCTCGTCTCTGCCTTACTATACACGCAGGGCTGCGTGGAGGCGGTGCGGGCACCGCTGACGGGGGCACCACTAGCGCTGAAGGACCTCAACGTCCTCATACCTAGTGCTGTTCCAAGTAACAGTTCTACTTCTGGAGTTTTGTTTTCACTTCCGAGTCAGGAAGCTCCTTGCTGCTCTCTGCTTCACTATACACTCGGGGCTGCGTGGAGGCGGTGCGGGCGCCGCTGACGCGGGCACTTCTAGCGCTGCAGGTCCTCAACGTGCTTATACCTAGTGCTGTTCCAAGTAACGGTTCTACTTGTGGAGCGTTGTTCCCACTTCCCAGTCACAAGGCTCCTCGTCTCTGGCTTACTATACACGCGGGGCTGCGTGGAGGCAGTGCGGGCGCCGCTGACGAGGGCACTACTAGCGCTGCAGGTCCTCAACGTGCTCATAGTGCTGTTCCAAGTAAGAGTTCTACTTGTGGAGCGTTGTTCCCACTTCCCAGTCAGAAGGCTCCTCGTCTCTGGCTTACTATACACGCGGGGCTGCGTGGAGGCAGTGCGGGCGCCGCTGACGAGGGCACTACTAGCGCTCCAGGTCCTCAACGTGCTCATAGTGCTGTTCCAAGTAAGAGTTCTACTTCTGGAGCGTTGTTCCCACTTCCCAGTCACAAGGCTCCTCGTCTCTGGCTTACTATACACGCGGGGCTGCGTGGAGGCGGTGCGGGCGCCGCTGACGAGGGCACTACTAGCGCTGCAGGTCCTCAACGTGCTCATAGTGCTGTTCCAAGTAAGAGTTCTACTTCTGGAGCGTTGTTCCCACTTCCCAGTCAGAAGGCTCCTCGTCTCTGGCTTACTATACACGCGGGGCTGCGTGGAGGCAGTGCGGGCGCCGCTGACGAGGGCACTACTAGCGCTCCAGGTCCTCAACGTGCTCATAGTGCTGTTCCAAGTAAGAGTTCTACTTCTGGAGCGTTGTTCCCACATCCCAGTCAGAAGGCTCCTCGTCTCTGCCTTACTATACACGCGGGGCTGCGTGAAGGCGGTGCGGGCGCCGCTGACGAGGGCACTACTAGCGCTGCAGGTCCTCAACGTGCTTACACCTAGTGCTGTTCCAAGTAACAGTTCTACTTCTGGAGTTTTGTTTTCACTTCCGAGTCAGGAAGCTCCTTGCTGCTCTCTGCTTCACTATACACTCGGGGCTGCGTGGAGGCGGTGCGGGCGCCGCTGACGCGGGCACTACTAGCGCTGCAGGACCTCAACGTGATAGCAGGGTAAAAAGAGTATGACGTGGTGCTAGTTGGGACTATTATAGACTTGTGGTAACAACCACAGACCACAAAATAAGTACCAGTTTTTAGGGTTCCGTAGTCAAACTAATGTCCGTCCGTCCGCAGCTTAGCTTAGAGACTCTTCTACACTAATGTTATAAAGAAGAAATATTTGTATTTTTGTATGGTTACAACGAATAAACTCATAAAAAACTGGACCGATTTCAACAATTCCTTCACCATT
The DNA here is from genome assembly GCA_948252455.1 of Acleris cristana. Lineage (NCBI taxonomy): Eukaryota > Metazoa > Arthropoda > Insecta > Lepidoptera > Tortricidae > Acleris > Acleris cristana. The sequence continues at coordinate 16,198,332 of OX411781.1, read as the reverse complement.
AGAATGCTACATTATCCCTGAGTAACATAGGCTACTTTTTATCCCGGAAAAATGAACGGTTCCCATGGGATGACAAAAATACGAATTCTATGCGGACGAAGTCGCTGGCAGAAGCTAGTAGTTCTAGAACTTCTAGAACGCTGTTGTTTGGGATGGGTACACATATTAGTCACGCCGACAAAGTGGTAAAATAAAATATTGAAACATATTTTTTTTATGGTACCTCCCCTTCACGTAATGTGGTGATGTATTTTTTTTATGTCTACCGTTTTTCGCTGTGCGTTGATCGATCAGTCAGTCAGTCGGTTTCTTTTTTATTCCAGATATTAATAGTAGTGCTGACTCGGCTGCTGCATACAAGTGCTCAGGACGCGGTGCTGAGTGGGGACTACGAAGGCGTCGGGGAGGGGTACCTCTTCAGCAGGATGCCCAGAGATTCTGGGCCGAGGGTAAGATCGCCAGATCAGATCAGATCAGATTGGGTAGGTGATGTTGTCAGTCGAAGAGATCGAAGTTTACGCCCGCTCTTCTCTTAGAAATAGAGTCGTGTATGGATTTTGAGCTCCTCGACTGCCTCAAGACTGTTTCATTGGTCGGTAGCCCGCATGCTTTTCGTGATACATTGTGTCGTCGCTGCAATAGCTCCCGGCTTAATACTGTCAAAACAACTCTTCAATGGATTGCTGAATGAAACTGAGCCTTTACTTCTACTGCTGAATTTCGTTGGGCTTCAGAGCCCTTACCAGTAGGTGGCCTGTGTGCTTGTTTGCCTTCAAGCAAGGTTTAAACTCCTAAACAGCCATTAAAAAACGTAAAATGAAAACCATATTGCTTTTGACTTTTATTTTCTTGACAGTAATGGCGGCCCAGTTAAAAACATTACATATCAATAGCAATATGATTTTGCAGAGTAGAATAGAGCCCCGTTACATGTCTGTCGTCTCGTTAATCCAATCACTTATAACTTGTAACGTGTAATTTATTTACTAGTGGTTGCCCGCGATTCCGTCCACGTAGAAGAAGTTTGTTGCTATTCTCTCGGAAACTGTCCAATGTTCCCGAATAAAAAGTACCTATACTATGTGCTTCCCCATTGTTAAAGCTATCTCCATATCTAACTTTATTAAAACCGGTTCTGCATTTTAGCTGTGCAAGCGTAACAAACAAACAAATAAACAGAGCTCCTTTCGCATTTATAATCGCACTTCTAGATCAAAACAGTATCAACTCAAAATCCTTGCTAGTTTTGTTTCAAGTTCATAGAAGTTGTATTAAAGTTGATTTTAAAATACAGTTTTATTTTGAGTTACTACTGTTTTGATCCAGCATTGATTAGTATTGATTTGTCATTGTGTTGTAATCATGCATGTAAAGTCTACCGAAGCTCAAAACAGCTGTTTCATTATCAGTATTATGACGGTATAACATTTGACGGATTCCTATTTAAACAGGTGTCGGATATTTTGTTAGATTTGTCAAGTAAGTCCTCACTATACGACGGTGAATTATCCACCTAAACTGACAAAAATAAGGTATATTTTTGCAGACGCATACCATGCTCCTACGATGTTTTGTGACACGCCGTAATTTTCGATGGTTTTCAAATATTCACTTGGTTATCAATGATCATTGTTGCTTTAATTCTTGCCCTTGGCATAGTGACCTAGTTATTTTAATGTTTCTAATGTGTATCATGGATAAATAACTATGTTACTTTACAAACCTAAATAAACTTTTTTTTAACGAATCCAGCAGGGCAACCTCTCGCTGTTTACTTATGCATACTCATCCTTGTCAAATGTCAAGTGAAAGTTTTTACAAGATCTCATTTAAGTCCACATGTTTGTTTGCTTGACAGTTATTAATTTATTATGTTTATCTACTTAGTACAGTCTGTGAGCACTCAGAAGGAGCTTCGGGTTTGTATTTCTCTCTCACTCGCTCTAAATAAGAATGTATGACAGCGAGTGAGAGGCAAGTACAAACCCGAAGCACCTTCTAAGAGCTATCGCACTGTAACTACTTAGCTAGGTACTGACGTGGCCACGTTGTTTAAATTTTGCCATATCAATTTTGAACTATGTAAGTACCTAGTTCCCGTTATCAGAATCGGCTGCAATTTGGTATCGGAATGCCAAATTTCAACTGAAAAGAAAAAAGAAAAAGCAGATGAAGCTTTTGGAAACGAAGCGGGGATTCGAAGAGTTGATCTGATGACGGAGCAGGAAGGTTGAAACTATGGTCTGCGTTGTGTATACTTATCATAGATCATAGTTTGATGATTGTGCAAAAAAAGTACAGTACAGATTATTAGAAATAAAGGAATCTTATCTTATCTTATCTTACAGTCGGCAAAAAATATTCGCTCAAAAAAGAATTTTAAGACGAACTTTTCTTTGCCGCTGCTTCCTAAACATTTGATTGGTATATCTAGAGTTAGGACTTTTGGTGGCGTGCCGTGGCTCTAGAATCCATGGAGTCACTGTTTCTTAATTACATACCACCTTCATTTTGACCTTCAGTATTGTCATATTTCAAAATTCATTCATTTATTATACCACTGAACCAACTTCCAATTACTCCAATATTTATCTGGTGTGGAGGATATCTCTCCGCTGTGAAAGCGTGACAAACAAACAAACATTAGAAGGAAAAACTAAAAATGTCGTTAGGTAGTTTATTTTGAAATAAGGCAATACTGAAGGTTAAAATCGAAGAAGTATGTAGATAATAAATTAGGAAATAGCGACTCCATGTATTCTGGAACCACGGTATGCCACCAAAAGTCCTAACCAGTCACGAGCAGTTTATTAGTACGCATGTGGGTCATACACAGATTTAGGTTACCGTCTTTCCTGTGGACATACCCAAAGTTAATGTTTTTAAGGCTTAATTTTCTGGCTGAACCCACATCCGCATAAACGGCGTCATGTCTACTTTAGTCCTATCAAATAAAAACATATTATAACTTATATGCACAAGCCTTTAACTATTGACCACAGGAGAAACAACTTTTGTTTTTTCGAATGTGTTTGACCCATCTACGATACTCAAGTTCTACATCAACATAGTAACCCATTGCATGTTGTCCGCAGCGCGCGAGTTCTAAGATCTCGCTCGGAGCGGGCGCTACGTGCGCGCTGATGACGGAGCGGCGCCGGCGCCGGCGGCGCGCGCGCGCGGACTTAGCTTATTTATCGTAGCGATACAAGAGCTCCAGCACGTTTTAGGGCCGTAGACAAGATGCCAACGCTACTGACGTTTTTCTTTTCTATCGCTCAAAGTGTATGGGATGACAGTTGACCACGTGGTTTATCGCAACGCACGAGTATGTCATCCCATAGATTTTGAGTGATAGAAAAGTAAATACGTTAGTAGCGTTTGCATCTTGGCTAGGGCCTTAGATAAGATGCGTAGGGCGTACGATAGCGATTTTAGAAAAGTGATGAAAGTATAGGATTGACGTAAGCTTACGTCAACTCCATAAATTTTGATAGTTTCCGAAAATCGCTGACGTAGTGATATGCATCTTTTCCAGGCCCGTTGTTCTATTGATGCTAAAGAGAATGTCACCATCCTAGAAGGGAGCCATCTTTAATCGTGGTTCTCGTGTATAATCGATGTATAGAGTACCTAGTTGGCTACCTTTAATGAAACTTTGTCTGTAAGACCTTGTCCACATGAAGAGTTTAAGCGTAAAAACACGTACGCTTTGACACGAGAGTGAGATGAGATGATACTAAGGTCTCTTGACAGATGTTCTTCTAAGTACACTTCAGAAATGCCACTTTGACGGAACCGTACCGAAACCTGATATTGTAATCGAAATTGAACTTTATCGCGATGCAGTGTTACGGTTTCGTTTCAGTTTTGTGGCAGTGTGCTACAGGTGTAAAGGCCACATCTAGACAAGTTCTACCTGCATAAGATTTGAGATGCCATTCACCAATATTTATACTTATACAGTTTTGAATGCCTCAGTCGTCAATACACATTAGTTTATCATAATAGTTCTGCGGACGGGACGTCTAACTACCAATGCGTTGTTCTAGGCTAGGGTTTATTTTGTGTCAGTATTATGACCTCACCTTTAATAGGACTGGTAATCCATAATTTTTTCTTCGCCATTTGTGGCCAGAAACTATGATTATTTTACTCTGACTTCGTATGTTAGAGCAGGCTTATATAGTTTCTGGCTACTGGCTACACATTGACGTGACAAGGTTGATAGTTTGGAAGCCGCTTGACGACTGTTTCGTTCAAAACTTTATACTATTGATGGATCTTGGTTTTCGTGAATCGAAGTCGAGTTTTCTAGACAATAAATAATATTAGATCATTAAATTAAGTAACTCTCTAGTGTTAACATAGATGTAAATACCTGTATACTAGGCGATGTAAAAAATAAAACATGATTCATAATCAATGCAAAGGCTTTATTCGACTTTATTGTACATAGTCCTTACAAACTAAAGTAATATTTAAGTAACAATGCGTTTAAGCCGTCGCGTGGCGTGTTCGATACAAATTCATATAAATACGAGGGGGACGCTTGCCCGCCGATGTCTTTTCGATTTTAAATAACAAATATACAAAAGGTATTTACAGACGGCGAGTAGCACCGTGGAATGTAATGCGCTCGCGCCGCGTTTCAAGCGAAACCGGTCAGAGCTGCGGCCGGGCTGCCAACAACAAAAACCGCCATCTTTGTTTGTTGACAGCGAAAACAACAGCTGTTTTGTCTATGCCTAAGATGACGGTAGATGGCGCTAGGTACACGTCACTTTGCGCCGATGTAACTAGCGCCATCTAGCGAGAGATCTTAACGACATTTACAAAACAGCTTTAGTTTGAGTTACGTGTTTGGGATTTTCGCAATCAGAGTGGTGGGGGGCCGTCAGGGTACCGCAGCACGGGCTCCAGGGCCAGCCCGGGGGGCCTGCAGTCGGAGTGCGCGTGCGGGGCCAGCGCCGCCGCGCCCAGCAGGATCAGCAGCAGGGCTTGGAAGGGCAGCGAGGCGCGAGCCACGCGGCACACGAAGCGGAGCCCCCGCTGTAGTCTTGATAGGTCCTCGTCGTCAGTTACGACCACACTGTGGAAGAGGTTTGTGGTTAGTTGCCATAGGAGTTTTAAGACTTGCGTATGAGTTGCTTTTTTTAAGGATGATGGAAAGGCTAAGGTGGCTCTTAGGCCCTTTGGAAGGCCGCAAATACTTTGACAACTTTAAGAACCAAGATGGAATGCCTCTACGTTAGTCATGGCGAAAGATAATTTACAATGTCAGTGCCAACGGGAATTTTAATTAGACATTAGGTTTATTTATGGAAATTAAATGAGAAAATTATAAGGTAAGTTTGTCAATTGGTATGTCGGTTAATATAGTTGTCACGTCGAAATCTACCGATTGAAATGACATTCGAGTTGCCATGTTCAATTTATGTGTTTCATTTCAAAAATAAGAGCTTAAGTAATTCAAGAAGTACTTAAATAAAGCACATTGAGATCAAGAAATTTGATCTGATCATGTTTAAAATTATTGACGCATTATTAGATTTGTTTTTATATGGTTCAGAATGAAATAAACACATTACAATAGCATGCAAATATTATCCATTAAACTTAGACACATCACAATAAAAATATGAATCAAGGCAACCCCGATTATTAAAGTTAACCATAGAACCTAATGTGAAATAGATCAGAAAATTATGACCAAATTGGTCATAGAGACGTTACGCATGCTTGAATAAAAAAGAAACAGCGACACATACAGACAGTGAGTGAAATAGTACTGAAACGAAAGAACAGTGAAAGCGAGACAAAATAGATGCAACTGAAAAATTGATAGCAGTGTTCTGTCAGCTCAGACATAAAGTAGTACATACACTAGTGCTAATGCTGAGTCCACTAATAATTTGAAATAAATTATTGTTTAAGTATGAGACACTTGTTCATGGCTGTCAAATCTACTGGTAAGTAAACAATTGATTTCAATAATTATTGGTGAACTAGGCTTGGCAGTAGAAATATCTTACCTTTTACTGCATTTAAGATTTTAAATTATTCGTTTGAAGTTCGTTAGTTGTTAGATTGTAAGGATTTTAAAGCATTATTTTTTCATGCGCAAGAGGAAATAAACGTTTTACGCCTTAAGTTTACAGAAATCGTTAGAATTTGTAATTTAAATGAGCATTCAATTATCTGGAGTCTAATGACAGGCATTTTCGTGTGTCAAAGAAGATCTTAACGTAATATTTGTATTTATCAAATTCAATTAATGTTTGAAATCATTTTATTAAAAGCGTAGAAAGATAAAAAATACTATTTTCGAAAAATAATCTATCACTATGTGTATCATGTGGATTTAAAAAAAAAATCTGCAAGTATAAACTTCAACACTTATTCATTAACGTTCTAACATTTTCTGTTTGAATATCGTTTTTGCGCCTACCAAACATCAAATCAATCACAATCGCAGGCGCACAAACAACATAAAGCGTGGTTAGTCGTGATCAACCTCGTATAGTCGATGTCGCCATCTGTTGCTCGCAATACGCAACAACACACCCCGCATGCAACACATAAACATGCATCAACAAAGACTCACTCATTCTCGTCCAATGGCGGCAGTTCCAGCGCTGATATCTGTTCTTCTTCCTCCTCCATAAGCTATGGGAAAACACACGTCAACATACTGTGCAAAGCGACTACATACGTGGGGTAGGTGCAAACATTATCTTTGTAATATTGTCGTTATACAATTCCTATTTAAACCCTGTAATGCAGAACTAAGTTGTAGTGATAATTATCTCATTAATGCGACTATGAATATTTTTTAGGGATAATTTACACGAGCGGTACGTTTTCCAACGCCATCTGTCGGTGGCAACCGTCGATGCGTCGATAGCTGCTGCCGACAGATGGCGACAGCTGCAGTTGCCTCTGCTGTTGGTAGCGTGCCGCTCGGCTCGTGTATAAGAACACCTACCCTTCATTCTGCTATTATATTTCAAACAGATAATAATGACTACAGGGTTTATTTCAAGCAACTTTCTGGTATCGATTGTAAGTTCAAGTTAGAAGTATACGACAATGATTACAATAATAATGTTTGCATTTTTCAACTCAACAATAATAAAACTAATAATTTTGTTCCTTCCAAGTTTCGAATTGAATTAGTATTCTAAACTGGTTTTTTCGAGGGTAGTTTGAAATAATGTTATAATCTAGACAAAATTACAAGCATTATGTGCCTTTTTGTGCTCTGTGGTAAGCAGGGTGGGCAACTTAGGGAAAACAACTACCAATTCTATGTTTTAAATGGGTACCAATTTTTAGAGAGGTTATAAAACTAACTTTAATTAGTTACAGTTAAAACATTTGTTTGGAGCTATAGATATATTATGTTTTTTTTCAGCTCTTAAAAATTAACTATTTTATTTATAAAAAATATAATTCTGGAAAAATATGTACTATTTTGAAATGAAATATGTATTATAGCCACCTAACAGTCCAGCTCGAAAATATTTGCAGGAGCTCGATCCCAATCGCTTTTAGCTTATATTACTTCTATATTGCAATTATATTGCCAATAAGTATAACAGCTTTCATTGTCAAGAGAAGAACCTAATACGATGTCATTTATATGATTGTGATATATAAACGCCAGATAAGCGGCAACAACAAAGCAGAATCGAGACCTCGGAGTGAGTGTACCAAATTGGAATAAAATCGAGTTTAAAAAAAGGCGTACTCATTTATACTCCATTATCGCTAATATAACTCTTTTTATTATGGGTACTACGGTATAGAAGGAGTGTTAAGTGGCTAGACATACAAGAATATATACACGAAGGTCATAGTTGTGTAAGGTCTCACCATGGGCGCGGCGGCGGCGGCGACGGCGGCGAGGGCGCCGGCGGCGCGCGGGCGGCGGGCCAGCGCGGCGCCCAGCTTCAGCGCGTACACGCCCGACAGCTTGCGCAGCGACTGCAGGCGCAGGCGCAGCTCGCCCAGCCTGGGGGACAATGGCTAAGTTCACAAAAGAGAGGGGCAGAGTGGCGAGAGCCGAGCTCCCGCTAGGATCCGGGCAAAACTAAGCTATCAAAATTAAAAAGTTCCAGGCAGCGTTTCTTAGCTAAATCTCTTTTACTGACTGAACTGAACTGAATCCATTCAATTTAAATTTAAAAGTCCGTTCGTTACCTTCTGCAGACATCATCAGCATTGGCCGGCGCGCCGGACCCGCGCAGCAACTGCGCGGCGTCATGCAGCGCCAGCACGCGCGGCTCGGCGCGCGCCAGCTCGTCGCGCAGCTCGCTGAAGCGGCGGAAGTCGCGCTGCAGCTCCGCCGGCTCCCGGTTCAGCCGGAGCGGCTCGCGCGCGCGCACTCCACGCTCGGCTGCCGCTAGGCGGGACACTAACTCCACCACTGTAGGAGAGAATTGTGATGTTACTATCCATTACTGCTTTTAGCTTGACAGTTGTGGTGATAAATGGTGACACGCCACTAGTTTGGTCTTGTCCGTGGATGATATTGTATCCAGCAATCACAGACTCATAGTTAAGGGGAAAATGGTCGCAAGGGCCGAACTGTCAAATGGATAGCTTATTACGAACCTCGAAATTTTATTTAGCTCGGAGAAGACAAGCTCACAGACCATCTGATGGCAGAGGAACATAGACTCTAGAGACTTACATAGATATTTGAAGTTTAGAAACTAAAATTTTTGCTATAAGGACAACGATTTATTTTACCAGTTCTCTGTATCTGGTCTAATTTGATGATCGAATCGACATGTTTCCACCGTACTTAACGTTGACAGTACAAGAGAACCTACTGCTGGCAAAATCGAAGCAACAACTTTTTCCTTCTTTTATGTAACGGCTAGACTCAAAAGTGAACAATTTGATGAAACTTGAACAGTTCAAACCAACCATTGTTACACTTACCGATGTCATGGAACTGCTGGTTGTGCATGAGCGCGCGCTGCAGCTTGCCCTGCCACAGGCCGGCGGCGGCGCAGGCGGCGTCCCAGCGCGCGTTGTTGGCCGCGAGCCGCGAGCGCACGCGCGCCGCGTCCGCCGCCTGCGCCGCGTGCGCCGCCACGTGCGTGCCCACCACGTTCAGGGAGACCACTATTGATTTATGGGAGTCCAGGTCTAGAAGGAATTCGCGGTGGTCCTGGAATAATACAGTCATATTTATGTCATTTCTGGGAATAATCAAAGCTAGACTCTCCTCAAGTTTTTTGAAAAGTGGCTCGGATATATAGCTCAAAGAGAACCTGATAATTTCAAAAACTGGTTGTACCTAGTAGGAAAATTAGAAGTAGGAGTAGTGGTCGGTTCCCTAGTCAATGAACTAGTCATCTTACGATGCTGTTCTATAGGGCCTCCCTATTACCACAGCGTTCAAGAGGGCTGAGGATAAAAGTGTACAGGAAAATGGGATCAACTGGTGGCGGACGCTACCAATGCAATTCGAAATGGACATTAATGATGATGAAGATGGCGTTGCTATGATTATCACTGATGATAAGGTCATAATGAGATTCTACCTGTTATCCGGCGCGAAGCCATTATAGTAAAATAAAGGAAGTAAGGGACTTGATTTTAACAGTCGGTCTATGAAAGTTAAAAAGCTTTAAGGAAATGATTATCAACAATCGAAATGGATAGGATCTAGACCCTGAACTGGACCGTGTGGCTGTCATAGGCTTCAAAATCTTACCAGTCGCCAATCGGATATAAGTATTTACTTTTTAAGGCATAGCAGTAGTTTTTCACATATTTCCACAGGTCGTCCCATGCTGTCCAACTTTGTACCCACCTGAATAGCATCTTCCAGCTGGTCGTACACCTCTGGCGGTTCCCCTCGCCCCTCCTCGGTGGCCTCGGCGAACTGCAGCCACTGTTCTAGGCGCCAAAGGTCATTGTCCAGCTGCTTCCAGTTGCGTTCAGAGCAGAGCGGACAAGTGAGTCGGCCGGATTCACTGTTAGAATTGTGAGAATTTGTTATGGTCGATTTCTTTCCACTTTTCGACTCGAAGATGTTAAAGTCGAAAAGGTGTAAAGGGATTTTAATACTTTTTAACAAAGACGTTATTTAAGGGTTGATCGACAGTATTATGCGATATGGTTGCCGAAGTTAATTTCATCTTTGAAGAAGCTGACTCTAAAGTGAATGAATTATGTTTTTCTAATAACTGTAAGTATATACCAAGTAATATCATGAATCATCAAGATGATTTTGAAAGTAAATCATTATATAATTTATAGATATATCTAATTTATTAAAACAAAATATTTGTTAACTATATTAAAAAAAATCTGTAAATTAAAATAAAAAGCATTCTTAGTAAACATTTTGTGGTACAAGTGCAGTGCAAGTAAAACGTATTAAATACAGTTTTAATAAATAATCATGTGCCTCTAACTACAATAAACATGCATAAATTGTCTCAAAACTATAATATGTAAAAGATCGGAAATATATTTAAAAATAAATTGACTACAGTAATGAGACAGGAAAGTTAATATTAATGTAATTAGAGAAAGCGGTACTTACTGTTCGCACGTTAACGCATACGAGGCGGAGTGCGGCAACCTAGGGACCAGAAAATGGCGTGTTTAGGCATGCCTGTTAAGAAGCTGTTAACACGACACTGCTTCATAGACGTGACGCGTGAAATAAGGCCAAACACGAAGAAAAACATTTGAAATTTTACTCAGATTATGATTATATACCTAAATACCATCAAATGTATGCTTATTACTTGTACCGATGTAATGTCCAAGAGTTATCTCGGAAAGAGAAGAGGTTTTTAAAATACTACGGAGAGTGAATAAGAAACTGAGACTAAGAAGATTGTAACAATTTGTTCAATACCAATGATGTCATTGAGTAATATTTTGATCCTACATTATAGTTCTCTAGTACTTAATGAAATATCATGAGGTTTATTTCAATAAAAACAACAATCGCTTTTTTTGGCTAAGTTAAGGCTGATGCTAAAATAATTTGCCCGACACTACTTCTCGCGTTTGGAAGTCATGCAAATTCTTAAGAAAGAAAAGGAGGAATTTGTACATTCCTTTGGAAGTGTATTAAATAAGTATTTGCATGCTTGTAGCCGTCTATAATGCACGTACAGATTTCCACAGCAAGTCTTTTAACTTAAAAATTGTGTCTGCGTCAAAGTTTTTTAAGAGAAGTAGGTACATTTGTTTCAACTGGCAATTTTCACATGTTCATATCTACCTCATGACGCAGTCTAAAGCCCTTGCTATGAGAATGCGGTTATAAATATTGTTATATTATAACCAACTAGGTATATACATAACCGAATAAATATTACCATAACCGCAAAAGCACGATATGTACCATTAAAAATTACCAGTTATGTTCACAAGATCGAAGAACGTTACAACGCACTTTTCACAGTATTCACAAAGCCCCAACACCAAAATGCATGTGCTAGTGCTACAAATTCCAAAATTCAGACGTACGCTTAAAAATAAAGAGACACAAGTCAACAAAATGATCCATCGTTATTTTGCTTTCAACAAAGCATAAAACGTTGACTTATGTTTTCTTACTTGTAAACGACAGGTTACAAACAAAGTGTATCTTATAACTAACCTTAAGTTGTTAATCTGCAGTTCTCTCTTCTTTGCTTGCGCTAGAAGATCTTCATATCTCAATGCTAGTGACTCAACTTCTTTTAGCATCGCTTCTTCTTCAGTTGCGTCACATTCTGTCAAGAGAAGTTCGGACAAATGTTTGGCCAACTCCAGTATTTGTGCAGGCTTGGCTCCAGCTTTGGCGATGTCCTTAGCAGCTGTCGCCAGATCGTCACTTCCAGCGTCATCCTTTGGCTGCTGCAGTAAGGCTGTTCTTAATGCTTCCAGATTGTCTGAAGCCTCTTTTACTGCTGATGTCAATTCTGTCCTGTAAGTTTCTTTAGAAGTTAAAGTGTCAACCTGTAACGCAGCATCTGTCTCCCATTTTAGGGTGTCCACCTGAAAGAGAACGCTTATGTTACTTACTGCTTAAATTTGGATATGGTCTTTCAATAGATATTGAAGAGTGTTTTTACTTTACTCTTTATTCTATAGCACGTTTTAAACTGCGGTTATACCTAGTGGAATTCTACGCAACTTGATTATAGATGTTAAGAAACTGTTTGTGACACAAAATATTAATATTTTAATCTGACCATGAAGTATCCAACATACCTGCACAGCAGAATCTACGTCTCCTACGATCTCAGCCCGCGCTGCGTCGAGTCGCGCGCGCACGTCAGCGTATAGAGCGCGGTACTCAGCTATCATGTCAGCCACGCCAGGCGCGCCTGAAACGGATGTTGCCAGCTGGTCTGCTTCCTGAACAAGAGCTTCGCATTCCGCTAGTTCTTGTTCCACACCCTGTAGGGAATAGAAAAAAGTTGAAGAGTTTGACTGGAAATGAAGTAGTCTTCAACGGCAGTTAGATACTGAGGGCAACGTAGGAAAGTTATCAAGTAACTTTGTAAATTCTCATTTCAGGGTGCCTTTGCCAACGGACGTGATACAAGAATAAAACAAAATTGTTGCAATTAAAACTGATCTTTAGAATTTTTAATAGTATCAAACTTCTGAAAACTCACCATCAGTTCCGTCAACGTAGCAACCTTGTCCAGAGGGGTCGGGGCTAGATGCAGAGCTCTCGTAAGTCTGACGTCAGCCTCGGCTAGCGCGATGACAGCGCGACCATGAGCCGCCACAAAGCGACGATGCGCGTCAGCACCGGCCGCGTCCACACGACCACGCAGCTGTTGCCAGCGTCGCACGGCTGTACGCAGCTGCGCAGCGCAATCTGCTGCCTCTCCTCGCAACTCCACGCCACGCGCTGACGCAACACGACTATATGCATCCTCTAACTTCTTTACATCACTCTTCAATCCCTCCAAGTCCTTAACAACAGCCTTAGAAACACTCTCATCATCGCTTTCGCCTTTCTGTTTCCTCGTTTCTATCTTCTCTACACGCTTCTCGATCGAGTCCAGTTTCTTCGCTACTTTAGGCAGCAAAGAGTTCGCCAGTTCAGCGGACTTACGGATCTCTTTTAAGGTGTTTTTGCGTTGTTCAGACATGTCGCATATATTCTTCCATTTCTTTTCGACGATGTCTACACCAGTGCGTAGGTTGCGAAGGTCGAAGTTGCCTTTTAGAACGTCAGGATCGCTAAAAACTAATTGGCACAGGTTTAGCGTTTCACCAACTTCACCGCTGACTCTCTCAATGTCCTTGTGAATCTCGTCACGTTCTTGGAACTTTTCGTCGACAGCTCTTGTTGTCAGCATTTCGAAGATGATAGTGGTAGTCAAGTTAGATTCAATTGTGTGTAATTTTAGTCTAATCTCAGTTAATCGTTCTTCCAGTTGCATTATTGTGTCAAGTAGCTCGGTGATCTTGGCTATCCGAGCTCGTCCATTGTCTTGAAGTTTATGCCAGCGCGTGTTGACTTCTCCAAGTTCTTTGTTTGTCGCTTTACTGTACGATTTCTCATCCTTTTTGGAAAGATCAACAAGAACACTGCCTGTTTCAGAAAGCCATTCGAACTCGCGTTCTTTCATTGCCGTTTCTGCCTCGACATCGGAAGTTATTCTCCTGATCAGGTCTTGAGGATCAATCGCACCCAAATCACTGCTCTGACTAGAAGTTTCAAGGCGCGTTTCAAGAGTTTTGAGCCATTCGGTAAACCTAAGCAAACGGGAGTTGAATATCGTGTAGACTTCAAGCCGCTCTTGCAGCCGGTGTATAATGATGGTCAATTGGTGTTCCAAGTCCGCCCGTTGTTGCCTCAGTTGCCACACCCTTTGGTTCACTATCCTCATATCTTGCGGACTAAGACACTCCTTGAGCTGTTCCTGAATAACACTGAGAGCTTCAATCTGAGTCTCCGTCTTGTCCACCTTTGTTCTCAATGCAGTATATTTTTCTATCGCCTTTTTGAGTTGCGGTCGTGATAGCCGTTCTTCGTCGGAGTAAGACATTGTTTCATCTTGAGTTTTCGAGTATAGTTTATGCAGATCATTAGTTAGATTTTCATATTCACTGACGAGACCGAGTATTCGAGTAAGGAAGTCACGCCAAGTGTCTAAGCTAGCCTGAAGGTTTTCAACTCGCTTCACAGTGCCCGCGTACTCCATCCTCACTGATGCTCCGTACGCTTCTTCCGTAAATTCTAATACCTTCTTGAGATTTTCTGACAGTTTTTCCGTTTGCTTGCGGCCTTCAGGTACCTTGTCTGCGAGATTTTGCACCTTTGTTAATATTTTCTGTATCCTCTTGATATGCACATACCTTAACTGCAGCTTTTCCTTTTCTCGCTCCATTTCCTTAAGCCATCTCAACAGTTCGGTGTAGATTTCTCTATAGTCATCCCAAGCTGCAATTCTAGTGGATACTTCATCATGCCGTTCAACTATCCTGGCTAACGTTTCATTGTGTAGATTCGTGAGTGTGTCAAACTTTTCAACTAAATCTCTATGTTTGGTTTCCTTATGCTCATTAATTAGGACAGATCTTTGAGATGCCAGTAGATTTCTATGTACCCTGCATAAACGTCGATGTTCTGTTAGGTTTTCGTAATCAGCAGGTACAGAACCAGACAAGAATGATTGTAAGTCCAAGAGGTACTCATGCCATAGCTTTAGTGCTGTTGCGGCATCTCCAGACCTTACTAGAGCTGTAGATAGCCTGTGATAGTGTAGGAAAGTGTCTCTGAACATTGCCTGCCATAGCTCCAGGATCCTAACGATAGAGTGTTCTTCTGATACATCTCGGTCGATGTCAGGGAGATGTTCCTTGGCTGGAACGATGTCAGCTTCGCTCTTGCCCAGTGCGATCAGGTTTTGTCGGAGCGCTATGAGTTGATCTTCTACAATTTCGCCGTCTTCGTGGAGTGGAGTTAAGTCCTAGAGAAAAAAAACAATAAGTCGTATGTAGATTCAGGTAAAAAAGAGGCTGTACTAACTTGTATGCTAAATAATTACATCTTCTTTTCAATAGGCATTGGTAATATTATTTCCAACGTCTAACAATTGTCCCTAAGGCGCAACGGCAAAATGTTGGTTGACATAAATGGCTTGTGCCTAAAAGGAATCAGTAACTAGGTCACACGTAACTTTATACAACCGTTAATCTTATGTTGATTATTTAAATTAATGAGCAACGAACACCATTATGAGGCTATATGCTATAAAATATTGAACTTGTAACAAGTTCTATCAAAACAACAACTAATTTAAATTACAATCCAAGCTCTTCTACTTCTAGAATCAAGTTCTGTACCTGTCTCATGTCACTGAACTGCTCAGTCACAAGCTGAGCTTTAGCTCTCGCCAGCTGCCTGGCTTCTCCCAGGTCAGCCAAGGTCTGGACCGCACCAGCCACCAGCTGGAGTCTCCTGGCGAGTGCATCAGCATCAGCTTGTAAGGCCCTGGAGCCAGTTTCTGCTGCCACTCGGGCGGCCAGAGATCGGAGCTCAGCCACCCTGGCTTCCTGTTCCATACATGCCTGAAAAAAAGAGGTTACTTAACATTGGAATTTGATGATCAATGGAAAATAAGAATCATTGGTGTTATGACCTTGTGCGAGATCGATACCAGTTTAATAACTAGTATTTAGGTATTCCATCTCAGTCTTCATCGTTTGGCAGCGCATTTAGACTCTTGAGACGCCGAAATGCACATTTTGTATCAGGTACTTTCTATGAAGGTTATTCTCTATGCCATAAATAATCATTTTACATAGTATCAAAAAAGTAGATTTTCGCGACTGTCTATATATTCGCTAATTCCTCCTAAATCGGTTTTCAATAATAAATTCTGGTTTAGCGGTTCTGAAGTGAGAGCGGGTCGTTAGTGTAGTAATAAATTAATTGGAAAAGGGTGAGTATTTATTTATTTATTTATATATTTATTGCACACATGTAAATATAAAGCTCTCGTACTCTCGTACTCGTAAATATGTTATGAGTAAGTATCGCTATCTATGTTTTGCAAGTTTCCGAGAAAAGTCAACCACCTTATTATGTTTTACACTGATCATACGCATGTCTGACCTTTCCTAATGGTTACAGATAACATTTAAAGTGTTATAAACTAACATTTTACATGCGAATGTGTTTTTTTCGACTTGAAAGTTCAACGATCGACGTGAAATTTCATACAGAGATAGTTTAGTAGCCCGTGGACGGACATAGGGTACTTCTTATGCCGGGAAATCGAACTGTTGTTGTAGGAAAGCGATAAACAAAATCTGCAACAAATGATGACTGAGCAAAAACAAGTGCAGTCGGAAACAAACTTGTCCCTAAAATGTTTTATGACTGAAACTTACTTAGAACCGTAGACTTTGTAGAATTTCATTAATATCTAACGTGTAGATAAGGCTAGGTTAGGTTAGGTTTGGTTACGTTTATTTGTAGATGTTGTAGAGTCTACCGTAGAATCTGTTTTACTAGCGTTGGTAAGTTAAATTCATGATTCAAACTCTAAGTCGGTGACGCCATTGCGTGACCCAAATCCATAATGCACGATCTACATTTTAAGTCGTCCAATCGAAGAGCGATAGCGAAAAGTTTTAATTGAAACTGAAGTTTGACGGCTCAGTAGTGAGTATAACATGCCTGGCAATGCTGAGGGTCGTGAGTTCACATGCTAAATTTTAAGAGATTTTTGGTTACGTATATCAATTTACATCATTTTTAATCGATACTAATAATGTTAATGCGAAAGTCGATCGAGAAATGCTAATCGACAATAGATGGCGTTTTCTTTTACCTTATTATCCGATAGATGTCGCTACATAAAACTAAGCTGCTAAGTGCGGTGTGCTATAAGTTTAACGGATGTCTGTCTGTGGCGTCGTAGCTTCCAAATGGATGGACCGATTTGAATGCTTGTTTTTTTTAAAGAAAGCTAGTTTGATCGCAATGGTTCTGAGCTAAGTTTAATGAAAATAGGTTAGGCCGTTTAAGAGGTATTGGCTCTTAAATTTTGAGCCGCCATCATTATCGTGGATTTTGATACATTTAATAGTGTGTCGTACATTGAATTATAGGTAATTTTGATTTTCTATGAACGTTATAACCGAGCGAAACCGTTATATCTAGTAAGAATATATACGCTGACATCTTATGTCTCTTGCATGCTGCAAAGTAAAGACACATCCAGTAATAAATTCTTCTAGATACATCAGCTTAAATAGAGCGTAGGATTCGGATTCATAGAATGAAATCTAACTCAGGTGATGCATAAATGTAAAAATGCATTTAAAAGATTACTGGAAAGCATTGGACAAATCTACGTAAGGAGTTCCTTGTTTCTAGGCCGTTGAATTAGTACTATCTTGGAGCTGTCATGGAGCTATCTCACAATTGCCTAGAGTACGCTTCTGAAGTGAAGGAGATATGTATTTTGGCAAAAGATTTAAGGTGCAAAAGTCTACATATCTTTATACTCAACTGTAATATGGGTGCTATCTAGACAATTATAAACAAAGCTTATAGTCTAGGCAAAGAGCGTCGGCTGCCTAGTGGCTTGGGTTGTTGACTCGTGATCGTAAGGTAAAGAGTTCAAACCCCGGGGTCGCCCAGTACCAATGATTGTTTCTAAGTTAAGTACAGTACCCGATTACAGTAAGATTCTGGGAAGGTTAACCATCGTGAGGAAACCTGCATATTCGAACAGCTGAGTGTATGAGGGCACAAAATATACTGAAGGGGTAAAGCTAAGATAGACTAGGCAATAATCCATTTTTACTAATATTATAAATGTGAAAGTAACTTTGTCTGTCTGTTTGATACGCTTTAACAACTAAACGGCTGAACAGGTTTCGAATAAATTTTGTATTAAGATAGCTTGAATCACGGGGAAGAACAAAGGGTACTTTTTATTTCGGAAAAACATTCAGTTCTTTATATATAGGTACTTAATTATTATGATCACACTCGGGATCGCTACTTTAGTTTTGTAGGATACCTACCTACTTACTGCAAACTAGGACTATTGCGTCATCAACATAATATATATACCAATTCGAATCTATGGACTTTGTATAGCCATTCGAAGATGGCCGTTGGACGATGTTTTCCGTTAAAACGATAAAATACAAGTTTAACCAGTACATTGTGATGTAACACACAAATAATTATCTCCATAATAGCTCAAGGTCTTAGAGATATTATTTTGTCAGATATCAAATAGAAATAGAATGTAGGTATAGAATCATTGAAACAATCATAACGTTACAAATATCAATTATGTCATGGTACTTATCGTCAGTGATACTATAACAGCGTAACGGACAAATTAAATAAGGATAAAAATAGACTTTAGCAAGTAATTCATTAAGGTACGTTTTGCAAATTGTTGAATTTGTTAGTTACGCGGTATTTAAAACAATCTTTACTATTATATTTTACTAGAGGACGCCCCGACTTCGTACGCATAGAATTACGCTACTCCCCCATTTCTTCCCGTTGGGGGTCGATTTTCGGAAAATCCTTTCTTAGTGCTCACTTACATCATGAAAGGAACCCCTGTACCAAATTTCAAGTTTCTAGGTACAGTAGTTTCGGCTGTGCTTTGATATATGTATAAGTCAGTCAGGTTTGCCTTTTATATATACAGATAAAGAGAGAGTGTCAATTTTGTGCGTTTGTATCTATAGGTGGTCTCCGAAATCACGGAAGTTATTCAAAAAAATCTTACACCATTTCAAAGGTAGGTATAGTCGAAGAATTTGATTGTTTAGTAGTTTGTAATACGTCAATTTGCCGGGATATAAGTAATTATATTTTCCAAGTGTTTACTTGTGTCACGCCGGGAAATATAATAACACGGCTAGTTTACGTGTTACGTCACAGTGCTAAACAATCTATTTCCTTGACTATACAATATTCCGGATGGATTCCTAACTAATGGAGTTGGCTCTCATATAACAAGTTGGCTCTCGTATAACTTAAACCCCATATTTTAATTTTACTTGGACTAGTTTAGGCATATAAAGTTCCACTCGTGGTTTGAGCAGGAAAACATATTTCTATAAACATAGGTGACGTATTTCGGATATGATGCGGGGCAAAGGAATTCGGATCACGCAGTGTGATGTGGGATTTAAATTTAACGTTTCTGAATCGTGCGTCTAAAATTATAAACGCAGGCGCAGTCTTTTCCGTTGGAGCACATCCTTGCACGAAAAAGGTGCCGCTTAAAATAACTGTAAAATTGCATGCCCTTGACTGACTGCGGCGAAGCCCAAAAGGGTTATGTGTTTGACCTGTATGTATGATCGAACCTATGTCCGCTCATAACTAATTAATGGTTCAACCGATTTTGACAAATGTTACGTCATTAGATTCGTCTTTTAACAGCGTGAGTCACATAATCACTCAACCCCTTTTAAAATATTTAAGCAACAAATTGATTGATCGATTATGTTAACAGTTTTTTAGTGGTATTCAGAAGGCCAATGAGCACACAAAGTACATTGTGGTAAAGTGGCAAATGCTTTGTGGACATTTGCATATCATGTATAAATACTCATAAGTATACATAGAAAACATCCAAGAGGCAGGAACAAATATTTGTGCTTATCACATAAATATAAGACTGCTAATAGTATCGTAATTAATTCATTCTTCAAATATAATAAAAATATTAATTCACTGTTACATAATTAATTCATAGTTTCAAACTTTTACACACAATTATTAATAACAACCAGGATCTTATCGCTACATTACTACATTAAATTTGTATGGCTGTCAATACACGCCAATCATACAAATGTGCATATTGTACAACACAAAGTTTGGTATGTACTTTCACGCTTTCACTTTGTATTTTGAACATTGAACGTGTCAATATTACAAATGGCGGCTATAAAAAAATGAATGTCATATCGGACTATGAAATTGAAAGCAAGTGTAATTGATGAATTGACAATTAGGTACCTACTTTAGAAATCACGCGAACATTTCAAATAAGCGTACAAATTTTATTGATATCAACGTGTTACCAAACGTTTCTTTCCAAGCCTAGTTTTACCTTCTTATTCATAAACGCGCAATAGCTAAAGTGGACTTGAATTATGCTCCGTCTTAATGACATTTGAACTAGACAGAAAAGGACAGTGAATACTTTAACTAAACTAGGTTGATTGTAGAGTGTTAGAAATTCTGCGATAAAGATGTTTTGAGGTTGAATTTAGGTAATCGCTGTTAACACAAAAATATAGTACTTAATTTATTTAATCGAGAAAAAAAGTGAAACTAACCATATAGGTAAATTAAAAATAAAAGTGTAAAAACCCTATATTATTTTCAAAAATGCAACAAAAAGTTTAATAAAAAGTTAGCTTTGAAAACCCGACTGCGTTTTTAGATATTGTCCTGTATATATGTTTAAAAAAAAGAACCCCCCATCGCATACTAATTAACCAACTTTTATTAAATTATATCCAGCTTATGTCACTCCCAAAACCAAGACGAATCTAACAATACCTCATATTATGTTAAAATCTATCAAGCCTAGGCTGCCTCAAAACACATAAACCTCCTTCTGATCTAGTCGGGTAATACCAGGCAATTTCTGGGGTCCTAATGTAAAAGGGTGTAAGTGTCCTTTAGATCAAGTGAAAAAGGGTTTAGGTCTTGTATACTCCGTTCAGGTTTATACCGTTTTTTATAATGAGTTAAGTCTAGTTACGCCCTTTTTCACTAGATCCCCAGATTTTTCAATGATGACGACGCAAATAAGTTTAACGAAGACTTTTATACCTATGAAGTAATAACAGGAACAGTTAAAAATAAAAATGGCTTCATGTTTGTTATTAAAAATGTATTTGCGTCGATAAACCTATTTTCCTTGAACGCACCGGATATCAAAAGGTATTATGTTTCTGTAATACCGTTTTAATGGGTTTAACGAATAAGCTATGATGTAACTATTTTTTTGATAAATATAACAAAGATAACATACCGTAGTTTCTTAAGCTTAACGTGAAATAAGGGCTCTGTTCTAAGTAATTATTAATTCCTAGTCATAGGCCGGCCTTACACTCGTAAGTTTTACTAACGTAAGTAGGGACGCAGCTATTCGTTAGAATTAGATAGAAATATTTTTTTCTCATTCTAACAGAGAGCTGCGTCCCTACTTACGTAAGTCGTAAGTTTCAGTGTAGGGCGGCCATACACAAATTGACCTAGTCCCAAACTAAGCTCTAGGCTTGCACTATCGGTACTAGACAACGATAAACATAGTCATATAGATCAATATTATACTTGTACACGTAGAAAACACCCAAGACTCAGAAACATACATGCGCTCATCAGAGATATGAACCCGAGACCGCTAGCTTTGTAGGCAGGGTCATTACCAAATACGCTACAGATGTATTCAATAATCCTTTCCCATCGTAGTTTTTTGTCGGATATATTCGTATTTATCCGACAAAAAACGATGGGAAAGGATTATGATCACTACATTTGAAACTGGGTTGTCAAATATTCAAAACGAAATTAAGATCCCACGATGAACATAATATTTACATACAAAATGCCATTAATATATCTAATCATTACAATCCGGATACATAAAATATACATAAATTATTTTTCTCCCACATGCTCGGAAATGTCAACCTTACTGTCGTAAAATCAGCCCGCGAAGTTCTGAGTTCCAGGTCCAGGCAAAATAAAATAAAAAAGTTATTATTTACCAGCGGCAGCGGCCACGAAAATGTATACAAATTTTATTACGTACCTGGTGTTTTACTTTTTAAAACCCTGTTTGGACTAGGATAACTAACTCCAAACAGTCAAACACTCGTGCAATCAAAATTCTTCCTTGTATATTTTACTTTTTAAATGTCATAGACTAAAAAGTGAAACATTTTCAAACAGCGTTTACAGCGTATTTAAAAGTGTATCAAATAGTTTGACGTTATTTTTTTAATACCTAGAAATTGTGTTCGTAAACAAAATGAATTGCCGAAATAACATAAACGCGTAATAAATGTTATATAAATTATAACCATATTTTATTCAAATTGAATTTATTACGTTTGCTTGTGTGATTTGATTTTATTTAATGCTTTGTTTCAGTACTTTTAATCGTACGTGATTCTGTTCTTTTTTTTCAAGGAAATTTTGACCTGTTTAATATTTTAACAATTTGTGTTATATTTTCTCGCATTGTTGGAGAAAAGCACTATACAAGCCTCGACCGGGAAGGGCGGTTGCTGGACTCGTATATAGCGCGGCCTCGACTGCGTCTCGGCCACGCTAACTCTACTCGTCCCGCAACGGCCTATTTCCCGGTCTGTGCAGTAATGTACTATTATTGACCTGTTATTTAATAAATAGTGTAAATGTCAGATTTAAAATGTTGTTTTTCTTTCGCCTCGTGTAACATTTAACTACCTAAGAATATATTGGACGACGAGGTTAGACTAGTACATGCTAGTACCTAGGATGCCTACGAAGCTAGCGGTCCCGGGTTCGATTCTCGGTAAGGGCAAATATTTGTGTGATGAGCACGAGTATTTGTTCCTGAGTCTTAGATTTTTTTTATGTAATGTATGTAATTATGTATTTCTCTATTTATATAAGTATGTTTATCGTTGTCCAGGGGGCCTAATATGGCTGCGTTTATCACGTGACTAAATGTGGATAAAACATCCGTCACTTTCTGACACGTATATGGTACGAGAGTGACGGATGCTTTATCCACGTTTAGTCACGTGATAAACGCAACCATATACTAGGCCCGCGGGCTTGAATTATGGTCGCCTTTCGCGTGCATAAAACATCCCTCTCGCACTTGACTTACTGGTCAGAAAGTGACAGATGCTTTATCCACAGCGATAAACACAGATATAATAGGCCCGCAGTACCCATAGTACAAGCCTAGAGCTTACTTTGGGACTAACTGCCGCACTCAGAGACGTCAATTTTTAATGCTTGTTTAGTGACGTGTTGTCTTATTATATTGCTAGCAATGAAAGTGACAGCAGCAACTTTAATCAAGCATTAAATTAAATTGACGTCTCTGAGTGCGGCACTAAGTCAATTTCTGTGAAGTTATCCCCTGATATTGATTTATTTATGAATTATCTAACCGATTCCAGTCTGTGAAATGGACATAGTAACCTATAGCTTAGCCCTTTACTGAAGCAAGCAGGTGTTCGAGGAGTTTTTTTTTATTTATACACATATTGCAATAAAGCCAAATCAAACAAAAGCAACAGTTACAAGATAACTTACGAGTAGATAGCGTTAAAATCCTAACGTTGCGTAATTCGTAAATATAACCTTATTTCGAAACGACTTGCAAACGAAGCGTTAAATTCGTTTACGATCTTTGAACGTAAACAGATAATGTCGGTTGCAACATTTCTATTCTACGACGAGATGACTTCACTCAGGTATTTCTGTACTGAACTATGATCTGTGCATACTGGTTAAGTCAGCAGCAGAAATATAATCAATTCTTGTGCGACCGTCTAAGCGTCTCGAGGTATCACTTTAACTTAAAGTATTTTGAAATTGTTTACAAATAATGTTTAAAATATACAATACAAAAAAATACACAAAAAAAACATGAATTTCTTATTTATGCTTTCGCGTTATTAACTATGAGTTCCAGTGAGTATTCTGTTCCTTAATTTTCTACATAATTTAAGTATACTTATGTGGAAGACGCAGTTGGTTTAGTTGGTAGTGACTATTGACCCTGCCTACAAAACTAGCGGTCCTGGGCTCGATTCCCGGTCTAGGCGAATTTTTGTGTGATGAGCGCGAGTTTTTTAACCCCCGACGCAAAAAGAGGGGTGTTATAAGTTCGACCGCTAGGTGTGTGGGTGTTTGTCTGTGGCACTGTAGCTTTTAAGCGGGTTTACAGATTTGGATGCCGTTTTTTTTATTTGAAAGCAGGTTTTCTAGCGGTGGTTCTTCGCTAGGTTTACGAAAATCAGCTGGGCCGTTTAAGAGATATCAGCTCTTTATCTAACTAATAGTTATGTTTCTAAGTCTTGGATGTTTTCTATGTATTTAAGTATGTATTTCTCCATATAAGTAGGTACCTATGTTGGTCGTCGTCTAGTATCCTACATGCCTAGAGCTTAGTTTAGGCTTAGGTCAATTTATTTATTTTTATTTATTTACTTAAATTTAAAAAAAAAAAGTACGTATAGCGGTCTTAATGCCTAATGCCATTCTCTACCAGCC
The DNA here is from genome assembly GCA_948252455.1 of Acleris cristana. NCBI lineage: Eukaryota > Metazoa > Arthropoda > Insecta > Lepidoptera > Tortricidae > Acleris > Acleris cristana. The sequence goes on along the minus strand of OX411781.1, from coordinate 16,174,049 downwards.
AACCAAATAATAATTTATGTGAAAAGAAAACTGCATCCCCTACTACCCACGAGTATATATCATCTATCTTCGTAACCTCTACTGAACACGTAGCAGAATTCGCGGCCTTCACGTAAGTAGGTATTTAAACCTGATTTAGGGTAGTTTGGAGGTCGTTCGCATCGAGCTAGTTTTCAAGGGCACGGCTACCCGCAGTTAAGAATTTCTAGTTGAGTAGATTCAGTGGATAGATGCGGTATTGTGAGAATTGTTAGTTTACAAAGCTAGTGTTAACCTTTTCAACGCTATGTCAAATAAAAAGTTGTCGTTCACACGCCATTGACAGCTCAACAGCAGAGCTAATGTCAACTTTACCTCATAGACAATCAGGTCTATTCTCCACTGTCAATCATGACTTTCATGACTGTTATATCAGTCGTTGGCGATGAACGTGCGGTGCTGATATATGAGTAGTTGGCGTCGAAAAGGTTAATAAACAATGTTAAATGTTATTGTGGTTACCATTATGGAATCTCTAGTCGTCATTTGTCCTAATGCATCGTTCGTCCGAATTTTCGTTCATGCTAAAATCATATTTACGACCTAATGTTAAAACCTTTTTTGTGTTGTTATAAGTAATACAAACTTAGCCTAATCTATTTGCAGGCATTAAAAGTTATTTGACTCAGCTGAAAACGAGTTTAGGACAAATGATAATTCGAACAATGGTATTGCTATAGGTAAGTGTACGTTTGTCAGCTGTGTCGATTTAATTATAATTATTATATATTTTTTTACATACTTATATGAAATAAGCATTATGTGTCGTATCCTTGGGTGCGCTCAATATGTAGTTTGTTACAAATTACTTTTTTAAAATGTAAATAATATATAAAATGTCATATCAGAATTATAAATTTTCGAAGAAAAAATGAAATACGTGTATGACGACTTTGTATTAGTCATGGAGATAATATTGGTTACCATTCAGTTGTTAATTCCTAATAAAAATGACGCTTATCACTGAATCAAAACAAATTAGTTCTAGGCATACCTACTACAGTACATGTTTGAGGCATGTTTAGGGGTTTTTTTTCGTAGCTGTCAAAGAGTATTCGATTTGCATTACACGGCCAAATTAGAAAATTGGGTAAGTGCCTCAACAATCCCGGTTCGCGACTGTACATATTTTTGCCATATCTACAAAATAACACTAATCTTTACATAAAAGCAGAGCTAGAAAGTGTGCCCTTGAAATTTTGGCCAACTTGTTAATTGCATAGAAAATGGGCGTTTTCTACCGATTATGAGTACTATTGGTTGAAGATAAATGCTAGTTTCGCGTGTGGTAACAAGTTGGTAATTAGTTTATGATGTGTTTGTGAAATTGTATTTGTTTGTTTCTGTTTTTAATTATGTTTATGTTTTTAATTGTTTTTGAAGAAAATAAATGTTTTATTAAGGATAAAGGCCTAGCCAAGCTAATGGATTATATCGGTAAATCGTAAAGAATACTTTAAAACATAATTAACTTAATTACCTAAGTTTATTGATTCATTCGTTGCATGACATTTCGAAACCAGTAAGTCGTTTAAACGAAGGTATTTGCACTTTAAATATTTACTTTCACCCTCAACACACCGCCATTTTGTCCGTTTATAACTGCGATAAAAAATAACAAATTTATCCGATAGATGTCGCAGTAAGTTTTTTAAAACGAGCTAGGTACTTTCGTTGCACAACAAAAAAGTTTTTGAGTAAGTATTGAAAATGTTAAGTAATATAGCAGTAAAACAATGCCGTTGTTACTACTACTTCACTCGCAACAAATAAGTTTTACATAGTTTTACTGCTGTCAACATTAACAAAACAATATTCAGAAACTTCATGGTTGTGGAATGTGTCAAGAGTAGAGTTCTTATCTGCCTTGTACTATAGTGTAATAAAATTATATCCCTAACAATTGCGTCCCTCTCAACCTGGTAGTCCGATTGTTAGTCTGTGGAAATGGAACCGATATTTTCGATCGTTGAAAGTTTTTCCAGTTTAAAGTCTCCCGATTGGTTGGAAACTCATGAAAATGATTAACGTATCTTTTAACCTTGTGTTTTGTTTGCTCGCGCGTCGATTAGTCAGATTTCAGGTTTAGCTATTTATTAGTATTAAATTTTTGCAGTGACGCTATAACGAAGACAGGTCATATTCTAAATTTAAAAAGGTTAGTACAGTGCAAAATGTCTTACCGCCGTACTCTGAGACATTTTTGAGTGTGTGAATTCGTTCCCTTTTCAAAATTGTGTATGAAAAATCGTAATTGAGGAACTAAAATGGAACATACCATTTTGATCACATGCATACCAACCAGTACAGTGGACTACAAAGATATGTGTCCACTTTTGGGCCTTAATAGAATGCAAAAAGGTGAAAAAAAAAAACTCAATGAAATACAGACCTAATTAAAACCTAAATCATGGTGACTCTTATTATAATTTTATAATATTAAATACTGTTCATTAACATTCTCCAGATTTATCATGTGCGTACAACATAATTAATATAATTATTATACTTAGATTCACTTATCAACATATTCCTGGTCGATAATTATTCATGCCAAGTTCACCGGCTACCCACAATATTAATCAGAAATATAAAATAATGTTTATGATCGCAGCCTCACCTCTTGAAGTGACATTTTGATAAACAAATCACTCTGCGCCCTCCTGACACCGTTTCCTTATCAATCCAATGAAAAAATCACAGTAATCCATCATTCTGTCACGATCACGGTCACAAAATAACCAATAACTTATTTTACCGTTAAAAAAACTAATAAAACAACCACTCGTTAACACATCTCGCAAATCACTGGCCACTAACATCGAATGTGGAGTAAAAACTTCAAATTTGGAACAGCGCGAAGGTCGTACAAGGCAAAATTGCAGTTACTGTTTTATCAAATTAAGAATGCAATTATGCATACAGTTGAGCATTCTAAGGTGATGTCAACAGAAGTTCGTGCATTAACTGAAGTCACACGTGCTAACCTTGAATGCCTACAAGGCATTTAAATTTTCAAAACACATTAATTTCATGTTAGTCATACGTTTCATAAGGAAAACCGAATGTTAAATTCTATTTAAACACGGAAATGATAAAGTTGCAGTTCTGAAACAGCATCAACAGACGTGTCAAATGTAAATGAGCACAGTTCAAAGTTCACACGCACATATCAAATGACTTAATTTTAAAACAAAACACTACGCGCACTTCTCATTTTGAAAAATGTAGGTTTTGGCGGGAGCGACGTTTGACAGATTCGTTTTTTTATTCGAGTTGGTTCGGATTCGCGTCCTCGCGGGCTCGCGCCTGCGGAGCGACTGACGTTATCAGCTTATCAGCACGATTTTACTATTGTGCTCTGCTTCATTAAGGTGTTTTTACCGTCAAGGTTTTAATGCCCTTGAATTTTGAGGAAACTAACACGTTTTTCGCGTAGGTTTAAGTGTAACAAGGTTAGATTAGCCCTTTAGATTCTCAGTATATTTCGGTTAGTTTTTTCTCGGCCCGCGTGTGCGTTTGTGTGTAACATCGGAGCTCCCAAATAGACGGACCGATTTAGTTTTTTTTGTGGGAAACCTAGTTTAATTGAAATTCTTTTTAGATAGGTTTGATGAAGACCAGTCCGGTCATTAAAGAGTTTTCGGAGGGTTTTATCGTTTTAATCATTATTGGTTTCCTACTCCATCCGCATATATTAGAAATAGATAAGTATCATTATTCTATTGTTATGCATCTATGTAGTTAAACTACATTCGTCACATATAATAATTCAACATGGATTAGGTAAACATAATATTCTCATAACTAAGAAGTTTACTAACATTATACTAGCTGACTGTTATATTTCACGTGAATTGTAGTTCAATGACTCATAGATATAACCGTTACTTGTTATTAGCATAAAATAACTAACTTATAACCACGATTGCAAAAAGTTATTTACCAACTTAAGATAAAACCAACATTGCGATTTCTAAAATATGTTTCGTACAAACTTAAGCATGTCACACACGGAGCTGTAATATAAATTAATGTGTATTATAGCAATAGCGGCCTTTACACGTAAAGTTCGGACCGCGGGAAACGCCACGCGCCGTTCCAATCTTCGTTCCGAACCGTATTTTTTTTACTATTTTACTGTTATAGTTGCATTTACACATACGGTTCGGAACGAAGATTGGAACGGCGAGTGGCGTATCTCGCGCTAATCCGTGTAGCGTAAGCTATCTCCATTTCTAATTTCCGTACAGCCGTTGCAGCGCGAAAGAGTAACTAACAAACACAATAACTTTCGCATTTATTAGTACCTATTAGTAGAATAGTAGGATGCATTACTGTAATATATATTTTGACATATTAATTATATTAATAGCACCGTGTGTGACGCGCTTTAAACACTTCTGAGATCGCATACACTTTAAATGTACGAAGGCGTGTTTGTTTTTCTTTTAGGTCAAAACAGGTTGACGGGTTGACGTGTTTTTTGCATAGATATTCAGGAAGTCGGAGAGTGATGGTTGATGTTTTAAACGACGCTATTCGCAGTTCATATTAATGGGATAAAAATTTATTTCCGAGGTTTTTTAAAGATTTTTAAATACCCATTTATTCATCTAATGTAAGTAAGTAGTGTGTGGTGTGTGATTGGTATTTTATTTCCTTATTATAGCAAAACTTCAGCTGTACCCATTTGAAGGAAAAAGCGAAAAATCAGATTTAATCCTGACTGACAAGTAAAAAATTATAATCTTGCTCAATTGCGACTGGTTTTTAGCAGCATTGAACCTTAAATTGCAGTCTTGTATTTTTTATTAGGCCACCATCCACAACAAAGAGTAACTCATGTGGATCGTTGGTGACATCATTGGTTCGGTATCTGCTACCAACGTTTGGACCAACCTTTATAAGGAAAGGACCAGTTTTAATGATAGACTGAAGCCTATGGATACAAAAGGGTTATTTTAAACCATGTTTTTAAAATGTGTGTATTTTGTATGTAACTATAACTAGACAAAACCAAAGAAACCAATTTACTATTGTGACTCCATAATTATAGACTTTTAAAGATCAAGTAAAGTAGGTACCTACTTATTCCGTTTTATTTAAATTAATCGGAAAAAATATTTCGTATCGTATTCTATTTTTAATGATAAGTATATCGTTACTTTCATTTTATTATTTATCATTTATTTATTGCACAAAAAAAGTCCAAATTCAAAATTTTCAGTCATAGAATACTTTTGTTCTAAGTTAAAGATTAAATAACCATTAAATTTAATTTTAATACGATTTTGTAAATAATATTATAATTATTTCGTCAATATTTTTGAACAATATTTCGTTAATTAGCATCGGGAAAATAAATAGGTTCCTTCTTACATTGTGAGTTCAGTTTTTACCTCTTTATGTTTAAAAAACCCAAATTCGCGAGTATAGTTACAGTCAACCTACGTCATACCTACGTCATAAGAACATTTTTTTTTTAATTCGTTAAATAATTTTAATGTAAGTTCTAATATCCCGTTAAAGTGACAAGGTACACGCGATCTGTCACTATTTGAAGTGACCACTCCGTTATCGTTTTTGTCACCACCTATCAAGCAAATCCGGGTGCTAAACCATACTTTTTGTAACCAACCCACGTCTCATATACTGCTAAGTAAAGTGCATCGACCGCTTACCTAATACGGACTGTGACTCAGACTTAAAAAAACTTTTACAATGCATAAAGGTACAAAAAAATATGTTTAACTTGAAAACTTTACTTAGGTATGTTCATTTTATGACACTTATAGCATCCATCTTGTATTTTATAGTCGTTTTGACTAGTAAACAGGATGCAAATTTCAGGCATGTCAATGCTTTTTGGTTTTTAAAAACATAAATGGGTCATTATTTGGGCGTTTGTTCCGAATCACTTTCGTGGTCGCATTTTTGTAGAAGTGGCTGCAGATTTCGATTTCGTTTTTAGTTAGGTATCTAAGTTTACCAGACATCTAAAAAATATTCAAAAACGGCATCACAATATACGCCCAATTCTTCAAAAATATCTCCACAAAAGTGAGGCGGTTGAAACGCTTGAATAATGACCCAAATATGTCATAACTGAAAACGCAAATAACATGTTGAATAAATTGTAGATAATATTGTTTTAAGTAATGGACAATTTTGAGTAGTAGGTTCATAAAGTTATCACTCAAATTGGTATTTAAATGACCACACAGTAAAATTACAGTGGATACTAATTGCAAATTTACTCTGAGAATCCCCTTTTTACAATTCTAAAAATACAACAAAACATCTTATGTACCAGTCTCAGAATCATCACCTTTTCCGCCACTTAACACATTCCGTGCCAGTGACACGTTTATCCTCATCAAATTACATTCACCTGCCAGTGAGTGGCACTGAACACTGCGTGTGCGCACGAATGTAAGCAGTTAACGTTTACTTAACGCCTGCGCCGTTACTCTGAATAGCGCGAATGTTTTGGCCAATGACTCTGGCTAGCACTGGGAGTTACGTTGGTACAGTTAGTTTAAGTGTTTAGGGTTCCGTACCCCAAGGGTAGCACAACGGAACCCTAATAATAGCCTACGCTATCATTCCGTCCTTTAACCTCGTAAGTCCCCGCGTACTTGTACAAGTACAAATTAATAGTTGTTCAGATCTGACTACTCACTGTGTCTCACTACTCATTGTTAATTATTTCGTTCCTAATTAAGTGTTATAGACGCTAAACATACAAAAATAAATACAAATAAAAAGGTATCACTTCAAAAGTTACAAAAAAATGGAAAACTTTCCGTTTCAAGCTAATAATCCCTTTTTTACCCTACTGCAGAAGGGAAAGTTTTTTAGTACGTACTTGGTATACTAACTCTATGATCGCTCGTAACTACTAAATGGCTAAACCGATTTTAATAAATTATACGTAGTTAGATTCGTCTTAATCACTAGAGTGTCATAGGCTATATTAAAATTATTAGAAATCAAAATGGCGGACTTTTGGCGCCAAATTGCACGGCTTGAAAACTAACATTATGTTGACGACATTATTCAACCAGCAGATGGGTGTACAAAGCAAAGCACGCTTTTTGTAAGACTTGTTTATGGCGTGTAAAAAGCAAACGATCAAACAGGTCATCTGATGCGTAGGATCTGTGACTCATAGACATTTGCATTCTCAAAAGTCAAGACTAGTCTGCAGACTGCCATCCTAAGACCGCAAATACGTTGCCAACCCCCTCAGGGTTACAGGTACTAAGATGAAATGCCTAAGTAATTTCACCGGTTATGTTATCCTCACACCGGAACACAACAATGCGAATACTGCTTGGCGGCAGATGAATGGATAAGATGATGGTAGCCACGGAATAGAAAAAACAGTGGAAGTGGCATGAGCTTCGCGTAGCATCAGACCTGTTGTCGCCAATACACAAACTATCATAAAAACAACACGCCACCATGGAAAATGTTTTTGGTGTGGCTATCGTTTTTACATTCCAAAATAGCATAATAAGGCATGCTTTTAGATTTATTTCCTATTTTAGAAATATCGAAATATTGTAAGGGATCGCGGCAAAAGTATGGTAGGTTAAGCAGAACTCCGCCACACGTTACACGCCCACTTGACACTTCTACTGTTTTTTCTGTTCTGTGGGCACAGCCATTAAAGTTAAACAATTAATCCTAGCACTCACCTCGGCAGTGTTGGGTGCGTCATCAGGTCTCAAGGAGTGTAATGTCCCTTCTTGCTGTTCAGCAAACGCCCTTACTATGGCTGCGGCGTCGCGGTATCTCTTCCATAGGTCGACGGCTTTGTGATACCTGGAGGACAGAGGTTCTGAGTTATGGAAGTCGATGAATATGTAGACGATATAATGGTCTAGGAAAATTGGCCTATAGAGGAAATAAGGAACTTCATTTTTGAGGCAGTCATCAGCTTGTCACGATCAATTTGATGAGTCGTAACTCAGTGGGTCTGTCTGAAAACTTCATCTTCAGATTCGTTTTTGGACATCATTATATCCCATTGTCATCGAGTTACATTTTTATTTCAGACAATCTTTAAACGAAAGCTGGATCAAAATTAATAATATATTTGAAGTTACCGGGACCAAATCAGGACCGCTAGTTTGGTGCTGCTATACAAAACTAGTCAACCAATAAAATGACAAACCACAATATCGATTACATTGTGTTGACACAGTATTGCGTAGCAGCGTTCATATTTCAAATAGCTAAGCGTGTACTAACTTGTCGCACAGCTGATTAAGATTGTTGCAAGTATGCTCATAGGCGGCAGCAGCATCGTCCAGGTCTCTCTGGAGCCGCGCCGCCACGGTGGGCTCCGTGCTGGCAGCCAGCGGAGCAGCTGATGCTCGCAACTCACCGACGAGCTCACCGCTACGACGAGTTAGAGACTCGCTCAGGGTCTGATGGAAAAGAACAGGTGTTTAGTTGTGGAGAAGGCAAGCAGGCCACCTGAAGGTAAATAGGCTCAAAGACCTATAGAACAGAGGTTTTCAAAGTGGGGGTGCGCCCCCTAAGGGAGGCGTGATGGCATACGAAGGGGCGCGTACTTAAAGTGTTAATTCAGGCTTCCGTAAAAATGTTACATTGAAATAATGTCAATCAAACTAAATATAATTATAGTAAATTTTTATATTATTTAACTTAAGAGCTAGGCTCTAGTCGTTGGGGTAATTGCCTCTTTTCTCTAGGACTATTAGGTAAGTAATCAGCACTCTTTGACAACCTTTGCTGGCTTCATGCAGCTCGTAGATATATCGATATTTGGAGGAGACGAAGATATTTTAATGAGACAAAAGGGGCGTTATAAAAATAATTTGGAAACCCCTTCTATAGACATATAGACTAAAATGGGGTAAAGGAAACTTAAAGTTTACAAAGACACAGACTGAATATGATGGTATGAGTACAATATTTTCGGCTTCTTAAAAAGACAGTATATTTTTCACTCGTGTATCATAGAATAAAACGTTAGTAGCCGGTAACTATTAACAAACTGGTAGTACTGTACTAACTTACTTAAAAGTTTGGTATTCAAAAGCATAAACTAAATAAATAATGCTGTAGGTAGATTGGTTTCCTTACCTCAAGTTTCTCAGTTGCCTTCAGCAGCCGATCATAGTCGACTTGACCTTGGACAGTCAGCAGCTCAGCCATATAGTCAGCTTCCCTCACGGCACCCTGCACCATCTCAAGTTGGCGCTCGAACCGGCGCCAGAGCTGAACCTTGGAGCGAAGACGAGCGCATAGGTCAGAGGCCTCGGATTCCAGTTGCGCGTGGTTTTCCTGGTTAAAAAGTAGGTATTTTAGACATGTATCGCAAAAAAGTAGTGTTTACTAACATTGTTTGTGAGTTAAAAAAAATGTTTGAATTATATTATGATGATCAAAATTTGCTAACCTGTAATCCATTAATGTCTCTCTCCAAGTCCGTAAGTGACACGGACACGCGTAGACAGGTAGGTAGAGTATGCAGCGCCTGGTTCAGAGCTCTAATATCCCTCCACTGCCCTTCCAGATCTTCTAGCAATCTCTCACAAGTCTCTGATGCACGCTCCACAACATCGCTGCCCAGACGTTCAGCTGCCTCGCACTCTTCGATAGTCAATCGCGCGCGACGTTGGCTCTTCTGACAACGCGTAATACCAGCCTGTACTAGAACTATCTTCTCCTTTAACAACATGCTCCGTTCCAGTTCTTCGGCTACCTGATCATCCAGATTACGCGATTGTGATAGTAGAGCTCCCAAGCGATCAGATTCAGCGGTAGGTAGCAAGCTCAGTCTACCGAGCTCATTTTGGATCCTGTCTACTCGACCAGTCATCACTTGAAGTCTTTCGATGTATAGATTTAATTCATCTTCACTTCTTATTACAGCCTTTAAGCTGTCTAGCGATGCTCGTAGCTCTCTGATTTCGTCTTCTAGAATGTTTAACTTCTCTCCTGAAGACAGGTCGCGGTCTGAAATGCTTTGAATCGCAGATGAATGAAGGTTGTCTATTCTACCTGCTAGATCTCGCCATTCATCTTCTATCTTTGAGAAGAATTGTCTCTGGACCATCTCGTCGGAAATAAGTAATATTTCCAGTGCCTTCTCAAACTGAACGCCGGACTCGTTCTTAAGGTTGTTGTGCACTTCATGCTGAGCCTTCAACTCCCAGAAGCGACGTAGGTTACCAGTGGTTGTTATGTTTTCAGGGGTGATATGTTCAAGCTCCCTATTGGAGATCTTCATCCAATTCTCAATACGTTCTATGATGTAATCATACGTCATCCAGTTCTCTTTAAATGCTCTCAAACGAATAAGCCGAGAGTCTACATCTTCTTGTAGTGTAAGCAAAGTGTCAAGAGCAATAGAGCACTCTGTTTCCAAACCAGAGCAGACTATGAGATTCTGAAGCCCGTCAGTTATTGACAAAAGACGCAGGATCTTAGCGTGATGATGGGACACATCCAAACTGACGGACTGGTACAAGTTGATGTATTGCTCGTGGTCGCGGGAGGTAACGTTGGTTAGGTCAGGGATTCTCTGTTGCGCAACTCTCAGCCACTGCTGTTCTTCCTTCATACTTTGTTCTAGTGTGGTCCATCTTGAAGCAGCTAACGTCATCTGCTGGGCACGACCGGCCGCTCTATCTATGATAGTCGTAGCCCTATCATGAAGTGAATTATGCAGTGATGAATACTTAGATCTGGTTTCACTATCTAGATTGTCCTCAAGAGATTCAAGAATAGCTCTGCAGTGACTAAGATTGACGAAGAATTTTCGATGTTTCTGAATTTCTTCGTGTAAATGATCAAGATCAGATACGATGATCTTACCGTCCAGTAATGCTTCTGCCACGTCGGTGATTTGTCCGAAATCTTGCAAGGTTTGTTCGTATTCTTCCGCCAACGCCGACAGTTGAAGAAGTCGGTCTCTTTCGGTGTTTATGGAATTTTCCACTTGCTTGGTATCATCGTCACAAGTGAACAAATCGGCAGGACATTCCTTTTTAGGATTAGTTTCAACCAGTATCCGGTATCTCCTGAACATTTTAGTGACCACATCAGAATTGGCAACGTTAACATTTTCTAATTTATCTAACTTGTCAAGTTTTTGTTGAGTTGCAATATCCGATATAATAATGTCATCTAAGTTAGATTTTACCTTTTCTACTGATTGGTATAATTTTTCCACGTCGTCCAAGAACTTATTCCAGTCTTTTTCGACTTCTTTCACAGTAACTGGAGTTTGACTATTTAAGGTACTGACTGCATCTGCTTGGCGTGTTAGCATCTCAATCAAAGTGATAATTTCCTCATTTACTTCAGTTATTTCAATTATTTCTTTAAGGCTTTGAATGTATCTTTGCAGTGATGCCAAGCGTTGAGTTTCATTCACAGGTCTAGCATTAGTAAGAGTCTCTCTTTGAATTTTGTATTGGATTTCTTCTAACCAAATAGAAATCGTCTCAATTATTACTACAACACTTCTTTCAATTTTCGTAGGATCGTTTGTTCCAACAGCATTCTTTAAGTCATTAAATTCTTTATTAACAACAGTATCGTAAGAATTTTCTACAGATTGATCCAATATGGCAACAGTCATAGAATTATCAGGAATGTTTCTAGGCGATTCCACCAAAGACTGTGTTCTTTTTTCTAAAGCCCCGAGTAATCTTGCCTTTCCGGGTTTTTGTGCGAAGTGAACAGTTTTAGACGGCGAAGGAGATTTTGATTTTGATCGCTGTACGACATCCGAGTAGGTAAGTTTATGAGTACCGAAGGCTTCCTGTTGGTCTGGCGATACTGGACTAGCTAATTGAGATATCCCCTCATCAATGGATGTTGTGTCCTTACTAGAATAATCCTCGCTACTAGGAGTCACAGACATCAGCAACTCAGTAGTTATGGGATCCGAAAGGCTCTCTGGCGTCTGCGCTAGTGGCGATTCCATCTTTCTTTTCTGTTTCCTCTTTTTATGCTTTTGCCTGTCCCCGAGTATGGATTGTGGTGCTTCCATTTGACGTTCATTGTCTAGGAAGTCATTTGTCGCCTCAGGTATAGTTATTTGTGCGCGTAAATGAACTTCATATGGTTCATCCGTCGAAGTGGATATTGAATCTTCTGAATAAACTCTAGGTGATGTCTGCTGAGTACTGTCAGTAGTAGGCACATCTTTCTTTATAAGATCTAAATCAACTGGCCGGGTTGAGTGAACTTCAGTTTTACTTTCTTCAGGTTCTCTAGGAGTAGTTTGCTGTGTGTTATCAGCTGTGATGGGTTTCTTCAGTTCCAAAGTAGGAATAGGTTCCTCGGATAGTTCCGTCCTAGAAAGTTCTGGCGTTCTTGGGGATGTTTGTTGGCTCACGTCGCACGCTTCTGTCTTAGTGGCTGTTACTTCAGTTTTTTCAACAATGGTTACTTTTTCAATTTGGGGTTCATCAGATTGAGTAAATGTACTGACAACAGGAATATCAGGCGTTTGAATGCTTATTTCCATAACTTCTTTTTCTTGAACCGGTGTTGTGGATGTTTCTTGGTCTTTAATTTCTTGTGATGTCTGAATATCAGTTTCAACAGTTTCTACAACTATTTCAGTACTCTTCTCGTCTTTCTCGACTTCAGGTGTGGGTGATGTTTGCATTTCTTTAGATTCTGTAACAACTTCAGGAATCGGAGGTTGTTGTGTTTCTTTGGGTTCCTCAACTGGTGACGATGTCTGTGAGAATTTTTCTTCTGGAGGTAGTATATCTTGAGTTACAACTTGAGTTGTTACCTCACATTGAACTACTTTCTCAGGGGATTCTGCTCTACTAGTTTGCATTTCAATGTCAACCACGGGTAATTTTTCGGCTACCGTAATTATTTCTTCTACGGTTTGTGTATCAGCCTCTTTTTCTTCTCTTGGTGTAGTTTGTACTACCGTTTCAGTGATTGGAGTTGGAGACGTCTGCAGTTCGATGGCAACTGTTTCAGGTTTTAGTTCTTCTTGGTCTTCTTTAATAGATTCAGTCAATTCAGGTGACGTTTGTACTGAATATTCTTGAGTAGTAATTTCTTCAACCACAGGTACTGTAAACGTCACTGTTGTTGTAACTTCTTTTTGTAATGTTTCGGGGCTACTTTGCACGCATTCTTCAACTATTTTAACTGTGCTGATATCAGATGTTTCACTTATTGTATGATAAGATTCATCTTTAGGTGATTCTACGTTTTCACTACCAAGCTTTGGACTTTCAGGCTTTGCCTCAGTTATTGGTTCCGGTTCCGCAAGATCTTCAGGTTCAGTTGGAGGAATTTTCTTTCCCTTTTTCTTTCTACCCTTCTTTTCTTTTACTGGCTCTTCAATTTCTACTGGAGTTGATACCGATGTGTCATCAGACTCAGCAGTGCTTTCTTTGGGATATGTCGTTTCTTCACTAACACCATGGGGCTTGCGTTTCTTCTGCCTCTTTTTGGGTACAGGTGTCGGTCCTTGAGAAACTTCCTCAGCTTCATAGCCTTTTTCTTCAGCAGTTCTTTCGGATTCGACAAATGAATCTGGTTCTAATGATTCTACTTTAGATTCTAAAATATCTTCGGTCGGCTTGGGTGATTCTAAAGGTGTTGATGTAGGGAGCTCGACATAGTGACTAAGAGAAGAACTGTCACTTTCAATTACACTTTTATCAGTTTCAAGGACACTTTTGTCAGTTTTGTCAGTAGGCAACTCTAAAGGAATTTCTGATTTAATGGAATCAGTGAAGCTTGTATCGGGAGTAGGTTTTTGTTTCTTTTTCCTCTTATTCTTTTTGTGTTCTTTAGAAGAATCTGGCGTACCACTTGAAGTTTGATCTGTGTCTGTTGCTGTTACTTCAGGCACAATTGGTGCAACTTTTGTTTCACTAGGAGGCTTGAACGCGTCAATAGGCTCCGGTGTCGGTTCCTGAGTGGCTTTTATTTCTTCCTTTACAGGCTCTGGGGAAGGTTCTATAGTCACTACCTCAACTATCTTTTCTACTGGTGCTGAAAGTTTTGGATGTTCTTCTGTAATCATTACATTACTTGGCAGATTGACATCGATATCTTTTTTGACTATTACTGATTTTTTTGATTCCAATCCTTCTACCTTCAAGTCAACTTTTACTGTTGGCTCGTTTTTCTTAATGTCCGTTTTTGACAATGACATTGAAATGTCAACAGTTTGCAATGGTTGGGTAGGTTGACTTACTACCTCAGTAACGACTCCTCGGTCACTTCCCTCTGGTTTCAGCCCTCTTACATGAGTATCATGACGTTCCGATTCAAGGAGTAAATTGATGTCATATTTGGTATCTGGTTTCTTTAGTTCCACTCCAATTATTTGAACCTTATCTGTAGGCATCACCCAAGGTTCATTTTGTGATCTGATGTCAAACTTAGTACTGTCTTGATCTTTATCATCTTCTTTGACACCAGGTTGTTTATCTTCTTGTTTAGCATAAGAAACTTCTGCAGTCAATGATTTTTTACCCATGTCAATTTTAGTGATAGTAGTAGGTTCAATAGATTCTACTTCTACTGGTGACTGCTCTGATACTATTTCTGTTTTTGCTTCAAAGACTTTAGTACCAGCGTTATTTTCTGTTTCTATTATGCCTTCAATGGATTCACTACGTAAAATCATTTCTTTGGGTGTTTCAGGTTCTTTCCTTAGTCCTTCTGAAGTCAAAAGTTCCTTAGTTACTTTTGCAACATCCTTATGTGAACTCAACTCCGATTGAGTTATCATTTGATGTTCCTTAATTTCGTCTTGTTCTTTTCCATGGAGTTCGGGTTCCTCAATATTTTGTGACGAGATCAGAATTTCTAAATGCTTATTTGTTGATTCTTCAGAAAATGCCTGAACAGCGTTTGGTTCTACAGTTTCTTCAACAGCTGTACCTACAGATATAGTTTTTGGGAATTTATTCTCTCTGGACAATTCTTCAGGAAGTTTATCAGGCTTAACATCTGGTACTATGTTACTATCAAAATCTACAATTGATTTTATCTCAGTAGATTCTGGTGACTTTGTGTCTTTAGATTTCTGTTTAGGGTGCAATGAGGCAGCTATTTCATTTTTAATAAAATCTGTATTAGATTGATGCAATTCAGTTTCTGAGGCAATTATTTGTTGTTCTTGGACGGCAGAAACTAAGGCATTATCTTCAATGTTTTTACCTGAAAGCACTTCTTCTACGATTATATTTTCTAGCGTTGGAGATTTTACGTCAGCTACTTTGTCAACAGATGATTTTGATTTGCTTGGTAATATTGCTTCAGGCGTCTGCGGTGTTGTTTTACCTAATGGTTCAATTTCTGTAGGCATACTTGATTCTTCTTTACTGAAAGGCTCGTCTTTAGATGGTTTAGGTTCTTCAGTGGTAGCAGGTTGTAGTGTTTCTTTACTAAGTAGAGTAGTTTCAGCAACATTCGGTGGTTCTTGCTGGCTAGGCGATTCCGTTTTAGCATATTTAAATTCTGGGGATTTTTCTGGCAGTTCTGTTACAACAGGAGCGGGTGATTCTGATTTAGGTATTGTTTTGACAGATTTCAGAGACTCTGGTTTACTCTCCAATTCTGATTTAGTAAGTGTCAGTGCTTCTGTTGTGTCCGTTAATTCAATGTCACGTTTAAGTGATTCTGGTTTACTCGGTAGTTCAGTTTCAACCACTTTCGATAATTTTTCTTCGCTTGGCGATACTTTTTCAGTAGATTTAGAAGATGATGGTGGCAACGCATGAGCTCTTTCGCTTGAGATAAAATCAAAAACATTGCCTGTTTCTACTTTGTCATTTTTGGAATTTATTGCAATTATTTCTGGTTTCTCACTAATAATGACTTCTTTTTCTGGAGTTGGCTTGACACCCTGAGATGAAGCTGAATCTTGTGGAACTTTAGTTGGTTCAGATAATATCTTATCTCGTTTTAATTCCGGTTCAATCTGTTTAGCAACTTCTTCAGGTGCTGTACTTTCAATTAATTTGTCAACAAAAGTCACGCGTTTGCTTGGAGAAGCTGATTTTGACTTTCTACCTGGGCTTGAAATTTCTTCAACAGATTTGAATTGCTTCATGTCATTGGACACTGGGCTGGGCAACTTTTCACTTTGTTCTTTTATATTAGTGGGTAAAGTGACCACAGATTCACCTGTAGGGCTCAAGGAGCCATCAACTTTTTCACTGTCTTGATTTTCACGTGTTACACTTTTTGATAAGTGTGTGTGTTCCGTTTCATTGCTTATCAGCTGTTGAGTTACATTAATTACCGTTTTATGAGATCCAGTAATTAATGGTTCTTGCAAAACATCTACAACTTCTTCAGTATCTTCTGGAATAATAGTAGGTATTTTTTGAATATTAACATCAATTGCAGACGTAACCGTAGTTTCGGGAATGTATTCGTCATCTGGCTCTTCAACAATTTGTTCCGTAACATGTTCTTTCCCATCTATTATTTGGACCTGTCTTATTATTTTTATACGCTTTGTCTTAACGCCTTGTTCTTGAACCGTGTGTGTAGATACTTTAGGTGCTTCTTCAATGATTTCGACGTCATCCGGTTCATCGATGACTTCTTCGGTGACATGTTCTTTACCATCAATGATTTGGATATGTTTGATAATACGCCTTCTTGTCCTAGTTATTTTTCTTGTAACTTTCTGTACTACAGTGGCGGTATTTGAAGAAGACGTTTCGAAAGTAGAATGATGGTATCCTTCACTAGTAAGAGTAGTTTGGCCTTCGTGTGGTTCCTGAACGTAGTATAAACCATGAATCTGAGATCCTTCGGGTAAGTTTTCGAACGTTTCAGAAACTGTGACCGTCTGTAATGGTGATGTTTCTCTTACCTCAGGCTGCTTAGCAGCTGGACTTGACTTTGTGAACTGTGACTGTTGTTGACTTTCCATTTCAATAAATTTCATAGAAGTGTCCTCATCATGGGGTTTAGTAGTTTGCTCCTTACTGTACTCACTAGGTGTTCTTCCATCATTGCTAGGTTTGCTATCTTTTGGAACATCTTCACGAAGTTTAGGTGAGGTTTTTCTTGAATGTTCATTATTTCCACTCGAATCTGGTAATGCTGGCTTATCGTCGTTGTCATCATCGTCTAATTCTTGAAACTGCACTCCACCTTGATCTTTTACACTGATTGAGACTCTTGGTATTTGTTCCTCAAATACTTCAACATTATCAGGCTCATCTATTACTTCTTCTGTAACATGTTCTTTACCATCAATAATAACTACTCTCCTAATGATTCGTCGTTTTGTTTTCACAATACGTTTCGTTACTTGCTGTACCACGGCAGTTACACTGGATGATGATGTTTGAATATGAGCGTTGCCATCACTTTCAGCTAACTGTAGGATTTCGTCAGGGCTCAACCCTTCTTCTAATTTGACAACCATACCAGGTCTTGACGTAAACTCTTGTATGGTTACTTCGCTCCCCGGTAGTCCTGATATGATTTGACCACCAAATGTCTGGCTTTCAACTTTTTGCACTCCTCCATCACCCAGCATCGTTGAACTTGATGCTTTATCTTCTTTAAGAGTGATTTGTGAAAATGATTGATCTTGGGTACCATCTGAAATCATCTGCGTGCTATGACGGTGACTGTGAACCATTTGCTGTCGTGTGACAAGGGTCTTTCTTATTTTTCTGACGATTATTCTCTTAGTTCCATCAGCGTCCACAACTACTTCAGTTGTAGTCTCATCGGGTTCTACCATAACAGTTTCGAATGACTGAGGTAGACTATGCGTAATGTTTAGTTGTGTATTTTTGCCTTGATTATCATCTTTATAATCGGCATCAATAAGCAATGATTGCTCATCAATTATTTGATCTCGGACAACCGGCCGACTTTCAATTTCAAACGTTTCGTGGTCGCCAGTTATAGTTTGTCTGATTTTAATATTCTCTAGGATTTCTTTTTTATCCGCGATTGGGTCACTTGTTTGAATTTCGACATCATGTGGAGGAGCACAGGTGATTGAAACGTCCTGTGTTATTATTTTTACTGGT
Source organism: Acleris cristana (assembly GCA_948252455.1). Classification (NCBI taxonomy): domain Eukaryota; kingdom Metazoa; phylum Arthropoda; class Insecta; order Lepidoptera; family Tortricidae; genus Acleris; species Acleris cristana. Next base: position 16,155,957 of record OX411781.1, on the reverse strand, counting down.
TCGCACATAATAGATTTATCTGTAACAGTTGGTGACTCTGACCTTAGGCTTTGTCCTGTTTGTGTCTCAATTGAAATGACCGGTTTTATTTCTTTGACAATTAATTGTTCAACCACAACTTCTTTTTCGCTCGTTTTGTTTTCACTTGGTACCTTTTCGCTCGGTATTTTTTCGCTTGGCACCTTTTCTTGGCTTAGTTCTTTCTTCTCACTTGACACTTTTTCAGAAGGTACTTCTTCAGGTAATACGGACGGAACCGCGTCAAGTTTTTGAATATTTTTTTCACTTTCTCTGGGAGAAGCGATTTCTTCAGGCATTGACGTTGAGTCTATAGTCCTGTCAGTTTGAGATATATCCTCTTCAACCACTTCAGCTACAGATTTCATCTGCAGTAACACTTCTCTTAAACGCTCTATCTCTATAATGACTAGATTTTTCGTTTCCACTAACGCTTTTTGCGTCGCTTTTAGCTTCTCTTCCAAAGATTGACTAGATTTATCAACACTAACTAAACTAATAGACTTTAAAATAACTTCATATTCTTCATATTCTCTGATGTATCTTTCATAAATTTCTATATATCTAACTATATCTTCTTCAATGAGAACGTCAGACTGTTTTGTTGATTCTTTTAGTTCGTTATCAATGGTTTCCAACCAATGATCTAGTTTGGCTATTTTGCCTTTATGTTCTTCTATTTCCTTTGCTTGACGGGCCACTTCTACTTTGGCGTCCTGAAAATATACAAAATTAGTATAAAATCTAAGCGAATCACCGATTACTAGTACTCCCATGTGTTGATACAGAAAATGAAAAGAATATCAATAAGCAGATAACAGAAAAAATATTAATAATAAAATTTAGTGTTTAAAGGAGAATTATAAATAAATAAATATCAGAGATACTAGACAACGATAAACAAATTTATATAGAGAAACACATACTTTAATGCATAGAAAGTATCTAAGACTCAGAAACAAATACTCGCGCTCATCACAAATATTTGCCCATACCGGGAATCGAACCCGGGACCGCTAGCTTCATGAGCAGGATCACTACCCACACTATACAGTGTTTAGTGTTTAGTTATTTTTAAGAATTGAAGAAAAGAGGCATAATATATGTTGAAGCTTTAAAATAAATATATAGGGTGACGGCATCAATTTTGGACACTTAGCTGAAGGCATCCATAATGGACACTTAACTCTTAATCCAAAGATCATAAGGTTACAAAGTGACTGTCTCAAAATAATTGAATAACCCTTATCTTCTGTACCATAAGAATCAGTGTCCATCATTGGTCCTTGTTCATTACTGTTTCCACCAAGTTCACTTCGTTTGCCCGAATTTCATTTGACATAATTGTATCACTTGCCATAATATTCATTTGCCATAAAGACATTTTTTTTATGAAACTGTCAGCCTTTCAGGTAATTTTTACATGCCATCCTTTAGAGTCTAATAGGTTAGGTTAGGTTTGTTTTATAACAATTCTGAATAGTTCACAGTTTTAGAAAAAATGCCTTTATGGAAAATGAATATTATGGCAAGTGATACAATTATGGCAATTGAAATTCGGGCAAACGATAGAGAACCGTTTCCATCACCCTAAGATCTATTAAAAACAATCAAAACAACAATTTTAAAAAACAAACGCAAATAAAAAGTAACAGTTACCTTCCTTACCTGGATGATGTCCAGCCCCTGCCGTGCTTGCTGCAGCAGCTTAGAGATCCTGGCCCTCATGATCACCAGCTCCCTGGTCAGGGTTTGGATCTCCGTCTCCTGGCGGTACTCCATCATCTTGCCTTCTAGCAGTTCTGCTGCCTCGTCGCACTTGATCAATACTGAGATGCCCTCCTGGAATTTGAAGTTTTGGGATTGAGTTTTCTAGCGGTACTATAAAGTTTAAGTAGCAGGAAAGGCATGGATTTCGTTCAATTATTTTTTTACTCAACTACGGCGAAGCCCAAGAAGGTTATGTGTTTGTATATCCGTTCCTATGCCCGCTCGTAACTACTCCACGGATGAACCGGTTTTGATAAATGATACTACGTCAATAAACATATGTCAACGACAATATTAAGAAATGTACTTAGTCGAGTTTTGAAAGCTAGCTTTTTTTAATTAGTTATAAGAGTAAAGATAGAGATTAAATATAAATACTAACTAGTACTATGTAATGTCATGTTTAACTGCCATATATGAATTGTCACAGCGATTAAAATGACAAGGTGACAAGTGGACACATATTTATGAACTCGACTGTACATTATGTTTGCATGTAGGTAACCGTAAATTTAATACGAATTACGAAATGACATCATTAATTATACTGGAAAGTGTGACTCGTGTTTATGACAGAGCTATTTCCTATTACATTGTTTTTTTCTCTTGATATAATACAACCATACAACACAGCATTTTGTTGATATAAAATAAGTACGTAGGTACCTAATAAACATATATTAAGGGTTAATCTCACTCAGATTGACCTAGTCCCAAACTAGGCTATAAGCTTGTACTATGGGTACTAGACAACGATGAACATACTTATTTAGAGAAATACATATTTAAATACATAGAAAGCATCCAAGACTCAGGGAACAGATACTCGAACTCACACAAATATATGCCCATATCGGAAATCGAACCCAGGACCGCTAGCTTCATAGGCAGAGTCGCTACTTACTACCACCTAGGCTCAACGCTTTTTTAAACTATATAAGTATATTATTATTAAACTAAAGACCAGAATCTGTGTTGCTTCAGTAAAAATTTGTTCAGATAAGTATTCTTGAGTATTTTGACATTTAGAGTATTCATTTAGTAGTTCATAGAAGAAGAAACAATAAACCATTTTAAAATTGTTTTCATTTTTCAGAAATCAATTCACAAACATATTTTCGACGAACTCGGTGGGTAAGGAAAAATCGGTCGCAAATATTATTTGTATTTTTATTTATACACTAGCTTCTGCCCGCGACTTCGTCCGCGTAGAATTAGTAATTTTGCCATCCCACGGGAACACTGACTTATTTCGGGATTCAAGGTAGCCTATAAGTAGTGTATAGGGTGACGGCACCAATGATGGACACTTTCAGCTGACCGACACCAGTAATGGACACTTCACTCTTAATTCAAATTCCATACGGTCCTACATCGATTGTTGCAAAACAAATGAATAACCCTTATCTTCTGTACAATAAGAATCAAGTGTCCATCATTGGTCCTTTTGCATTACTGGTTCCGTCACCCTAAGCAAACTCTATTTTAAATTATATCCAACCAAATTTGGCCATCCGTTTTAGCGAAGAAGTAACAAACTCACGCACGCATAACCTTTCGCATTGATATGTAGGATAGGATGTAAATAGGTATATCCAGCACACACAATCGCTCCGGCCGAAATCATAGTCGATAAAAATACCCTCGGTGCGTGAGTCCGACTCGCACTTGACCGGTTTTCAGTATTTGACGCTTGCGTATTTTACCGTTATAACGATACAATAAAAAAAATGGTTCGCAGTTTTTTTTATATCTTAATTTTGTATAGAATAATACAAACGGACAATATCCCAAACAAAGCAAGTAGGACGAAGTTCTTCGATCAATGAGCGCGAGCGGGCTTTGCCGCTCCCATTCGGCGTCCGCGACACGCTGCGAAGAACTTTGTCACTGTATACGCGAAAAAGTACTTTGACGCTGTATTCTGCCCTCCTAAATAAAAAGGACGCATACGCAATTTGATAGTCAAAGTAAATTTTACCCCCTACCTTAAGAAATAAGGTCATTAATACATACACGGTTCTATGAGACATACGCCCTTTTTTCAAAGGAGGGCAGTATTATACTTTCATGTATAAACTAAAGTCGCACAATTTCACACTGAACAAATTTTACGATTTAGATGTTAATGCGTAATGTATATTATAGTAGATGTAAGTGCCCAATTAGTTTTTAATTCTAAAGTTGAATAGGTAATAAAGAAAAGTTAGGGTATTTAATTTTTTACATGTTTAATTTTCGGTACTGGGTGGTTAAGAAATAAGTTAACCTTACTAAGCCTATTCGGATTCTGGATGGTCATAAAAAAACTTTACCCTAACCTAACCAACTGTACTTACTCCCAGTACATTATAGCTATTATCTCTACCTCTATCCCCCATTTCAACTACTTAGGTATATTTTTTGAAAATCGCCAAATGTAAGTATTTTTTTTTAATAACACCAATTTTAACGTTTATAACTACAAAAATGACGAACTCTCATATAAAATTCTACATCCCTTTTATCCCTTAGGGGTAGTTTTTCCAAAATCGCTGTAAGCTATAAATTTTATTTTTATTAGTATATACCAATTTTCACGTATCTAACTTCACAAAATAAATGCGTTTTTGAAGGCGGTTTTTTGTTTTTTTTTAAACATTTATTTTATTTTTGACTTTTTAGAGATCATAATAAGCTTATGTTCCTAGTCCCACTTCTTAGTTGATATGAAACTTTAAGACATTTCACGATCGCCGCCAGCAACGCCGCGGGGAAGTCATAGTCATATTTAAACAATTAAATGTCCTTCGTTTTAGTCGCTCAACTATCTTAATCGAGATATCTTATCACCACCCTTGAAAAAAGTATCGTTGAGGAGTTCCGGTGGCCATCTGTGGTCTTCATCATCAGTGCCATTTCTCCAAATGATACTTTCTGAATGCAAATGCTAGATTTGTTACTAAAAATACAAAAATCGCTATATGTTTGCCTACAATATTTGAAGAGTTCCCTCAATTCCTCACGGATCCCCTTAAAAATTTACCCTTTAGGGTTAATAATATGAGCAGGATTAGTAGGATACTCGTATTAGTAGGATTAGTGGATAATAGCTTCTAGTCTTCGTCCGCTGAGATTTCGATTATAGTTATTCCCTCGGGAACTTTTAAATTTTCCGGGATGAAAAGTAGCCTATGTGTTATTCCAGGGTATAAGCTATCTCCATTCCAAATTTCATCCAAATCCGTCCAGCCGTTGCAGCGTGAAGAGGTAACAAACACACACACACACACACACACACACAAACTTTCGCATTTATAATATTATAAGTAGGATTGATATAATATTTTTTTTTATTTTAATGCATTATTTAGCTAAGATCTAGCTCATATTTATTTATTTAATATTAGTACTATAAATTGTTTTTTTTAATATTAACGTGATAATGAAAAATCCAGTCCTTTTCACTGTTGTACGTTTGACTATTGTTGTTTCAAAAAAATCCTAATCGCTCACTTTAAGGGATCTCTTCCAGTTACATACCTTTTGTGTTTCCGTCTATTTTATTGGTTGTTATTTTCCCGTTTGTACAATATAGTATTTATATACATAGGTACATACATACAACTTAATTATTGTTCAGTTAACCTTGAAGCTTTAGACTTAAACTTAAATCTGTGACCGATTCGGTAATATTTCCTTAAGCATGTTTGAACATACGTGATATTGTGATGAGGAAACTTCTATATATACCGATGACATATTTACAATTCCTTATGAATAATGAGTAGGTACTTATGTCATCCTTAGTTCTCAGAATAAAATGTACACTGTCTAAAATTATTTCTGAACTAAATACATTTAGATAATTGATAAGAATAATCCATAGGTCATAACTATTTTTGTATCTTAGTATTTGTAGTAAACGAAAATAATTATTTACTAATTTTGAGACTATTTTTTTGCTTGAGTTTTAATAAAAATAAAAATTGTTTGATGTAAATTAAAATACACAGAAGGAAATTAAATCAAATCAAAATATTTATAAATGACCCTTATTATTATTACTTTACTTAGCGTGAAAAAATATATCGGTTTACTATATATTAAATAAAATAATGCGAAAAATAATAACGAATTACGAGTACATTGTTAATTTTTTTTAAACATTTTTACTGTCGCAGTATGCAATTATTTTATAATTCTATTAATTATTTTACAGAGCTATTGGCAAGTTAAGGAAGTCTCTGTTATTGTAGAAGGTATTGCCGAGAAGCCACTTCTTAAGTCGACATTTGAATCATTCGAATCATTTATCTATAGTTATCCACTCATAAAATATTATGATAATAATAAAAAACCATTCATTTATGTATCAAGAAGTTCACAGCTGGACATAAGCCTAAAACAATTAGTTTGAAATATATTTCTGAAGCATTGTGACAAGATAGCAGATTACTACGACCCACCTATATCCAGCGAATGTGTCATAGACTCAAATGTATGTGCTTCGCGCTCCACTTTTCACTTTTATTTTGTTTATATTTATCTCCAAGGTTCAAAATTTTATGTTTACTAAAGTGAACTATATTGTCGTGTCGTAAAGTAAATTTTATTACCTCTTGGTTTAACACATCAATGAAGTTTGGGATATAAAATATCACCATCTTCATAGAGGCCGTTGAAAATACTATGATAAAAAAAACTAGTAATTAGTAGTTGTTTAAATTATTAACTTAACTATTTGCTTTCAGGAATAATATTAAAACTTGTTAGCTCTCAAAGGATTTTAAACTACATGAAAAATGTATTAAAATATTAATGATGTACATAATTACACAATCTACAAATTTCTCAAATGTTTAAAGTTTACTCTATAGTATATGTACTTCACCTTTCCTCAGGCTTCTTTAAGCTCAATTCCAACTTTAACAAATGTTCAAATTCCGTCTTTTAAATCCACTGCAAACACATCCAAATTCATGAAAATCTATCTCCTCTTTTGACACTAGGTATTTGAAATTTTAAATCGTAACACCGGCTGGTTCGTTGTTCGGTTCGAAGTGCTCGAGACTCCGCGAAACACTGCCCTACTGAATGATGCCAAAGGCAACAACTTATTATTAACCTATGTCGTAATGTATAGAGTATACTTTAGTGACATCATCACAAAACATGGATAAAATGCAGCCAATTCCAAAAATCAATCTGCAACGCCAGATCGATCGTTTAGCTGATTCTAGTTTTGTTTACTTAGGGGCCAGAATACTTTCAAGCGTTTGCCAACTGAGTGTACCGTTTGAAATATTTCTATAGTTCTATCTTGTTTTCGCCAAGTCTTTATTGCATTTAATCGTCAAATTCATGATGTTAAACATCATTGAGTAAAGAGACGAATTGCAAGAATTTATTTAAATTCAAGAACTGCCGCACAATACTTTTTGTGCTAGAAATAAATCTTCTGCAACTCATAACAAAAAACCATGATCATTAAAACGTTTACATACTTGTAATTTTTCGATAATATTACTATAGAAATATTCATACGAGACACCAACTCTATAGATGGAGTATTTACAATGAAACTTACCCTCAGGCCTTCCTCCATGGCTCCAAGACTTTCATCGGGCAGATCCGAAAGGCGAGCTTGTACATTCTTTACTTCTTCTAGTAGACTCTCAATATCATTAGATAAGTCATCCTGAGAACACACACACTTATTAGATACTACTATTTATTCCGGGGTCGAATCTAAAGATTTACCGTCTTCTTTAACTAGTATGTTATTTGCATTTTTATTAAGTTCTGTTTTATCAAAGTGCATAATAGAGAAAATTATATAATTAGAATCACTGTATACATTTAAATCACTCTGAAATGAATCTTAGATAAACTTTTAACAAGGATTACAGTAAAATCTTTAAATTCCACTCCGTTGATGACGGTAAGATGCAGGAACAAAAATAAAACGGCGAGCATTTCGAACGCATGGGCAAGTTAGCTACGGACAACATCAAGTCTCAAAATAAATTTAGTCAACAATTGGCTCATGCGGAAGCCATTCAACACCAAAACATTGGAGTTAGGGCATGTGGAACAACGAAAGCTATGGGGCTGTATGAAGGGGATATGGATGAACACGTTTTTTTAGTATTGTGACTAAGAAGTACGGATAATTAACTGATTATGTAGCTCAATCTAGCCAGTACATAGGTTACAAATGAGCAAACATAGTGATATAAGAGCCCAATAGCTGAGTATAACCCAGTTTAACTACAGCAAAAATGGTCTCTAGTTATTTAGCCATAGTTTAGTGTTCATCCGTTTAAATAGGTACATTTAATTCTTCGTGCTATGGACACTACTGGGTCTTTTTAAATGCAACATAGTCACAACTGACCTGTGCGATATTTGCTTCGAAAAACAGCATTTTGTCCATTTGTTTGCTATTTAATTAATCCAAGCCCAAATAAAACACTTCTCTCTTAATCATCTTAAAAAAAGCATAAATTTCGTCGATCGTCTTGTAGTGGCCAAGTCGTTGCCATTAAAAAATAAGTAAATTTGGTCTGAGTAACCAGAAAAGGGTTATAATTTAACAAAATGTAATAAAAAACATTTAAATAAAACCATAAATACACTCATATGTTTTTATTACAATCAAGTTAAGTAAGACCACTGCTTATAATCTAGAAAACAGTGTTTAACAATTTGTGGGTTAGACTAGACATGACTAGAATAGATTTAGTACTAGACACACTACAACGACTAGAATAAATACTACAAACTTCAAATGCGTAAAAACTATTGCGATTTACAGTGCATGCCGAATTGGCACTACAAGACGAGCGGCGGAGTTGGCTGACAGTGACTTCACAATACACATCGTCATAAGTGAAATTAAAAATTTAGTGTAAATATCATGCCAAACATAAAAAATAAATTGTAAAATTGTACAATACGACTGTGGGTCAGTCACCTTGCGCGTCCTCTGGGCTGTCTCGGCCGCCGGCTCCTGTAGGGGTGAGGGGGGGGCTGGTTCTAGGGGAGGGTTTGTTAGTGTATCCTCTTGGACGTCGCCTAGTCGCGTGTCTTCACTAAAAAGAGAGTCGGTTGGCGTCTCTACGCTCAAGTAAGAACTTTGGTCTTTCCAACTGCAAATACCACCGGGCAAGTCCATCGAAATGTAATTAGAGTCGAACGGAGTACAGTTTGAGTCTTTCGACTCATCAACGTCAGAAGAATGACCTGAGCTGCCGCTAGGGTCCTTATCTTTGTCCTTTCGGTCCTTTATTTCTACATCTAATTTAGTTACAGGAGGCGTTTTAGATTTCCTAGCCATCGTAAGGAAATATTGGCATTCCGCGTCGTGATACAAATGTTTTTCAGGCCAGAATGAGTTGTCATTTACAATGTTATCCTCAAGACTATCACGTCTAGTTTTATCACATACTTCCGATTCAAGTGAGACAATTTCTGGAGTTTTGAGTGACTTTTGTTGAATAAAAAGACGTTCAGCGTCGTCTACGGTTGATTTTTCAACCCAGAAATTGTCCACTTTTAAATTAGAAAGGTTATTAGTGGTGACTTCGTGGATTGTGTTAGAAAGGTCGGTTGTTTCTATTGGTTGTATGACATCTACTGGTTCAACAAACGTGTCAGCTGATTGCTTGTCCTCAACAGTAACATGCTTGATTTCAGTAATGATGGGTTCTGTTGAAATAGTCCTTCGTTCATCATGGGTTGGGCTCAATGTGACAGGTTCATCTTCTAACAGTGCATCAATCATGCTAACGCTAACGTGCTTATCTTCTCTTTTATCGTCCGGTATAGAAGTATTTTCTTTAATCGTACATGTTGGAATGTCCTGCAAAATTATATCAGAGCCGCCGGGGCTTTCTTCAGCATTTGACAAATCCATTTCTGATATAATTTCATGGTCTGGAGAGGCTAGTATGGGAGTTATACTATCTAAGACATCACATTGAGATTCTGAACTCTGAGATTCTACCAGTTCCCTTGGAGTATCGTCACTTGTTTGAGACAAATCTTCAGGCATAAGCATTTCTTCTATTTCCCTTTGTAAGTCAGCCATTTTACTTTCAAGCGACAGTTCTTCAGTTATTTTTTCTGTAAAATTAGTTTTTGTAGTTTTAGTTACTTTAATTTCGCTGTCATCTGTTTTGTCCTCAACTTTAGTTGGTTCAAGTAAATTTAAATGACTCTCAGTAGGATGATTTTTTGTGGATGTAGTCATAGTTATTGAAGTTACTTCTTTTGTAGGGCTCAATTCAATAGTCAAAATATCTTCTAATCCACTGGGATCATTTTTCCAAAACTGCGTTTCATTGTACAAGCGATCCTTAATTGGTGTTTGCGTCGATTCAGGTGTGGAAACCAATGACTGTGCTATAATCAATTTATTTTGGTCTACCTCTGTTTCTCCTTCAGTTACAATATCTTTGCAAGGGTCTGTATGTGTTGTTTCTATTTGTGGAGGTGAATCGCGTTTATCTTTTTTCTTCTTCTTATTTTTCTTTTTATTTTCAACCTCTTCTAATATTGATGAAGTAGGTACAATTTCCGGTTCATTTTTGTGCTCAATTTGTATATCGGGGACCGTTTCATCTAGCTCGGCCTTATTAAATACTTCAGAAATAACTTTTTCTTTAGATTTGTTTGCTCGTTTTCTTTTATCTTTCTTTGACTTGTGCTCATCGGTACCGGATGCAATATCAAGCATTTTAGTTTGATCTTCATTATCCTTTAATTTAGCTGTTTGGGTCTTTTCCTTTTTAGGTTTTTCTCGCTTTATTTTTGGTTCATCCTGAAAATCTAGTGGTGTTTGAACTGACTCTACTACATTAGATTTTAGTAGTGGCAGAGTTTCGAATCTGTTTTCAGATTTTTCTCGCTTTTCAGATACTAGCTTAATGTTGGATTTAGATCTAGACCTATTATCTCTTGACCTCGATCTTGATCTGCTACGTTTTTCAACTATTATAAAGCCTTCAGCATCAACGTTTACTTCAGGTTTATGTTCTGTATCAGATTCGTCGACCATTATTACAGGTGGTATGTGGAAAGCGGAAACTTCTTTAGTTGAGCATGTTTCTTCTTGAGGGATTCTTTCAGGTGATGTACGATTAATAGCGACTATTTTAGCCCAAGAGTTTTCAGGAGACTCTACAAATTGTGGTTCTTGTATGGTCTTCACTTCAGTGTGAATGAAAGCCTGAGGCTTAACTTCGGGGTCACTTTGTTGCTTAATTATTTCATGAATTTCTGTGTGTTCTTGTAAACCTTCCGCAACCACTTCAGCGTATGATTTGCCATCCTCAGCGCATTTAATCCATACATTAACTGGGTCAACCGTATTTTTGACTTCGGTGGGTAAAGCCACTTGTTCTAGTTCCTTTATTACAGGTTGTTCAACAGACAAATCTCTCTTGTCTTCTTTCCTTTTCTTCTTTTTGTGCCGCTTAGATTTTGATTCTACTTGCTCTTCTTGAACTGGCTTTTCGATTCCTTTTGATTGATCATTATTTAAGGGCTCTGAAGTTTTTTCTTGAGTAACATCTTTTTCTTTCTTAGTTTGTAATATTGTTGAATAAGACGTCTTTGATTCAGTTTCTGTTTCAGGTGTAACCTGAATCGTTTCTTGATTTTTAGATCCAAGTAGCTCCGGGAATTGATTCTCACCGTCGTCTGACGGAGTGATGATTTTTGATGCTGTTTCTATAGTCTTCATATAAGAGGGCGTGAACTCTGGTGCATCAGCTGATAGGTTTGAATACAAAACTGAGTAGGAAGGTTTGAATTCGGGGATGGAGTCTATCGAAGGGAGTAAATCTTGTAAGCTGTGAATAGGGGATTTTACACTTTCAGTCCTAATTTCAGTAAGTTTAGGCAGAACACTATCCTGTATTGTCTTAATATCTTCAGTATCTAAAGCAAGGTTGGTAGAGACAGTTTTATTTGTAATATCGTGAAGAGTATTTTTTTGGGAAACGTCTGATTTTTCAGCATGCACGACAGTTTGATCAACCTTAAACATAGCAGTTTTTGTGACGTTTGGGGTTGTAAGAACACTTTGGTCCGCAACTTTATCAGGGTAAGGCGTATCAGCTGCAGTGTCTACGTTAGATTGAATTTCAAGCTTAAGGAAATCGTCAGAGATATTTTGAAGTGTCACCGGCTTTGTATGAAGAGATGATTGCTCAAGTGATTCCTGCGTATGTTTGTCACTTTTAACAGCAAGCTCCTGAAGGTCACTAAAACGTTGTCTAGAATCTGTTAGACTTGATTCTTTGTTTTCAGACGTTGCAGTAGGTTGACTTTCTCTTGGTTGTCCTTCAACAATATCAGTCATGATATTGGAAGATTCAACAACTTCTGACTGAGTTATACTCAATTGAACAGTTTCACTAGATAAATGCGTAATATTTGTTGTTGTATTAAAGCTAACATCAACTGGTAGACCTACAACTACGTCATCAGTATTAACAATGACAAAATCAGACTCGTCAATATCTCGAGTTTCTGTTATAGAGTCCGAGTTTTCTTTAGTATCGACCACCTGTTTCTCTATTTCATTATCCTTAACAATTTGTTGCTCATCTGCATAAGATTCAGTAGTGCTCAGCAAGTCACAAGGTTTTGCTTCCTGTGCTGCTAACATAGCTGTTTCAACGGATGTTTTATCTTTGAACACCAGAGACACAAAGGTGTTCTTCAGATCTTCTTCTGAAATTAAAACTTTGGGCTGTGAATCTACTTCAATGTTCACGGCGTTTGACTTGTCCACCGCCTTTTCCAAAGGTTGACTACTGATGCTTTCAGTTATAATAAAGTCACGAGTATGGTCAATAATTGATTGAATAGGTTCATCAACTCTTTCAACAGTAACATTTTCTGTTTCTGGCATATTCTCCTCTGACTTTCTGTCGAGACTAGTTGTTTTTAGTATTGGTGCTTGCTCATTTACATCAAGAATAAGCGGAGAGCTGCTTTCAATTTGATTTTCATTATTTTTAGTAGATTTAAGAACAGCCAGTTCCTTTTCAGCATCGTGAATTTCGTGATAACTGTGACGCAGTGAATCCAATACTACTCCTAAACTTCCAGAAGGCTTAATAGGTTCTTTAATGGTTTTTTGGAGTTTGTCATTGATTATTTCCTTTACAATAACACCGTCAGTATTGTCTTGAACCTCCATATCAATTCCTTCATTTTTGATAAAAACTTCAGAAGTACTAACTTCTTTCCTCGTGCTGTCTTGGGCTTCAGTTGCTATAGTAATAGTATTTATTTCTGGTTTAGTATTATCCACTTCCCTAATCTCTTCGGGTTCTGCAGAGGTGAGGTTATCATGTTTTTGCTTAGATGTAGAAACCAACCCAAACAATCGTTCTGCATCATTAATATCTTGATAGTTAAACCGAGGTAATTCATGGAATCGCAGTCTGTTTTCAGTAATTACACTGTTGGTAATGGTTTTAATCGTTTCAGTGACACCATTTATTACGTGCAAATGTTCATTTTGTCGCGGAGTTGATTCAAGTTCACCGTGTTCTTGTTCAGTAACACTAAAATCTTGAATTTTTTCGTCGTTTGATGGTGAACGTTCTTGACTACCTTCTCTAGATTTAGATATAGCGAATAAATATTCAGCATCTCTAATTTCACTATAGTTTTGTTTTGGATTTTCAGCCAAGAATTTAGTTTCTGAGGTAACTTCCATTTGCGAAATGTCTGAAATCACATCCTCTTTAACAGTAGTTACATCTCTAAATACCTCTTCTTGATGACAAGCACCTTGCATCACTTCAGTTTTTGATGAAACTGAATTTTTCATATACGCAAATAGACTTTCTGCATCAGCTATTTCATGATAACTTTGTCGTGGTATTTCTTGACTCAAGTTTTTTGTAATACCTACATTAAGTTCTTCATCTTTTGATAGTGCTTTTTCTGGGGCAGAAATAGTGTGCTGGTCATCAGTAGTTACCACTAATTTTAGGTCATTAGCAGAATCAGATACTTCTTTTGCTCTTGTGTTACCGTCTACTACAAGTTTTTCCGTCTTGTCTTCCGTAATATTTTCCTTTGTTAGACAAGAAACAAGTAATACTTCTGCGTCTCGTATTTCGTGATAGCTTTGCCTTGGGGCTTCTTCTTTTGGTGGAGATTTAAGATCTGTTTCTTGTTCCCTTTCCGTAGTAATATCTTTTTTAGATAACTTTTCTGAAAGTTCAAGGTCAGTTTCTTTTTGAACTTCTTGTAATGTAGTTATCATTTCCACTGTAGTGCTTTTTTTGGGCTCAACATTTGTCTCATTTTCCCTGGCTTCACGTTCTCTTGACACAAACTGAGAATAATCATAATCTAATTGATCTAGATTTAAATCTAGTGAATACGTTTTTATTTCCGCTTCTAAGGCTTCATAAGGAATAATACTTCGGCTTGAACCCCTTCCAGCCAAAGCCAACTTGTTACGGTCTTTGACAGATCCAAAAATAGCTTGTTCAATACTTTCAGATTTGGAAGCGTCTTCAGATATAGTACGCTCATGTTCTATTCCGGTGGTTTTGTCTTTAGTTGAAGACGTTGGCTTGTGTTCGACATCCTTAGTGTCTACTTCAAATTTGGTTGTCTCGTGTCCTTTTTCTAAAGTTTCACTAGGAATGGTTCGAAGTTTATCAGTTGAGTGTGTTTGAAAAATTTCTTCTACAGTGATAACTGTTTTCTGGACTTGGTCAAGACATTCCGTATTGCTTGAGGAAGTATCTGCACTAATGTGTTCACATTCAACAGATTTGATAGATGACGTATCAATGTCTTGAATAACGCTGGTAGCGGTGTTGATTTCTTCAGAAGCTTCTGATTTGGATTGTGTGTTGTGTTGTGTTATTGTTTCAATTTCGTCTCCTTTTACTCCTTCGGTATATTTTTCTTCCATGTCTACAGGCTTTTCTTTTTCACTTGTAGCGATTTCTTGAATTGTTTGATCAATAACATTAGCTATTTCTAGACTACTGGAAGAGTTTTCACTAGTCGCTGTATCGACAAATGGCTCATTAACTATGGCATCATCAGTTGTATCTTCTAATGAATTAGTTTTGCTACTAAATACTTTAACAGTCCTTATAGGTGGTAATTTCTTTTCTTCGTGAGTTATTAGGTAAATTGTTCTGGTTTCCAAATCTCTTGGTTCAAGTGTTAGTGTGGTCACCTCCTGTATAGGTAAGTTCTCCTTCAGTGATTCTCTGCTGAAATACTTATCGTTGTTATTTTGTTCACTAGCTGGACTTGATGTGGTTGAAGCAATTTCGTCCTTATTTTCTGTCACGTCAACTGTTGCAGATATGGTAGAATCTTTTGACACAGTCGATTCTGAAAACAATTTGCTTTCCACTGTATGCTTACTTTCTCTTACAAAACTTTCTCTTTCTGTTTGTAGTAAGTTACTTGTTTCAAGTATTGTCACCTCAGTAGCAACTTGTTCAGTAGTTTCTTTGCCTGACGTTTTTGGCTGTTTGACGCTTTCTAATGGTACGGACTCTTCTTCAGCCATTAATGTGTTCCAATCCATCGTAATAAGACTTTCTTTTAATTCTGAGACTTGAGGTATTTGAATGGCCTCAAGTTTAGGTGAAGCTTCGTGTTGTTTAGCAAAACCTTTTTTCTCGTAGGTTTTTGATTTATCTTTATTTTTTTGGAACTTATCTGTGTTTTTATCTTTCTTTTTTGTTGATTGCAGTTCTTCAATCTCTTTAAGAGCCCTTTCTACTTCATCGTCTACTACCTTAGATTTTTTAGATTTTGACTTTTTCTTGTGGGTTTTCACAACTTTGAATTGATCTTCTTCAGGCTCTTCGGTTGGTACAGTTTCAACAAATACTTCAGATTCTGAAATAACAGCGTCAAAAGCACCTGCCTCATCCTTAATTTCCTCTGTTTTTGATTTTTCCTTAGACGTTGTATCTGCATGTTCTGTTATTAACGATGGTGTTTCTTCCTTAGATGTTAATTCTTCTACGGTGTTTTTACACGTAGTGTCTTTTACAAATAGTGTTTCTGAGATAGTGTTTTCGGCATGCTTGGTCTTCTTGGACTTTGACTTTCCTACAGTCGTTTGAACTTCAATTTTGTTTTTAGTTTCCGATACATGGTGTTTTTGAATAGCATTTGTGTTCACAGTCTCAATGTTTTCTGGGAATAGTTCCTTCAATACAATTTGTTTATTTTGAGATTCATTTTTAATAGGCTTGTGCTCTTGCATTTGATTGATTATATTTGGCACTTCTTGCACAATAGGGTCCATTGCTGTAGCAGTTTCTATTGGGATTTTAATAGTCTTCATCAGTACAACATCTTTATTTTCGGACACTTCATAACTAGTCAAAAGATTGCTCTCTGATTGTAGGAATTTAGAAGTTACTAAAATATCAGTTTTCGTTTCCGATTCTGTAAGAGGTTTTTTATCTTTCTTTTTCTTTGACTTTCGTTTCGATACATCTTTATCAGAACTTTCAATTTGTTTATTGTCATTAGATATAGATTTCTCTCCAGTTGGTAACGATTTCTCAGGCACTTGGTGATCTTGCAGTATTTCTTCAACTACTGAAGAACTTTTTTCGTCTTTTGAGCTCTGCTTATGCGCTTCAACCACTTCTGATGCTTTATTTATAGTTTCAAGCTGAACAGTTTGGCTTATACCATGTGTAGCGTCTGCTCCAACACATTTCTCCCCAGTTGGTAACGTGTTCCCAGGCGTTTGGTGATCTTGCATTATTTCCTCAACTGCAGAAATTTTTTCTTCTTTCAAGGTCTGCTTTTGCACTTCAACCACTTCGGGCGCTTTATTTATAGTTTCAAGCTTGACCGTTTGGCTTATACTATGATCAGCATCTGCTCTAACTTGAGAAACTTCTTCCTTGTTTTTGCCTTCTTTGTCATGTACCGTTTTTTCTTTTGGATCCTTCTTTTTCTTTTTTGACTTTTTATTTTCTGGTTCGCTGTTAGGATGGGTATGGCCCGGAATTGTATAAGATTCTTTTACTTTTGTTTCTGCAGATTCAATACTTGTCGTTGGATCTGTCTGCTCCCATATAGGGGCAGCAATTATATCTGAAATAGTAGATTTAGTCAATTGACTTCTATTGCCAATTTCGTGAGATGTTGTGACAGCTATTTTGGCATCAGAGCTATGAAGTTCATTTTTGTTCTGTTTGGTTTGAACTTCAGACTCTTTAACCTTCGGCTCCTTAATTTCTGACTCAATCGTAATAAAATCTGTGACCATAACTTTAGGTTTGTCTTTACTGATTTGATTTTTCTTAGGCTTAATTATTTCTGATCCCGTATTTGCTGATTTGCTGCCATCAACTAAAGCAAATATGTCAGCATGTTTATCTCGACCATCTTTGGGCTTTCTCTTTTTATACTTTTCAGAACTTTCAATCTCTTTAAGCGCTTTCTCTATCTCATCTTGATTGTTTTTAGGTTTTCTACTCTTTTTCTTCTTAATTTTTTTCTCTTCGCTATCATCAGTATCTTCTTCTAAAACCTCTGTCATAATTGTTTCAGTGACCGTTTCCACTACGGTTGCGCTATGCTGTAACTTCTTAGTTATCTCTTTTTTAACAATCTCTGGTTTTTCTCGAACTTCAACATTTGCAGCTTCCGGTTCAACCTCAGTATCTTCAAAGTCTTGTACTTCAATGACTTTTTTAGTAGGCTTTTTCTTTTTGAGGACCTGCGTATCATGTGATTTTGTTGGTCGCTTTTCTGGTCCCCGCCTTTGTCTTGGCATATCTCTTGAGCGACTACGTTGAGTCCTTTCAGGTCTTTCTGGTTTAAGTCTAGTGGTATCAACTCGGTTTGAGATCACCGGTTGCACGTTTTCTGTACTATCTACAATAAAATCCTTTACAATTTCTAATTGGGCTACTTGGGGATTTGGCAGGGATGTTACCGTTTGCTTTTTAACCCGTTTGCGTAGGCCTAGAGCTAAAATCTCAGCGTACGATAAATCCTGAGACTGACTGCGACTGTCAGGACTCTGATCCCTTTCCTGAGAGTCGGAACATACGTCTTGTGATGGTTCTTCAAGCTGTTCTATGGTCGGCACGACCATCTGCGCTACAGGAGTAGTTTCCCGTATGATACTTATATAGTCCATATATTTTTCCTTATTATACTCGTGTGCTCCCTCGGGAGGTGCTAGGAACTCCTCACGCAACTTCGGGACATCCCTAACAGGCTCACTTTCACTTTCATATACATGGGTCTCACTCGACCTGACACTGTGACATTCGCGTTCACGAGCACTGCTCACACTTTCACTGCGCTCCTGATTCGGTGTCGATGACCCGATTCTCTGTTCGTCGGATTTATTGTCATCGTGTGTTTGGAAGCTGGAGTATCGCTGCGCGCTGTCGGCTCGCGAGCAGATCGAGCTGGACCTCGAGGAGTGTCCGCGGACTATCTCGGCGTAGGTGGTGCCGCCGAGGGCCCAGGCGGGGCTGCGCGCGCGCGCGGGCGGCTCGCGGGCGCGGCGCGCGCGCGCGCGGTCGGCCGAGGCCACCAGCGCGGCCAGCGTGCGCGCCGCCTCGTCCGGCGCCGGCGCGGGCATCACGAAGTACGGGTCCAGGCCGTAGATAGCCCGAGTCAGCTCTTCGATACGCCGGGTGACCTCCTGATACGCAAGTACGGACAAGACATAATTTACAAGTGTTCGTTTTAAGCGATTCTGTTTCGTGTGGCGATGAAAGCTGAGGTATCATGAAAAGAAACGAATGGCTGCGATGTTTCGATTATATATATTTAGCGTTTTTTTGTATATATATTTTATAAAGGAATCGAATAGATAACTAAAAGAAGGACTTAAAAACTAGATGATCGTATTCGCTACGCGTCGGGCAGCGGGTCCGCGTCGGGCCCGCCGCGCTGTACGAGTAGCTTCACTCGCTCGTTTCGCGCCTGAATCTTGCTCTGAAGCGACTTGACTCTCTCTCTACACGCCTACAGAGGATACGGCCGTAGAGTTAGTAGTAGTAGGTGAGAGGACAAAAGAAAAATAAATAAAAATGAATGCATAGCCAGTGGTAATGTACATGGGCCGTCGCTTTCGGTGCGAAGCCGTGATAAACAAAACTAGAATGTTCCTAGCCTGATGGTGTCGGTGCGTATACGAGCTACGCCGCCGCGTGCAGGGGAGCCTGCACGGACGGCTGGCTGGCTGCAACGGTACGTACCTGTTGTTGTCTCTGGGCGCGCTCGGGGTCCCTCGGGCTGTAGTTGGGCTGCGCGGCGTGCCGGAGTTGCTGCTCGGCGTCCAGCAGCTGTGCTCGCAGACGCGCGACATCGGCGCAGTATGCCTCGAGCTGAGCGAGCGCCGCTCCCAGCGCCGACGCCTGCGCGCTTGTGGTATCTCCCAGCGCGTCCAGCGAGTCTTCCAGCACCCGCGCCGCGGCTCGCACGCCCTCCGGTCCTGCTGACTGCGCCGCCACGCCGTCTGGACCGAAGTGCACCTGTAGGAAAACAACCATTGTAAGGACACATATAATGAGGGAACTTTGATCGAATGAGTTGAAGAAACCACACCAATAATAAGACCCAAAGCACTAAAACCTAGAACTTCAAGAATTAAAACTCACGTTGAGTTTCTCAACAGCATATGAAATTTTAGTTTTCTGTGTCGAGATGTCGTTGATTAGTTTCTCTCTGAGAGCGAGCCGGTCTCTGAGAGGTTTTTTGGCGCCTTGCGGCGCTTCTAGCGTTCGCGTCGTCGCCTCGAGCCAGTGACCGACATCTTTTAGTTTCTTCTCGCATCTCTCCCATTCCTCTGCCAGTTCTTGTAATAATCCGTTCTGAAAAAGAGTTTAAATAAGTCAACATATAAAATTATTTAAAAATGCTCCAATTTTATCATTTGATGTTTAACTAACGGTCTTCGCTAATCGCTTCTCAACATCAATAGCAGCATTTTCCGCCGCCTCCAGCCTGCCTGGCAAGTCTCCTGAACTCGTGACACGTTCAATGGCTTCAATTTCCTTAGTCATATCCGCTAAATTCTTAGTCTGCTGCTTACAACTCTTCAGTGCATTCTGTAAATAAACAATGTATGTAAATAAACAGTCTAATTTTGGATTTGAACCTCGTTTAAAATGAATCCTTACTCCGTATTCAGTCTGTTTCTGTTGTGCCTCAGCAAGGTCTGCTAAAGGCAGCGGTCGCGCAAGGAAGGCGCGCTGCGTCTCTACCCATAGCAATACGCGTTCAAGTAACGCGAGAACACGCGCGACGGCATCGCACGCGTCCTCGACCGCCGCTTGCCTCGCTTCTAACTCGCTTGTGACCGCTGCTAGCTGCTCAGCCAGCGCGCTCACTGTGGAGGAAACTAATTGTCTTTCGCTGGCGTCGCGTGAGCCTTCGACTATAGCGCGCGCATTGCGCGTTAGCCGCTCCATGCGATCTGTGACATCCGGAACTTCAGCGCGAAGCGCTACTAAGCGCTCGCGGTACGGCTCAGGCGGCAGCGCGCGGTCCCGCGCCGTCACCTCCGCAGCGCGCACCCAGGCCTGCACGTCATCCACATCGGCGAGGTACTCGGTGCGCGCCGTGCGAGCCCGCTTCCATTCCCTCTCTTTCTCTTCCATCGCGGCGGTAAGAGCCTCCGCGGACAATTCTAGCGAAGACAACTCCTGCGAAACGTCCGCAGGAGCGGAGCCGCCGTAGCGCTTCCTACTCTCGTCCGTGAACTTCTTGGTGGCAGCTGCAAGTTCGGACACTTCGTCGGCGAGCGCGCGGAGCCCGCTCTCGTCGTCCTCGCCAAACGCGTAGAATGTCTTCACCTTCGCGATGCACACCTCTATCCGCTGCCGGAAAGCGTCCAACTTCTCGGACACGCGGTCGAATTCGGACACTATTTCGTCGATCTCGGCGAGCTTCGCCGCAAGAGTCTGTCGCAATCTGCAAGAGAAATGCACGTTAGAGTTACAAGGGAGTGCGGTGTGAACTGTTTGGTGAAGCACGGGGCGTTTATGTTTAGGAGAGCTGCCAAAGTTCGACGAAAATAGTCTGACGGCGCGGCGTGACGCGCTCGTGACGGCAAGGTCGGCGCCTACCTCGTCGTTCGTCGCAGGCCGCTCGCGGCACCGCTCGCCTCGCCTGCTCGTCGCTCAATGAACCATGCCGATAGATCCACTGAACGCATCTAATTTTAAATTACACGCTCCGATGTTTGCAGGGTGACATCAGAGCGCGTTTTTGCGGTGCAACGAGTGTTTACGTTTTGCGGCGTTTACATTATGATAACACCGGCCTCGAGTCGCTCTTAAGTTGGCAAAATGTTCGGTATTTGGTTAAAATGTTGGCGGATAGTTAAATGTCATTGCGTAAGGCTGATATGATGACATCCGGGCGCCGCGCCGCGCCGGCCGGCTGAGGCGCTCGGGTAAACATGCGCCGGCTGCCAAATCTAGTTAGTACACGAATCTTACTAAATCTCACGATCCCGCCGTAGGTACTCCGCAGAAATACAGAGTCCGTGACTCATCACTGCTAATACACTTCACATTTTCTGCGGCACAGTTTATATGCGACTCGGACACGTCCCGATCTCCTTATAGAACGTAATCTTGTGAAACGGAAAGCTCGCTTATTTTCGGAACGGTCTGTAGACGATTGTTGCTGGATAGAACTGCCGTTGAACTCCCGGTTGATTCGCCGCACATTTTTTTTACAGTATTTTATATTTGCAGAAAAAAAGGCGTGCGTTCTAACTAGAAAGGCGTGTGGCTAGATTCCAGGGAGACTAGGCCCTGACCTACAAAACGGAACAGCGCATGCGTTAGCAACGTCGATATATTACACAGACGGCCCCCGGTCGGTTGTCTGGAACATGCGCGGTAGGAAAACAAGCTTTGCCTCAAACCGGGTAGGTTGTTTTTGTTCCGTTGCCGTTTTGGAGTTATGACCTTCGTTTTATGTTAACGATAGGCTGATTGATTCTCGAGCTCTAGACTATCAGATGAAAACTTAGATTTTTCCCTAACTTATGTCAATATAATTATATTTTAACGTAGTTTTACATAATAATTTAGCTAATTAAGATACACGCGGTTTTATGGAAGCTAAAGTACTTATTCAATTTCCTCTTCCGGAAGGATGACGCATAGCCCTAACTGACCACAATGTAACGTCTCGTTTTAACTAAAGGAAGGTCGCGAATAAAACTCTTTCATCGTACACGTGTAGTTTTTATAGGTTAAAACTTGTTAAAATAGGCCAAAACTAAGTTTTATTTTTATTGGGATCTAAACTAACTTTGTACGTACTTTCCAAATTTTAAAACGTTCGTTCGAGGCGTTTAAAACCAGAACAAACAACAAACTTTCGGTATTGTGATATTATTGTAACGATTTATTTACAATAATAATTGTAACATCGTTTTATTGGTTCACGAGGTCAAAGACAATGCACACAATGCATACGGTTTAAGACATTTGAATTATTTTTGTTGGCCAAGTCACAAGTGAAATACAAGTAAAATAATACAAAACATTAAAAAATAATCCTATTCCAAAATCTATTCAATTACTCGCAAAAAGGCGGAAATAAAGTCCGCGTATCACGACTTCACCACAATATACATTAGCTTAGTGACGTCACCACCCTATGAAACATCGCCCCGGTATTCAACAACTCAAGGTCAAGCGACGGCAACGCTACATCTACAAACCATTGCTGCTACCCGTCTCGTAACTCAAAATGTTCACGCTCAAAACGCGCAATCGAAATTAAAAACGATCCTTCTAAAAATTATCATGACGCAATGCTGCTGCCAGGATAATAATGCGCATTGCGAAATTTTCTACATTCGACTTTAAGTCTTATTTTTATGAGATTAAAAGTATCATCGATTTTTACCAGATGCAATTATACGATTGTAATAAGTGACATCATGGCGTATCTAAAAATCCTCAGTCCTTGAATTTGGAGACACTTTGCAATTATGTAATGGTAGAAATATTTGTGAGATCAGATAGGTAGTGAGGTCATTTTGGAGCTGAAATAAGAAATATATAGCAAATGGCGTCTGTGTGTATTGGCAACTTCGAGATAAACAGTTTTATGTTGGTCGGATCTAAATGTGATCTGTAAAACCGTTTTAATCGTATAAGTCTGTCTTTAACACAGTTTTGAATTAGATTTAACTTTACGATTGTACTTTGTTGAGCGCGAGTTTAGAAATAAGATGCTTAAATGTCAAAAAAAAACAGCTAGAGTTAATAAAGTTATACGTTTTATTGTGCAAACCGTTCCATATTCTATAAAGTTTTCATTTTATTTTGACATGTTTGTGAAAGTTTTTCAGTGGATAATGAAGTACCTACAAATCCTATGAATTTATTTTGAAAAAGTTCGAACAGAATTTTTGGATTAGGTCAAAATTTTAACACAAACTTTTTCGTTTGCCTTTTAATCATATAAAAAGAAACTCGATGTCAATGCATGCAATATTTCAGTGTCTAACTGCCGTACTCAGAGACGTCAATTAAATTTAATGCTTGATTAAAGTAGCTGCTGTCACTTCCTTTGCTATAGCAATAGAATAAGACAACACGTCACTAAACAAGCATTAAACTTAATTGACGTCTCTGAGTGCGGCAGTAAGAGCTGATCTAATTGTGGTCGGAAAGTAACAGGATATCCGCTGAACCCATCAAGTTTAGACTCAAACAGCTGATGACTGTAAAAAAAGTACCAATATTGTTCATTCAAGGCTAAGTTGTTTTAACATTTACTTTAAACAGTTAAATATTAAGACCTGACATTTTCTCATCGTCATTATGTATCCCTTTACAATATGCACATAAAAGCCATTATACTAGGTTAAGAATAGCCGTGGGAAAACGAATCTATTTATATCTACCATTAATGCCACAGAAAATCGAGTCCTACTAATATTATAAACGCGAAAGTTTGTGTGTAACTTTGTTACTCCTTTACGCTGCAACGGCTGGACGGATTTAGATGGAATTTGAAATGGATATAGCTTATACCCTGGATTAACACATAGGCTACTTTTCATTCCGGAAAATAAAATTTCTCGAGGGAATTATGATAATCGAAATATATGTGGACAAAGTCGCGGGCCGAAGCTAGTCAATACTAAAAACTACATTTGGAGACAATTTTATATGCGACTTCGGAAATCTGGCATTGAATGCTAACCTCGCGAAATATTAGTAATGCAAAAGTGAGTCGGTTTGTCTGGATGTTGCAATTGACCGATTTAACCTAGTTGGTGGGGACCCTGACTACGAAGCTAGCGGTCCCGGGTTCGATTCCCGGCATGGGCAGATATTTGTGTGATGAGCGCGAATATTTGTTCCTGAGTCTTGTGTGTTTTCTATTTTTACGTATTTATATATAATAGTTTTCTAGTAGGTATGTACTCAAAGTATAAGCCTAGATCTTTGTTTCGGACTAGGTCAATTTGCATAGAGTTTTCCAATTAATTTATTATTCGTATTTATTTATTTATTATTTATTTATTTTATTTGGGACATCAACAGCGATACAATGAATCAGATACTTAAGATAAGGATACATTTGAGTAAGCCAATAACAGATGATTTAATATATTGATTTAATTAATTCACCGGCTGCCTGAGCACCACCAGAACAATGCGAAAACTGCTGCTTGGCAACAGGTTACTGCATAGTTTCCAAGGGGACATTAAACGTGTTCCACGCGGACAAAGTCACGGGCTAAAGCAATAAAATCAACTCATGCGCAGACCTTGACCGCTTCACATGTGTCAAACAGCCCAACAACCATAGCAAAACGTACTTTAATACTGGTAACTAGAACCCAAAATTCAATAAAGGTCTCAATTGAATTCGCAAACAGAATACAGCTTTATATTTGCAGTGGGTAGCGGCGTTATGTCAAAGGTATAAGGTTGATAATTAAGTTTTCAGGATGCTTTTGTAGCTGGTAATAAACTGGTCAAGGGCTAGCGTCTGTGTTCGGAGACGAATTTTAATGGCGGCCTTAAATTTAAGAACTTGTTGCGTCTCGCTCCTTATTTATTGTAGCCAATATTTCCTGTCCTGTTTTTCTATAGTATGGGGTGCGGTCCTAAAGATTTTGAAATATTTCTGCCGAAAGCGACAAGAAAAGTTTACAGGAATAGAAGATAGAATTTGTCATTTCTTAGGTTACAAATGCGGAAGTGTGTTTATATTGATTGTAATATTTTCACTGTTAATTGTATCTATCGGACAATGTCCTTGATAGTTTACTAGTAGACAAACGGACAAAAAGTGCTTTTTATCTCAAATAAGCCATTTCTATGTAGACGGAGTCACAGGCAAAACGTAGTAACATTGTAAAAGTAAAAGTGAGCATGACTGCCTGTCTGTTTTTTAAGACTACAGCTGACAACCTAACCAATTTTAATAAAAATTGTTATGGAGATAGCTTAAGCAACTAGAAAGAGCATTAAACTTTAAAAAAAATATGGTTTTGAAACTCGCAGGATAAAGCTTGAAATAAAACTGACCTTACTCAATAAGCTATGAACTAAATCAACAGTAACCTTATTTTACTGTATTTAAAAAATAAATCTTTATCAAGCAACGGCCAAGAATCACAAACGGAATTGAATGAAAGCAAAACCAATGTGGAGTTCCTGGCAAAGTTAATTTTACCGTTGACGTAATTGAAGAATAAACAAATAACAACCTTAATACGTTGAGTCACGATACCGGCAATGTGATGTGTGTTTAGTTAACAGAAATAAGTAAGTTTGTTAAATAGATACTAGAAAATTGTTAACCTTCAATGTTAGAGGACCTCTAAATACACATAAATATGTGGTAGGTACAATTCAAGACGTTTAATAATAATAATATTGGAGCCGAGATATCAAAG
Source organism: Acleris cristana (assembly GCA_948252455.1). Taxonomy (NCBI): domain Eukaryota; kingdom Metazoa; phylum Arthropoda; class Insecta; order Lepidoptera; family Tortricidae; genus Acleris; species Acleris cristana. The sequence goes on along the minus strand of OX411781.1, from coordinate 16,130,237 downwards.
ATATAAGTTTAATGAAATGGCCCGATGCACTTAAGAGTAAGTATTACGTTTATTAAATAACTAAATAGAAAGCAAGCTTTAAAAAACCCGACTGCATTTTTTCATATTGTCGTCAACATAATGTATTTTTTATGTCATTATTCTTTTTATCTATCTTTACTTTGATTAAAATATTATAGCCTATGTCACTCTCACAACCAAAACGAATCTAACGAAGCTACAGGGGATCACAATGGAACGAATATACACACACACATACATACATACATAATATACGTGCGAAAAACATTACCCTCTTTCTGCATCAGTCGAGTAAAAATAATGATGTCTATTTTAAACAGATCTGTCATAATCTACCATTTTTATGAAAGGCCGCTTACGTTTAAATTATGATATTTTTACAAATGACAAAATTTTTACTCAAAACCCTTTCGCGGATGACGAAATCGAAAAAACAAATGCCAGTCAACTTTATACCAAAGGTAAACGAGTTCTTGGCTGCAATTCCTTGAAACATTACCTAACGGCAATTATTCTGAACCAACAAATGTCAACTAGTTGAAAAATCGCCAACATGACATTGGAAAGAGCGAATTTTAACAATATTTCTTCGAGAAAAATTTGGTCTGAGAATCTGTTGCTTCCAATCGTCCGTAGGAAATACACATCAACGGATTTAGACTTTATGACCTACATACCGAATAGTAATTCTGCGAAAATAGTTACGCAATTTCTTGTTTGAATTTTACTTGTGGTTTTTTTTTTTTACTAACATATTAGCGGCCTTTACATGTAAAGTTCGGACCGCGGGAAACGCCACGCGCCGTGCCAATCTTCGTTCCGAACCGTACATGCTTTATTATTTTACTATTTACAGTTGCATTTACACGTACGGTTCGGAACGAAGATTGGAACGGCGCGTGGCGTTTCCCGCGGCCCGAACTTTACGTGTAAAGGCCGTTAATGTTTAGATTTTGAGTTTAAACGTTACAAGAAACGTTTTTGCTATTTTGCCAAGGAGGTCTTGCTAAAGTGACTAGACCGGTAATCAATCTACATCCATGGTAAAGGTCGCCTACTATTTTATTTTAGGTCATCCAAAATATAACCGGCATACAAACTTGATTCACCTTCTTTGGTAGTTTCAACTTCTTACTAGTTAAAGCGCAAAATAGACTGACAATAAACATTGCAGAAGTTGATTGCTGTGTTACTTTAACTTAAGTTCTAGAGCAAGAAGAACAATATTGCTGTCTTTTTCTAACTCAAAAGTCACTTCTGCAATTTAGTACAAGTCTAAACCTAGCTTTAAGTATAATTATTGCTTTTATAAGATTTTGAAATAATTCAAATAGCGATGTTTACTGTTGTCTATATCACAATTTAAATTAATTAAATAAGCATTATCAGTAGTTACTAATGATTGATGCTTTCTGGTACAGTCAAGGACTTTAATTGTTATGCCACTATGGAACCCTGTCGCATAACGTTAATCATTAATTTTGGCGTAATTTCTTTCATGTGGTTTGACGCTGTCATAATGACAGGGTTCCATAGTGGCATAGCAATTAAAGTCCTGGACTGTACAAGTTGTAAAATATGCAGTACATCTCAAGATTTTAAATGCATAGCAAATTTTAAGGACTAAGATGAAAAGCCTCTATGCTAGACTTACCCTTAAACCGGATAACAACAATGCAAACCATCAGCTTGATGGGTAAGATGCTAGAGCTCCAAATGGATCCTGCACCAAGATCTGCTCCTGTTTATCTAAATAATGCCACTTACCTTTCATAGGTTTCCACCAGCTCTTTGACAGATCTGTCCAATTCCTCCGCCGCGTCCTTCGAGTGAGGCGTCAGTAAAGACACTACGAAGTCTGCGTGCTCTAGTAACTCATCTCTGGTGTCTTCGAGGCTTGCTACTTCACTTTGCAGTTCCTGAACCAAACAAGATAGGTGATTCTGATGGGGTTTTAATTTTAAAATAAAGAATGTAACAGTGGCAAGTACTAAGCGAGGGAAGAATATTACTAGACAGTAATTTAGTGTAGAGTTAAACGTAAAAATATGGTATGCCTATGAGACATTTTTTTACCATTTTTTCATTAAAAGCAGACTATGTATGTATGCTATGCGAATGCCAGTCAGTTTGTATATTTGGCAGATTCTACAGTCAGGTATTTTATACTTTAAAGCGAATTAAAAATTCATTTGAGTTTTGCTTCAAATTACTATCTGCAATATTTACTGTAAGAATGAAATAAACATATCCCAGCAACTTATCTAAAATGAACAGACGACAACTATGATCAAGTTATTTTGAAATTTAGACTTCAAATTAAAAAGCGGATATTGGTCACTTTTCTAAAGAATGAATGATGTCTAGAGAAACGTTGTGAATGGTGGATAGTTTAAATATTTTGGAATTGGTATATCGCCAGGAACCTTTGCCAATATCAACACATTGTCGTGGCGCATGAGACAATAATTAGGGCAACGCTACAAACTGTCACATGTCATGACAGAAATGTCATTACGAAATTTTAAATGCCTATTTAGTCTAGTAAATATAATTTATTCATAAACGCACTATAAACCAAATTTAGTAACAGTATGCTGTGTCACTTTCAAATGCAAAAGTCATAATCACAAAGCATATTTTAGCTGTTGTGCATTTATGAATAAGAGTGATAGTTATTAAAGATAGCTTTTTTAAAAGCTGAGAAATGACTGAAATTATCAAGTGACTATTAAAGCTGACCCTTTATAATGTAGGTAGGTACATGTTTTTGTTTTAATCTACCAATGTATCAATTAATTAGGTATTTGAATTATGTTCCGCAGTCTACATTTTTTTTATGTACTTACGCACTTTTTCTTATAATATGACTCTTTTCTAATAAGTTTTTTTTAAATATCATGTGACCTATGCAGTTATGAACAAACTATTGTATTGTATAGCATTACGTAAAAAAAAACCATCCGTTTAAAAATCTACCATTATTAAATCGCCATTACATTTTTTTTTTTCATCTTTGTAGTTGAGCTTACTACATCAATACCTACGAGCTTTGAAAACTTAAGCTGCGTACGTAAATATAAGCGAGCTTTATTTAAATGAGCTGCGAAAAGCTTCAAATCGTACCCCTGCTGCAATGCCGTATGGAATGCGACACGACCTTTCTAGAATATTGGAATTGTTCCATGTGAAAGCTCGAGAAAGCGGCTTTAAAGCTTTTGCGTTAACCCTATTTTGGTTAAATGCAGAATTTGGGATTAATATAGCAGAAACTTTTAAAAGATAAAAAAAAACAGAAATATTAGAATTATATACTTAACTTCATGTAGGTACCTATACCTACTTGATAGCAAGGAACATTTTCATAAAACCACCCATATTTGATTTGGAAGTTTTAGAAACCTTAAAATATTGGATTTACAACTATAAGATTTTCAGTACCTAAGGAGGCCGCACGGGCACTTTTACACTTCAAAAATCTGCCACTAAAATATAGCTACAATGATTAAAAAGGGAAATCTAAGCGTACAATAAGTCAAAAGTTTCCTTTAGGTAGTCTGACTAGAATGGCAGGATTTCTAAACAGAATCGGGTAAATTAGGCACTTGATCCTAAAACTGACAATAATTATATCCCCACCTGCAGCGCATGTCTGGTGTCCACAGCCTTTCTCCTGGTGCTAGGGTTGGCGTCCAGCTGCCTCAGTCGGTCAGAGGCTGCTGTGACGGAGGCTGCTAGGCTTCGCTGTACATCCAGAAGTAGGTTCCAGCGCTGTAGCTGATTTTCGGCTGTGGCCGCGTGCTTCGCCAGACCTTTTATAGATAAAACAGTTATAAGATTTTTTTAAAGCATGGTGAAGCCAAACGAGAAAGTCGAAACGAAAGTCAGGAATATAAACGCGTTAGACCTATGATAAAATGTCTATACGCTCTAGTCCGTTCACAAGTTGACTTATCTCCACCGGAACACAACAATGTGAACACTGATGCTTGGCGGTCAGTACACGAAAAAGATGTTGATAGCGACCCGGAACTCTGTATTGTTCGTAAGGTGCCCCTACTACCTACCACTACTGAACCCCATTTTACCAAATCAATACTTTTTTACTTTTTTGCTTCCCTAGTATCCAAATCAAATTTCTTCATCATCTAGAAGTAAGTGGTTCAATTCACCCGCGAGCTACGAGGAATCATGTTCGCCGCACCCGACTGTCTCTTCATACTGCGCACTCTTCCAAGAGTAAGACAGTATTTTACCCTCGGATTTTTTTTTCAACTTTATTTTATGTAGGGTATGAAGCGATCGGTGAGGTCGTAGTTGAATGCGCAAGCAGAACCTGCGACCCTCGCCAAAAACGGCGTGTAGGGAGAGTCGCTGGGTTTTAGTGGGTTTTCCTGCCAATCTCGGTTGTTGAGGCCTATAGCTCCCGGGCCCAGCCCACCGGAAAAAAGGTTTGAAACAATGGTTGGGCGCGCCGTCCTACCACGCGTTTCCCAAGCCGATTCCACGGATCCCGCGGGTGAAGTATACTGAAGTACCTTCGCAGCAGACGTTCCAGCGGTCAGCCAGCTCGCGCGTGCGCTGTTCCACGCGCTCGCCGCTCGCCGCGTCTGCGCCGGAGCAGAGCTCGCGCGCCCGCTCCCGGACCACGTCCAGGAGTGGCTGCTGGTTCTAGAAGGGAAGAGTTGACTTAGTTTTCTCAAAAATGCTATGTAATCTTACCATAACACCTGTAATTAGGAGCCAATAGGTTGAAGTTCCTACACACCTACGAAAGAGTCTAGTAAAGACGAGTGATTTTGAATTTGGAATCAGTAAATATTGAAAATCTATAACGTACCATTATTTTGAATTTGGAATATATCTAAAACAAGGGAGTCAAGGGGGGCTTCACAGATTTACGCGCCAACGACTAGATAATATGGGGTTCACTGTTGGTAGCAGATTTTAGTTAAATAGCGGGTAAATGCTGCTACAAACTACAGCGTAACGGTCGTTGCGCCGGCGGTGAATTTTTTGAACAGAGAAAATACATAGAAAACATCCAAGACTCAGGAACAAATACTAGCGCTCACCACGCAAATATTTGCCCGTACCCGGAATCGAACCCCGGTCCGCTAGCTTCACTATACTAACTAGGCTAAATGCGTCGTCAATATATATCAGTGCTTTTATGTTGTAAATAGTTATTATTTTTTCATTCCGATATCCTACAAGGTTTTGTAGAAATCTTATAATAGATTAATGGATATGGGAGAAATGCTACTCGACAATAGATGGCGCTTTCTTTTACCATATTATTTGATGGATGCCGCTGTTCACAAAAATAAATAGAGTTATTTTTTTAAAGATTGTATTTATTATTATACTAAATATCGACTTTTTTATATTAAGAATACTATAAGCAAGCGAGCGAATTTGGCGGGTCTAGGCTTGTTAATAGTAAATCAACAAAATCGCATTCAAAAATATTGACATTCGCTGAATAGTGACTCAAAGTTAAATAGTTCTGTTTAAATATTACAAAGTAAAGATTTCAAAGAATCGTACTTCAACCACTCGCGTTGGCAAAATAAACAATGCACAGTAAAAGTTACAATGTAAAGGCATAACTTAATGTTAATCTACTAACAGTAGTCCTTTGTGCTTAAAATAGCATTGCAAATAATATACTTCTGTTTGACTTTGTTGTTTCCTGCCGGATTTGTTGGGTAGCCTTTTACCCCCGACACAAAGAGGGGTGTTATTTGACGCCTTTGTCTGACTATCTGTGACATTGTAGTTTACTGTTTATAAGAAATTAAGTAAGAGAAAGAAGTGATCGCAATTTCGGAGGTCTTTATCTTTTAATAGTTATTCGTCTAAAGTTTGATGCAGAGAATCAAAATTCAGAATGAATGCTACAAAGGTTTTATGTAAAAGTTTACTTAGACGACTGTAATTATAAATAAGGGGAAAATCTAACACAAATTGACCTAGTCCTAAACTAAGCCCTAAGCTTGTGCTATCGGTTAATGACATGCATGACAAAAATTATTAAAAATGAATAAATTACATACTAAACGATGACCGATCAATAAAATCCACGACAAACAAAATAAACTATTAAAAATTACTGTTATAAATCCACAAATTTAATTGACTATATCATTTGTTTTGACTTAAACCATATCGCTATCACTTTGCTTTTGCAGCTCTTTTTCACGTAAAGATTTTATCGTAAATAAAAATCGAAAACAGCAAAATAATGGAATTAAGGCCTAGCGAAGCTAAACAAAACTAGTTTGGAACCAAGTAGCCTTTGCCATACTCAATAAAAATCTAATTATTCTTCAGAACACGTTAACCTTGTTCTGTGTACAATGTTATCTTGACTGATAAGCTGATAACGGCTTTAATGGTTCTATTTTCTCCGGGTTCTAAGTAAACTGATAAATTGTGAGCACTTTCGTTGAGCAATGCAACAAGAACTAAAAAAAAAGAAAAAAATATATATCAAGGGACGATCTGACACAAATTGACCTAGTCCCAAACTAAGCTCTAGGCTTGTACTATGGGTACTAGACAACGATATAAATACTTATATAGAGAAATAAATACTTAAATACATAGAAAACATCCAAGACTCGGAAACAAATACTCGTGCTCATCACACAAATATCTGCCCTTACCGAGATTTGAACCCAGGACCGCTAGCTTCGTATTTATTCAGTAAAATGGCCACATGAGTGCTCTTTTACACGTCGGTAATCTGGAGTGAATCTACCAGCGCAAGACCATCATTGCGGAGATTGCGCCGCAAGAAACTCCAGCAGAAGGTCATTTTTTCAATCATAACACAATTATATTAAGAAGTAAGTTATATTTCAAGGTAATAAAGTAGTAAATAATAATTATTGAAACTATAATAAACAAAATCATTACAAAATGTAAGGTTAATACTCTTGTACATTAATCCCCTTACTAATAAACGTTGAACAACGGTGGTACTTATAGCTATACAATGTTTTGTCCTTATCTGTCAAATTCAAATAGGTACCACAATGATATATAAGGACAAAACATTGTATAGCTATACCACCACTATACAACCATTATTAGTAAGGGGGTAAGTTTATTATTTCGTGCTATGAAGATTAAATTAATAACTATAGTTAATATAAATATGTAAAGATCTGATTCATCACGTGAGCACTAATTTGACTCAAGCCATTTTCGCACGGGCTATGACTACCAATGCAGCTATATCGCGTGTGTTTAGCATACTAATGTGTGTAATGGACGAGACAAACCGTATAAAAACAATAGTTTCTTACAAAGCGGGCAAGATTTTGTTGCCAACACTTTTTGTTGCTCATTTATCATCTGCTTATGCTACCCGGCTCCAAAGTTTACGTTAAGTGGTAACCCATAATTTTACCGAATTTCACTTCATCGATTTTATTATTTCATCGAATTTCATTTCATCGAATGCTATTTCCTGCTGAAACCGAGATGTTTTCAGAATATCTTGAACATTAATTACGAGGTTAGGTTAGGTTAGATTTGTGTCTAACAAAATGAATTGACTCATTCGGCGAGAAATGCCTTTCGATGGAATGAAAATTCTGCGTATAAGTTCGTTGAAAAGTGTTTCGATAAAATATTAGGTACCCACGTTAAGTACAGTCGCGGTATGAAAATCTTCGTCAATTTAGGATCTTAATAGCACTGAGGTAAGGTCGTGAAGTAACGAACTTTTTCACTCCGCGACTGTACAGCGTCGATCCTGTTGCTACCTGACGTCGTCATCAGATCAGGGAGGTTACCAAGACATACTAAAGCAGTTTAGTTTAGGTTAAGGGAAAGGGACAGAGCTATAGCAGTTATATAGTTCTGCCCCTTTCTATCCACTTTCCATAGGTGCGCCCGCGATTTCGGACGCGTAGAATTGACAACCGGTTTTTTTTAAAAGGTGTTCTTATAAGAGTCATACTTTTGAACGTTTGTTTCAAAAGCATACTATTTTTTTCCGTTTTTTTATTATTATTTACTGAGAAAAAATAAATGTTAATATTATCAGTGTTTTCTACGCCCGCTTTAGACTAGTGGCTGGAATGACGTCATTTTGTTTGTAAGCGCGTTTTTTTTAAGTCTAGCAGTAGCTGTGACTTAGAAATAGTGGCGTTTTAGCTGTTTAGCCATTAGCAGAAATTTCATTATTTATTTTCTCAGTAAGTAATGAACAAAATAAGTATGCTATTGAGACAAACTACATGTTTTTTTCAAAACATTTCTTAAAAAGTCCATGTTGTCAGCTACTCCTGCAATTTCTTCCCGGTCAGGGGACGATTTTCGCAACATCCTTTCTTTGTGAACCCCTAGGGTACCCAAGAAATATTCTCTACAAGTTAGTCAGCCGATAACGCAAGAGTCTCTAATGTATAGGCAGATATACAGATAGATTGTCATCGCGTTTATAATTTTAAGCATGTCGCTTCCATTTGGTGTTTGACGTCACTAAGACCATAAAATAAAGGTCATGATAATCGCAACACTTGACCTCCCGTTTGGAATCGCGAAGTCAGTGTCACGATGTTTGTTGTTATTAACTACCACAACTTAAATAACTAAATTGTTTTCATTTATTAAAGAGATTTATAGAGCGAAAGTGAGTGGAAGGGTCGGAAGGGGCCGCCCTAGGCGTAGTATTTCGAATCAAATCAGAGAAATACTTGAAAAGGGCCGAATTATAAGGACCCGAAACCGAAGTGCGTGCTTGACTCGATGTATGAATGTGGAAGAGGCGAAAGAGATTTTGTCAAGATGGTAGCAGGCTAGCAGGTGGAAAGAAGTTGTCTCTGCCTACCCCTCTGGGAAACAGGCGTGATTTAATGTATGTAAGTATGTATGTTTTCATTTATTTCACATTTTAAAAATCGATTATTTGTTATTACAAACCTAAGGGGATAGGTAACTATTTTTCTGTCTTATTTCCCGGACGGTGTTTGGTTTAAGGACACAGCAGAATGCAGAAAAATATTAGGGGACGATCTCACACAAATTGTTGGTCCCAAACTAAGCTCTTGGCTTGTACTATGGGTACTAGACAACGATAAACATACTTATTTAGAGAAATACATCATTAAATACACAGAAAACTTCCAAGACTCAGGAACAAATACTCGCGCTCATCACACTTATTAAGTGAAGATTTTATATATAAATAAAAATAAAAAAACAAGTATCTGCCCGTACCGGAAAACTCAAACACTAATTTAAATAAATTTAGTTTTAACTTTTAATTGTACTATTTATTAACGTATTAAAGCTGATTTTAAAACACTAACTGACGCACTTGATTAAAGTTGCTGCTGTCACTTTCTTTGCTACAGCAATAGAATAAGACATCACGTCACTAAACAAGCATTAAATTTAATTGACGTCTCTGAGTGCAGCAGTTAGAGTATAACGTAGACCTGTAAAAAATTGTAGGCAATGAGAAATAGAGCATCTTCAAGTGAAACATAACATAGAAAAATGTCCATAGATAAAAATAAATATAATATTTACAATGAATCTTAACGCAGTACATTGCAAAATATATAAAAAAAATGGTCCTTTTTCATGTGTGTAACTTGATACTAAAGGATTATAATTATAAAGACACGTACCTGATTTTAGAGTGACAACCAATTGACATAGTGAACAGTAAATGACGCTCAAAACCAGTTAGTTTTTGCAAGCTCTAAAAAAAACAGGTCGGAACCCTTAAAAACCCCAGCGAATCCTAATAATGCGTCACTCTCGCACTAACAAACTTGTCGGAAAGCGAGGGTTGATACACACTACGATTATTGTCTAACGCACTCGCAATCACGATCGTTTTCATTTTGAAAATCGAAGGCTTGTCTGCATACAAAATGAAAACAATTGCTCCGCTTTGAAGCCGGTTGCTATTGCGAGTGCGTGGTTAGACGATAGCCCCTCAGGTCGACATAGGTTTTAGCATGATAAAGAATACCCCCCAAGCCGGTTTCCCACTGACACGGGCACTCGACCTTGACACGTTATCTAACAGCTATTTCAGTCTATTGCTTGTTATGTTCGTGAACTAGCTGTACGGTAATCAATTTGATAACACGAGTTTTATAACATTGTAGGGTTTGGTCATTATTGCATAGTTGTATAACAACCATTATTTACCTCTAGAAGTAAATCATAAGGTAAGTTTGTGAAGATGTTGTTTTTATACTAAGTTACGCGATAGTTTTGAATTAAATTTGGCATGAAGTTAGATCGTGAATTATAAAATGGTTTTTATCCCTGAAAATAAGTCTATTGCGTTTATTGTGAAAGTAATATTAACGAACGCTGAGCGCCTGAGTTAACCTAGCGTCTAAGACGCATAATTTGTGGAATAGTCCATCATTACTCTCTCTATTCAACACGGTAAAAACAATATCGTTTTTGATCTGTTATCGTATTGTCACCGTTTTGATAGCTCGTATTTACTTGACAGTAATGGCGTCTGACGTCATAACAATACCATAACAGGTCAACTATGATATCGTTTTTACCGTCGGGAATAGAGGCGCTGTATAAATATTTACGTTTATATACTGTGTATGAATAATTGAATACCGTCTGGTGCTCAGTAGAGGAACGAGCTAACTGTACTTACTTTTTTTCAAGTATTTACCTACGTACTAGTAGGTACACATATCTTCAAATTTTTTCCTGTTTTAACAACAATTTATTTACGTAAACTATGTAGTTACTTATATATTGCAAAAAAAACAACGTTACCACTGCATAAATAAAAAATAACAACTCCGTAAAATTCACTTTCTAATCACCCCACTTACCTTCCGTCTACGCGGAATTTTGAATACTTAACTACAAACTAAACAAAAAAACAAATACTACGTAGGCACGTGGATCTCACACTTGATAAAAATAATACAATAAGTAACAATTTGTGTGTGTGAAGTTGTCATTGCGGTGCTTGGACGCTGACTGAGCCGGCGCTGGTTCGAGTCGCATGACATCATCCAGTTAAGGCGATCGAGTTGAGAATCATTGTGTAATTTTTTTTTCAGACGTGACCGGCCTTTTTAAGATGAGTGGGTAATTAAGAGTGCAAATTTTATAAGGGTTCAAGGTTAAATTAGGAAGGTTAAAAAAGGAAAACCGAGACGAAAATGTTTAAATTGTGGTGATGACGGTAAATATTCCTTAAAATTTTCACTTTTATTTTTGCATTTTGATTTAAAAAACCTTATAAATATATCTAGATGCCAATGGGCAGTGGAGAGAATTCATTTTTATTGTAGATATTAATTAAATAATTCACTTGAATTATAAAGTATGCTCAGAAGCCTAGAGGGGGTTTAGTTTCATAAAAGAAAATAAAAAAAGTGAACGCAAAACCTTACTTGTACAAAAGTTGTACAGTAATCAAAGACATAAATAAATGTATTTAGTACGTATTTATTAACTTGCTTTATGTATTTGTGTATTCATATTTAGTATATTTCATTTCAAAAAATACTTTTAGGTGTTTAAGTGTAAATACTTTAAGTGTAGGAAACACTAGTTTAGCTTGTTTAGTTTGGTTGTAAACCAAGTGTAGTTTACACCGCCTGACATGTATTTGTGTCCTTAACTATTTCTCTGTCCAAAGTTGTCAGGAAGAGATCGCTACATAGCGGTAAGAGCGCCAGTTGTATACCTAAAACTAAAATGTATTCCGTGTTTTGTTTTTTTCATATTAATTATAGAGAATTTATACTGTATTCTATTGTATATATATTTTGTCTTGTACATAATTGATTTCGAAACTCTATTCACCTCTCACTCACACGTGAATGCGTAAAATACAATTATACATTTCATCTCAGATCCCATGCCACCTAAAACAAAACCTCTTATTTTACCACTTATTTTATATTTATATAACAATAATAAATAAAAATGGCAAACTTAATGCCTAAAACGATTCTCTATCAGATAACCAAATATCTATCGGAAATTGTTTTGTGTTTGTTAAAAAGTTTCCCCTTAACAGAAACCAGAGTGCATTCACCTAAATGCCTACTGCTATGAAAGGAAATTGTTCTAAAAATAAATGCAGCTCGACTTCGAAATAACAATGAAAATACAAAGAGATTTTATACTCGATTTAAATGAAAATACTTTGTAATTATGCATTTATGCACACACATAAATTATATTTTTGAACGCTGAAAAAATACATTTTTGGTAACTTTTTTTATTCACGCAAGAAACATTACTAGCCTTAACTCATTTCTAACTCTGGCAGCATTAGATTATTTAAACAACTATGGCGTTTTAAAGTGGCAACACTGAAATGATATACAGGGGCAATCCTAACTCAATAGGAAGTGATTCGTTTAGTCGTGTAGCAGTGCAATAGACATGATCACTTACAAACGTTATATTTGGGGATTGCCCCTACCAAAGTTTAACTAAGTGTTTTTTTTTACAATGTTATTACATTGTTAAAAAAATGTTTTTCTGTAATTTATTTACTTTAAAAAGAAACGAACCATTAACATTATTATCAAGTTTGATATCAGAATGAGCAATAAACATTTTTAAAGATATGATGCATCATATTTAGTATCAATTGATAAGGTTCCAAGGTCTATTTTTGTAATGCAAGCCGTTGCCCTGGAAGAAGTGTATATTGATAAAATGATAACATTATGTCACTATTTGATTATATAGATAATATCATGTATTAGATTTATATCTATATGATTCTGACGGTACTGTACGGAAAGTAGATTTTTGGGTTCATTCTTATTTCTCATTCCGGTGGCAATAAAAAATCAAAGGACAAAATCACACAAATTGATACAGTTTTAAACTAAGCTCTAAGCGTGCGAACTTGACAAAGAGTGCATGATTAAATACTTAGATAACATCCAAATCTCAGGAACGCATACAAAAATTTCCTTTTCATGATTCAAACCCGGGAACGCTAGATTCATAGGCAGAGTCATCAACTGAGCTAACTGCGTCATCAAATTATACGACACGTTAGCCTAGTTGGTAGTGACCCTGCCTACGAAGCTAGCGTTCCCGGGTTCAGATACCAGTAAGGGCAGATCTTTGTGTGCGAGTACTCGTTTCTGAGTCTTGAATGTTTTCTATGTATGTATTTCTCTATACATAAGTAGGTAAGTTTATCGTTGTCTAGTACCCTTATTACAAGCCTAGAGCTTAGTTTGCGACTATTTCAATATGGTGTGAGATTGTTTACTGATAAGGTGGAAGTACTAGTATTCGACGCGGTACTAATACTCGTCGCCATACTTTGACTTGGGATAAATAAAATAGGATTAACATTACTTTTGTCACCACCTCATTTTAGCGATGGGAAATGTTTGTGGCTTTGATATTTCACACGCCAATTTTTAAATAAAGAAAAGGACTGCCAGCAAAAGTACCTGACATATACTCATACAATCCGATTGACTAGTTATTTTTTTCATTTTGATAAATTGTACCATTTCGTCAAAATATAAGTCACCAAAATGAGAGCACCATATTCAAATTATTCTGTCACTTTATCCCATATGTGCACAGTGGGTCGTTTTCGACCCATTAAAAATAACGCCCTTTCCCCATATCTTCAATTAGTCTTCATTAGTACCCTTTGACACCAAACATAAAAAAACCACTGATAGAATAGTGATCCTTACTATCACAGCTGCTTTTAAACGGCTGAGACAATTTTCATGAAACCCAGCTAAGAACCACCTCGATTAAACTCGGTATCTATAATTATTAGAAAAACTACGTCCGAATCGATCAATTAGTTTAAGAGCTACACACAGATAATGTTAAACTTACACACTCCTGTTTTTGCGTTGAGAGTTGAAAATAAATAATTATTAAAATAAAAATAAAACAAGCATTGGCAACATTATTTGTCTTTAAAAAAACGTCTTGGCGCCAACACTTCGCTTTAGGCGAGTTGCCCATTAAAAATTATAATTAAGTTTTTTCTTGTAACACATTCATTGCCAAGAACACAACAACGGGTCGTTTTTGTATAGAACTGAGAACGCTTGGTTGTGAACGTGGTAATTAGTTATTCGGTATTTATTATGCGTATCGTTCCGTGGCGTGTGTTCGCGACGGAATGAATAAAACCATTATTTTAAGAGAAATTTCGATTTAAGAACGCGATATCATCACTTTTGTTTAAACAAGTAATATTAAGTAGGTAGGTAGGTAGGTAGGTAGGTAGGTAGGTAGGTAGGTAGGTAGGTAGGTAATTGTGAAAAATATAATACTAGCTGTTGCCCGGGACTCCGTCCGCGTAGATCTCGTTTATCGCTATTCCCTCGGGAACTGACTAATTTTACGCGATAATATTAGTCTATATCCTTCCCTGGGTTTCAAGGTATCTCCGTACCAAATTTCATTAAAATCGGTTCAGCGGTTTAGCTGAGAAAGCGACAAACGAACAGTTACTTTCGCATTTATAATATACTAGTTGTTCTCGTGCCCAAATCGTTGGGCAATTTTTTTTTGTTTATTTGAAGCCTATGATAATCACAAATAACATATAATACACGGTACTGAAGCAACGTTTGACGACGAGGTTAGCCTAGTTGATAGTGACCTTGCCTACGAAGCTAGCGGTCCCGGGTTCGATTCCCGGTATGGGCATATATTTGTGTTACGAGCGCTAGTTTTTGTTTCTGGGTCTTAGATGTTTTCTATGCAACTTAAGAATGTATTTACCTAAGGATATACGCATGTTTATCGTTGTCCAGTACCCACAGTACAAGCTTGTGTAAAGCTATTTGTCTAAGATTTTCCCCTTATAATTATACTCGTAATGTATAATATTATTAGAGGTCAATGCGAAACTAAATAATACATACATTATACCAAGAAGACGGCTTACTGTTATTTTATTTACGAAGCATTCTATACTATATCGGTAACCATATTAAATTTAAAATGCTTATACTATTACTATGAATTCAGCAGCCGGTATTTTGGAATTCCGGCAGATCGACGCTAAAAAAATATCGATTTGTAAATAAGAACACTTATAGTGAGTATGATGTGTGTCAGGGGTTCAAATATTATTCCTTTAAGCCCGATTTACAGTGGACTAGTGACAATGTACAATACAGTAGTGTAAACCGATCGGACAGTGGCGAGTCAAGTTGCCTGGCCAGTGGATCCGAATAGAATCCCTTTCTATTTTTCCACTCCGTTGTCATTGGCACTGTACTTGCCACTGACCAATGTAAATCGGGCTTTACGATCGCTCACTGTAACAACATTATTTCACAAAACAATGATTTCTCATAATACTACATAGTATAGAAGTGATTACAATCGTTTCGTTTGTAAATTTTAAGCTTACCAACTCCAGTTTCAGTGGCTTTTCAGATTAATATCTTTAAATATATTCCTAGGGCTTATACAAAGAAAGGAACCCTTGAACGAATGAATATAGACTTCTATAAGATAGTATTACGTTAATCTATTTTGAAAATAAAATTATTCACTTACCTCAAGATCATTCTTCGCATGTTTCAGCTTCTCAAGATGCATCCTCAGCGAATCCACAGTTGTCACTGGTTCATCTTTAACATCATTCTTGTCCAGCATCGCCTTGATCTTCTCTATCAACTGGCAGAAGTCCTTCCATATCTCTAGATCCTGCTCCAATTGTGCTTGACGGCTCTTCGCTGAATTCAAAGTATTCTTCAACATTTGATTGTTCTTCTGATGTTCTTTTGAAAGCTCTTCCTGTTCTGTAGCTGCTAGCGATGCCCATATTTTGTCTACAATATCCTGCATGCGTTTTCCTATTAAATCTTTCATCTCTGGCTCAGAGGCGTTAAAGAATGATTTGTGTTCTTCTAAATCTGCTTCAATATTCTCAAAATCTGTCCCGTTCTTTCCCATGTCTAAACGAATAGCTGCTTCATTCACCCAGATATTGAATTTCTCAACCAGCTGTGAATACTGCTGCCTATGCTTCTTGTTATCTTGGAGGTATTTTTCTCGGTTTGCTAATTCAGCTGGCAATGATGTTTTTAAAGAATTTGCTTCTGATACCATTTCTATTAGCGATCCGGGAACGCCGTCATCATTCTTAATGATATCAGTGATCTTTGTTAGCTTGTCTAAGTATGTTTGAATGCTCTTGGCTAAGTTTGCGTGTTCAATTAATTTCTTATCTACACTGCCTACATCTCTGTTGAGAAGTGGTCTTGAATGTACAGCAGCTTCATTGTCATGTAGCCATTGAAGAATGTCAGACAGATCTGATGCCAGTTTCTTATGCTCAGCCGCCGCTCTTTCATGTTCCTGTCGCTTCGACTCTACTGTTCTTCTCAAGGCTAGTAACTGTTGTTTTAATGACTGTAAAAGTTCTGTTATGTTATTCCTATCAATGACAGTACCCTCAGCAGCAATCTGCTGACCTTTGTCTGTTGCTGTGGCTAACAAAGCCTCACATCCTTGAATCTTGCCAATGATGTCATCGTACCGCTTAATTTTGTCATCTAAAGAATCATTAGACTTTTCAATTTCAGCTGTGAGATCGGTATATTTAACAATGAACTCATTGATTTCCTTAATCAGAGCAAAGAACTGTTCCCGTAGTAATAAAAGTACTTTCAATTTCGATATTTGATCTTCAATAGTACTCATCAAGTCGTCTTGTTGTGTTAAAATGTCTTGTAGGTCATGTAAGTTGCCTCCTTGCAATTCATTTAACATAGCCTTATTCTTTTTGAGATCACCTAATATGGCTTCATAGGCTTGAATGATTGGTTGTACGTCTTCAACTTTACTGCCTATTGGTTTATTTAGTGCTTTTAGTTTATTCTGTATTTCAGCTAAGAATTCAAGGGCAGCAGCAATCTTAGCTGCAGCGTCTTTGTATTCTTTAATGTGTTTCAGAAGAATGTTCTTTCTGTCATTAATTATGGCATTAATTCTGGCAAATCTATCTGACAACACATTGACTTGTTCCTTAAGTTGAAGTTTATTAGAGTCTGATAGTGTATCCAAAATTTCTTTGGACTTGTCCTTAATTTTGCTTATATTCTTCTCAACATCTTCAGCTTCCTTGCTTAGTTTTTCAAATTTGGCTAGTTGTTCTTCTAATACTTGTAAGCTAGAGGTTCTTAGTTCGGGAGTAGCTGCTACTTCAGCCTCATTCAACCAGCTCTGGCATTTAGCAAGCTCAGATTCAAAGTCATTTCTTCCATGCATGAGTTTATTCAATGCCGCCAATTTTTCATCGATATCAACCTTAGCAGAAGTGTATGACTTATTTAGTTCTTCTAAAACAGCTTGTAGTTTGGCGCGGTCTTCTGGTGAACAGTCTTTAGAGACTGCATTACCTTGACGCATGACTTCTCCAAGTGTATCATTGTTAAAGTCAGACAACTCACTCTGGTGTTTCTTATGGACTGCAATTTCTTTTTCAACCTTTGCAGTTTCTAGCGGCACGGGGCCACCAAGCTTTTTAATTTCGGCAAGTTTTGTCTTGAGCCAGTTTTTAGCTTTCTCTATGTCATTTTCAAGTTTTCGTCTATCTTCGTGACAAGGACCAAGTCTTTCAATTTCTTGCTTGATAAGTGATGACAGTTGTTTTTGTTTAGATGATAGTTCAGCCAGCTCCGACTCTAATTGCGTCTGTTCAGAAGGTTCAAGTTCGGCTTGGATATTGCTTACCTTCTTCTCCAGTGAGTCAATGATAGTTTTCTTACCATCTGTCTCTTTTAGAAGATTTGCCACCTTCTTTTGTCTTTCTTTAACTGATTTGCTTTCATATCCTAATGGTTCAGGGTGAAGCATGTTATCGATTTCCTTCTGCATCCATTCATTTTGTGCATTTACTTCACTCTTTGTGCCGTCAATTGCCTTGTAGGTAATTTCAAGCATTTGAAGTTTGCGTTGGATGCGCTTAGCGATGTCATTGTACCTTCTTTCTACCGACTTCATCTAAAATAAAAAATAAAACTTGTTATTACTTCAAAATTACACAAATTTAGAGCTAGTGAAAATATGACTTTACTTGTTTTATCAAACAAACTTACCTGTTCCTCAACTTGCTGACTTTCCAAATTACTGACAATATTGATCACTTGCGAGCCTACAGTCTTTATATTATCCACTTTGCTCTTCCCTGATTGTTCGAACTCTGTTGCCAATTCTTTCAAGGCACTCAATTTTTGAGGACAAGGAAGACCCGACCCTTTATCAGCTATGCACATTTTCTTCAGCACTGTGTCGAACCAATCGTGGATCTCTTGGCATTTATTGCGGTAGTCGTCAATGATGCCTTGGTTGCCCTTTTCTCTTGTTATGGCTTTAAGGATGTCTTCTTCTAGCTCGTCTAATTCTTCTTCTAAATTGATTTCATCTTCTAGTCCTAAAATTAAAAGAGGTTTATTAATTCGTTTAGCATAAGCATAGTCAGAGTTAGTCGTTGTGTTCAGTCATAATAAGTAAATCTAACATGTTTCGAGATGTTATTTAGGTTCTCTACTTCGATACATGAAACATAATTTAAAAAATATATAGGTACACTTACCATCTGTCGGTATTTCAGTCAACAGCCTATTTCTCTTTTCGCTCAACGATGCAAGCGCATCGTTCATAGCTGCCATGTCCTGCTTAGCAGCTTCTGGGCGGAGTTTGGACGGGTTAGCCAGCCAATCACGGGCCAGGGCTTTGTGCACGTTTATCCAATCCTGGATCTCCACGACTTGCTTCATGGCTTCTTCCATGCCGTGTACAGCGTCGCCTAAAGTCTCCAGATGGCTTTGTACCTAAGAATAAGGATGAATTGAGTATCATAGATGGGATCGGTTTATATGGTGTGTTGAAGGCTGTACCAGTTGGTATTATACGACCCACAGTGATTAACAAAGTTAGACATAGAAACGTCACAACTGTAGAGCAACTCGAACCTTGAGAGTTTATATCCTTATAATTTTTGGATAAGGATGGCTAGCGATTTTCGAAAATCAGAAGAATGTATTGGCGTAAGCTGATGACAGATAAAATGTCATCCATGCATTTCAAGTCGACAGAAAACATAGAAAACGAAAACACAAACACGGGTTTCGGTCCTTTCTCTTTGAAAGATACTAGTGGAAGTCAGTAGGCATAGATACAGTCTGTCGCATTTAGAAAATAATTATGATCTCTACAATCATTTCAGTAGATAACACACATCATAATTATCTAAGCCTACGGATGATTTTATTGAACATTAATCGCTGTGAGATCATTAAAGCCGTTTTACAGTGTGTGACATTCAGGAAGGATACTCGTACACGTGTAAACGATCATCGCACTTCTAGATCTAAACAGTAGCAACTCAAAATACAGCTGTATTTTAAAATCTACTTTAATACTTAGCTACTATGAACCTGAAACAAAACTAGCAAGTCTTTTGAGTTCATACTGTTTTGATATAGCAGTGCGATATCATAATAAGCAAAGCAGCATGCGGGTGACCTAGCTTGCATGTTGGAACCATTCTCATTTACGACTATTTATCTTAGAAAGTAAGTTTAGTTGGGGTAAGTGCCTCTAACATTAATATGTTTTTTGAAACAAAACAGCCTAGCATCGTCATTATCTTTTTTCCCTTTATAAATAGCTCTTGAAATAAAATTCGATATGAATGAACTGTATTTATTTGTATCTAAGTAGGTCGGAAGTGATAAGTTAAATTTAGTAGTAGTCCTTGATTGTGAGACCCTTTTTGAATACAATTGTACCTTTATGATATTAGAATAATAACATTTCTGATAATGACACTACATGCAAGCTATGTACCAACTACCAAAAGCGTTACCTTTTGTTCGAAAGCCACAAGCTTTTCGGCGAACTCTGGCTCGTCGACGTTCTTTAGTAACGCATCGATTCGAGTTGGCGCGGCTAAGTCGCTGACGTGCGTCTACAACAAACCATGCCACAAACATCGACACACACACACACACAGACACAGTGCAAGTTAGTGGGAGTGTATAGGGTAAAAACATTCAAATGGTTTTTAAAAAGTAAAAAGGGTGCAATAGTTATGTATAGAACTAAGGGCTGATTTTTGAATCCCCAGATAAAACTATCCGTCAGTTAAATGTATCACTATCCTATTCTGAATTCATATGAAAGAAAAGGACAGAGCTAAAATTAACCTTCCGGATAGCTTTATCTGGGGATTGAAAAATCAGCCCTAAGAGTATTGCTTTTTTATGTAACTCGTGATTAAAGATTATAAATAATCCTTTAAAATGTATATAAGCACACTATATCTTGTGCCCTTTTTACTTTAGAAAAACTAAAACTATAGAAAATTTATCGAAGCGTGTCATATTTCAAAAAGCACGTTTATAACTGAGTAAACTTGGAATCAAATACAAGTATTTGATGCTTATTATATTGTTTAGCCTATCAAAAAACTTTAGATGAAAGAAATGTAGATTTTAATCGAAATCTACTAGTTAATTGGTTCATCAATCATCAATATTCTATACACGTCTTTAAGAATGAAACCTGTTTTAAGGAAACATATAAAGACATAACATAACACTAATACTGAGTCGTCTTTCAGCGAATAAATTGTGTCATACAGTTGCAGCACAAAGCATACAGGTGTAAATTACTGTTAATTGTGATTCATTTAGTGCTAATGTCATATCATCCACGTACATGTCTGAGTCAAGATCATTCAAATTACTATTTAATCTTTAATGACTATTTACATTGTTACTGAAGTTGTCATCAACATGGAGGAAACGATGCATTTAAAAGTTACTTTTGGGAATAATCTTGATACATTATACCAGGTGCACAAAAATACATTGCCAACGAAAACCTAATTCAGTTAACTACACTAATATACCATTAATTCTAACTACTAAAACTCTTTAGTTTTACTATCATTTTAGTGAAAATGGAAGATCTTACGTCAAAATTACTCGTTGGTTCTGTAATTTGTAGACCTGGCGGACTTATGAATATGTTGCATTAAATATAAGAAGTTAAGGTACGGTATAAGAATTTTAATAGATTATCGGGGAAATTCGACAATAATTTAAAATTATTACATATTTTGATTAAACAACACAAACAAAACCACAACAACATTTAAGAACAGTTTCAAAAAGCGTTTGTATAGGTTACAACCAAAGGACTATGCGTCAAATTCGGCCCAGAACCAGCAGAGCTTAGTGATATGTCATTTAATAGGTCTCTTTATGTACTTCATTTTCTATTTTGGGCACCAAGCAGAATTATTATTTACGTCTTTAATATTTGAGTAGCTTAGTTTTTATTTTAATTTAAATAAGTTTAGTTTTAACTTTTAATTGTATTATATTAAATAAGTAGAATCCCATTGCATAAATATATTTTAGTTATAAAGGAAAATGCGGTTTACGCTTGAGAAAATACACCGTAATACCCCGTTCCCTTATAACTAAAATATATTTACGAAATGGATTTAAGCTCGGTGCTCATAATAGAAAGTGAAGTAGACACACAGAGACCTATTTACCCATGGTCCTTTGAGATTCATTAAAAGAGGCTTCATAACCAATAAATACTATCTGATAGTTAATAATACCTCCTTCATTTTCTTTCACAAAGCAAAACAAAAGTAAAGACAGATCCTTTTATCTGTAGACTTAAATACCAGCCTAATAGACAACACAGCCAGGGCTTAATACCGGTATTAATTAAAATTGAAATATCTTCCTTAATTTGCATTATTTCCTTGATGTTTTCGACTATAATTTAGGTAAGAACACTATTCTATTATATAAATTCATTGAAGAGCACAAATATTCAATAATAAGCGAGATACCGAAATTGAATACCGGTATTTTTGTATGAAAATAATACCGGTATTCAAGCCCTGAACACAGCTAAAAAGAGTGAAGCACATCAGACGCTAGCACAGCACCAGAGGCAGCCAGTACCTGGTCGATGAGGTCCTCAAGCCGTGCCCGGACGTGCAGTTCCCGTGGGGGGATCGGTAGCGGTGCCGAATCAGCTGGTGAAGATGGCCGTGAGACTGAGGCAGCGGCAGCGGAACACGCAGCCACGGCCGCTGATAGTCGGCTCTTCTCCGTTTGCAGTCGGTTGTGCAGAGCCTGACAGAACGTTACATCGTCATTTTAGTAATCAAGGAAACAAAACAAAGCTGTGGTTTAATTAAAATGGATACGAGTAGACTTGGCTCGTAGTAAAAAAGGTTATTATCACGTTCAGAGTAGCTAGACTTGTACCGTTTTTCATTTGAAGCTCGGAAGACTTGTTTTTTCACTGGAAGTACAGAAGAAGGTAGGAACATTTGTTCTTCAAATACGTTAGGCTAAGATAAACTGGGGCAAATGCCTTTGTCCTGTCTTTTAACACACGTGTATTGGCACTGTTTTAATTGAGCTACAGATTCAAAGTACTTAAATATTGTTAAAGTTTAAAGTTATCTAACAATTTGAAAATTATCTCGTCATAGTAGCTTTAGTAAGCCTTTAGGTTTATCACACAGAGGATATAAAACTTACCCTAGCCTTGTCCAGCAAATCTCGTCCATGAGTCAAACCATCAACAGGTACGTCCAACTCCGTAATAGCGGGCTCACAGTCATCCAAATTATTCAAAATGCTTTCCAGCGTGTCTTCATATTCCTTGAACTTAGCGAGACCTTCTCTGAGACGACGCTCGATCTGTAAAGCCGTGGCTAGGAGAGACTTATGACTGTCATTCACGTTCTTCAACTGTTTGCCAACTGTATCCCGAATACCAGGGGTTGTGGCTTCGTACCTCTCAATCTGTGCACGACCTTTACCTTCTAAATTGTCAAGTGTCGAACGGTATTTCTGAATATCATCCAGTAACACGGCATGTTGAGCTAATTGTTCTTCAGTTTGCTCTCTATTTGCAATATAGAGGGAGTTATGAGCCATCAATTGGAACGAAATCTGCAGCAGCCATTTTTCCGTGTCTTGCAACGATTGGTGGTACTGATTGTAGTCCTTCATTTCAGACTCTAGCTCAGCCTTCTTAGCCGCGCACTTTGCTTTCAAAGCGTTGCATTTCTTTTCGAGTTCTGTTACAGATTCCTTAACAGCAGGCTTTTTCGCCCAACCACTCAGCTCAGCAGCCTCACCCTTAAGTCTTTCAAGCTCAGGTTTCTTGTTTTTAATCTCATCTTCGATATGTTTGTATTTCTCTAACAAAGTCTTCATCTCACCCAGCTCACCGCCAGTAGGTGGAACCTTATCCAAGTTTTGTTGCGTATCATTTATCCATTGGTTCATTTTGTTCTTAGAATCTTCAAAGTCTTCCCATTTTCCAATAGCAGCTTTAAGCTGAGCAGTAATGGAATTCAGATCTATTTTCAATTGGTCCCAGCTCTCTTGCAGAACTTTAACATCATTGCGAAGCCCATCTTGTTCTTCTGGTGGTGTGTTATTTAGCGCTTTCTTAAATGCTTCCTGTAATACTACTAGAAGATGATGACCTTCAGTCATACGGTTATTAACAAGCTTGACAGTTTCCAACTTATCCTTAGTGGTGTCAATATCACCAACACCAATTGAATCGTGAACAGTTCCATGCGCTGTTTCTAACCACTGTTGTAGTTCATCCTTTGCTTTGATGAACTCTGTGTGATCTGACAAGTTCTTTTCACCATTGGAAACAAGGCTCTGTATTTTGGTCAAAAGTGTCGTGTACTCTGTTTGTAGATTGACAGTCTTGTCACGGACCCAGGCGCATGCACTAAGTTCCATCAGGTTTTCGCATCTATCGTTCAGTTCTTCTAGAACATGTTTATTTCCAAGAGCTTCTGCTAGCAATTCCTGTAACAATAACATTAAATCGTTAGTGGGAGACGAAAGAAAATATCTTACAGCCTGACAAATGTTTGTTTTTCGATCGAATATTCAACTTTATATTAACTTTTTAACTTTATATTAACTAGTTTTATACTTACTCGGCACTTGTCAAGATGCTCAGGTGTGATCTTATCGACCTTTTGCACTGACTTTAACTTGGTATCGAACTCTTTCACCCATTTGCTCATCTTGTCTGAAGTCTCCAAGAAATCTGACCATGCTGACAAACATTTTTCTAGTAGCTTCTTGGTATCTTTGCATATTTGCTGCAGATTTTCCCACTCTATCTTCAACTGCTTGATTTCTTGATTAATATTATCCTTGCCTTCATTTCCAGTTGTTTTTAGAACAGCATTGCTCAGTTCAACAGCTTTTTTGAGGAGTGCTTCTCCCTTTGGCAAAGAACTAGTGATTTTGTTGACGTTTTGTAGCTTCTTTTGTACTTCTTCCTTTTCACCGTGTGAATCCGAACATTGCTGAATCTCCATCTTACAATTGCGTATCCAATCATAAAAGCTGTCGTAAGATTCTTTGTATTGTATATGAGAATTGACGTAATCATCCAGTTTCTAAAAAAACAAATACATGTGAGTCAATGTTTAAAAAATCAACTCCATATCATCAGGTATAAAAATATTAAATTTTGCTTACCGAGATCATGTCGTTAACAGTCTTTCTAATATCCTCATATCGTTTTAGCGAATCTTCGATCCCCTTGGACTTCAGCGAAGCATCTTCCTGCAGTTTCTCTTTTAGTCTCTTCACTAAGTCGCTGTGGGATTCGATGTCCCTGTTAAACGTCTTGAACTTCTCTAGCTTGGATTTTTTCTCAGACAAGTCATTGAGAAGCGAGTCGTCTGATTGGATCTTTTGGTCGATATCATCTAACCATTCTACTAGCAGCTTGTGAATCTGGAAACATTTGAAAAATTAAATGAAACTTTTTTGCGCTAAAATGAAAACTGATCAAATTTGAGAGTGCATAAAAATGGTTTCTCACATCTTAACTTATTTTTTTTTTCGTGATTTAATTTACCTTGATATCTTTCAAAAACTACACATCTTCGCACATACCTTGGAAATATCATCGAACTGTGCCGCTCTGCTTGTCAGCTTGTTCCTTACGTCTTGCAAATCTGCGATCAGTTTATCAAACTCCTGCTTCAAATTATCAGTATCTTCTTGTATTTTGGCCGCGCCTGCCTGTTCTGTGTTCATGATAACCTTTTCTTTCAACTCTAAGAGATACCTCAGCTTATTTTGACCTTGTTCCAGAGACTGGCGGAGCAGTTTCACCGTATTAAGTTTGTTATTGACTTCTTGTAATGTGTGCGGTATTTCGGCGCATTGGTTGAGCTTCTCTCTAGTTCTGTCTAGCCAATCTTGGCACTCGCCGTATAGCGCGTTGTGCTGCTGGTGTTCCTGTAAAAACAATGGATATGATTTATAGATTCGAATTTTGATTACTATGAAAATGTGAGTCAGTAATGTACCTCAATTCATACTAGTTCTGTCGAAATATCTAACATTGGATAGCTGCTAAAGAAAATCTTACCTGGTAATGCACTTCAAGCCGCTTCATCACCTCTTTAGCCAGGGATAATAACGCGTTGTATTTAGTGGTCAACTGAGTGATGCCGTTGGAAACTCTAGTATCAGAGCAGGTCTCCAATAACGTCTGAGCGCGTACATTGAGCTTATCCAGCTCTGTTTGCCAGTCGAAGAGAGTTTGAAGATGACCCTGTAATGTATTTCACGTCAAAATAAATCGTATCTGATTAGAATTATTATTGTAAATTTGGAATTAATATACAGTCATATTATTATTATCATTATTATCATCATCATTTCGGTCAGTTCACTGCTAGATATATACTTAATGCCTCCCTTATTGCACGCCAAGTAACCCGATTTTTAGTTGTTTTCCTGCAGTCGCTACCAGCAACATACTTTGCTCCTTCTAAGGATAGGGCACCCTACACTTGCCTATTCGCGGTCTCTATTTTAGCATTTGACTGCAGGAGCCTTATTTCAGCGATAATAAGATGGTTCATGTTTTGCGATGACAATCCGAAAAGCATACCTTAAGTTAAGCAATTTTAAACATAAAACTTCTGTGAGACTCAGACATATTAAACAATAAACAACATAGTTTAACATCATGTTGAAACATGACGACTGATAATCGACCATTTTTACGTAAGTAACCTGCTGTGATCACTGTATGCTAAGCAGTTGATTTAATACATTGATAAGTTACCTGGAACTCCTCGAGTACAATTTTCTTTTGCTCCAAACTGTTCTGTAGTTTATTGAATGATTGCACTAATTTTTCAGTCTTCGACAACCAGTCTATGGCTTCCTTGTATTGCTCCTCGTACTCCGTCCATTTCACGATACCACCTTCGATCAACGCTTTCGTGTTGTTCAGATGCTCACTGTAAATTTACCGTATTAAAATTAAAATTGGGATATTAACATATTTAAAATTTCACTTTGCTTCAGAATTAAGAAATTAATGCGTAAGGAAAACAGGCGTTCTAAGTTTTATAAGTGAAAAAAAAAGCTCGAATCTATAAATTAATGTTTTAAGACGAATAATGACAGGTATAAAATACAATTGGTTGTTTTACACAATATGAATAATAAGTAGGTAGGTATTAAGTAGGTAGTTTATTTTATTTTATTTTAATGTGCTCTTATGTATTAACAAGTAGTTTATAAGAATTTGTGTACTTACTAACAAATATGAATCCATGACATTCGAAATAAATAAACTGAATTTGAATTTGAATGATGAGAGAGATAGTAAAATTTGGAGAAATAGTACGGTTTACTTACACGTAAGTATCGTATTCTTCCTGCATAAGAGCTACTTCTTCCTCAATTTCTTCTCTATCTTCATCATCAGCAAGCGAGCAAGATGTTTCACCAAGTTCTAAAGCCTTTTGTAGCTTGGCTTGACCTTCGGGCAGCTCGCTTTCCAAAACTTTAAGTTGTGAAATCTTGCTGCTTAGTGATTCCTTATCTCCTGTTGCATCAGAGCACTTTCCTAACCTTTCTTTGGCAGCTCTTATCCATTGGACAAAATCTGATCCAGCGTCAATAAAAGCTTGATGTTGTTCAACAGTTTCCCTCTGTTTCTCGTACAAATCTTTAGCTTGTTTAGACAACGACTCATATTTCGTTGTGATTTCAGACGCTGGAGCTTGTTGCATTAGTTCTGAAGCCTTAGAAGTTACAGACTGAATCATGGGCTCAAACGAAACGATATCTTGAACAATATTGTTTGTTTGACGAAGCGTGGCTTTTCTTTCGCCGATGCTAAGTCCTGCGGTGAGACCCGCTAAGCGGTCTTGTCCTTTCTTGGACTTAGCGACTTTTTGTTCACACACTTCTTGTAATTTTGCTTCCCTATCGGAAATCCATTGTTGTAGCTGAGAATAGCTGGAGCTGTAGTCTGCCCATTGGAGCATGGCAGTCTCGAGATGGACTTTAGCTGTGGTCATTTTCTTAACCAGGCGATCCCATTCATTTTGTAACTCTCTAAGCTGAGTATTGATCTTATCTTTACCGTCAGATCTTGTATTTCTTAAAACTTTCTCCCCACTATTTACTGTAGCATGGACAAGGTTTTGGCCTTCCTCTCTTCGTTTTAGGAGATCCTCAATTTGTTCAAGACGTTTCTGTAATGCGTCCTTGCTACTATTGCTACCGGCATCGCTGCCACTTCGCGTAATTTCCCAAGCATCATCAATCCATTTCTTGGTTTTGGCGTAATTATCATCATAGTTTTGATGCTGCTCATAGTTAGTCTCAACCTTCTTAA
Organism: Acleris cristana; assembly: GCA_948252455.1. NCBI lineage: Eukaryota > Metazoa > Arthropoda > Insecta > Lepidoptera > Tortricidae > Acleris > Acleris cristana. The sequence continues at coordinate 16,102,472 of OX411781.1, read as the reverse complement.
GCACATCGTTAGCCATGTTGACTAAGACTTGGTATCTGGAATTAAGATGTCTTAGTTGGTTGTTGACATACGTGTCTAAGTGCGATGATAACAGCCCAGCGGCCGAAGCATTAAATTTATCGATTTCAGCTTTTCCTTTATGTAGTTGATCGACGATCTCTTTCACTTCATTGACCTGCGCTCCTTTTTCCTTAGCTGTTCCAAGTAGAGCCAACTTTTGATTTTTAATATGAATTTCCTTTTGTTGCAGCCAGTCAGAAAGTCTTTCATATTCGTCTTTGTATTCCCGCCATTGGTTGACGGTTTCTTCCAATTGCCCTTTCTGTCGTTTAATCTCATTGAACAAATCATCAAAGCTTTCTTTCAAAGCTTTCATTTCATTTTTGATCACTGTTTGTCCTTCAGGAGAGGTGCTGGCTAGCAAAACTTCTCCTGTGTGCTGTAAATGTTCTAGCAACAGTTCTCCTTGGGCTTGTTTATTAATAAGAGCATCAAGAGGTGCCACTGAGTTTTCAATTGCTAATTTATCACTCAATGGTTTGGATTTTAATGATGGAACCTTTTCACGAGCTCTGCTGAGCCACTGGATGAGTTCATCTTGAGCTTCCTTATATAATCTGTGGTCTTTGTAGTGTTCTTCCCTGTCTGCGAGCAATTTTTTGATCTTATCATAGAGAGAGTCGAACTTGTTAAGTGTTTCTTGTGCTTTAGAAGCAACCTGGTTTTGTTGACCACTTGCAAGCATTTCGGCGGCTTTAGCTTTCAGAGCATCAACTTCCAAGCGATCGCAACGAGCCTTTTCTTCGACTTCATTGAGCTTTTCAAGTTGAACCCTTTTATCGGACATTGACGATTCAAATGGCGTTAATTCGGACAGCATATTCTCCATCCAAGTGTTACTCTTTTCTATTAATTGTATTTGTTCTAAGAACCCAGCCCATTTTGTTACTGAATCATCAAGAAGGTTCTTTGTTTCAATCATTCTTGATAAAATAGCTGACCACTGCTCTTGCAGGGCAACGAGAGAGTTGTTGATGGCATCGTGTCCGGCTGGAGCTGTATTAGCCATGACATTCTGGGCCAACTCGACAAGTGACTGTACTTTTGTGTAGCCCTCATCTTTAGCAAGTAACAGATTTTGAATCAGTACCAATTTGGTTTCTAGATCATCTTGAGAGCAAGAACTCAAGTCAGCACAGAAGTCAAGCTTATCTCTAAGCTCTTCAATCCATTGTGAGCATTCTGTAACATTACTGGTAAATTCCTGGTGAGTTTTAACATACTGCTGCCATCTATTGGTTAGGTCTTTAACCTTCTGGGATAAGCTCTGATATTTCACAGACAAGTCCGATATTTGTGAGCCACGAGGGCCAAGTACACCCGTGTACAAGTTCTGAGCTTTCTCAGTTATGTTATCAATTTCGAGTTCCTTAGCTCTCACTTCTCCTTGTAGCTCTTGGAACTTCTTGAATTGCTCTTGTTTTTCAGCCAAAGTAGCTTTAAGGTCAACAGCGTGTATTTGAGTGTCTGTATTTCTTATCCAAATAAGACACTGTTCTTTCATATTTTCGTATTCGTTCCACTGCTGTATTTTATTCTCCAATGAGTCTATCGTTTTTGATATAAATGATACAAGTCCTTCCCATTCTTGATGCGAAGCATCAATCTGGTTTCTGATGTTTGCTTGACCATTGCTTATAGTCCCTGGCAATACTTTTTCACCTAAGTTACGGATTTTGTCAATACGGTTCTTTTCCTCGGATAATGTATGTTGAAGCGACTTAAGTTTCTCACAGTTGCTACTTAGTGCAACGCGTTCTAAGTTTACATCTCCCCAAAGTTGAGCGGTATTGTGAGTGGCTTCGACCCATTCTTGCAAGTCCATAACAGCTTTAGTATATTGTTGATGGTTGTTAACAATGGCTTCGTACTGTTCGACGAAAGATTTAGCTCTAGCCAAAATAGCATTATGTCTCTGTTGTAAAACATTGATTTCTTTCGTTATGTCTTTACTTACATCTGGCAAGCTTTGTACTCTTGCTTCTAAATTAGAAATATCCTGCTGATGAGTTATGGCATCTTGGAGACAAGTTCTGTAAACATTGAGCTGGTTTCGCTTCTCATCTAATGTCGCTTTGAGTTCAATTTCTTTGGGCAAATTCTTTTCAGCTAACGTAAGCCATTGCTGGACTGCCTTGAGGTTGTCTTCGAATGACGACCATTTGTTTAATTCTGAGTCCAAATCACGCTCAGCTTTAGTAATGTTATCATAAAGATTGTCAATGGCTTGTTGAATATCTTGTAGCTGTTGTTCAATTAACTCTTTGCCTTCTGGAGACGTTGAAGGATACAACTTTTCTCCCAATTCAAAGGTGTTGTTAACAAGAAGAGTAGCATTGCGACGTTGACTTAGTAAATCGTTAAGGCTTTCACGCTTAGCTTTAATACCTTCAGGAGTGTTAGATAAGTTTTTGTTACACTCTTCGAATTTGTACTGAGCAGCTTTTATCCAATCGGTGCACTGATTGTACTTTTCTTGGTAAGCGTTGTGATCATTGACAGCCTGCTCGCATTTTTTAACAAGTTCCTTAGCAGTAGATTGTACTGATTGGAAACGTGACGTCATTTGTTGCAAATTCATAGTAATTCTAGTATCGTTGCAGTTTTCTATTAAATCACTGAATTCATCAGTAACTTTGTCAACGTCGTTCTCTGTCTTCTTCAGATTTGCTAGAATAGCCTGAAAACAAATGCACTTATTTATTATTTAAGTTTGATTTATGCGATTTATTATAGAATTATACTAGTGCTACAACAACTACTATTAGTACCTTATTACTGTTAACATTATATCAAGGCGTGTTGTCAGACGAACGCACCGATACCACAGCCTCTACTAATTAGTAAATTGTAGTAAAACACCGATCTAATCCCCTAAAAAGTGTTACTTTAAAATGAAACCGTACCTTTATATTTGATAAAGTAGACTTTTAAATCACATATAAAAGTACCGCTTTTTATCTAAGAACCGTTCCGTATAAAAGTTAGCAATTAGGATATAAGAGATAGTATCAACGTCAGTCTTTATAGTCGAGTGACGGTAACCCTGGTTAGACTTTGTGGAGTTAGATCTACTGAAAATTAGACTACATTATCCTACAGTGCTTTAAGTTCATCTCCATCTCTTACTTGGTCCAACGCTTCGCCCAAAGTAATGACTGCGCTCAAATCATTTTCATGATTATCAATCGCTTTACACAAGTCCTGTTTAAAATGCCATATTAAAATAATATCAAACAACACGCTTCTGTACAAATTTATAATGGAAATGGAAACTTACCTGGTATTTGTTTAGCTGGTCTACTTTTTCTTCCAGTGTTGCTTTTGGAGAATAAGTTTTTAGACTCATCTCAGTATCGCTAAGCCAGTGTTGCAAACGATCATTAGCGCTTTCAAACTCTATCCATTGTTGAATCTTCTCTTCAATACCTCGCTTCACATCATGGACGGTAGCAGTGAACTTCTCCAAATCAGCCCGAAGCAGAGCCAGTTCTCTGGACATGCCCTCTTTACCTCTAGGAGACAACTTTGCACCATTATTTTCAATCAAATCTTGTAAAATTTTAAGTTTATTATTTCCAGTTGGAATAGCATCTAATAATTCTTGTATTTTAGCTAATTTGCTTTGTAGTGCTGCTTTGTTACCAGTGAAATCTGATAACAAGTGAAGACGATCCCACAAATGTTTCTGATAGTCTTGCAGGGACTTTTGTTGGTCAGCGAACTGTTGGTAAACCTCAAAGTTGCCTTCATGCTTGTCTATGATTGCAGAGAGTCTGCTGGTTAAGGCATTGTAACGATCCCATACAGATTTAATAATTTTAGCCATTTCATCATTTTCGCCTTTTCCTGAATGCAAAGTAGCAGCAACACTTTTTGCTTTTTCTGTAACTGTTTCTATAACTCTCTTGTGTGAGTTTATCTCTTGAAGTAAAGTTTTATTCTTAAGCAGTTTAGATTTTATTTCTTGAGCGGAATTAAGTATAGCTTTTTCCTCTCCATCAACGATTTTTTCTTTTTCGTCAAGCCATGACAACGTTTGCTGTAGAACGTCTTGATAACTCGACCATTGAAGTGTTTGGGATTCGAATTCCTTCTGCTGTTGCAGAATGGTATCATTTAATTTGTCCCATCTTTCTCTCAGTGCTCTTATTTCAGCACGAATATTTTCCCTGCCATTAGCAGCAGTTTCAGGTAGAACTTTGTCGCCCGCGCTTGTTAAAATGACAATTTTGTGTTCACCATTATCCCTTTCTAGTAAAAATACTTGCAACTTGTTACCCTTGCTTTCAATGGTGAGTTTGTCTTCCTTGGTTACCATTTGTGATAGTTGTTCTTCTAAAGGTCTTAACCAGTTGTCAAACTCGTTATGCAGTTGTACATATTTCTTGTGGTCTGCCACCAGCTCACTCCAGTGATTGACAATTTCTTTAGAAATTACGTGAAGTTGTTGATAGCGACTGCTAACTTGAGTTACCAAGGGTTTGAGGCGTTCCACACCACTTAATTGTATGAGGCTGTGTGAGTCATCAACAAATGCGTCCATTTCTTTTTCCTTCGCATTAATACTGTTTCGCAAATCTACATATCTTTGGAGTTGTGCTTCTTTCTCTTGTAAAGTTGAGCACAAACTTTGGTCGCGACATTTAGATTCCTTGTCTTTTAACCATTCTGTAATGGACTCAATGGATGAGTCAAATTTATTCCAAATATCTAAGGTGTGCTTTAGTTTTTGTTCTGATACTGCAATACCTTCTACTGCATTGCGCAATTGATCGTGTAAGTTGTCAATTTCAGCTTTAATAGCAGTGTTCCCTGGCTCTGATGTGCTCTTACTAACAGACGAAAATACATTTCTTATTTCGTCGAGTTTCTTTGAACCTATCTTTTCTATATCTTTCAAAGCAACTGCGGACTGAAGTTTTCTTATTATTTCAGGTTTTTCGCCAGTAGCATTTTCAATATCAAGTAACTTTTCGGACTGAGATCCTAGCCATTCTTTGTACTGCTGAATCAACCGAACTAAGTCTTCGTGACGTTTAACACAATCTTCCAAATTATCTTGAAGATTTTGCGACTTTGTAACGATATTCTGGAAAAGTTGTTTAATAGATTGCAGATAAACGTTTAGTGATGCATCATGTGTTTGATCAACCAATTGTTGCGCTTTGTCACACACCGATTCCACTAGCTGCTGGTGAGTCATGATTTCCTGGTGCATTATCTTATGATTCTGTAACTGCGCCTTTTTCTCTTCTAGTGAGGCTTTTAATTCAGTGTGGCGTTGCATCGCTTTCTCTACGTCTTTGAGCCATTTTGTTAGTTGCTCTTGGGCTAAAGAGAAGTCAGAGAATTGCAAAAGGCACTGGTCTAATTTATTTACGGTCTCTTGGAATGTGTCACCGAAGCTATCCCACAGTGTCCTGATTTTACGAATCTTTTGACGAATTACCTCTCTACCATCAGGGCTTGTATGTGTATATAATTTTTCTCCTAAGCTTAAGAACTCTTCAAAAGCGGGAGTCTTTTTATTTTTCGTTTCATAGAGTTCTTTAGCTTTGTTTTGTTTTTCTTGAAGCACTGCATAATCGCCAACTATTTCATTCAAATCTTGCAGTTCTCCAAGCATACCTACTAGCCACTTTTCCATATCATTGTAATCATTTTCAAACTCTTTATGCTCTGCAACAAACACTTCGTATTTGGAGATAGTTTCATTTACAAGATTGGTAAGAGTGTGGTATCTCGTTGCTAACTTTGAAGTTTTGGTGGAAATATCAGATTCACTTGCAACGTTTTGTGAACTGCCTGATCTTGCTAACGCCGTAAAGTCACCACTTCTTGATGCAAGCTCAGCCCTTAATTCTTTCACCTTTTGCAAATGTGCAATCTTAGCTTCTAGTGTGCTCTTCAAACTTTGATCCCTCAAAAGGTTTTCTTTTACTTTGAGCCACTCTTCCAATTCATCTAAAGTCTTTTGGCTTTCGTTCCACTGTTTCAATGTTTCTTTAAGCTTTTCATCTTGAGCTTTACATTGTGAAGCAAACTGATTCCATGTTGCACTTAGTTGTTCATATTCACTCATTAGTATCGGGTGTCCATTGGAACTTGTTGACTTTAGCACAGATGTCAAATGAGTTTTCAACCCATCTAAATTGCTTTCCATCTGTTTTCCTTTAGATGTAACTTTTTCTATAGCAGCAATCTTTGAATCAACATCATCTTTTTGAGAGACAACCACATAATTAAGCATGCTGTTTTCAGCAACGATGTGGTTTAGACGATCGCGGGTATCTTCAAACAATTGGACATATTTTTCATGTTCTGCAACGTGTGACTCACAAACGTTGATTCTATCTTGCAGTTCTTTAGCCATGTTGCTGTATCTGTCGATAGTTTTTGATAAACTCTTCTCTGCTTCATCATCAGGCATTAACTTTATCTTCTCTGTTAATTGCGTAATCATAGAATGGTGTAACTCTACTTCTTGATGTAAAATTTTGTAAGAATGAAGCTGTGCCTTCTTTTCAGGCAACGTAGCGCACAGTTTGGATTCACCAAGTTCATTTTCCTTATCTGATATCCATTTCTGTACTTGGTTGAATGTATCATCAAATGACGATCTTTTATTAATAGTCGTCTCAATATCTTTGATTACATTGTTGAGAGAGTCAACTGAGTCTTCAAAGTAATTTCTTAAAGCTCTTAGCTCATTTCTTACTACTTCACGGTCCTCAGGTGTAATACCGCTAAAAAGCGCCTCCCCGGACTCAATAGCATTATTAAGTAGTTTTTGTCCAACTTCTTTGTTTTCATTCAGTTTTTTAACTTGGTCCAAATCAGCTGCTGTTGGTTTAGCATGTTTGCTCATTGCTGATAAATCCTTAATATTTCCATTAGCAACTTGAAGCCAACTTTTAAAATCAGAAATTGATTTGTTGTATTTACCCTTGTTGTCTTTCAATTCTTTTAGCCTTATTAGGTGATTGTCCATAAATTTAGAGACAGTTTGATATCTAGTCAATAAATGGTTAATATATTGCAAGACCCGAGAATCAGGGTTTTGAGACATGATGTTTTCACCTATAACAGTAAGTTTATTGACTTTATCACCATAATCTTTAATTTCTTCATTTAATTTTTCAATATCAGAGATTTTGCTGTCAATTTCATTCAGAGTAAGAAGATTTGCAGCTTCTTGTCGTACTCTATTCTCTTTTTCTTTTAACCATTCTGATACATTTTCAAGCAGCGCTTCATATTCCTGCCACGCTTCGATATTTTCTCTGAGCTTGCTTTTGATTTGGTCGTAATTCGATGTTAATACGTCGAGGTTCTTTCTAGCCTTTTCAGTTTGTTGAGCAGCTTCCTGAGCGCAAGCTGGTTCAGCAACAACATTAAGTATATCGCAAGCTTCCTTCAGTTCCTTAACCTTCGCAGTACAATCCACAAGGCCATTTTCAACATCAACTAGGGCTGCATTTTTAACTTCTAGGTTATATTTATCACTTGCAGCATCAGGCATACACCACCTAGTCTTGTCATCTAAAATTTTAAGGTTTCTATTGAACATGCTCAGTTTGTCAGTGAACAGTTTCTGCAAGAACGTAAGCAATGTCGTCTCGGTTTTGTTAGCATGTATCACGACGCTTTCGAATCTCTTCTGTAGTCCACTTAATTCCTTAGGCACAAGAGATTCGTAGAATCCTGGATAATTTGCGTTCATTTCTGACACGTTTTGTGTTAGATTATCGATTTCGTCACTTAATTCTTGTAATTTGGCCTTGCATGATTGACATTTCTTCAGACGATCTAGTATCTTTGCATTATCCCCAGTCATATCATCACATTGAATAATATCATCCCTTATTTTGCTAACGCTGTCGGATAGACGTTTGATGTTATCTTTCAACTTATTTTCTTGTGACTCCAGGGAGGACACTGCGCCTTCTAGATTATCTGCTAAAGCTCGCAAGGCTTCAAACTCTTTGTCCAAGTATTCAATTATTGATGAGACTTGCCCTACAGGAATGTTTTTATTTAAATTGGTTATCTGTTCGCATTTAGCCTTGATACTATTCTTCAAGCCTAAATATATTGGTAGTTCCTCTCTGTATTTAGTAAGGTGACTTTGGCCAAATCTTATTTCTAAATTGTCACTTGCATTTGCCAAGTTCTGTCCAGTTTCACTTAGCCACACTACAACCTGGTTCTTGGTGTCATCTATCTGTCTCCATACAATAAGTTGGGATTCTAAATCTTGGATACGTTTTATAATAGCATCATTCGCTTTTTCCCATTGTGTTTGGGAGTTAAGGAAAGCTTCTTCAAGTGGACTAGTATCAAACCCTCCTAGTGTAGAAGCTTGTTTAAGGACGGATTGTTTTATGAGGTCCATTTGGTCTAATAGGCCTTTAGATCTTTTAAGGATTTCGTATGCTTTTTTTGCTTTATCTAAAGCATGAGCAGTTTGAACATAATCTTGAGGAGCATCTTTGCACTCGTTATGGAGCTGTTCGGCTCTTGTCATTTCTCTGTCAAAAGCAATAGTGAAATTTTTCAACTCTTGCAGGGTAGATGATAACAAAATATACTTATTCTTAGTATCACGCACTGAGTTAACAATTTGGTCCCAGTTATTATCAGCTGCTGATAGAGCATTCTGAATAGTTCCCATATTAGGTTGATCTTCTCTCATTAGATGCAATCCTTCTTCTCTCAGTTCTTTTCTAACTGACTGTTTGTCTCGTAGTTCTGCATCTAATTTGTCAAGTTCCTCAGTCATGTCTTGAATTGATGCTTCAGTCAAGGGTACAAGTTTTTGAGACATATCATTTAAAACTGACTGTACGTTGTGAAGAACTTCAGTTAAAGCATTGTGCTGGATATTAAATTTGTCCCATCTAACACCTACTTTCTGCACTAAATCTCTCTTTGTTGTTACTTGATTAAGTAAAGCGTCCGCTTTCATTTCAATTTCCTTAACAAGACTTGTAGGAGATATTATTCTTCCTGTATTTTGATCCGTGACCTTAATCCTGGAAGGCCCATCTAATAACGCAACATTACTCTTCCATTCGGGTATCTTTGTAATCACATTTACTAGTTCTTGGCGAAGCACTTCGTAGCTTTCAGGAGTAAGCTTTGGTCCTTCGATTTGATATTGAATGTGACCTAACTGTTGCTTATTATCTTCATACCAGTTCAAAAGGTCTGACCACTTTTGCAATACACCTTTATTTTGTTGGATGTTGTTTTCGATGATTTGATAATGCTCCGCTATGTTCGAATAAGTGTCGCTTAATGATCGCGATTCATCTGGGTGAGACGAGAGAGTCATGTTTTTAATTTCATTGTAAATATCAGTGAATTCGGGTGTTTTTGCGGCGTGTTCTTGAAGTAAAACGTGCATTGATTGAAGTGCTGGTTCAACTTTGTCTGCGGCAATCTGGTCATAACTTTCGGTTTTTCTTCTGAAATCAGTTATCCAATTGTCAAATGTGTGAAGTTTGGTCATAAATTCCTGTCGAATGATAATCTTGTCTGATAGTTCATTGACTCGCCCCCTTACTGTCTCAGCAAGATCATTTGTGCGTTGTTTAATATTTGCCACGTTATTCTTAAGCAAAGTAGCTCCTTCGGGCTGTATACTGTGACAAATATTATCACAAGTCTGTGACAGACTGATAATTTTAGCCTGTTGTTGTGAAATCTCATTACCGAAAGACTTAAGTTTGTTTAACTCGCGGTCTAATTTTTCAACTTGAGGGGAATCGATCGTAACACTTCGACTGCTAATAAGCTTCTCCCCGTTTTCAATCCAAGTTTCTAGTTTCTGCGCTTCTCGTTCAAAGTTCTCCCAATTAGTGACCAGCTTGTCTAACTTATTGTTCCATTGATCTGCTTGATCGTGAATAACTGCCCACCTAGAATGAATAGCGTCTACTTCATCAGGTGCACTTGTTTTTCCTGATAGTTGATGGCTCACACTTGACAAAATCTGAAGATTCATCAACTGTTTATCGCAATCAGTCACCAAAGCCTTAGACTGTTGCTGCATTTGTTGCGCTTCGGCTAATGTGGAGGGCTTAGGAACGTTCCCAAGTTTCATTTCAGCTTCTTCTATCCAGGGTTTGATTTCCACTACCCCCTTTTGGTACTTTTGCCAGCTGGCTAAATCATGCTCTACAACTTTAGTTTGATGTTCTGTTGATCGTTGCAGATCAGCCATCATTTTTTCTAGTAAAGCAACTTCGCCTTTGAGCCTTGTTGCGTCTTGGACTTTATGTTCTACAGCCAATTTAGTTCCTTGATCAGCTACTCCTTTTATAATTTCAAGTTTCTCGGCAATAATCTTTTGAAGTGCTTGAGATTTAATTACTCGCTCTTCTGGCGTAATATTTTCAGATCTGATTTGAGAAATAAGAACGGGACTTTCTTTCTTAATCCATTCACGGACGTGTTCTAACTTGTGTTCAACCTTAACCCATTCTTCATTAAACTTCTCTAAATGCACAACTTTAGTTTGAACTTCATCTTGTACTCTGCTCAATTTCCTTTCAATGTTCTCTAAATCTTTTTCAATAACTGGCTTGGGTTTATTGGCAGTAAGCGACTGTAATTCTGCGTAAGCATGTTGCAATTGCGGTAGTCTTTCAGACTTAGCCTTCTCAATATCAGAGTTGTAAGTTCTAGTTTCTTGGAGCTCTCGAGCAATGTTAGTAACGCCTAACTCTAAACCAGGATGAGCTACGTAGCTCTCTATCCTGTCAAGATCTGAAAGCAATTCTTCTTTCTGGTATTCATAGTTTGACCATACTTTCTGCGTATCGCGCAGTTTATGTAGACGATCGTTTGATGATTCATATGCGGTATTCCAACCGGTTTCTAAGTTCCTAACGTCTTCTCTCACGAAAGCTGGCGCGTTGGCATCCTTGATGAGTTCCTTTCCTCGTTGCAGCATCGACATGACAGAAGGTCGTTGGCGGTCGAGCTTCTGCACAGCCGATTGCTGTTCAAGAACCATTTGATCAACTTCCTGCAAGCATTGTGGTGCTGGTACTACCCGCGCTTGTTCCTTCGCAGTTTCAAGGATGCAAATCACCTCGTGGACCTCGCGACGGTACGTGTAGCATCTCGTGTAGGTTTCGGTCTTAATCATGGTGATCTCGATGGTTGGAATGAGATTCTTATAACGAGCTATGAGATTTTCGAGCTTCACTTGTTCCTCTTGAGCTTCAAGTTCTGAACAATGGTTGGTTAGCATGTCCAGGGTTTGAACCAGCCATTTCATGTCCTCGCGCTTTCTGTCAGCTTCGCGGCAAATGTTCTAGATAGAAATAACATAAGTCAATTGGTTTTGTACAACATTCAATACGTCGTCAAAGAACTCCGCTATTTGTACTTGTAAGTTTTATAGTTATTTGTAGAGCAAAAAATAAAATAGAACTGGATATTTACCATCAACTCCCTTAACTGTACAATTAGCAGCGTGTAAATATAAGAAATAGTTAGACACATTTTTTTTAAACTTTGCCTTTTCTTCATCTACTCACAAAACAGTTACTGTAAACTTGGGGTACTTTAGCCATAATGGTAATATTTTCTACACGAAAATCCTCTTAATTTGTTCAGATTTTAAATGTAATTACAAGACTAAACAAATTATATTTTAAGACGTCTTACATTGAACAGTCGACTACAAAGAGACATATCTACATCACATCTCTTTATCATCATATCAGCCTGTTGCAGTCCACTGCTGGACATAGGCCTCCCCCAAGGAGCGCCACAGCGCGCGATCTCCCGCCCTTTGCATCCAGTCACTGCCAGCTGCCTTCTTCAGGTCATCGGTCCATCTAGCCGGGGGGCGTCCTACACTACGTTTGCCACACACACATGACACCACATCTCTTTATAGTCAACTGTATTTTATTTGTCAGATTCAAAATTTACTCGCCAAATTTCTAGGAGAAACCACAATGCCACTTACCTGGAATATCGTCTTCTCCCTTTCAAATGCCTCAGCAGAATCTACTTCCCTAACAATGCTGTCCATGGTTGTCCCTACATGGTCCATCCACCGTTCCATTTCACGGAAATTCTCCCTATAAGCATCCCATTTAGCAGGAATCCTCTGCAACTGCTGCCTGAAGTGTTCCACTCGGTGGACGGTACTTTCCCACTGTTGCTCGCATCTTCTTAGTGCTTCTTCGAGGGACGTATCTTGGGTCTGCTGTGTGTAACTCACGGCTATTTTTTTGAGGTTTTGTAAGCAATGCTCTACTTGCATTACTTTGCCTTGGTTACGGAAGTATTCTTCGTTTCTGATGAGGATGCCGTCGGCGTCGTCACTTTGGTTGTAAGCCTGAATAAAAGTTGGTATGTTATTGAAAATCATGACAATATCAAAGTAACCCATTAATCAAAAGTGAGGCAATTGGGATACACCATTTTTTACAACATATAATGAACCACATAAAACATGTAGACTTTTGACATACTAAATTATGAAGTTATTGTCAGTGTCAGTTCTTAAGATTTCTCGTGTCTTAAAATTTTCGAGGACAAAATACAAGAAAACAATATATAATACGTCTTTAATATTTGAGTAGCTTAGTTTTTATTTTAATTTAAATAAGTTTAGTTTTAACTTTTAATTGTATTATATTAAATATGTATCTACCAGAAAACAAAAGGTTTAAAATAGATTTTTTATTTTATGCTGTATCCCAATTCCATAAAAGTGACACATAAAAACAATCCGGATTCCCTGTACCGTGGGCCCCAAAACAAAAACTTGACAAACACATTGAAAGAGAGAAATAAGACCATTTAGAGAACATTCTCAAATAATAGTACTTGTAGTAAATTCTTGTGTTGAACAAAAATGCGGGTAAAAAAGTTACGAAAGTAATTTTGTGGTGGTGTGTGTAATGTTTTTAACTGTAAGAGAATTCCCAGAGAAGAGAAAAGAAACGAAGTTTCAAAAACACTCCACAACCCGGAAAACCTTAGACCCATCTTACAAATGCCCACCTCTGATTCATCTAAGGATTGCGCCACCTGGGGATAATGTTTTTGTAAAAATAAACCAAAATTAAGTCAAGACGGAGGAATTTTTTTCAACATAGAATTGTTCGGACTTGACAGAAGCGCGTGGAGCTAACCCCATGTGCTTCTGTTTAGTCCACCAGAGTAAATCTCTTTAACAGAACAATTGTCCTCGCGTGTGATATCCATGGACTTGTTGCTCTAATAAGTCCATGGCGATTGTCTAAAACTCGATACTGGCGAAATACACCTTGTTAAAACAAGGAGTGAAAGCCATTAATTAAGAAAAAAAAAATAGAATTGTTCAAAAATTACCGATCCATAACAAAACTAGGTAATCAATTTTAAAATTTCAGGACGTTTTAAATTATGGGTTGAATATAATAATATCTATTGTAGTTCTTTCTTCTCATTAAAACCAATACGTACGAACGTGTAAATTTATATTTATCAATAAAAGAATCAATCAATCAATCAATCAATCAATCAATTTCAGATGTATACTAATCAATACATGGCAGAGATTCTACACTGTAATTCATTTTGCTTTTGACGCGTTATCGTATTGTCGATATTTGGATAGGTCATATTAGGTTTATAAAAAAAACGTATCACGTTCAAGGCCATATGTTTTTTTACCTACTACAAATGAAGCCCAATAGTTTTGTTTTAAATGAACTTAACATTTTAAACAAATTGAATGTAACGTAAATCAGGAAAAAAAAAACCATAACTTTGTCAGTCGCATACAGACCCTGTTACTCTACATTACCCTACTTAAATGTAATTTTTATTCCTCAGAATTTGCTGTTTAAAGTCCAAAATATTCTTTCTTTTTAGGGGAGAGGCCTGTGCCCAAAAGCAGGATACTCATATGGACAAGGTAAAAAAATAGTCAACAATGCTCACCTGTTCTTCATAAACGATCTCTTTTTCGATATCCTTAATGGTGTGAGAGAACACAGCCTCGTCGAGCCGGAACTCTAGCCGCATGAGGTGAGGTGGCGCACGAGCAAGCAGCTCGCGCCAGCGTCGCTGGAGGGACTCCACTGTGGCTACCACCATTGGACGCTCTTCTTCACTGACCAGCTGAAAAAGTATTTGATTGAGGCATTGGAACTTCGCAATGGGTTTGATTGCTGTAAATTACAGACGGTGATTCTTATCATCTGACACAGCCTTCAAAAAGGATTTTTAGATCCGTGTGCCGCGCAGGAACTCTGCCTTCAAATTAGATGTTGTTTTAAAGAAAAAAAGGATGGATAAGGCAAACTAGAACATAGTTCAACAGATGGTACGACTGTGATCTCTGAGGCCCATGAACATTTGAAATCTTGAGGTGGCGTTGCCAACTCGAGAGGTTTAACACAAACCACCTGAGAACCACCTATAAACATGAATTCACAAGACTAAAATCTCAAGACTGCAATGATTACACTCCAAATGCGTTGCCAACCCTGAGGACTAAAACGGAATGCGTCTATGCTAGTAATTAGGTATGCACCGGTTATCTTATCCACATTCTGGCTGGAACGCAACTAACAGTGCGAATGCTACTTGACGGTAGATTAAATGATAAGGTGTTGGTAGTGATCCGGAAGAATGCACAAGGTCATATATAGGTCAGGGAGGTGTCCCTCGGAATCCCTAACAACATTTGACCTAACAAATCATTTGTCCGAATTTTCATTTGTTATAAACTGGTTTTCAGATGAGTCAGGCAACTTTTAAAGTTTTCCAATTATATCTGCGGTTCGGTTAGGTTAGAGTTGTATTATAACAAAACTAAAAAGTTTTAAAATTTAAGCGGAAATGGCTTTAGGATAAACGAAAATTCGGACAAACGATGCATTAGGACAAATGACGATTAGGGCTTCCATAGGGGAACCAGGTCAGGTATAGGTATGCGAGTCAATTAACTGATTTTCTACCCCCTACACTGGAACATAACTTCTGGTTGGCAGTAGGTGAAAAATTGAGATGTTACTAATATTTTATCTATCTTTGTCTTACTTCAATCAACTCCCTTCCAGACCGCACCAGCTCTGACACGGCTCTCTCATCCGCTCCCTGGAAGAACCTCTTATGGAAGTCCACAGCTTGCTTGGAGTCCACTCTATTGTCAGCTAGTAGAGCTTCAGCTCTGGTCGCCCATTCTTCTACCGATCGTTTCTTGGTGTCAAATTCATCCCAGGCCCGAACTAAGCGTTGGAGTTCGGCCTCGCGACGTGTTGCTTCGGACGAGACGTGGGCAAATCTGGACAGATTGTAAAGTTGTTAATTGGTATTACAAAGATCTGACATGAGAAGTCTCTTAGTAAAATATTATAATTTTAGTTTTTTCAGACTGGATACGAAAAGTAGGGAACAGGCTTAACTGACTACATAATCCTTATGTTACATAATAAGGAGTCTTTGGACCGCTACAAAATGTCTTTGTATTGTGCTACACAATAACGTGTGTAAATATATATCTGAGTAACTGTGTATCTGTGTGGGTGTGTATCTCAGTATCTGCTGTGTCTATTATTGTATAAGTAGCATCGCATCGTACCTCCGTAAGGGACCACTGTCATCGCAGTTTCAAAAAAATAGAAAGTTACTTTAATCGGTGTGTTCTTTTTTAACAATCGGATGGACCATTGAAGAAATATCAGGGGAGTTACCATGACATACCAAAGCAGTTCAGTTTAGGTTGAGAGAAAAGGACACTCCTGTATAACTGCTATAGCTCTGTCCCTTTCTTAGTATGTCTTGGTTACCCCCAGCTCTGAAAGGGGTCGCCATTATATCAAAGTTTTTTATCTATTGAATAGGTTATAACTCTTTGACATTACTTGTCATGTTTTACCTGTCATTAAGATCCCTCATGTGTCTGACTTGTTCCGTGACGTCAGCGCTGCGGTCCGTGTCAGCTGCTTTCACGATGTTCTGGAAGACCTTGTTCTTGCTCTCCAGCATGGAGCGGTAGTAGGTGGTGCGGGAGAAGAAGGAACGGTGGATCTCGTAGCGCTCTGATATCACCTCACTGTAGTAGGAAAAAATACACAATTTTGTTATTAAGTGTATTTTTAACAAAAAAAAATATTCGCCGTTGAAAAACCTGTTACCATCTTCAACAACAAGACGTTTCGATGATATCACGAGTCTAACGCCACGACCGCTCTCCGAAGGCCGGCCCACCTAAGGCCCTTCTTTGAAAATCGAAGTTCGAAGTTACGTTAACTCCCTTTCTTTTGATTTAGTATGAGGAGTAACAGGGATGGAGCTAATGTAATGCCGAATTTCGGGTTTTAAAGTAGGGCCTCTGACTTGCTAGACTGCACGGTACCGCCGAAGCGGCGACATAATCTATTTAACCTCTTTTGTATTATAATTATTTAATGTAATCCTAAGCTTTATTTGGGGATTAAATCCTGTTTAAAATTATCCTACGTATCAATTCGAAGGGATCACCACCCTGAGGAGTACTGTGAGGCTAGACAAGTTGCTTTACGCTAACGTAAACGATTTTCGAAATCTGAGGAAATGTTTGGAACTGACGACGTCGCTCGACGCCACCGTCTGGCAGCTTAGGTCAATCCTATACATTTGTCTAGGGCTTCTGAATATCAGCTATTTAGGAGTTCCTATGGCCACATTATGTCTCCATCATTAACAGTTCAATGGTATCCGATACCTTGAATTTCAATTCGCGTATCATCATTTTGTACTTTACGCGAATTGTAATTTAAGGTATCGATGTTATTGTACTTATTTAACTTTCTATTTCTCATAGGAATATTTATCGTTGACTTATACCCAATAGTACAAGGCCATGGTCAATTTGATTGAATCCATTTCACTGATATTAATCTATTCTAACCACGTACCGTCTCGTCTCCACGGTGCTACTAAGCGCCTCATCAGCCTTGTCCAGCCACTGCCCGATCTCTCGCTGCCCGCTCTCCAGTGACTCGTGCTGTACGAGTAGCTGCCTGTACTGGTGCAACTTGACCGGGACAGTAGCTCGAACACGCACAAGAGCCTCCTTCTGCTGCTTTAGTTTCGCCATGTTGGCTTCGACTTCGTCACGGGGAAGTTCGGCGATTGCGTTTTGGAAGGTTCTGGAAAGAAATGTGTCACGTGAAAGACTGAATCTTCGGAGAACCTATCGATAAAGTTTATAGTAGGTAGGTAAACCCTAACCCTGTATATATTATTGGATCCCTTATATAAAATTAACACCTCATTCTTTAAGAAAGCAATTTATGTATTGTATACTTTTTTTATGTCATAGAGAAGGCAAACGAGCACACAGGCCACCTGATGGTAAGTGGAAACTGTGACCCATAGACATTCGCATTCACAAGACTGCAATCCTAAGACTGCAAATGCGTTGCCAACCCTGAGGACTAAGATGGAATGCCTCTATGTTAGTCATTACACCGACTGTCTTATCCCCAAACCGGAACACAACAATGCGAACACTGCTGTTTGGCGGTAGGTTAATGGATAAGATGGTGGGAGCGATCCGGACGGACCCTGCACAAGGTCCTACCACCGGCAAAACAATAATATCACAAGAATAGATTTTTTATAAACTCATGAATAAATTAACAAATAAATTAATAAATACATTGGCTTCTCAGAAACGATGTCAACGATTTTAATGAAAGCGGAACGGGGCATTTTCAAGTCAAGAAAGCCGATTTTTCAAGCGACACGATTAGGCTCCCAAATTTAAACTGCCCAGATACACTGACTTGCAACTTGAATTCCAACAAACCTGCTAATGGTCTTGAAGAGCTCCTCATGCTGCTCGATCTCCTGGTTCAGCATCAGCAGCTGGTCTATGTAAGCCTGTATATCGGCGGTGTGCGCTCGCGGCTGGCGCGCCAGTAGCGCTTCAGCGGCGCCGAGCCACGAGTCCAGGGCGGCTGAGCCGGAGGCCAGCTCGCGGCGGTGGCGGAGGGCGTCGCCGCCGCGGACGTAACTGCAGAAAACGTGTTAGATTGAAAAACGTCTACCGTATGTCAGATAGATCGTTTATTTTGATATCTCATTTGACGAAATACTAAATGATTTATCTGGCACATTGCTTGCATGTTTCTTAATTCTTACTTATCCGCTCATACTTTGCGAAGGAAGGAAGATCCATATATACTTGCATACGGTACTAAAGGATGTCTAATCTTCAAATGAACGCCTCTCTAATTCTCATGTAAGTGAAATTTTCATCGGTCAATTAGTAAAGGGGCGTTCAGTTTTAAATTAAACGATCTGTGTTAGTTACTTTATAGTTAGGATGAGTATCCACCGGAGCTGTGTGAGGTAGCAAAGTGGTGTACGAGGAACAATCCATCAATAGGAGAGCTGCGCTGAGCGAGGCTAGGAAAATGAAGCAATCCTAATGGTGTATATTTTCATGGCGTACAGCTCCACTACCTCGCATAGCTCTGGTGGATACTCGACCTTTATTTGCAATCTTCGGTTTTCTATGAAACACGAGTGACAAATATACCGTCAGCGGCGAGTGCAAGTGTGATAGCAATACTGCAATAACCAGCCGAAGGCTATTAGAAAACTGGGAGTACTCTCCAAGCATTCACTCAAAAACAATATGAATATCTTTTTGGTCAGTCGAATAAAAACGATAAATATGCTATCATTCTGAAATATTTCTAAAAAAACATTTACCGTTCAGCTTCTTCCCAAACTCTCTCCCATCGCTCCGTGATCTCGATGTATTTGCGCTTGACTTCTGAGGCTATATCGTCAGACGACGTTGCAGCCAGGAAGCCAGCGGCGTCACCCAGCAGCTGATGTCTCTCTTTCCACACCGTTAGGTCTTGGAAGAACTCCAGTCTCTCGTCTTCAGATACGCGGAGCATGTGCTGCGCTTTATCTAACCAAGTTGTAAAATCATCAGCCAAATTGCTAAACCTCTCCCAATGAGCTATGACTTCTTCTAGGACGCTTCTAGCGCAGCGCACTTCGGAAGCCACTCTTCTCCACGATTCCGAAACTTCTCTTAAAAACGCATCAATCTCTCTAGCTTCAGTCCTATCTACTTGACACACTCTCTTGTATTCTTCAGCTACTTCCTTAATATCAATATAAGCTCTATCAAACTCTTGGAAAATTTTATTCTTCGTCACAAAATTATCATAATCATCTAATAAGGCACGAACGTGATCCACGTGACCATATTTACCGGTCCAAGTGGCTAGTTTAGCTTTTGTTAATTCCGTGAAAGCTACTATGCAACATTTGTGTTCTAAGTACTTTAATCTGGCTTTCCTTTGTGGTGCTCCGAGACGAACAGCTTCTAGTCGCTCTTTCATTTCTTGCAGCCTTTCACCAGGGATTCTAGAAGCATCAGGACTTCTTAGCGCCGCTTCAAACCTATCTAAAACTTCAGGAATACTTGCAAAGAACGAGCTGTGCTCTTCTAATTTTTCACTTATAATAGCTGCCGTTCTTTCATCTAGATTTGTTGGTATTTCATCAAAGTATAGCAGATACTCAGCTCTGGCTAACCATTCTCCAACCATCCTGAAGTCTCCTGGCAGGTCTGAATCTAAAAGCCAAAGCCATCTTCTGTGTAGTCTTTCAAGTTCTGTCCAAAGTGATACCAGCTCACGCCACGACTTAGGTGCTATTGCTACTAAGCTTTGTGTGTACATGAGTTTTTCGAGTTTCTGGTAGGTAGGCTCGCGCGCGAGCCTGTCGGATTCGGCGCGGACGTAATCGTCGTAGTTGCGCGAGAGTGTGCGCGTGTCGTAGTGCCTTTGAATGATGGAGACCCGGTCGGTCAGCCACATTCTAAGAGATTCGTACTCCTCTTGAACTGCCGCTACAGCATCTGGTCCTGTTGTCTGTTGAACAAATGTTATCACTTGAAATTAATGTACCTAACTGAGACACGATAATCGCTCATTAACGAAGGAAACAAGTGTATTTTAATATTTTTTTAAAGCTAAAAAGCTTAATTAAGCTCTAGGCAAATTGCAAATTGTAATTACGTTCTGCTTAAAGTTCTATCATACTCTTTACGATATTTGCATGACGATTGAATAAAATGGACGTTGGAAATTCTGTATCTGTGAGTATGATACACCTGTGTGTCATCTAAAGGAACAACTCACAAGTATCTCAATATCTCGAAAATACATGCAACGAGAAATGTTGTATGTATTTTCGAGATATTGAGTTACTTGTGAGTTGTTCCTTTAGATGACACACAGATTATTGTGATATTTTCATTAAAAAAAACATAGGAAAAGCAGTAATAATTCAACCCGAAGCAGAAAAAACAGTACCTTAGGTTCAGGATATTTGTGCAGGAACTGCGCCACATAAGTCATAATGGATCGTTCATCTGGTTTCTCCACGTCCACATCTTCAGCATCCAGGAGTCTGGCGATGCCCAGCTCACTCTCAGCCACGTCGAAGGCGTGTTCCAGTCGCTGGCGATTGGTCTTCCGTTTCATCTCAGCCAGGTTGATGAGGTTGGCTTTGATAGCGTCAATGATAGCCAGGAAAGCGACACCGTCTCTCCAAGATGGGCCGAAGTCTGAAACGTGGATGTTGGAATCCCTGGAAGAAATGGAGGATATAAGGTAAAAGTTGCTTCTTTGGGATGATTGAAACACTTTATATGGATGATATTGGAAGACTTTGCCGTATGAAGTTCAGCAAACCTATGTCCAGCAGTGAACGTATTCCAACTGAAATGATGATAGTAATTATGACTTACTTCGGCAACGCGTTGGCAACCCACTGCAGCAGGGTCTTCTTCGCGCCCTGCTTCCACCGATCCTCGGCCCGGTGTGTTGGCGTGGCTGCTCCCGACTCCTGAGACATGACGGAGGCACACCTCGACCCACCCAGGTACTCCAGGGCTCGGCTGTTCTCTTCGATCTGAGGGCAATTATAATTCGTTAGGTACCAAAATTACAAGAATACCAAAGAGGTCTTGCTCATGTTTATATCGACTTTAATTTGCTGAGCCTTTAAAGAACACTGTTGTAGAAAGTCAATCATTAAGTTTGATTTTTATGGTTGTAGAAGGCAAACGAGCACACATGCCACCTGCCCCCTATTTCACCACCTTGACAATGACACGTGACAGGTGACAATTCGGTATACATTGCAAAGTTAATACGCAGATACATCGCTGGGTCCATATTAACTGCGCCATTTACACTGAAATGTCACCTGTCACCTGTCATTGTAAGGATGGTGAAATAGGGGGCAGATGGTACGTGGACTCTGAAGCCCGTAGACATTTGCAATCTTACGATGATAGTCTCAAGACTGATAATACGTTGCCAACTCTGAGGACTAAGATGGAATGCCTCTATGCTAGTTATTTCAATGGTACTTTTATGCCCACACCGGAACACAACAATGCGTACACTGTTATATGGCGGCAGGTTAAAGG
Source organism: Acleris cristana (assembly GCA_948252455.1). Taxonomy (NCBI): domain Eukaryota; kingdom Metazoa; phylum Arthropoda; class Insecta; order Lepidoptera; family Tortricidae; genus Acleris; species Acleris cristana. Next base: position 16,080,931 of record OX411781.1, on the reverse strand, counting down.
GTAAAATTTATATTTTTCTTATAATTTGACGCTGTTATTTTGACAGGGTTCTATTTTTTGTGTTGGTACTTGTAGAATTATCATCTTGCGTATAATGCTTATACATGTCTGAGCATACACTTTATAAGTAGTTGTATGTAATACAGTAAGTACCTATGTTTAATTTATTCGAACCATTGTTTTTGTTCTGATATTGATATTATTTGTTATAGGAGCAAAATTGTATGTTTAGACCGGTGCACCTTGCGTTTCATAGTCTCTGCCTACCCCATTGGGAGACAGGCGGGCGTGAAGGTATGTACCTATGTGTATGTATGTACTAAAACACTTCTACAAAATTAAAACATCCAGCGCCTCTATTCCAATTTGTTTCAGTCTATTTTGCTACAGTTACTGCATCGTTTACATATTTTTGTACGTTATTGTGTTATTGACAATTAAATAAGAGCTGTAACATAAAATATGATAACGATATAAGAAGCACGACAGGCTAAAAAAAATAGAATAGAGATTGAACCGATTAAAGCAATATTTAAGTTCAAAAGTATAGGGTGTGTCTATAACAAATAAATATCAATAATAAAAAAACGCATGGTAAAAAATGGGATATTTAAGATTGTATGTCTTATAATTCTAAATACATAATTCCACAGAAACCTCCCTATATTTAAAACATAATCTTCACTTACCGCTTTTTAAACCGTAGAAATTTGAAACAGTGCAATAAAATATAAAAACAACCATAACTATAAATAAAACTGAGGACTGACTACGTTAATAACTTCTAAGACAATGCTCGCGACTACGGCGGCGTTTGTTTAAAGCAAGGCCAGAAAGCATTACATTACAGTTCCGTCAGGGTGCACATGTTGGGACACATCAATGTCAGTGTCCGATGACATTACATACAATTTGGATCATTGCATGCGACTTTTATACAGAGTGTTGCAGAACTTAGCTTAAATGTACCACTAGCGCGATTTTATCCGCAAAGAAGTCGTTTATCGCCATTTCCTCGGAAACTGAAGACTTTTCCAAAATAAAAAGTACCCAAGTTCCTTTTTTGAGGTTCAAGCTATCTATTTTTTTCATTAAATTTCGGTTAGCTGTAAGAGTATAACAAACAAACATTTACTTAACAAACACTACCGTAATGTGGGCCAAAATAAAGGTAATGTTGATTTTCTTTTAGACAAGATAATTATTTCGATTGTGACTTATATTATAACTAAAAAAAAATTATAATAAGTGCGAATTATTTTTGCCTTATGCAAGCCTATCTGGCGAACAAAGGAATTGTCTTTTATTATAAAGTTTAACCACTGTATACAGTAGTACCAAAGCGTGTGAAAATCATAATTATGCAGTAAAATCATAATATTATCATTCCCGTCGTCTATCAAAGCATCATAGAAGTAGCAAGAATTTACTAATCACACCAACCTACAGCCAAATGATATTTAATTATTGTTTCTGTTGTGTGGAGGTTTAAACACTTCAAATAGTTGACGGGCACGGAATACAAAAAACAGTGGAAGTGGCATGAGCTTCGCTTAGTATCAGACCTGTTGTCGCCAATACTCAAACTATCATAAAAACGACACGCCACCATGGAAAATGTTTTTGGTGCGGCTATCGTGTTTACATTACAAAAAAGCACAATAAGGCATGCTTCTGGATTTATTTCCTATTTTAGAAATATGAAAATATCGAAATATCGACATAAGCGATCGCAGCAAAAGTATGGTAGGTTATGCGGAACTCCGCATAACCATGCCACACGTTACACGCCCACTTGACACTTCTACTGTTTTTTCTGTTCTGTGACGACGGGTCACGGGATATAATTTTATGGAGCTAGTTAAAAAGGTTATAAGTCTCCAAGGTGCTAGTGACAAATGATACAAGTCTAGTACACTCTGTACATGATTTATCCGCTTTTACCAGGGCTATGGAATTATACTACAAGCAATGCATACCTTTGGTCCTCTATCCTGCGAATCCAATGTACTGAGTGAAGCTTGCGCAAACAAAATACGTTCAAGCCAATTAAAATGAGAACATGTAGATATTTATATAATATTCAGTAACTATACAGCATGTTTATAAAGCATTATAATTATTTATCAAAGCCATTTAAAATGGTTTGACTTAACTTAAAAAATATGTGATTTGAAATCACCCTGTAAAGATTTAACACCGTAGTTTCCAAATGTTCTTGGAGATCGGTCTCTTTCGTTATTTTTGGAAAGAAAGTACTTAAATAGGTTATATCGTCGTGTACTTTGATCATGTTATTATAATAAGCATACATATTCAAATTTTAAATGGCCAATTAGTGCATTTTATTTTTATTTATTAAAATAAAATTATCTTTGACTCGTGACCTCGTGACAGATAATTTTATTACGTTTAGTTTACCCAAAAATAAAAATAAACTATACCTACATAGATTGCCTGCAAAAATATTAAAAGTACACAATTAAAAGCACGTTAATAACAATTAAAAATAAAAATACTTGATTATTTGCTTGGCTGCATGATGATACAATACAAGTTACAAGTTACGCTAAAACCCAGTGAAGTGTTTACAATCTCTACAAGTTTACAAAATATACGTGCCACTTATCTAGGTTAAATGGTGGTGCTCACTCTACGGCTTATGCGTCAACCCTCTTTAACATGAAAAGTTGTAAAACGAGAGCATTTTTTTTACTACACAAAAAACATCACCATGTATAGAACTTTTTTGCTTTACAATTAGTTTAATCCTATATTAAAAATGACTTAAGTGTGCTTTCGTATTACGTGTTTAGGCCGCAACATCAAAAGACCTGACACTAGGTTGTTACCACAACGGCAATTAATAATCCAAAACGACGATCTATCGTTGATCGATTTAGAAAATCATTCAGTCATCAATATACCCACGATCGTTTAAACGATCGGAGAATAATTAAGCAATTGATCACATAGTTTGGTGCAGTAGGAACTGTCAATTTACGTACGGTTTTTTTAATCTGTCATAATTGTATGTATAGAAATGACATAAACGCTCGCAACCGTCGGGCAGCTTACGTCAAACCTATACATTATCGATAAAGATAACGTTTGCCGAATTTTTGTCTAAATACTGATTCTCTCAAAGTTTGACGGCTTCTCTTACTGTGGTTCCAGTGAAAGTCACAAGAGATTATAAGTAGCCTGCCATATTATCTGCCATCACGTATAATTTTTTACATGATCGCTTTAACATACAACGAAATACCTTTAATACTCCTCATCGCATCGCTTTATCTCACTCTCACCTGGAAGTAAAGGATGATCGTCCATATTAAGCCGAGGACAACAGCAGGCCTTCCGTCGACGAGGTCCGCTGCGTTGATGTTCACCAGCTTGATGCGTTTGCCGGCCAAGAACCGTAACGCTGTGTTCGCATTGGATAGAAAGTGCGGGCGTCGGAGCACGCGGCCGCGTTCCATTGGCTGAAATTAATTGTGTGTGTTAATGCAGTTGGTTCCCTTGCCTTGGTGAAAATTGGGGTTTTATTGATTAATACTTTTAATAATTGGTAACCCTGAAAGTGATGGTATTAACTAAACTCCATACACAATTTAAACTTAAAAATGTATTTTTTTTGGCAAAAAGTAAGTGACGTTCCAAATGATCCAGGCTACTTAGTCCTTATAATAAGTAAAGAAAACACATCAGTTTAAAAAAATGCATGTTCATCACACAAATATTTGCCCGTCCTGGAAATCGAACCCGGGACCGCTAAAAAGCCAATATCGTCTAATTTCCTTACCAGTTTCTCCCCTGACAGCACTTCAAGCAACGCAAGCAGCTTGGTGCCATCGCGCAGATCGCGTATCAAGTCGTCGATGCGCAGTGGCGGTATGCGCTGAAAAAAATACAACATATCAAAAAGAAAGAAAGAAAAGAAAAAGAAAAATACATTTATTCACTACACATATAAAACACACAGAAATAATAAAAATTCAAAAACAGAAATCAGCAATAAAAAGAGTAGTGAGTGTGTCTTCGCGGCAGTGAATCGGATACTGGCTCAGCATAATACTGAGTAGGGAATGCAAATAACCGGTTATAACCGCTTTTAACCTGTTATTTTCATACAAAAACGGTTATTAACCGGTTAAATTGCATTCCCTAATGCTGAGGTGTCAAACACCTGCAGCGCTGATTTTAAGCCAGCTCCGTTTGTGATAGACGGACGGTACGCTAAACGAATCAGTGGATGTATCTTTAATAAAATATATCACGAGATAGAAAATTCGTATATCTATTTATTACTATACTCCATTCGTTAAGGTAGTTAATGAAATGAAAACAAAAAAAACCGTAGAGCGTTTCTGAGCGTAGAGAGGCGTATATATTTTTTACCGATTATCTATGAGATAACTCGTCAGCCTTCCAGCTCTAGTTCCAACCACCAATAGCAAGGCTATGTCGCCATACATCTACACATACATTATACAACGACGACTGGCTACATTTCTTTTCCGAAGGTCTTGGATATCCCTAATTGTCAAATGTCGTGTTAAATAAACAACACTTAGTGGCATGAAGTTATATGTAAATTAATAAGTGTTTCAGCACGATCAATACACATTACACAACCCACGAAGGGTTATCAAATATTGTTATAAATATTGTTGGGAAGTTAACCGCGTACCTAGTCGCCATAAAAAAATCGGAAAATATTTGGGATACAGGATGCTCAAATTTACTAAATTCGTTGACACTTCGTAAAAAGTACCTAATTGTAACAATAATACAAGTAATTGTTTGGCCATTTTGAACTGATTTGACTATTCAGTCAGCTAGCCCGTTAAATAGGCGTTATTAGAGCGTGTTTAGATATTTTTGAGTACTTCTTATGCTCTAAATATTAATGACTAACTAGCTAGCTTCATAGCTTGACAAAAAAAGTATTGAAAAACTGACACAAACCATTCCTATTGGACGACTGTTAAGGATAGGATAGAATAGAATAGAATAGAATAGAATAGAATAGAATAGAATAGAATAGAATAGAATAGAATAGAATAGAATAGAATAGGATAGGATAGGATAGGATAGGATAGGATAGGATAGGTTAGGATAGGATAGGATAGGATAGGATAGGATAGGATAGGATAGGATAGGATAGGATAGGATAGGATAGGATAGGATAGGATAGGATAGGATAGGATAGGATAGGATAGGATAGGATAGGATAGGATAGGATAGGATAGGATAGGATAGGATAGGATAGGATAGGATAGGATAGGATAGGATATGATAGGATAGGATAGGATAGGATAGGATAGGATAGGATAGGATAGGATAGGATAGGATAGGATAGGATAGGATAGGATAGGATAGGATAGGATAGGATAGGATAGGATAGGATAGGATAGGATAGGATAGGATAGGATAGGATAGGATAGGATAGGACAGGACAGGATAGGACAGGACAGGACAGGACAGGACAGGACAGGACAGGGCAGGACAGGACAGGACAGGACAGGGTAGGATAGGATAGAATAGAATGTTGTCCCTGTCTATCTAACCCGTTATTAAAGAAGCACGATAAAGACCAATTATAGTGACTAGAGTTGTCTTACCTTCGACAAGTGTGAATTGATCCAATTGACGAATGTTTTCTTCTGTACTCTTTCCTGTTCATCTGAAACAATAAGAAAATACGTTAATTAAATAATATAAGCATAATGTTGCCAGTATCGGCACAATGATACAGAGACTAGGTAATGGTTTAATTTACTATACTTAACTTTGCTTTTTTTTAAGGACGTGTTTAGGCTAGTTCGAAGTGAACCTGCCTACGAAGCGAGCCGTCCCGGGTTCGATTCCCGTTATCTATATATACTATATACTATATATATAAAAGGCTAAACTGACTGACTGACATATCAACACACAGCCGAAACTACTGTACCTAGAAACTTGAAATTTGGTACATGGGTTCCTTTCATGATGTAAGTGAACACTAAGAAAGGATTTTCCGAAAATCAACCCCCAACGGGAAGAAATGGGGGGGAGTAGCGGGAAACTAATTCTACGCGTACGAAGTCGCGGGCGTCCTCTAGTGGGCAAATATTTGTGTGATGAACGCGAGTATTTGTTCCTGAGTCTTGGATATTTCCTGTGTATTTAAGTATTTATTTTTCTACATTTATCTCTTTATCGTTTTTTAGTACCAATAATACAAGCCTAGACCATAGTTTGGGACTTGGTCAATTTGTGTAACATTGTCCCCAGATATTCATTTATTTGTAACTAGCGTTCGCCGGCGATTTCTTTCGCGAATAATGTTATTTCCACAGAGACGATACGATTTTCATCATCCTGTTTATCCTCCTGTGCGACCATTATGTTCTAATCCAGGATTATTGATACGAAATTTAATTTGAATTTACTAAACTTTATTGCACAATACACAAAGTAAGTGCAAATGGCGGACTTTATGGCATTCTCTATCAGTTAACTAATGGGCCACATAGAAACAATTAAAGGTTGGTGCTGAGAAAGATATGGATAGGAAAAAACATGTATATGTAGGTGTAAGGAATTCGAATGTTCAGCAGTTTCATATAATACCTACGTAAGTTAGCCGTGTTATTCATTTCCCGACGTAACACGGCTAATAACTCGTATTTTTTATTGGTAGGGTGGAAATAAAAAATCTGTCGTAATAAACTAATTTAAAAATTATTTAACAAAAATATAAACGAGACGAAACTGCCAGGTTGCAGGATCTAAATGGGACCGACGTACGAAACTGCTATAGCGCTTTCCACTGGCTGGAATTTGGCAAGTTTTAACTTCGTAATACGATCATTAGATTCCGAATATTAAATTTTGATTGGTGACTCATTGCACCAATTGCCAATAAATCTAATGCTCTAAAGTTCAGTGCACTTCTTAGTGACTGGCATCTGCCAAATATCACGGTCTATTTCTATTTCATGAGTTCATGGGCTTTGAATTGCTATTAATAGCTGTGTTTATTAGGAAAGTTTAATTTAGTGGGATTAGGGTTTTGTTATTGCTAGGAATTTATTTCCGCGTTGAATGAAATTGTGGCCATAGCGAGGTATGATTTAAAAAAAACCTAGCTTCAGCTGTTTTATTCGGAGGAGCACCTCTTACTTGTACTATTATTACTACTGTATACAGCGTGTCCCAGGACTTGAGGTAAGTTTTACAAAAAAGTCCCCTGGTCTGCTTTTCAATGTATTAATTAGTTTAGAAGTTATTAAGGTTTTAATGATACTGCTAATGAACGCTGTACTGCAAGAATTATAATAATAAAATAAGTAATAAATAATAAAATAAATATTTAATAATAATAATAAAATGTTTATTATTATTTCTTTCTTACGTAGCTACAGACATTGAATTGATTACCTTGGGTAAAATAAAAATAAATCGTGATTTAAAAAAAACTAATTCTCAATGTAGAATTAGGTGGGTAGGTAGGTAAAATCACACTATAATTCCAAAATTTTAACACATTGAAAATAAATTCATACTTTCCTAGCATTTTCCGACTTCAACTTTTGACTATTGTTACTGAAAAAAGTTACTCTAAACCAAGGTACTTAGGTATGAATTTTATCGGACTCACTTAAAGTTATTTATGACGATTAAGTAGTTCCTACGTGACGAACTGTCAACCACAATTTTGAAAAGGAACGAGTTATACATACATATATCTATATATATAAAAGGCAAACCTGACTGACTTATACATATATCAACGCACAGCCGAAACTACTGTACCTAGAAACTTTAAATTTGGTATAGGGGTTCCTTTCATCATGTAAGTGAGCACTAAGAAAGGATTTTCCGAAAATCGACCCCCAACGGGAAGAAATGGGGGGAGTAGCGGGAAACTAATTCTACGCGTAGGTACGAAGTCGCGGGCGTCCTCTAGTAAATAAATAAACCACATTGTCAGGAAAGAGTCAATTGGTCTCTTAAATTTCTCTGACTACAGCGGATATATGCACGTAATAGAAAAAACAGTGGAAGTGGCATGAGCTTCGCTTAGTATCAGACCTGTTGTCGCCAATACTCACACTATCATAAAAACAACACGCCACCATGGAAAATGTTGTTGGTGCGGCTATCGTTTTTACATTTCAAAATAGCACAATAACGCATGCTTCTGGATTTATTTCCTATTTTTGAAATATCGAAATATCGAAATAAGCGATCGCGGCAAAAGTATGGTAGGTTGCGCGGAACTCCGCATAACCATGCCACACGTTACACGCCCACTTGACACTTCTACTGTTTTTTCTGTTCTGAGGATATATGTATGTGTATTTCTCAAAAAAGTTTCAAGAGCAGGAATAAATTATGTTTTTAAGAGCTGCACTGTATCCTTGTAAACCCGTAATTTTGTGTGTGATCGATACTCCTGAAAGTAACCACTCCTTCAGGACAGCACGCATCCCGGGCTCCAGGGCACGCAGGCGGCACGGGCTGGCACCGACCCTCTGGGGTATAGGGTTGCCACCATTGTTAGGGTTCCGTACTCGAAGGGCTACCAACTGGACCCTGTTACTAAGGCTACACTGTCCGTCCATCCGTTCGTCCGTCTGTTTGTCTGTCTGTCGTAATTTTAACGAGCGGTATCTTTTGCACCATAATACATAGTGGCTTGTTTTGCTTTTCAAAACGTGTTATTATATTACGGCGGATTTACTTTTTTAAAGAAAGAAAAACAAATAAAAAATAAAAAATCGATTGCATGTTTTGAAATTTTTGTTTATGATTGATTAACTTATTACCAATATTATATAATTTTAAATCCGTAATTTTACTTTTGTTTTATAAAAGTGTGTTGGTTGAAATCGGGCAACCCGTTTAACTTCTACGATGGACACACATACAAACAGATTAAAACATTACCCTCTTAGTTACTAGGGTAGATAACGAATTTTCCCGAAGATGACAATGTGACAGATCTCGTTAGAGCCGTTTTCGAGAACGTGATTACAAATGTATATAATATATGTCTGTAGTGTGTCTTTCGAGAACCATAATATCATTTGTCCTAAAGTCATATCCCATAGCACGTTTGCCCTAAGTAATGTTTGGCATAACATACATTTGCCGTAATAAATCCAATCATCGCCAATCATTTACGGGAATTCAAATATAGGACAAAAAACATTATGGATCCCAATATAGACGCATGTATAAATATTACTCGTGTTGACAGCCCTGGGAATTATTCGAGAGATTTTTCAACTTCGCTTCAATAGCGTCGCGTGCCAGATAACACAACGAACTTAAGCCATTATCTGAAACCGCCTTTATTTCTACGGCAAAGAACAGTTTTGATCTCTATCTGTACTGTGTTAAAGTTTAAACCTTTGTGGTCGATATCTAGATTTTAGTCAAGGTGTTAGACGTCTTTTTTTAAACATTTTAAGGTTTTACAGCACAGATATAAACACACATAAATAACGCAAATGCATCTACTTCGCGTGTCCGAATCCGGACTTGAACCCCGACCAAGTGTCGGGGTTGGCCGACGCTACTGACGTATAAATTTGCTCTGCATGTTTTGTAGGCGTTACAAAAAATGCATGTGTTTTCCCCGAATGCCGAAATAGGGTATTTTTGGGTATATTAGTGTATGTCTGTTTCTTTTGTAACCTTATGCGGTGCGTCGTATGATTGTAATCCAGGAGTGTTAGTCTAATTATTCGTTTTACAAAAACGTCGTTCAATTGAACATCTAACACAACGCCTTTGAAAAAGTTTTGAATGGAGTCAGCTTGCTTCCACTTGCATTTTACTAGGGGTTGTGACGTTTTTGTTACCACATAGTTGGTAAAGTCGCCGTCAATAGAACTTGTGAACGATTTACCTAAATAAATTAGTACTGTTTGATACATAACCTCAAATATTCACCAAGCGTGTTTTTATTGCATTATTATTTCATCTTAAACTTAATATGAAAATAATGATCTAGTGTATTAATCATTGCAGAGACCTCATTTGATCTTTATAAGTACGTAATTGGTTCCGTACTTATACGTCCTGGATACAGATATCCGAGATTGTATAACTTAATCTTCAAACCAACAATCAGTCTGCAAAATGGAAGTTACTCAACTTTGAAAGTTCCAGGAAAATTTTCAGTCGATTTAGAACTTTCAATGTCATGGCCGCGATTTACCCCATAGAATCCATCAGTAAAGTTTTCATATTATCGACAAGCATTTCAATTTTGTGGTACTTTCCGGAGCGCCATCACCATTATGCTTTAACCTACCGCCAAGCAGCAGTGTTGGCATTGTTGCGTTCCGGCGTGGGGATAAGACAACCGGTGAAATTACTAGCATAGAGGCATTCCATCTTAGTCCTCAAGGTTGGCAACGCATTTGTCGTCTTAGGATTGCAGTCTTAAGTTTTGGGTAATGGGTATTGTAGTGTTGAGAATGCAAATGTATATGGGTCACAGATGCCACTTAACCTGATGGTAATTCCTTCCCCATGCCTTAAAAAAACCTATCCAATGTTTAGTATTTCCTGAAAATAACAACGGCCGAAAATAGATTTCAGTAAAATGATACATTCTATGAAACTTCAGTATTTCTAGCGGTTTTCCAAGGGCGCTTATAAATCAGAATGGAAGTTTTGAATCTAGGCAATTACCATCAAGTTCTAGACAGAAACCCATAAAGTTTAGGGTTAATTTGCCTGACTCATCCAACCACGAACAGGCTGGTTTTACCCAGAAGTTGTACCTTTCCTCATAGTCTAAGAGCCGGTCGTTAAAAGCTTTACCTTAAAATGGGTCTATATCGTCTGCCATAATATTTTTTTGTCATAATGTGAGTTTATAACTATCGCAAGTCATAACGTATTTTTTTTCAGAAACTGTTTGTTTTTCAGGATTTTTATAAATCAAATCTAACCTAACTTAGCCTTGTCTACGAGTTACATATTTAGGAAATGTTTAAAAGTTCCAGCGATATAAAAATTTATGACTATGTAATCATGTTAAAATTAATTCAAAAAAAAATATAAGAAACAACGGGCTCCCACTTAAAATATTTTTGAGTTGAAGCAATTTGTAGCTAAAGCCCTATGAGTTAAAATTATGATACTTACTGAGATTTTCTTTGCAATAGTTAAGGCTACTCGGGGACCAAAATATGAACACTGAACAATGTAATAATTTTATATAACCGCAATCATTAACTAACCACCACCATTATCTCTAAAAAAACTAAAGTTTTGTCTGAAGCAGAATTCACCTTTTTTTGTTTTATCATAAAGTGTGTAAAGCCCAAAAATAATATTCGATAACTGGATGATCTTACGAGTAAATATTCCTTCCTTAAAATGTTTTTTCGGTTTAGGTACAGAATTGTTTGTTGTTCATATTTAAGCAAGTATGTAGGGCATTGATTGATTTTATGATAACAGTAACAATCGGATTAAAGAAAAAACAGTACCTACTTATAGAATTTTAAGAGTTTCAGCTTTGTACTAAAGTAACAAAATGACTTGCATGGAATTTTGCTAGGTTTGACCCAGTGCCCAAAAAAATGTTTAAATAAATCAGGCGCACTGGTAAAGTCACTGATTTTGACCTCTTAAATGGTATTTTGACATCTTACATGGTTTTATTTAGCTTTAAACAAATTGTTTCGAATCTGTAAATTGCTACGAGGTAGGTTTTCGAGCGGCCGGCTCTCGGTCTACCGGACTAAGAACGTGAGACTTTGACTGAGTCATGTTTTAAACAGCCATTTGTAAATCCTATGATTGTTTCGAATAAAAACTTTTATTGATGGAATTTTACACGTGATGGAATCCGATTGAAATTAAGAATTGACGCTTCAAGCTGCAACGGCTGGACGGATTTGGATAAAAAATGGAACGGAGATAGCTTATACCCTAGATTAACACATAGGCTACTTTTCATCCCGGAAATTTTCAAAGTTTCAGACATAATAACGATAATCGACATCCCTCTCAACATGGGATGGCCTAAAAACTAATTCTACGCGGACGAAGTCGCGGGTAAAAGCTAGTGTATAATAAATTCTGGTTTATGCACAGAAAACTCACATAAACCGGAGCGAAGCGAAGGCGGGTCTCTAGGTGGATTGTCCCCCAATATAACTCGAGTAACGGTGAGGCTCTAACAAGCGACCTTAATAGAACATCGCGTAGGAAGACTAACACACAATAAGAGTATTAAATTGGCTGGTATGTGCGGTTCATTCAATTCAGCGAGAGGTATATTTAGCTTATTATACCCTGGTATCTGGGTGTTATAAAACTTTAAAAGATAAAGGAATAACCACCTTATTCATAAACGCGCAATAGCTTAACAAACAAACGTGCTTAAAATATGATTCGTCCTTATCAATCATTGTTATTGTTACATTTGAATTTGACAGAAACAGACAAAGAATACTTCAAATAAAATAGGTTTATAGTGCGTTTATGAATAAGAGAGTAGTCTTTACATGTTTACATGCATACATACCTTCACGCTTTCATTTCCAGAGTGGGGTAGGTAGAGCTAAAGAATTACCAACAACTCTAAAAACATAGTACATCTTTACCATAGTTTTGGTTACAGAATTATCAAAAAGTTTTTAGAGTTGTTGGTAATTCTTTAGCTCTGTCTACCCCACTCTGGGAATGAAGGCGTGAGTTTATGTAAGTATGTATGTAAAACATAGTATAAAACAAACTCTCTTCTCGCCGTCTTTCCGTCTATTAACCTTGTTTGTTTTTCCCGTGGTGTCCCCGTGTTTGTTTATCACTTAGTATGGAGAAACAAACTTTATGTGATTACTTAAAAACTTGATTATAAAAAAACTGGCAAATGCGTTTAAAAACTTCACTGATTTGTAATGATTCTAGTTATGTAAAATACCACTAAAAAACTTCTGAAATAAAACCTGAAATAAAGGATTTTTCGTGACAAGGACATAAAAATCACCAAAATTCAGATTAAAATTATGAATATCTCAGAAACGAATAACTTTCGGACAGGGTACTACATGACCTAATTTGCTCAAAATGGACCGCTAGCTTCGTCACTACCGACCATTAGGCTAAACGCTTGGCTAATAAAAGTGGAATAGAGAGTCTCTAGAGACCCTTTGGAGCTAATAGCAATCACTACATGTTATAAAAGCTCGCCGCGACGTCTGTGTGTCTGTATGTTCGCGATTATCTCACAAACTACTGAACGGATTTTGATGCAGATTTCACCATCAGTTAGATATTTTTTCAAGGAAGGTTTTTGTGTATTAAAATTTTTGTTTTGTGTATTTGTGTTACAGAAAAACTACATAAAGCGAAGTGAAGCGAGGGTGGGTCACTTGTACTCGTATGAAAGTGCTTTTCCACCGGCGACGCGAGACGAGACGAGGCGAATTTTTATTTGTATTAAAACACCCATTTTCACCGCGCGCGCGCGAGGAGTTTGCACGATTTTTAAAAACAAATTTCAATTCTCGTCCCGCCTCGTCTCGCCTCGCGTCGCCGGTGGAATAGCACCTTAATACAGTTGAATTTTGATGCAAGATGCTTTTTCCGCTTTCGTACGGCAAACTAACTCATTCACTCACAGCCAACGAAAACAACCTAATTAACAATCAGTTAGCGCTCGCACTTGACCGAGATTTTTAACCGCAGCTCATTGGCAATGGCCGCCATGACGTCACTCATTGATGTGCCAATGTCAACCCATTGTTACGACCAAACATGAATGACCTAACAGCCCATTAATTCTAAAGGTATTTTAGGGTCTTTGTATATTGGGAATTGTTGGACACAAATAATTCATAAGCTTTGTTGTATGCAATTTTGAAGGTCGTAGTTTTTGTAGTCTGGTGGCGCCAATGTCAGCCTATTGCCAAACGACCAAGTTACAATGAACTATAGCGCTTTACTAGCAATATGATTATAGAGGTCTTTGTATATTGGACTCTTGTTGAATAGCCAATTTATCATGAACTTTAGTTGTATATCATTTTGATGACCTCAGAGGTTTTTGTAGTCTGGTTTTATGACAGGAAGTTGTTTAGATTATGTTGTAAGTGGTAAAACGACTTTGTCGATATTATATTAGTCGCATTGAGTAGATTAAGTGTTTGTATTTGCATTGTTGTGTTCCGATGTTGGAGAAAGACGGATGACAATGACTAGAATTTAGATTATGTATTGACAACGTGGTTAGTAATAATTGGTAGGTGAAGTGAAGCTTGCGAAGCTAGCGGTCCCGAGTTCGAATCCCGTATTTGCTTCTGAATCTTGGATGTTTTCTATATAGGTACTCTTTACAAGTACCCATATTAACTACAAGCCTAGAGTTAATTTGGGGCAAGGTCAATTTGTGTGCATGGATCCGCAGATTTTTTTAAATCTCAGCCTTACTGTTAAAGTAATCTTGAGATTAAAATGTTGAGGTCAGAATCGATTGCATAAAAAAAACCGTCTGCGGTTAGATTACCAATAGAAAACTATTTAACAAAGACACATTTCATAGACTAGGTACATAAACTTATGCTCTATAATGTATTACGTAAGTTAAGTAGCTAAACTAAAATACCTACTGAAACCCTACTTCAAAGGTCATCGTAACACAAACGTCAAATTTGACAGCTCGTAACGTAACACCAGCTGATCCGTGTCAAGGCTATCAGACGTAAACAACATATGACTAGTTTAGTGTAGATGACAGTATTAAAATGTTATGGTGCTTAAGGTGAGAAGATAAATAAAAAATAAAAAATATATCTAATTTCTCCGATTTGATTCGAAAAAGTACGCCTAGGGCGGCCCCTTCCGACTCTTCCACTCACTTTCGCTCTGAATATCTCTTTCATCTATCCTTTCCAAATGACCGAACCATCGAAGCATGCCCTTTTCAATCTTAATCACTACACATCTTCTTTTAGTCGATATTTCTCTCTGACTTTTTTAGAATCTGAAAATCTGAAAATTGTGTGCATTTCTAATGTCAACTAATTTTGTTGAAAATTATTACTTTAAACAAACGTTCACGTTAAGGGACGTTTTCTTAGGCATGAAAAAGAAGAATTTCCCAGTTCCCGTTTCTGCCACGACTCTACTCTTTCCGCACAGACTCTACTAAGGTTTGTACTATAGATACTAGAATACGTAAAAACCTTCCTCTTGAATAACTCTATCTATTGATGAAAACCGCATTACAATCAGTTTCTTATTTTGAAAGATCGAAGCGTACATACAGAGGGACAGACGGCGGGTAGCGACTTTGTTTTATACTATGTATTATAAAGATATAAACATGCCTTCTCTTTCCTTCTTCTCGCCATTTATTTATATAACTCGTTTCCACTAATTGTACTTTAGTCAATTGAATTATCATCGATGATCATAAATGAATCACCTTTTCCTTTTTAGTGCGAGTTGAGCCGGAACCTACTTACATCATTCATGCATTCCTCACTTCATACATACATACATACATACATACAACTGAACCAAGTAAATATCATAATGATCTAAAAATCCACGGTAAACAAGCATACGCATAGCACAGTAAACTTGACAGGCAAACAGTAACACATACAAATTAAGGTCAGGCACGAATGGCATGATGATAATATTATTATATGCCTTGTTAGAACTAGGTACGAACAATATGGCAAAACAATAAAGTGTTTGTATAGTGTTTTTTTACGGTTACGGTTTATTTAGTTTAAAGATGTATGTGTTGTAGATTAATATCAATGACCCTTTTTGGTCTGTATCATAAAACACTACTTTATTATTATATAAATTTCAAAAGTCAAAACGTTTTTTTTTTATCAAAAATAAAAGTCTGTCTCCTTTGCGTAGACTTTACCATTTATAATATTTAAGGTAGTTGCCGTCCATGTATCTTCCGTTTCTTCCACCCCGTATACTACCTTTGTAAATATTGCTCGTTTAATAGTATACCCCTAGATTACATTGACGATGCGCTGGCCTAGGTGGTAAGTAGTGACTCTGCCTACGAAGCTAGCGGTCCTGGGTTCAAATCCCGGTAAGGGCAGATATTTGTGTGATGAGCGCGAATATTTGTTCCTGAGTTATGGATGTTTTCTATGTATTTAAGTATATATTTCTCTATATAAGTATTTATATCGTTGCCTAGTACCCATAGTACAAGCCTAGAGCTTAGTTTTTGACTAGGTCAATTGGTGTGACATTGTCCCTTGATATTTATTTATTTTATTTTATTATTTTCACTCAACAATGCATACACTGTTTACAATCCTAAATAAAATAATAAAGCACGATGCGTGCTTAACTATATTGGAATACAGCCCTGCTGTAAATTACTTGAGGGACGTCAAGGTGCATAACGCATTACTAGCCATTTCAGAAAATCTACAAATTGGATTGACAAAAATTCAAATTCAAAAATAATAATTCAAATTATGACATATCGCGTCAACTGCTTATGTTAACTTCATAGATTTCGAATCAATAGAAGAATAGAGGGGCTCTAGGCAAGGGCTGCAAACGCCAGTAACGTTTCTCTTTTCTAAACCTCAAAATGTATGGAATGACATTTTCGTGAATCACGGCAACCTACGTGGTCAACTGTCATCCCATACATTTTAAGCGGCAGAAAAGAAAAACGTTAGTATTGTTTACATCTTGGCTAGGGCTCCAGAAACGTTCTGCCGTTATGTCTCATAGAACCGCGAATATATTAGTAAACTTATTTCTTAAGATGGGGGGGGTAAATTTACTTTGACTATCAAATTGCGCATACTTCCTTTTTACTAAGGAGGGCAGCGTTAGTAGGGTTTGCATCTTGACCTACTGCGCCTCTATTTCAACAGGGTAAAAACAATATCGTTTTTGTCCTTTTATCGTATTGTCAACGTTTTGATAGCTCTTGTTTTCTTGACAGTAATGACGGCTGACGTCATAACAATACCTTAACAGGTAAACTACGATATCGTTTATACCGTCTAGAATAGAGGCGCTGATCCACTGTTCAGCATCTGTGTGCTATGGCACGACCGCAAGATGATCTAATGCGTCCTTGGCCATTATATCACTGTTCGTGGCCATACGTGACAACTACCAGCTTTTAACATTTATTGGCTCTCTCATATTTTATAGTACAGAATTATCGTTAACAGTTACAACGTACGATACGATAGTAAAACATAATATCTCTGTCACTTTTCTGCAGACTTTAATTCTCCTAAAAAAAACACATTAGGATTTTTTGTCCTACTCTATCTAATAGGTACAAAAGGGATACAATTGTGTCTGTATCTCTAAACCAACAGAACCGATTTTAACAATTCTTTTACACAGAGTAAGCTGCATTATCCCTAACTAGAATAGTTATTTTTTTAACCGAAGCAAAGCGCGGATGGGTAGCTAACGATAGACAAATAAGAACACGTAGAACCAATATTTGACTAATAGTTTCAGAAATCTTTTCCGCGCGCGTTACTCAGTTAAATCAGAAACTTAAACCTCACACTTGTTTTGCTCATCCTCCCCTCCAACAGCTTCCCCCACTCCCCCCTGGGTACGCTTTATTTGACATAGCTACTTATATCATCGATAACGTATTGACAACATCGTAAACTAATTACATCATGTTTTTTGCCGGTTTTTTTTACGGCTGTAAGACTTCCGTTTGTTCTTGCTTGATTTTTTGTGGCGCCAACCTTGCATTGCACTAAGGTCACTAAACTTTGGGCATCTCAGCTGTTTTATAGTAATTTGTTTGGTTGTATGTTAAGTTTAAATCTGACAAGTTAATTATAAACAAGTAGCCTGTGTCAGGATCAATGGGGCATACTCGGCCTGGTTTAATATCTCCAGAGGTGTTAGACAGGGCTGTGTTGCCTCACCATGGCTGTTCAATCTATTCATGGACAGTTGTATGCGAGATTTGAAAGATTGTGATAAGGGTTTGCGTATGCAAGAGTTGCTAATCAAATGCCTCTTATATGCCGATGATCAAGTTATACTTGCTCCATCGGTACTTGAGTTGCAGGAGATGGTGACAATGATGAATGAGGGATTTAAGCAAAAGGGGATGAAAGTAAATGTTGCCAAGACCAAGGTTATGGTGATAGAGAAGGACGAGGAAATGACTGAGTGCGTGATAAATATAAATGGTGTATTAGTAGAGCAAGTAAGTGAATTTGTGTACCTGGGAAGTATGTTTACAAGAGATGGTAAGTGTGAGAAGGATGTCGAAAGGAGGGTGAATGCGGGGAATCAAATAAATGGGGCACTATACTCATTTGTGGGCAGAAGGGGTATTTCACAAAAAGCCAGACTGGCTGTTCACAATGGAGTGCTGGCCCCTACTCTGATGTATGGTAGTGAAGGTTGGGTGTGGCAAGATAAGCATGAAAGTCGTATAAATGCAGTTGAAATGCGCTCTTTGCGTAGTATGTGTGGTGTGAAACTGACTGATAGAGTAAGGAATGAAAAAGTCAGAGAGAAATGTGGTCTAAAAGAAGATGTAGTGACTAAGATTGAAAAGGGCATGCTTCGATGGTTCGGTCATTTGGAAAGGATGGATGAAAGAAGATTGACGAAAGAGATATACAGAGCGAAAGTGAGTGGAAGGGTCGGAAGGGGCCGCCCTAGGCGTACTTTTTCGAATCAAATCGGAGAAATACTGGAAAAGGGCCGAATTTTAAGTACCCGAAACCGACGTGCGTGCATGACTCGATGTATGAATGTGGAAGAAGCGAAAGAGATCTGTCAAGATCGTAGCAGGTGGAAAGAAGTGGTCTCTGCCTACCCCTCTGGGAAACAGGCGTGATTTAATGTATGTATGTATGTAGCTGTAGGGGTTTTGGCTTTAGCATGTTTATTTTTAATAGGCCTCATAGGTTACCATGTACAGGGTAGTGATTCTTTCAAAAGCAAAGGTTAGCGAACGCAGGAGTGAATGTCCAAGAGGCGAGTTTAAGTAGTCCCGTTAAAGCGAACACATTTCAGCGCGTTTATTCAATTTGGCAGCATGGCTTCTCGAACGTATAACAACATAATACAACATAAATTCACGCTTTCATTCCCAGAGTGGGGTAGGCAGAGCCACAGACTCACCAACAACTCCAAAAACTTGTTGATAATTCTGTGGCCACATTTTGCACAACCAGGCTAAGATGTTATCCAGTGCATTAGTGACAGGTTGCAAACCCATCGCCTAATAGCACTACACAGCCTTAGTCGTTAGTCGTTAGTCCCTTAGTCGTCTCTTACGACATCCACGGGAAGACATGGAGTGGCAACATTCTAAACCCGGCACCACGCGGGAACGTATAAGGCTGCCTTATTGAGAATGCACGCGCGAAAATGTGTTTTGCTCGCTATGACGGGACTACTTAAACTCGCGGCTTGGACATTCACTCCTGCATTCACTCACCTTTGCTTTTGAGAGAATCACTACCCTGGAGTCCCAACTAGATCCTGTTATTGCACCTTTCTCTCAACCTAAACTAAACTGCTTTAGTGTGTCATGGTAACCTAGGACTCTTACACGTAGGTTAGGGTTTCATCCCGGAAAATTTAACAGCAGCGGGCCTAGTGTGTTTGCGTTTATCGCGTGTCAAATGTGGATAAAGCATCCGTCACTCTCGTACTTATATATGTGTCAAAAAGTGATGTTTTATCGACATTTTGTCACGCGATAAAAGCAGCAATATTAGGCCCCTCTACCCGATTAATCGCACCCAACAGCTAGTAGCAATGATGATGATGATGATGATGATGATGATGATGATGATGATGATGATGATGATGATGATGATGATGATGATGATTAGTAGCAATACAAGCATGGCAAACTGCTAAGTCTAGTCTATAGTTCCACTAGTTTAAATAATGAGATCATGCTCCGATAAGCTACATTATTCCAAGCGAAATACACTTGCCAAAAACAAGACAAGGTCATAACCACATCGCTCTACATTACAAGTTACTTTGCCACGCGTAAAATTACAGTGATTATAGGAAACCTGCGCAAGATCATGTTTAGCACATTAACCTAATTATTGTTGCGTTAAAGGTCACAATCAAATTCGACAAGTTGAACATTTGGTTTTAGAAATAGGGGCCTGTTCAATGTACGTATCGCTAAGTAATCGATTTTCGATTATCTACAAAATGTATAGGTTTGACGTAATGATGATAGATCGCGTCGACCTTTTACTTTGCGTAGAATTTGCTATTTCCAATTTTTAAGATAGTTGTCGTCCATTTGGCGTTCGTTTTTTCCACCCTGTATACATTTTGAGTCGATAGAAAACAGATACGTTAGCAGCGTTTACATCTTGGCTAGCCCTGCTGAGGCCTTAGACAAGTTGCTTAACGCTATCGTCAACGATTTTCGAAAACTATCAAAGTGTATGGAATTGACATAAGCGTTTGACGCGACCGTTAGGCAGCTTACGACAATCTATACATTTACGACAACAATAACGATCTCGCAATGCATCTTGTCTGGAGCCACTGGTAGGTAGGTAGGATTTGACTAACAAATAAGTAAGAAACTGCAATTGCATATTTTATTGTGATATTTATATACTATCGTACACCGTCAATTTTGATTGCAATCTGTGATCAATATCAATGATCGCAGTCCAGATTAATAGGAAATTAAATTGATTGAAGGATCGATACATCTGATCACAAAATAACTAGAATTTTTCAAATCATGATTGCGTCCACTGATCGTGATCAAGATTGAATCTAACATGTAACGGATCGCGTCATTCTAAATCTATGGTATGTTAGCTATCGCCTTATGGCCGAACCCTATATTCAAACCGCGTATAGATAGGCATTTTGTATGGGCAAGTGTCAAATTTTAACCCGAAGTAAGCCTTATCTGTCCGCGGATTGAATATAGGGTTTGGCCGTTAGAGTTGCCACGAGCCCCAACCAGTCCATCGACAAATCCGTTAAGGTTTAATGCAATCTAATTAGGTAGCACAATTTGCTCAGTGAGTCCCTATCGTTACAAACTAGATAGAAAGGGAAATCCGAGCGACAAACAAGTCGCGGGCTTCAAACGTTGCTAGCCGTGCTGCGGGCCTAATGTGCTTGCGTTTATCGCGTGATAAAACGTCGATAAAGTATCCGCCACTCTCGTACTTATAATATTTTATCCACAATTTGTCACGCGATAAACGCAGCCATATTAGGCCCCCTGGGGTGGTACACAAGATGCATAACCCTAACGTTAGCAATTCTCGAAAACTGACCTCACAAGATTTAAGATGACGATCTGTCATGTCAGTCGCTTACGTAAATTCGATACATTTAAGTATTTCGTTTTCTAAAATCTTTAACGTTGTTGTTGTGCCAGTTGTGCATCTTGTCTAGAACTTTTCGAGATCGATCGCGTGCATATATATCGTTAATCACCACGACGCGCGACGTTGATTGGTGGAACAAGCTCGGTGTTAAAATTGGAATGAAACTTGATTCGAATAATCTGAAACTTTGCTCTTGTTTTATAAAAATCAGAACTACGTTTTAGCAGTGTCTAATACAGATAAGAAAATACCGGCCTTTGAAAAAAATAGGTCAGTGAGGAAATTTAAGATATATTTATTTTTATATGTTAATTGATGCAAGAACTTTGTCATTGAAAAATAACAGCATTAGTTACCAAGATCAAAAATTCAAAAATAACGCGATCATTAGTAATGTATTTTTTACAATAAATAAATAATGCAAACTTATTCCAATTAAGTTGAGTTATTACTACCGCAATTAACACTTATTACGAAACACTCCGAAACAAGATAAATCTCGGCGATTTAAGCTACATTATTCAAGCTGAAATAAATTAACTACCAATAAAAACTTGATAAGAACTACAACATTGACATAGGGGAAATGAGAGTATTTTTATTTGAATAATTTAAATGTCTAAAAAACCATCAAAGTGGTCAATTACTTTAATAAAACTAGAAATTCATTTAATAATACGAATTCAATTTAATACCATACTGGATCAAAATTATTTACGACTAGAGGACGCCCGCGACTTCGTACGCGTAGGATTAGTTTCCCGCTACTCCCCCCATTTCTTCAGTTGGGGGTCGATTTTCGGAAAATCCTTTCTTAGTGCTCACTTACATCATGAAAGGAACACCTGTACCAAATTTCAAGTTTCTAGGTACAGTAGTTTCGGCTGTGCGTTGATATGTCAGTCAGTCAGTTTAGCCTTTTATATATATAGATATTGTTAGGTATTGTCGAGTAAAAGCCTTAATCTGTTTTAAACTCGGCCGCCATAACATTACTGTCAAGTAAATAAGAGTTATATCATAACGTTGACAATATGATAACAATAAGAGTAAATACAAAGCAGAATAAGGCCATTGCGGCTCTATTCTGCTCGGTAAAACCGTATTGCTTTTACATACGTCAAACAATACGATAAGTAGTGTTATTAACTCGGCCGACATTATTGTCAAGTAAATAAGTACTATTGTAACGTTGACAATACGATAACATGTCAAAAGTCATACGGTTTTACGGTAAAATCAATTAGGCTGTATTCATACATACATACATACATATACATATACATAAAACTCACGCCCGCATTTCCAGAGTGGGGTAGGCAGAGCTACATAATTACCAACAACTCCAAAAATTTGTTGATAATTCTCTAATCGCATTTTGTAGTCCGTCCTCAAATAGTTTGCATGCTTAGGCTTAACTTTTACCGAGTGGAATATAGAGCCGCAGGTACAGTCGTAAAAAACAATAAATTTAAAGTGTCACTCACTTATTGACAGATGCTGACTTGACATACAGTTAGATATGGCTTAACATAAATTTAATCAGACAATCTGTCTGTTTGACCCAGTATCTTGTACCCATAAGGGTGTACCCGCAAGACCATGTTATATTGTATGTTAATCGTATAAAGTAGGCCAAACATGTCGATATAAAAGGGCTTGCAAAGGGTTTAATAAAGTACAATTGAATACGTAAATCATTAAATTTGTTGGGTTTGATATGAAGAATAATATCAGAATAATAATTATAAAGTTTTTGTCAAACTAAATCAATTAATATTTCAATAGTAAATTTATGCACTTTTTATACATTTTAATGAGTGTAATTATTATTTTCACTTCTCATGCTCTTAAAATGTTACTTTTGTCTCTGCACATCGGGACTATTTAATACTCCTTATTAATCTCTAGGGAATAAAGTATATATTTTTTAATTTACTTTGGAAACCCCTAAACAACCAATCACGGTGTTTGTGAAAATGGACCATTATCGCCATTTTCAGTGATGTGTATGGACCATTTTTAGGCTGTGGAAATAACCTCAAAATGACAACTGTGCAAAAATATTTTAAAAAAATCGATTTAATTTCGTAAAACAATATTATTACTTTATTACCTTGTGACGTTACTTAAAATATCTTTTGTCCTATTCCGGGACCTAACCTATAATGTGTAACAAGCACGGAATAGAAAAAACAGTGGAAGTGGCATGAGCTTCGTTTAGTATCAGACCTGTTGTCGCCAATACTCAAACTATCATAAAAACAACACGCCACCATGGAAAATGTTTTTGGTGCGGCTATCGTTTTTACACTCCAAAATAGCACAATAAGGCGTGCTTCTGGATTTATTTCCTATTTAAGAAATATAAAAATATCGAAAAATCTAAATAAGCGATCGCGGCAAAAGTATGGTAGGTTATGCGGAGCTCCGCATAACCATGCCACACGTTACACGCCCACTTGACACTTCTACTGTTTTTTCTGTTCTGTGGTGCCAAGTTTCATGCCGATCTGTTCAGTGGTTGAACCATGATTGAGTAGCAAACATTCCAACATCAAAACTTTCTCATTTATAATATACTAGAGGACGCCCGCGACTTCGTTCGCGTAGAATTCGTTTCCAGCTACTCCCCCTATTTCTTCCCGTTGGGGGTCGACTATCGGGAAATCCTTTCTTAGTGCTCACTTACATCATGAAAGGAAATTTCAAGTTTCTAGGTGCAGTAGTTTCGGCTGTGCGTTGATATATAAGTCAGTTAGGGTAGATTAGTAAGATTGCTCGTTTAATAGTATAGCTTAACCGAGTTATAGTCCAAGGTTATCGAATGACGCTGACCAGTAGGTAAATGATAACGTGACTTGACGGCGTCATTGATTGTGTCATTCCTATTTTAGACTGATCGGGAGCTCGTCTGCTGTTCTGCCGCAATACCAAAGAAGGGTAACTGCATAGTAATAGTATGTATTTTAAATTTTATGTTGTTACTAATAGAGTATAGAATGCTTCGATTACTCCACTGCAGTTATATAACTTTTTAACGGCAGTATTGGCCTTTAAGCCTGTTTTCTTGGGTCTGCTTAGAAATCTAAGATATTTTATATTTGTATTATTTAATTATATAAATGAATAAAGATTTTTATGGTGTATTTGTAAAGAATAGGTAAGTATAATGATAACTTGAAAGGAAGCTTTGAAAAACCTAACTGTATAGTATCAGCATTGAAACGTTGGAACTTAGAACTAGAGGAAAAGAAGAGAGGTAAATGACCTTTAGCCAAGATTATGAACTAACGCTAAGTAAGCGATTTTCGATAATCGACAAATGTCAACTCCATACATTTTGAGTCGATAGAAAATAGAAACTTTAGTAGCGTTTGCATCTTAACTTGACTACTATTCTGCGGGCCTAGTATGTTTGCGTTTATCGCGTGACAAAATGTGGATAAAGTATCCGTCACTCTCGTGCATGTCAAAAAGCGACGGATGTTTTATCCACATTTTGTCACGCGGTAAACACAGCCATGTTAGGCCCCCTGGTATGCGGAATCGAAGGGTTTTGTTAATTAGGTATAGTTTATTTCTAATGCCTTATAAACATGGAATAACCATGGAGTAGCTAAGCCATGCTTTGTCCTTATCCGTCGAATTCAAATGTCACAACGACAGGTAAGGACAAAACATGGCACAGCTACTCCATGGTTACTCCCGTTTATAAGTAAGGGCATACAAATATAATACAAAAAAAAAACCACTAAATTTCAAGTTCCAACTTCTTGCTCCTAATGCTACAGGTTTAATATCCTTATTTTTCAAAGGCAGTCAAGTTTTTAATGCTTGCTTTCTGTTAGAATATCATAACGTGGTTAGGTTTGATTGTAGCGATGGTGCTCCTGTCTACGAAGCTAGCGGTCCAGAAGGCCCTGCCAAGATGCACTTCGCTAACTAGCGTTTCTATTCGTTTCGTTTTTAAACCAATCGCGTCACTGGTAGATGACGTGATACGAAAAGTCACGTGATCGACCAGTGACGTGATTGGTTTCAAAGCGAAACGAATAGAAACGCTAGTTTAACGTAATGCATCTTGGCAAGGGCCTCAGAAATCGATCCATAGTAAAGGCAAATATCAGTGTGATGATGATGACCACAAATATTTTGTGTCTTACTCTTTGGTTCCTTAATGTTTTCTAATTATTTAAGTGCTTTTTTATCTTAATACATTTGTAGATCATTTTGAAGTATCACAGAGCTTAAAGCTCAGTTTGGTACTAGGTTAATAATCTCATCTGTGTACGTGTATGGATATGTCTCTGTGTGTGTCTATGGCATCCTAGCTCCCAAATGGTAGGCTGATTTAGACGCGTTATTTTAAAGAATGTTTTTTAAATCGTCCATGTTCTTAAGCGAGCTTTAATCTGGAAATAAAAAATGAAGAAGTGGACTGCTATCTTACTCTATCTTTTAAGTTAGAAAAGACGGCAAAATTGTGCTTATTTCGCTACAACAACCAAAGTTAAAGTAAGACAGCAATTAACTTCAGCACGGGTAGCACAAGTTGTATTTTTTCGCTTGTCACTCAGTGCGTCTCCATCGTTAATGACTGGATAGAAAGGCAGATCCGAGCGACAACCAAGTCGCGGGCAACTTGTGCTAGCCGCACTGGGGGCCTACTATGGCAGCGTTTATCGCGTGACAAAAACTGAATAAAACATCCATGTCACTTTTTAACCGACTGCGGCAAAGCCCAAAAGGAGGGTTATGTGTCTGACTTGTATATATGTCCGACTCAATGTCCGCTCGTAACTACTAAACGGCTACACCGATTTTAATAAATTATACGTGGTTAGATTCGTCTTAACCACTAGAGTGCGTAGGCTATATTAAAATTATTTTAATGTGAAATTGGCGAAATAAAAAATAAATACATGATAAGTAACATTACTTTGACGACATTATCCAAACAGCAGTGGGGTTTTTTTAAAGCTTGCTTTTTGTTATTGACAAGTATATAAGTACGAGAGTGGCGGATGCTTTATCCACATTTTATCACGCAATAAACGCAATCATACTAGGCCGCTGCAATTTTTATTGCCAGTCTATTTCGCGCTTTAGCTAACTTACATAAGCGGTTCGGTTGTTGATGAGATATCAGTTCTAAAAGAAGATTTCGCCGTTATATCCCTTTTTAAATAGTTATTTTCAATAAGTATTGGAGCTAAATGCGGTAATAACCGGTTTTGTTACCAAGCGGAAGAAAGTGCATAGCAACTGCACCAAACGCATTATACTCCGCAAACTTTTATCGCTTTTTGCATTCCTCAACACGTCTCGACTTCTCGGAGGTCAACCGATTCCAAAACAACTTTAAGTCACACATGTAGAGTCTAAACTTGACTGGAGTACAAATGCACAATGCATGTGGGTTTTTTTTCGTCTCCGTTCGTGGAAGACACTAACATTGTCTCTGATTGGGAGACTTGAGCTCAGTGATTTTGTATGAAGCTAGCAACTTGTGAAATAACTGTGAAATTAAGAGAAAAACTTGTCAACTGCTTCATTTAAGCAACTACTGCTTACTGCTTTATTTTATTTTTTTACTGCTGCATTTTATTTTATCTCTCAACGGTTAGCTGGAAGAGATCCCTTAATTAAAGGGATAAGTTTTGTACATATTATTATATTAATAGTATTGTGAATTGGTTTTACTTTCGTACAATAAAGTGTTTACATACATACCTACATACATACATACATATATGTGCCAATTCCTCAAAGGCTAGAACTGCTTTTGTTTCTGATTCTGATACCGTTTATATTCCCAGAATTCTTGTAAGTAGCCGTTTCAGACCGAGCTTAGCATGAAGTCAAGAATGATATAAAATATTATGAATCTTCCTAATGACAGATATTAATATAAGACTTGTGTTGTTTTGTTTTCAAGGTTTAAATTAATTTGTCATATTTCCGATTCAATTTTCAGATCAAAAAACTCGCCTTTACGTCGTGGCTGGTAAAGATGAACTACCTAATTCCGAAGATATTTGAAAACTTTATAAAATTTACCTACTAGTACCTAACTACTCGTATTCGCACGTTGAATTTTGCTTACGTACAAATATTTTACACCGCCGGCGAGACATAAAATCTACATAATTATGTCTGTCTGTCTGGATGTACTGTACCTGTAACAAAAAAAAAACATAATGTAAGATTACAAATTATTGTGTGGACCGTGTAACCGTGGATTGTTATCAAGTTTTAGGCATTACTAGATTCTCCCCGCGACTTTGTCCGCGTAAATTTCGACTAGGGTTATTCCCACGGCCTATGTGTTAATCCAGGGTATAATTTATCTCTATTTCAAGTTTCATCCAAATCCGTCCAGCTATTGCAGCGAGATAGAGTAACAAACAAACACATAAACTTTCGCATTTATAATATTAGTGTGATAACTATTTTTATCATGTTTCATGTAGCTTAGGTAAATTAACATTTCCTTAATACAAATAAGGATTTTACAACAAAAACACGGCCTCTAAGTGACTATTGTCTGGGTTTTTTGCGTCGGACAAAACATCAGCCCAAAGACGATATACCTACCTACAGTTATATTTTAAGTACTTCAAACTCTAATACGAGGGAAAACCGCCAAAATAACTTCAGGCCATTTATTTTGACAGCACATAATAAATAACTCTAACACTCTACATAAGGCGTTTCCACACATGCTCTTAACTAATTCTTGTCCGTTAAACCCGTTTCACACAACTAATAAAACTAGATGTCCGATTTTGATTTATAGATGCTAAAAGTGAGAGGATTTTAGTGTGCCTAAGGTCATCGAGTATCTAACAAACAATATTGCAAATTCATCTAACTCTATGGTCACGAGAAGAAATGTGTGATTTCCACCGACTGTAAGTATTAGTGTTGGGCTGGTCATGAATTTTAAACGAGTTTGAAATAGTAACTAATTTCATTAAATGATAGCACAATGTCCTGCCTCAAATTAGGTGAGGTAATGCTCTGACGTAGTCCTACTTACACTCGGAGTTACTAGATTTTACTACTATTTCATATATTTCGCTTATTTTCCCTTTGCGTGACATAAACAATGAGGTGAGACATTTCTACGAAGTGAAGTGTTGTGACCACAACAAAAAACTATGACAATTGAGTTAAGTGCCTCATGTATGAGTGGCTCAATACTAGTAAATAGGTACGTATTACATTTTGAAATTAGCATAAGTAATTTTAGAGCCAATTTCTCAATCTCTCTCTCAAACTGGTGCATGAAAAATCGATAGTAAGGAGCGGCTTAATAGTCAGTCGTCACTTACTGATTTTAAGTGCGACCGTGCCTAGCAGTTCCGAAGAAAATACAGCTGTGAAGACATAATCCCACAAAAAACGTATTATTCAAGATGGTGACTATTACTATAGCTATTATTCCGGCCAGTGTCATTATTGTCTATGTTACATAAACATTCCATATACAAAATGTCAATCAACAACAAAGAGGGTGTGGCACATGACGTTTATATTTTTTAATGGCGGCTGGACCCTTGCGCCAAACAGCCAAACAGCCAAACCGGCCGGTTACACAAGCGATGAGATCACCGTCGCCCGGCGCAGTGAAATGGACAGTATTATTCGAATCGGATTTAAACGCTTTGCCACGATTGGCGTAACGGTCTGTAAGCACTGTTGAAGGATTTTGTGCACTGTGCACAATTTAGTCGTTCGAAATTTAAAATTAAATAGCATAATGACAATATTTAATTTAAGTATATTGAGTAGGTTTTATTTCGAGCGAATGCCTTGTCATTGCACTAAATTTCAAATTGTCTCATTCTTAAAATATCTGCAATTTCATAATACTCATCTGATACGATTGAATTTTAGAATTACTTAAATCCAAAACATCTAGAATGCAAAATGTCTGTCTCAAAATGTCAAATGAATAAAAAATGACAGAATAAACTTGTTTCAATTTTAGGTTTAAAGGCATTTTGGTCGGTGTTATGAATTTTAATGATATTAGGAATCCGGTATTTTAAGAGAAAAAAAACAGGTATTTTGTGGGTATGCTATATGTATATATACTATATTTATGATACGATACAAAATCCAGATCTAGACGTTAATAACAGGGTATTATGAAATAAAGTCGATACCACTTAAATTTGGGCCCGGTCTATTTATGCAAGCAAGGAGCTGTTTATTCAGTAAATTATTATTATAGCTATTGCTATTGACGAAACGACATCGTAGCGACCTCGTCGTGTCATTATTTTTAATTTGTATTAAAGTAATTGACAAACCTGTTGATAGGTACTTCAGCAGACGTACGGCGCAATCGGCGCCGAACTCATTAAAATTTTAAAAACAAAATGCATCAAAAACAATCAAACAATGAACTAGACGCCAAATTCATTACCAAAGCTATAAATTAGACTCCCACCATACGTGTGAACAAAAACCGACTATGTCAGTAGGCCAGCAGCGCGGAACATAAGAACAAGGTTATGACCGTGGTGGTCCAACAGTGAATTTTTATTATGTGTTGTGAAGTAACCATCAATACAAGTTTATTAAAAAAAAAGTGACGCGCTTTTGTTGCCGACTATACTTTTAACACTGATAATAAACTCACTGTCGAATCGATACACCAGTGAAATGAATCCATACTCGACGGATCCTGCCATCTCCACCATCATACCAGATCGATAGTACAATACTTCTAATCTAATGTCGGTTTGTCTGTCTGTTCATCTGTCCTAATGTTAAAGAGCTGTCTGTATCTTTTGAACCGTAAGGCCGATTGTAGACTCCGTTGTTTTCACCGGACAACGGACCGTTTTTTTTGCCGGACTTGTACCGGACCGTCGCTGGACCGTCATCCGGTGCGTCTACACACATCCATTGTATTGTAAGCCATACACTACCGCAAGTCCGGCAAAAAAAACGGTCCGTTGTCCGGTGAAAACAACGGACACGTCTACAAGCGGCCTAAGAGATAGCAGATGTTATGACGGCGAATTTTCAAACAAATAAAAAAACTAGAAAAAATTAAGGGCGCATCAAAATACAGGAATCGAAGATAATTTGTTTAGTTGTATAAAGTAAATCATGAAATATTGTAATTGTAAGATCATTTCAGAAAATTATGTGATTCTATATTTCCAACAAATAACCCAAATTTATAAAGCAGGAACCCAAAGTTTTAAGAAACAAAAAAGTTTTTAAAAACTTAGCATTTAACTTCCTTATATTCCACGAAATTAAACTTCAAACAGATTTCGCATAACTTTTTTAACTATGCTCATATTTGAATAGCGCTAGATCAACATTGCAATAACTAATTTAAATGTTTGTCATATAGTTAGCACGGTGCTGTTAATTTGTAATTCTCTCGCCAAGGCCTTATCTTTACTGCTTCTGAGAAAAACATCTTATCACGCAAGATTGTATGAAATAGGTCAGGTGGACACGACATGTCTAAAAATAAAATATTTGCATTTTACACAAGTAAAAGGTTAACTTAGGGCTGATTTTTCAATCCCCAGATAAAGCTATCAGGAAGGTAAATTACAGCTCTGTCCTTTTCTTTCATATGACTTCAGAAAAGGATACTAATACATTTAACTGACGGATAGTTTTATCTGGGGATTGAAAAATCAGCCCATAAATCAATAAAGGTATCAACAGCAGACATCGTGGTATTGAGAATGCCAATGCTGAGATACAGATGAGAATGACATAGTACGTAAAAGTTTATAGTGTGCGTGTAGTGTGTATTGTAATTTACTAGAATATATTTATTACTCGTACATAAACCAGAATTTATTATCCATGAAAATCTTCCTCTTCAATCACTCTGTATATAATTTATTATTTAATTTAAATTTATTATTATAATTTATTTATTTATTGAAAAGAAACTACACGGTACAACATTATGATAAAAACCGCAATAAAATCAGTTGCGTAGTTTGAAAGATTTAAGCGTACATGCGTGCGTGCGTGCGTGCGTACGTGCGCGTGCGCGTGTGCGTGCGTGCGTGCGTGTTTGTGTGTGGTAAAAACCGTGGATTATTATGGATGGGAAATGCATACTGTTAACTAAAGTCGAAATCTTGACATTTAATCTAACAAATTATCCTTTTCGGCTTAGCTAGTGATTTTCACCCGACATTTGAAAAATAAGGACGTTTTTCAGGCTATCTGTTCATAGTGCCAATTTCCACCAAAAGCAATACTCAATAAAGATACCTTTAAAAAGTCTAACAAACTAAATTGTTATCAAAGACATAATAAGATTCAGTGTCTAAGTACCAATACAATAACAGATAACTTCGTCCGGTTACAATAAAATCTTGACCTAAGTATAGATAGTCGGTGACATCATCCATTACTGCGCGTGTTTCCCATACTAATTGCTGAATTCACCAATTAGTATAACAATCATTGTATCACTTCGCGATCAGTAAGTACTTATGGCCTAAGATCCGAATAGGAGACGACCTTCACCCAGCTGTTTATTCGATAAAAAGTATTTTATATCAAATTTTATATGGTAAGTAATATATGGCGAATAGGTTGACTGAAAAATTTCAGTCCAGTACAGTCTACGATTTTTTTTTTAAAGTGAACTTTTTTTTTAATTGTTATTGCTTGTTTAATAGACCAATTACATACTAATCGAAAGTATGAAGCCTATAGAATATGCAAACGTTAGGTTTAGTGCAAATTATTAGTACCGTCTTACCTACCTACCCAATGGTTATGATGGGAAAAAATAGTCAACCTAAGATAAGTATGTAATTAATTGGTCTATTAAACAAGTAATAGCAATTTAAAAAAAAGTTAATTTTTTGTTTTTTTTTTAATTATGGACTGTACTGGACTGAATTTTTTCAGTCAACCTATTCGCCATATATTACTTACCATACAAAACCATTTAAATTTCATATAAAATACTTTTTATCGAATAAACAGCTGGGTGACGGCCGTCTCCTATTCGGATCCCCTACTATTTATTAGATTACTTATTTTTTTTCAAAATACAACATTTTCATTTCATCGCCACATGAGTTTTTTTTGTCGTCATAAGTCTAACCTAACCTAACTTATGTAGGTAATTAATGTTCAAGATATACTGAAAACATCATGGTTTCAGCAGAAAATAGCAGCGTTCAATGAAATGAAATTCGATGAAATGATTGAAGTGAATTTCTATAAAATAATGGTACCATGTACTTGAAACTGGAGAAGTACCTATGAAACCGGACAGATGAAACACCTAACGTAGAATTTCGACCTTTACTTCATACACTTTTTTATGGAGAATGGAAATGAGCACAGGCCACCTAATGGTAAGTCGGATCTGAGACCGATATATCTTTGCATTCTTAAGACTCCAATCTCAAGACTGCAAATGCGTTGCCAACCCTATGAAGACTAAGATGTAATGCCTGGTCCACTTTGCTTACTAATATTATCCTATTACTACAAAGAATGTGAAAGTTTGTGAAGAGGTTTCTTGGATACTAAAATATTTATATATTTGACTTTATATCACGCATAAACACCTCCACAAGTTTGGATGAAATTAAACTTACAGATAGTCCATATGTCTTCGATTAGTATACATGGAATACCTTTTGTCAAGGAAAAGATGGCAGTTCTTAAAACGAATATGAAAGTCCCGGGAAATTCCTAATGACTAAAACCTCTTCATTGACCAACCAATTTCAATAAAAAAATGCATAAGATCCTGTCTAGAATACAACTTTTTGACTCTGCATCGTCGATTTAAAACATCACAGAAGCAAGGTTTACAAAACCTGATTAGTACACTCAAAAAAAATGCGAGCCAACAAAGAGAGATTTTCTCTTAGTAGTTAAAAAATGAATATAGGTACAATAGTTAAGATATTAGTTATATTATATCAACCAAAGCTTATACTTTATAGTAACAACAGCAATTTCTTGAGTGATTAAACTAACATCTTAGTTGATGTATCTAACGTCTTGTCAGGCTCGTATGGAATCAATACGCTTATGCACAATAATCACAATCTTGTTAGAAGTGGCTAATTATTTTTTTCACTGTACTTATGTTTGGATTGCGAACAACATAGCCTAAGATATTTCTAAAATAACAAAAACAATCAACGGATACGTTCCACTTCAAAATCCGTCAAGCTGTTTAGTCTAGAGGACACCACAAAGAAATAACTACACACGAAAACTCCTTTTCGGGCAGTCTGATGAAAAACAACTCCGCATCCAGAGCCGCTCGCATCTAACTACAAGTTTGGTATAGAATGCTTGTTCGATCTCGCGATCTGAGCCACTTGTCAACCACTTCGGGTATCTTTTTACCGATCGCAAATTATCCTTATATGGTGGGGAAAATGCGCAAGATTTCTATTAGGTTCGATTTTATTTGCTGCGCTGTTATTCATTGCGTTATGCCTTCTATGAACTTTCTGGGAACACACACATAAGGTTAGATGGGGCAAGTGCGTCATTGGAGAAAGTGAGCCTACCATATTGCTATTGAAGTGATTATAGTTGAGACACTAAATTAATTATCTTTTTTAATGGCTTGGAAAAGGCGAACAAACACACGGGCCATCTCATGATGATAAGTGGGACCTGTGACCATTTTCATTCTCAAGACTACATCTTAAAACTGCAATCCTAAGACAACCCTGAGGACTAAGATGGAATAAGAATTAATCTAATCTATCCTCGGTTTTAATAAGTAGGAATACACAGCCATTTAATGGCAAACCCGCCAGCTGTATCCTCTTCAATACCTCGATAAATAGCTAGTGGCAAGCGTATCTCTACCTTGGTTAAACTTTGACGCAGCTTGACCAAATTCGTAGGTATAGTTTAAACTTTTTGAACTGAGCTCTTCCACTTACCTGTAAACACAATGGTCATTGTATTTGGCAATGGTTATTGTCGAGTGAAGGGCGGTAGTCTATTGTCAAAAGAAATAGAGTCGATAATCCATGTTAACCTTCGAAGGCGGTTAAAATCTGTTTTTACTGCAAGCTCGTTGTCCTAATTTGTGGTTAACTACACAATGGCTTTGTATTCTTAAGTATAAGCTCAGTTGAAAAAGTTTAAACCCTAACGATCGCGGAATAATACCTCCAACCTCGGTAAGTTACAGTAAGTAATAATCAAAGGTCTAAACAGGTAGTAAGTGAGTACTTGAAGCATGTTCATTCAATAACGTATTTCCATATCACTCATGCATGAGTGAACTTGCGTCAACTGGCGTCAAGTGAAGTTTAATACCTAAGCACTACCTACCTATTCCAACCCCAGTATGCTTAGCCAAGATGCAAACGCTACTAACGATTCTGTTTTCTATCTGTGGTAGTCCATGGGAGTGTCTATAAACTAGGTACACTAGCCGTCCCCGGGCAAGTCTAAATGGAGCGAAGCGGTTTGCTAATATAACATACTACAACAAACAACCTTACATCAAACATGACAGCTGTCAATCGTAAGCTCTGCTACAGATTTCTCATCATTGTTAACTAAAGCTAAAGATGAAGCTTCAAAAAGGTTACGAGCAAAAGCGCCGTTTAAAATCGAAGTTTCGGCACTTTTAACATTTTTTCCATTGAAAGTCTATGGGAACAGAATTTCGGTGATTATTCCTCCGTGGCATGTCCGATTATCAATTTTATTTTTTCTAAACCATCTATGGCTAGATGTCGTATTACGGGCTAATACTTTGAGAGGAGTATGCGGACAAACGAAAATCCGAATCGGGGAAGAATGGAGCTTCGCTCCAAAACACGAAATACACGTTAACAGGAGTAAAAGCCATTGATTAAAATTAGAATTAGATAGAAATAAGTCGATGGATATTACACGTGAGGACAATATTGTTCGGTATAAGAGTATTTTCTCCTATTTACTAAACAGAAGCACATGGGGTTAGTTCCTCGCGCTTCTGTCCAGTCCTGTATTGTTTGGTGTTGTTCAAATGTATGTATGGAGTTTACATAGCGGTCGACGCAATCTATCATCAGCTTACGTCAATCCTATACATTTTGTCTATTTTCTAAAATCGCTAACCTGGCGTTATGCATTTTCTAGAGCCCCTGGTGATCGTAAATGAGTAACGATGACATCGTCACATTCGTCATATTCATGGGCGGATTTAAAAAAAAGTGTATATTAAGGACTCAAATTAAGAAACCGTAATTTTAGTCAGGTGAGTCACTAAAATTAATTATTCATTTATATACTGCCCTCAAAAGCCAATAGGCGGTATCTCAAATACAATGAAGGAAGCAGATTCAATCCTCACCCGTTACTAATATGGTCGCACTTTCTACAGGAGTATTGTCTGAGATACAACCATTTCTTTCATAACGATATAGTTAATTTTCGTGACTCACATGACTAAAGTGACCATTTCTTAATTTTAGTCCTTACCTACGTACACATTTTTTGAAAACCGCCTTCATATCCATGGCAAAGCGAATCGATTTTAAAACAAAACACAAGTAACGAATCTGCTGTTCTTATTTTGAATCTTTGAAATTAGAATCTTTGCCACAGATCTGACGACATGTTTTTCAAGAAAACACAGGACAACTATCGGTTACTCTCTGCTTTGTGTGCAAATAAAATAAATAATAAATTGTCCATTGACATCTTTATGCGTTTATCGCCGCGTGCGCAGCCATGAACTGCGCTGCGGTTATCGTCATACGATACCGACTGTGAGGACCAAGTCGAAGACTGCAGTGTCTTAGGTAATTAACCTGGCTATTGAGAAACATATTTATATGGAAAATGTTTAAGTACTTCGTTACTAATTATACGAAATTTTAGGGCCTGTTTCACAATCGACAAGTAAATTTATGTGCCAGTTAAAGTTAGCTCTCTCCTTGTCTATGTTTAAGTGTAAGAAAAGGAAGGGGCTAAATTTATGTGTCAGATACGCGTTACTTGATGATTGTGAAACAGGCCCTTTGTCTATTTGGTAGCCCTGCCTACGAAGCTAACGGTCCCGGGTTCGAATCCAGGTACGGACAAATATTTGTATGATCAGCGCGAGTACGTATTAAGTAACTATTTAAATCTCTATATATGTATGTTTGTCGCTGTCTGGTACCCATAGCACCTACATACAATCCTAGAGCTTAGTTTGGGACTAGGTCAATTTTTGCGAGATCGTTTCCTGATGTGTTTTTGTTTCATGGCGATGTCAAATGGCAGTGGACATAATTTGGACAGCTATTATAATGTGGACGTCACTGGACGCTCGACGTTTGCTCGGCGCAGTCTTAATATGTCCGCTGAATATTATAGTTTTTGAGGAAAACTGTGAAAGGTTAGCTTGTTAGGATCGTTGTCCATCTGATTAAGATCCTAATGTTTTGTTGCAGAGTCAAATGTATATGTCGTTTAAATTGGCTAACGTAGCGTAACCAAGCATCACCTGTTAGGTTTGGCGTTCTACCGGAACGATTTATATTCATAGGTACCTACTCCGTGATCCTCGATGCCCACACTGCGGCAAAGAGGAAACTAGTCAACACGTCCTAGCCGAGTGTGTGATGTACTCGTCACTGAGACATCGCACATTCGGGGAGGACGCACTATCAGCGGAGGCACTTAAAAGCATTAACGTACAGGACGCACTGTTGTTCTGTAGGAAAATAAGAAGATGGGATCAGTGCTGGATAGGAGCGCCGCCGAGCCAGTAACCTGAGGCTTGATCAAGGGGAACAGGGCCTCGGCCGCGTCCCCACTCAGCATCATCATCATCACCTACTCCGTATATTTACTTAATAAGTACATAAGTAATGGCACCAGCCAGTGTTACTTTAAGCTGACATGCACCAATAATCGACACTTAACTCTTAATTCAAAGATCATACGGTCATAAATTGGGTGTTACAAAACAAATAAATAGCCCATATCTTCTGTAAAATAAGACTCAATGTCGATCATTGGTCCTTGTCGATTACTGGTTCCATTTCTGTACGGTCATCCAATAAAAATTATAAGCATACTTACAACTTTGTTATTGTAAATGTCTTTGTGATTGCCATGCTTGTCTTTTTGTATTCAGTTTCAAGTTTATTACGACAATGCACTAAAGTGCTTAATATTTTCGTGGGAGTACCTACTATATGTCTGTATGTAAGTTTATTATTCTAAAAACAGAAACAATACAAGCTTGAAATTTTGCATCGGGGTTTAAAATAATTGGATTAATGAACGTAAAACATTAATCCAGTAAATACCACTATTAGTTTATTTAATTTCTTCCTCGTTCGACAATTATATGCTCACAACCATGAAGTTTATGAATATTGATAATGTTGCCATGAGAAATCTTGACAGTTATATAAGACAGTTCCTGAGGGAATAGCTTCTCGGGCTAAGTTATATACGCTCCTAAGGTATGTCACTGAGCCGTTCAAACGCAAATGACTCAAATGAGCAAGTCCTGAATTAAACAATTCAGTCCAACGGGCAATGACATCATGCCACATTCAGCACGCGTGTGTGCATTGGAGACGTTAATGTGTGCTATAAAAATAAGTATTACCTGTAGGTGTTATGCTTTTAAAACCGACTTGTTATCGAATGTTCGATCGAGCGAGCGAAGTCATAGCGACCGTCGATACGAGTAAAATCGTAACTACAAAACAGAGGTTTTCAGGAGAGCGAAAAAACGTATTTTGCAACTTCAAACCGCGATATTTTACTTATTAGTTTATGTTTTCGTACAAATGTAGATATCATGTTTCTCAGAATTTGGTGCTCTTTAATTCTAAATTTTCATTTTTTTTCTAAACTGTTTATTTTAAATTTTAGATCGAGTTACGATCACGTATTTTGTGTTATCGACTATCGAGTATTATTGTATATTACAATACCATCTTACAGCTCTAAGTTTTGCCATTATTTGTTAGGCCAATATCATCGTATCTAGAGAAACCATGTTACTTGCAACAGATTCGCGGCTATTTTATTGTATTTTATGACTTAAAATATAGTAACTCCGGTTAGAAAATATAAAAAAAATATATTTATACAGTGAATTGTATTAGTTTCAAGTAGATAATTGCCAATTATCATTATTGTTCATTTAAAAAATATTTTTACTGAATATTGAAAGAATAAAAAATATTTAGGTACAAAATAGTGTAAACATTTTTAAAATTTTTATTTTATAAATAATAATTAAGAAACAATTTAAGTACTGTAACGCCATAATTTGGTAATTACCACCCTCGATAAGCAGAGGGTGGTAAGTACTTAGATACTTCAGGACTAATCTGGTTGCCAGCTAAATAGTAATTAATAAATAAACATCAACACTAAACTTGCTTTGGCTTAATCAAGTTATTTAGTAACAAATGGGTAACAAAAACATAAACTTTCACTTTGGCACTATTAAGTGGTAATATTTAGTATTTTGACTAGGTACTTTAATTAACTATTTTAATTACCTTTCTTCTTCAAAGATATCACAATGATGAAATAATAGACCAGGTACGTATAACTTTACGACAGTTCAATTAAGTATGTTATGTGTTCATCGATGATCAATATCATTAATACTTAATAAAGTAGTTATGTTTTTATTTCCAATTGACAGTAACTCTATATTATTATATATTACGTAATTATATTACATATGGGAGGATGAGTTTACTAGCGAATCTTAATCTTCAAAAGTATTTTGTTCAGTTTCATTTGAGTGAGGCAAGTTTCTGTAAAAGTCTCTATAGTGTTCAGGTATCGCTCCACTGACACGGAGAAAACTTAATTCCTAATATTTTATTTAATTATTAAAAATGTTTAAAATCAATGAAGCGACTCCAAACAAAAACATTAATTCTAAGCGTCCTAAGTCAAACTAAAGTCGACTTTTTGGTTAAAATATTCTAGGACACCGACTTCAGTTTGTAACCCAAGATGTCCTGAACAAATGACTCCGTTTAAAGTTGGTTCCTTCTTTTCTTAATTATTTTAATTTTAATTTTGCCTTTTTTAGTGGTTATATTATTTAATACTTTCCTACCCTACCTAACTAATATTTTGTCAAAAAACAAGCACAAGTTTAAAGTTTTCCGCAATTAACGCAACGTGAAAGTTATAGTGCGTTGTATCTAATAACTTACTATCTTAGAAGTATGAGACTTATTTTTTCAAAAGAATTTCGCAAATCGGTGAAGTAGCTTTTTATCAATCCTTTGAAATATTTCAAATCACGCTCAAACAAACGTTAAATACGTATAGCTATACAATACTATACACAACGGGGCCTTTTTACAAAAAAAAAGTCATTTTAAGTAATAGGAACGAAATACCGGTCGGAAATATTTTTTAATTGTTTCTCTTAACGTACTCTAGCGACTTTTTACCTAACTAAAGAAAGTAGGTACTCAGTAACAAAACCAGAATACTTAATATTCGAAAAAAAAACAGTTAGTATTACTAAGTTGTAAGTATTTTTTACCTCGTGGGCATGTAATGAAACCCTGAGCCATTCTTTTTATTTATTAATTATGACGTAAATAATAATAATTACTATTTCCTATAATATGATTAATTAATGCTTTTTTAAATATAGTAACCTACTTCAATGACACCCACATCATATCAAACTTATGAATTTGTATGCCTATTTGCAGGTAAAAAGTGGATGTTCCTTTTATTACATAAGACCTATTTTGTGTACCCGCTTTAAACAAATAAATATTTTGAATTTGAATTAGTAGGCGATTTACACTGAGTAAAAGTTTTACTTGTTTGGTCGAATTAACCTTTTAATTAATTAAACAGGTTTATAATACAATCGCAATAGGTAAATAGTTTTGTTCTTACGAGTACTTCCACCACTCTTCATTCATAACTAGATTCAGTCGAACTTTTCCATATTAATTTAAGTAATTAACACTCACTCAAAAAAAATAAAAATATTTCCAATACACATAAACAGACGTGCTCCTACATCCACGTCACACGGTGCAAGTAAAAACCGTCCTCAAAATTAATTTTTCGAGGCAAAAAATGCAAATGGAAGGAACGGGCCAGTAAAATCATAGTAAATCAATTTAGGCGCAAAACCGAAACACCCATAGCGCGAGCTCTTAAAGTAGAGTAACATTTTAACCACATTTACGTGCCCTGTACTTGCTAAAACGTTGGCACATTAAAATCGTAACTATTTATGCGATGATACTGGCCTGTGATCGTGACAATTGGAAGCGATTTCGGGTAAAAAAATATTCTTAAGTCTAGTTACAATGATTTTCTCTTAATGTAATAGTGGATTACTATTGATGAACCTCGACATACGATGTTATGAAATTGGGTATTTTTTTTATTTCTCAATGTATCAAAAATGTAAAAATACAGTTTTGTAGATCTTTTTTCACTTAAGTCTCCCTGTAAAAGTCAAAAAAACACTTAAATTTAGTTACGATTTTACTCGTATCGACGGTCGAATTAGGGAGATGGAACCAGTAATAGGCAAGGCACCAATAATGGACACTTGGTTCTTATTTAACAGAAGATAAGGGTTATTCATTTGTTTTACAACAATCAATTTAGAAACGTATGAAATTTGAATTAAGATTGAAGTGTCCATTACTGGTGCCTCTCGGATAAAAGTGTCCATCAGTGGTGCCGTCAACCTATGAGTGACAAAGAAAGGGGTGTCACTAGTGTTGTGAAAAGACTAGTCTTGAAGACTTTTGAACCTTAAAGACTTCCAAACCCTGAAGGTTCAAGCTTTGAAGACTCGAGCGTTAAAGGTTTGAGCTCAGAAACGGTTCAGAACCTTAACGACTCAAGCTTTTTATGAGCTCTTAAGAGCAAGTCTTTAAGACTCGGGGTTCATAGACAGCTCAAGCTTTAAAAACTCGGCTTATTGAAAGCTCAAGGCCCGGAACCTCGAAGGCCTGAGTTAAGCGTTAAGAGCTCAAACAATGAGCGTTATAGGAAGAAAGTATTATTGTACGGTCAAGTGCAAAAATACGTATCGATTTCATCCTCTCATAATTATGTATCGAGGCCTTATTTCGCTGACGTTAAGGTACTATGGGACATATTTTTGATTGGTTATGTGCACCTATATTTTTACACTTGACTGTACCTATATTTATTTTTAACCCTTAATTTGACGGTGTCCGGTGTGGAGGTCTAGGTCTACCTAGTTTTTAGGGTTCCGTATCCAAAGGGTAAAAACGGGACTCTATTACTAAGACTCCGCTGTCCGTCCGTCCGTCATGTCACCAGGCTGTATCTCATGAACCTAGGCTAGCTAGGCTAGACAGCTGAAATTTCCACAGATGATGTATTGCTGTTGCCGCTACAACAACAACAAGTACGGAACCCTCAGTGGGCGAGTCCGACCCGCACTTGCATGGTTTTTTTACTTCTAACGACCTCAGGATTATACTGTTAAAATCTCTCGGGTTCCTCACGGGCATCCTGTATAATTATCAAATATGGCATAGATAACATAAATTAATCTACTTTGTTAAAAGCTTTTAAGACTTAAATGCTACAAACCTTATAGACTTAAACCTTCAAAGCTTAGGAGGCTTTAAAGCTTGAGGCTTAAAGACTCTGAGGTTTCTGTGCTCGTAAGCAACAATGCGAACTTATTAAGTTGAGGCTTATATGGTCGAGGCTTTAAGGTTCGAGGCTTCTAGACTCAGAAGTCGCGACTCAAGTCTTGTAGTTTACGCTTCGAAGCTTAAATTCACAACACTAGGTGTCACCTATAAGTTTAACATGTTTATTTTTGCATCTGTGTGTCTGTTTGGGGCGTTGTAGCTGCCAAACCGACGGACCGATTTGGACGCGTTTTTTTTTACAGAAAACTAGTT
Organism: Acleris cristana; assembly: GCA_948252455.1. Taxonomy (NCBI): domain Eukaryota; kingdom Metazoa; phylum Arthropoda; class Insecta; order Lepidoptera; family Tortricidae; genus Acleris; species Acleris cristana. The sequence goes on along the minus strand of OX411781.1, from coordinate 16,038,660 downwards.
TAATCGGGATGGTTTTTAGCTAAGTTACATGAAAATCGGTCAAGCCGTTTAAGAGATAATAATATCAGCTCTGAAATGGGTCGCCATTATAATAAGGGTTTTTATCTATTTAATAGTTAGTTATAAGCTAACTTATTGAGAATGCACGCCCTAAAACATTTTCTTTTCGCTCTAACGGAACAACTTAAACTAGCCGGTTAATAAGTCGGTGTTCGAGCGAGTTGGTTATGAGAATCGGCTTTATTCTACTCAGAAAAACCATATTGATTTCGGAGTTTTATCCTATTGTCAACGTTACGATAGCTCTTATTTCCTTGACAGTAATGCCGGCCGAGTTAAAAACAATACCATAACATTTTAAAACAATACAGTTTTTTTGTATTATTGTTTTTGTTTGGTGTACTTACAATAAACTGTTTTGTATTGAATTGTACTGTATAGTTTTACCGCGTAGATTAGAGCCCTAGGGGGTTATTATGACTTAACTATGCAGTTCAGTTTACGCTGAGAGAAAAGGACAGAGCTATACAACTGATATAGCTCCGTCCTTCACTCTCACCGTAAAATGAACTGCATAGCTGTCTCATAATAACCCCCCCGGAATGTGTTAAGGTATAGGTACACCATATATGATGACATACATCATCGATCGTAATTTCTATGTTTTTGGAGTAGTAAATTATAACTTTCTACATCAACAGCCATTGTAATGATCTAATGTTGTTGAAATAGTAGAAGATATATAATATACAAACATATACATATATAGTTTACATATTTCCTGCCGTCCCATTATCGTGGACCTGAGACAAGATTCATAATGGTAACGTTAGCGATTTTTGAAAACCGATAAAATGTATCATATTGACTTAAGCGGCTGACGCGATCGGTCGTCAGCTTACGTCGTACGTAATAACACATAATCTGAATCGAAGATTTTAAAAAATATTGCTCTTTATAGTTAGGACAGAATGACGAACGAACGGACAGCGAAAACTATATAGAAAGAAAAACATAAAATGCTTTCAATCTTTTTAAGAGATTATTATTATTATATATTTTTTTAGTTTACTTTTTTAGATTATATACCCTGCTTGGTACAATAACGAAGAAAATCAGTAAAAATCTCGCAAAAACATGAACAGTGAAAAATCGCTTTTCTGTGAAAATGTTCAAACTGTTACTATAACAGTTTTAATCTTTATGAAACCTAATTCATCAAGTGCGGAATTTTATCTAATAATCCATTTCCTTCTGCATTACGTAAGCAAAAGGGAATGTCATTTTTAATTTTATGCACTTTTTTATTTAATAGTAGAGTCAGCAAATCAAGGATATTCGAAAAATATTACGCTTTCATCTTCTTCTTTAAGTACCTACCTACCTTATTTATTAAAAAAACACACGAATATTTATTCACGTTTAATTTGCAAAAATAATTTGCTTTTCGCTAAACGCGTACGCACTCCTAACTTATTAAAAAAAAAACAATGCAATGCCACCAAAAAAAACACGCTGCTTCACGTACAGTCAACCAATTTGATTCCTAGGCCACTATTGACTTTGTCAATGTGACGTTGTAAACCAAATCATAAGAAGTCTGTAACGTTTGGTTGTCAACGTCACTTTAACATAGTCCAAAGTGGCCTAGAAATCAAATTGGTTGACTGTACAGTACCGCTACGAAAATGTTAAGCACTTTAGTGCGTTGTCATAGCTAGTAAACTTCAAACAGAACATCAAATGACACACATGACAATGACAATGACATTCACTATGACAACGTTCTAAGTATGCTCAAAATTTTTATTGGGTGACTGTACATACCTAATGTTAATCAAACAAAAACTATGCATTTCTGACTTACGAGTAGATTACCAGGATCAACAATATTTTTTTGTTGACTATAACACAGTTATCAGTGTGCAAATTTGATAAGATATCAAGTGATTTTGCGAGCGACCTGCATTGTTAAGACATTAAAATTATCCTGAGAGATTACATCACTCGTTTAAACAAAATCAAGGACGCCATTGCAATGAAAAGAATATCGTAACGCAACAGTTTTGGCGACAGAAATGGGGTTATTTTTGAACTTAGAATGGAGATAAAAATGGGGTTCTTTTTCACACCTATCAATGCAAAACCAAAACTTCGAGTAATATTTCCGGTTTTAAATATTTGTGTTATGATATGATATTTGTGCCTGAGTCTTGGAAGTTTTCTAGGTTTTTTTTTGTCTTTCTATAAGTATGTTTATTGTTTTTTAGTAAGTAAATATAGCCCAAGACGTCCTTTGATATCCATATCCATCCATACTTCCATACTAGTATTATAAAATTTATAAATGTAAAAGTAACTCTGTCTGTCGGTTTGTTACGCTGTCACGGCTAAACCGCTGAACCGATTTCGATGAAATTTGTCATGAAGATAGCTTGAGTCCCGGGGAAGGACATAGGATACTTTTATTCCGAAAAATAGTTCAGTTCTTGAGGGAATAGCGATAACCGACTTCTACGCGGACGGAGTTGCAACCGCTAAAACTAACATAAAATATTTCTTATTTATTTACTTCGCTCAAAATTAGTTAAGCATTTTAAATGAGCTGAATTTTAATCACATTTTTTTATCCATGTCCTCTTATTCCAAATTTAGGCGTTACATACTTGTTTATGTCCCGCCAAGGCTACGACCCGTCTGACATTGTGCCGTAGACGTTATAGATTAAAGGTATTTTGTGGCTCTATGGTAGGTAAACATATCGTAAAAAAATTAACCTTGACTTTTACTGCAACCGGTTATGCATTAGATATTTCTAATTTACTATCGCTATTTATCCGAAATAGATTAAAAAATATATTAGTAATTCCTAGAAAACAAGTTTATCATGTTTTGTTGGTTTTTTAAGACTCGTTTATTTTTTTGCTTTTTATCTATTCCTATGATTAACCGCCATAGTCAAACTTTTAGAGACAATAAATTCGTTACTCTATCAAACTTATGCATGAAAAATCGTCACTAATGAACGACTTACAATACAATACAATACAATACAAAACACTTTATTGTACACCAAACAAAAAAATATTACAGAGAAACAGTACAATTAAAAATAACACATTAGCTAATTAGCGATCTCTTCCAGACAACCTTAGGAGGGACATGGTGTCAAATTAGAACATTTTACACAGTAGGTGGTGCAGGCTAATAATAAGAAACTAAATTGTCATAAAGAAATAAATACCTAGTTGTATTGTAGTACAATTTTTTTTTGGGGCTGTAATCTTTTTGCTAATTCATTAGGTTACTAAGTAAACTCTTTATTGCACAAACAGAAATCGTTTAACAAAAAAACACTTATATGAATATAAACTATGTAAAAAGGCGAACTTATCCCTTTAAGGGATCTCTTCCAGCTAACCTTGTAAGCCCTAATATGGTTTGAATTGACTTGCAACATTTGCCTTAGACTTTTTTTATGTAAGTATTATGTAAGTACTTTTTATCCTGAAAAACTGGACATTTCCCGAGGGAATAGCTATAAACGACTTCTACGCGGACAAGGTCGTAAAGTAAACAGAATGATAGCAATAAAAGGTAATTTATATTCCAATTACTACATTGCTGTTTACGACTAATAAAGCACGTAGGTACCCTTTTATAATTACTAATGACTAGAAATGACATCATACGGTACAGCATTCGGTAGGTACTATCCATTGAACAATATTTTTCTCTATAGTCATCCCGCTATAATACTAGGTAGTTATAATACAACTTCAACTTAGTGACAGACTTTGTGACCACAATAAAATGCATAGCTGCGGCGTGAAATGCCTTACTAACCGACTTTAAAAAAAAAAAGGTGGTCTCAATTTGTCTGTGTTTTGGGTAAATAAAAATTTGCGAAAATTATACATTCAGCCAAATACATTTCACCCAAACTGACTGGCTGGCTTACAGCCAACGCACAGCCTTAACCTATGAATTCCAATTTGAAAAGAATGATTCCTACTCTACTTTAGGGGTAGAAAGGATTGGGGTAGAAGGGATAGAAAGGATTTAAGGAGAAAATCAACGGGAACGGGAAGAAATAGGGGGAAATTGTGATTCTACGCGTAAAAACGAAGTATGTAGGTACCTAGTTAATATTGGGTCCTTACCTATGAAATTGGCGTTAATTTTACGTGTTTTATTTCGTACGGAATTTATTCATTTCAATTTTAACTTCCAAATTATTTTAAAATTTCATTATTACAGTATGTTACAAAGGTTTTAGATACAAATAATATGGTTCAATTTCTTACTTACTGCCGCACTCAGAGACGTCAATTAAATTTAATGCTTGTTTAGTGACGTGTTGTCTTATTCTATTTCTGTAGCAAAGAAAGTGACAGCAGCAACTTTAATGAAGCATTTAATTAAAGTGTGAACTCAACTCTTTTCATGTGCTGTGAGTTCCAGTGTTTCAATTACGCAAAGTTTTATGAAGCTAACTATTTTTAAGTAATAAAGATATGTATAATATAGCTTAGAAGTGTCCAATATTCCTGACAGAATTTTGTTTGGTTTGCATTTGACGTTACTAAATAATCCGCAAAATGAAATGTATGAAAACCACCGTTCTCATAAAATTTTCCATATCAAACGCCTATTTCATAGGTTATACCTAATATATTTTTTAAGGCATGGAAAAGGCGATCGACATAGGCCACCTTATGGTAAGTGGGATCTGTGACCCATACACATTTGAATTCTCACGACTACAATCTAAAGACGTACTCCTAAGACCGCAAATGCGTTGCCAACCCTGAGGACTAAGATGGAATGCCTCTATATTATTGTAATTTGACCGGTTGTCTTATCCCCACGCCGGATCACAACAAATATGAAAATACCTATACTGTATTTGTCAATAAAGTAAATATACACATACCGTGTTCATTCTTACTTGTCTAATAAATTAAACAACTTTCTTACCTCAAAATGATTTTTTGGCTAAAACAGCTATTTTAAACAATATAAAGCAATCACAGACAATGCATTAGTGATGAGCAAAATGTTTACTCAGTCTACTTTATTTACTAAAAAAAACGGAAATAGCGAGTCGGACTCGCCCATCGAGGGTTCCGCACATGACACGGTTAACTCGATTCAAAATTTGCACCGCCGCCGTTCCTTGCATAAAGACCCTGCTTTTTTGGGATTTAATCAAAAATGTTTGGATTTCAGATTTTTTTCCCATAATTGTAGTATAAGACGGTATTACTTGCCAAATTTTATAGTTCTAGGTCAACGGAAAATACCCTATAAATTTTGATTCCCTTGAGAGTGTTGAAATATACGTTTTTATCGGCATAACTAAGAAGTTTGATTTTTTCACAGCTTTAAAGGACTGTAAATTTGAGTATGTGGTTTAAATTTCAACTCGATACATTCACGCGTTCCCGAGATAAAGGGTCTTGACAGACAGACAGACGGACAGACGGACAACAAAGTGATCCTATAAGGGTTCCGTTTGTTCCTATTGAGGTACGGAACCCTAAAAAAGGTTCATCTGGAGGTTAGGAAGTTGTTTACGTATACGTATACGTTGTATATTAGACAAGTAAAAATGAACACGGTTTACATAGCTCTGGGATAAATATTGCTCCTTCATTACAAATGACTTCCATACATTGATGTTTACGATCAGTGACACTCGTTACTATGACCTCACTCAGCAAGTTGTAAAGTAATTAAAATCAACAGCTATACGAACTAACTAGTAAATAGTTACTCATTCAATCTCTGTCAAGGGCACGAATACTCTGCCCTCCTTAGAAAAAAGGGCATATGTCTCATAGAGCCGCGTATGTATTACTGACCTTATTTCTTAAGATGGGGGGTTAAATTTTCTTTGACTATTGAATTGCGCTTGTGTCCTTTTTATTACGAAGGGCAGTACTGATAAGGAACTCAAGCATAGCGTCAAACACTACGCGTAAATCTTGCGCTACTAAAATTATTAGCTGCTTGTTTTTAACCTGACCGTAAAATGAAATAGATAAAAGGCAATAAAGTGTACACAGTTAAAGATGAACCCCTTATTCATAAACGCACTGTAAACCTATTTCGTTTAACGTTTGTTTCATTTATTGTATTTGAGATACCGCCTGTTGGTGTATAAGAGCAATATACGAAAACCGCCCAGAAATCTGCGTTTTTTTCTCAGAGGTGACGCTGAAATTTTGAAAAATTGTTGTATTTAATACTTTTTGGCAATAACATTTTATTCTATTCTATTCTTAAAAGGCCCAACAGATTTTAATAAAACCTAACTAAGAACGATACCGATTCGACTAGCTTTCTTTAAAAAAAACCGGCGTCCGAATCGATCCGTTTGGGACTACAGATACATACATTAAAGTTATAACCCCCTCTGTGTGCTTCAGGGGTTAAATAGAAACAATAGCATGTGTATGAAGACTCACGCAGTGACAAAGTCAAGGGCGACACACCAGCTGTTTGTATATTTACCAACTATTTAGAGCTAACCCTAAACCACTCATAACTCGAAACTTATTTAATCTACATAGCTCTAAATTAACATGCCTATTAATGTTTCTACTATTGCTCTGAATCCAAAATTTTATAAATTTAGCTAGAATAGTTCTCGAGATATTGACTGTTAAATCTCTACTTTAATCACTTACATTTGTTAATTTAATTCAATTATTGCCATTATACAAATTCTGTAGTAAGAATAAACTCCTTTTGAAGAAGTTAAGAACGAACGAACGTTGAACAGCTGACGAAGAAAACGCTTTAAGTAGCACTTTTTGACTCTTAGTACCTATTTGTATCACATTTAAGATCAAAAAGTGGTAGAGAACTTTATTGTTCAAGCACATTCCTGCAGCTATGCGATAACAGGAACTCCATTTCATTTGTATCAAAAGCATACCCTTTTTAGGCTTCCGTACCCAAAGGGTAAAAACGTGACCCTATTACTAAGACTCCGCTGTCCGTCTGTCTGTCTGTCACCAGGCTGTATCTCACGAACCGTCATAGCTAGACAGTTGAAATTTTCACAGAAGATGTGTTTCTGTTGCCGCTATAACAACAAATACTAAAAACAGAATAAAATAAATATTTAAGGTGGGCTCCCATACAACAAACGTGTTTTTTTCCGTTTTTTGCTAATGTTGTATACATAATGGTACGGAACCCTTCGTGCGCGAGTCCGACTCGCACTTGGCCGGTTTTTTTTTTTTCGTTTTATGACATTGGTGGATAAGTAGTTCCACGAAAATATCCAAAAGCATGTTTAACTTAATCTACTTTTAACTAATGCAATTTTTTAGCAATGGTCTTGCCTGAAGCGCTAGTAGGCTCACTCTGATTTACCGACATGTCAAAGAGCCCTGCTAGTAATTTACTGAATTAATGGTATGTATTTTAATGTCTTACATCAGTAAAAGGCTATTTTACGAACATGATCTCATAGGTCATTAAAATCTTTAATATACTGCGTATAACAATTAAAACATCGAGGTAAAGATTTACCCCCTTACTAATAAACGTTGAGTAACGGTGGTATAGGTAGCTATACAATGTTTTGTCCTTATCAGTCAAATCCATAAATCACACATGACAGATAAGGACAAAACATTGTATAGCTATACCACCGTTACTCAACGTTTATTAGTAAGGGGGTTAGTATTTGAAAAAGAGAATTGCATCGATTTTTTGTATATTTTTGGACCTTTTCATCTGTTAAATATTCTACGCACGAAGAGTCAAAATAATCGTCAAAAAAATAAAATCGTAACTAACTTCTTAAATATACTTATTTAATCATTCTGGTCATTTTATTTTCAGCGAAATTCGCCGTCGGTGATAACTTTTTTGACAGGTAAATTTGTCGGTCATTCATGTGGTTTCATGGTTTTCTGTAATTCACTCAGGTAGGTACTTATTTGGTGTAAGTATTATTTAATGTCCACTATACTACTCAGTAAAACCATATTGCTTTTGACATTGTTATCGTATCGCCACTGTTACGATAGCTCTTGTTTTACAGTAATGGCGGCCGAGTTAAAACAATAGAATAGGTCAACAGCAATATTTATTTTACCGGTTAGAATAGAGGCCAGGGAATTGTGATGTTTTTCTGTAATCTTTCTGATACCTATTCCCAATGTTTTTTACGGAGCAGTCATTAAGTCCATTCAACATCAGTCAAAATAAACTTCAAGAATAAATTAAGATTACCAAACCGATAACGCTGTTGCAAACTGTATTCTCATGCAAATTTATTCAAGACTTTATTCAAAAACTTGCCATTTAAAATTACTTTCAGTCATACAATAACCTATAGTCATATTTTTAATTAGATGAAGTAAAATGATAGTTTATGAGTCATTCTTTTGGTGAAGGTTAACATAAAATTTATACAAAATCTAATTTAATACATTTGTCGTAGTACCTAATCATGAAAGTCATCAATGTCATCATACATATTTGATTTAACAAATAACACAGCTTTTACTAAAAAAACCACACATGAACTGTCAGATTACAACATCTAATAACATCAAGTTCAAAAAAAAAAAATCATTTATTCGTTGTCAAGAACATACCTAGGTGGAAAGTGCAAAGTGGTTGAGGCCTCCTAGTAGGTATGTATGTACCTGTATCAGGAGGTCTCGCTCTTCCAAAACTAGTAGATGTATTTAGTTCTTAACTAGGTGAGTTTAATTAACAATATGATTAGTAGGTACTTAAGTCTAAATAGGGTTCCCCTTAAAAACCTTTGAAGTTACTTATATATCTTATAACCCTACCTCGTATTTCCGCGATGTGGGAATCATATTCCGACCTGCTCCTCACATATTCCTTCCTAGGTGCTGAGTGGAGAGCCTGTTGTCTGTACTCCGAGTACCACTCAAGAGGCGACTCAGGCCTCTCCTCACTGTACTCAACCTTGGTCACCCTCTCAAACTTAAACCTCACTTCCTCTTCCTCCTCAGCTTCCACATGTTTTAACTTGTAACTAGGAAACTGGCTTTCGTAACTTTTACTTGGCGATTCCGTATCCCGCGTATGTTTCAGCTTCACTTCAATTTTGGGTGATTCTGCTTGCCGTTTGCGTTGTTCGATCCTTCTTTCTATTTCGTCTACGTCTATAGACGAGTCTATGGTGTCGACGGCTTCTCCGGACCATACTTTTTCGTAATATTTGACGCGATCGCGGAGGTTACTTTGCGAAGGGGACTCGCGGCCGTCGGACATGGCGGCATGACCTCACCGGTCGGAGGTTCGCTCGATACTGAGAGGTATCGTGAGCGCAGGCTTTGCGCAAGCGTCGTCAACACGTGTAGACACCTCCTAGACGGAGCTTTGGCTGCCGTTGGAAAGTTGGCTGAAGCTGGGTTACGGGTTTATATGGACCTAGATTCGTAGGTATATTTTGGTGATAGTATTTTGATATAACTGTCGTAATTTATTTACTTGAATAATTTTATTAAGTACGTTTTTTGGGTACCGTACCCAAAGGGTACCAACCGGACCCTATTACTGGGCCTCCGAGGTCCGTCTATCTGTCTGTCAGCAGGCTGTATCTCATGATCTGTAATAGGTAGACAGTTGAGGATGTCACAGTGTGTTTTGTGCAGTGGCTATAATACTCAAGTACAACGACAAACATTATATACATACATACAGCTTCATTTCCAAAGTGGGGTAGGCAGAGCTACAGAATTACCAACAACTCTAAAATTTTGTTGATAATTCTGTTACCGCATTTTGCACGATTAGGTTAAGATGTTTAGGTACCAGGTACATATTAGTGACAGGTTGCAAGCCCATCACCTAACAGTACTACAAGCCTTTATTCCCTAAGTCGCCTCTTACGACATCCACGGGAAGACATGGAATGTGAGTGATATTCTAACCTGGCCACCACACGGGGAAGCTTAAGGATAATAGCATTATTTTATTGTTAATTATTAGTCTATTAGCCTTGCCCGACATATAGGTAGGTACATTGCCCTTTTTTCAGGTCACCTCGTTGGTGATTCAATCAATTAATTAATTAAAGAGACCGTACCCAAGCGAGCTCAGTGCGACTTTGGGACGTCACACTACAAATACTTAAGTTTTTAAATAGGTAAGTAACAACATACCTACTTAAAAACAAAAATGATTTAATAGTTCTATTTGAGTTCTTTTATCTTTATATGAAATGCAATTATCGCAATCAGCGAATTTGCCCGCGATTTTGAAGTCTTCCAGATAACGAAACAAGGTCAACCAAAACAAGAAGATATCAACACACGTGTTTCACAGAAACATAATTCAATGAATTTTATAATCTCGTTTTTTGGTAACTGACAAATCTTTTGCCAAAATCCTTTTACGAAGAGAGCCCCAGATTGCTCTGTTGCTAATACAACTAAAGATTAAATTCACCTTCGAATTCAGTTGACCTACATAATCATCGGATATTGAGCACCCCTCACCCCTACATTTGTTCACTTTGCGTTATGGTATCGGGTTTTACGGTCTCTGGTCACGAAGATGGTATCGCTCGGTGACTCAGGCTGACATAAGAAACCGATAGGGTAGTGAAATGCGTCTTTTATTTTGCGGATGTTATGTTTATGTTGTTTCGTAAAAACTGTGGTTATGTCATATGTGAATTTACATCTATACTTATAAAGAAACGAAGAAACTGAATCTTACAACCCTACTAATATTATAAATGCAAAAGTTCGTGTGGAATGTGTTACTCCTTCACGTTGGACAGATTTAAATGAAATTTGAAATGGAGATAGCTCATAGGGCTGTGCGCGCTCGTTCACTGAGCGGGTCGCTCCAAACTAGTACAATCGCACTATTTACTAATTTGTCTTTTTTAGTTCTTTTAGTACACTAGTACACTGAAAGAAACTCGTCTGTTCATGGTCCTTATTTGTGCTCCTCCGTGTTTTCAATTTGGCAGCATGGCTTCTCGAACGTATAAGGCTGCCTAATTGAGAATGCACGCACTAAAATGTGTTTTGCTCACTCTGACGGGACTACTTAAACTCTCCGCTTGGACATTCACTCCTGCATTCGCTCACCTTTGCTTTTGAGAGAATCACTACTCAGCAGTGGTCACTTGCGAAACGCTAGTAGATTTTTGACATGCAAAAGTGCCCGTACGCCCTTCTTACTGAATAAACATCTTTTATTTGTTTTTACGATAACCTGTCAAAAACAATATGGTTTTACTAATTAGAATGATGATAAGTGGGAGCTGAGATATACACATTTGCATCAAGACTAGGTACAACCTCAAGACCCCAAATGCATTGTTAATTCTGAGGACTAAAATGGAATGCCACTATGCTAGTAACATCACCGTTTGTCTTATCGCCACACCGGAACACAATAATGTGAACACAGCTGCTGTTAGCTGTTAAACAGGTTTAAGGGCCCGGCTACACGCTCAATCATACTTGCGCAAATTCCAATTTGTACAAGCAAGCATGTGCGTTAAGACGGCAAAACGGTATACCGCACAATTCCAATTCCATCAATCATAAAGTATATAAATCATTTGTTGGTCAATGCATTCATTTCTATAATAAACTACCTGACGTAGTTTTAGAGCTATCGTTTCCAGCACTTAAAAAATACTTAAAAAAGTCGTTAATGTCAAAAGCGTACTATAGGGTCGAGGACTACCTAACAGACAAAAATGCTTGGCCTAAACCCGAAACTTAGTCATTCATTAATAATTTGTGCAAATGCAAAAGTTGTATCTTGTCTAGGGGACACCGTTGATGTAGGAAAACATGTCGAAACTTGTATGTGGTTATCTTGTTGTTTTTTTTTTTTCGTTTTTATCCCTCTATCTCTCTCTCCTAATGTTTTGTCATGTTTTCCTGCTGAACTACGCATGATATTTGATATTATATTTAATTTAATATTTATAGCTTTATAATAATACTAGACTAAGTAGTATCATTGTAGTAAGAAATATGGTTAAAAAATGACTGACTGCTGAGTTTCTTGCGGCGTTTCTTCTCGGCAGTGGTCTCCTCTTGGGAAGCGCTGGTAGACTCCTGACGTGTAAAGGTGCCCGTGCGGCCTACTTACTGAATAAATGACTTTTATCTTTTTATCTCTATCCAATTCCAATTTTTGCACAAACCGTTTGCGTGAGTCACTGCGTGTAGCCGGGCCCTAAGAATAAGATGGCGGTGTAGCAATCCGGACGGACCCTGCAGAAATACCTATCACTACAAACGCATCACATGCAACAGATGGTACAACTGCCAAAAATATCCACGGGCAACAATCAGCTGACCCCTCCATCCTTTTCTAACCGGTTCCACACTATATCTGTCATCTCACTTCAATGGGGCCAGAGCCCTTTCGCCCTTGACTCCTAATTTAGGGCACTGCGCAGTGCGCATCAGACTGTGACCCAATTCGGACCCTTCCTAATTCTCGGCCGATTAAATTACAGTTACTGGGAATTCCTTTAATGGGTCCTTATAATATACTACTCAAAAACAAATTATACCATGCAAGTCATCGATATCATGCTTAGCAAAGAGTTTCAGTTCACGACTTTGTGGCAAAACCATATTTAAATTTTAAAAAAAACAGGGACAATCTCACACAAATTGACATAGTCCCAAACTAAGCCCTAGGCTTGTACTTATGGGTACTAGGCAACGATAAACATATGTATATAAAAAAAACAATACTTGTATAATTAGAAAACACCCAAGACTATGAAACAAATACGCGTGGTCATACAAACACATTTTGCATTTGGCATCTATGTCATATTTATAAGTGTCCTTAATATGTGGCCACCACTATATATGAAGATCTACACATGTGAGCTTAGAATAAACTAGAAAGCCGTTTTGCCTTGACCGACCGGTCATCACTTCAGCATGCAGACAACGGTCCTCTGACTCAACAATCTGACAACACATTGGACCCATTGGGGTCAATTCGAAACTGATGTCTCTAATGTACTATACAAAAAAAAATGTAAAAAAATGGTAAGCATAATTTCATCGAATTTCACTTCATCGATTGTATCCTTTTCATTTAATTTAATTTCGTCGAAAGCCATTTTCGGCTGACACCATAAAATCTTAAACATTAATTACGAGGTTAAGGTTAGGTTAGACTGGTGACTACCAAAAACAAATAACTCATGCGGCGAGAAATATCTTTCGATGAAATGAAAATTCTGCGTAGTTATACGTCCGTTGAAAGGAGTTTCGATAAAATAAATTATTATTTTTATTTTGGGTTGGCATTTTCTAATAAGTTACAACAATTAAATGATATCTAATGATTAAAAGTGATTGTAATAGTGTATTAAAACATACTATTTCGAGCGGTTTTCGCCTTACGCGGAAGATACACCTAGGAGAGCTTCAAGCAGAAAATGAAAGTCAAACCAAGGTTAAGCATACTTTTGTAAAAAATTCCGGAATAGATAAATATTTCAAAAACTTAATAATCCAGAACGGCTTTAAAACCCCATTCCATGGTTTTCGAATTAGAGTAATTGTAAAAATATGAACAATCCCAATTGGTTATAGGTTAGTATATCGTACAGCGTCAGCGAATTAAAACGAAGTCGCAATTGTCGCAAACCAAACTAAATGCCATGTTTTTTTTTATTGCAACACCAAGCAATACAGTAAGATTACTTTTATCGTACGGTTAACTCTTAGGAGCTAATCTTATACCTATACGTTTAAGTTTTATCGATAGGTATAAAAATTGCAACCGACCAAGTCTCAGGTCATTGACCTTTAAAACCAACCTCATATGCACCTAAAACCAAACATTCAGAACCTTACCGTTTACAACTTAAGAGTGTTGTGAAATGTCTTTTTAAAACTATATAGGTCTTTTATCTCAAGCCTTATGGTAATGCAGAGCATGTTCTTACTCTTTTAGCAATAAAATTGCATCTAATTTGAAATTTCTATCGTATTTGCAACTTTATTTAAAACAACAAAAGTTGAATCTACTTTAACCACTCAATTGCAGTTACGTCCTTATAACACAGAAAGGACATCACCCGTTCAAAGTTAAAAAGAAGTAAGTGTAAATTGAATTTAATTTAATTTTAAGTTCTGTTGTCACGTATTAAGATTTAAATTTGAATATTTGTTCTACGAGTTATTATATTTTTAGTTGTAATGTATGCAGTCTAGGTGCGCCTCATACGAGCATGTTTAGAATTTAGTCTGAACTAATGTATGCTAAACTATGTTGTGGTTTAGCTAATAAAATTCAATTAACTGTATAAGGGTCTATCTAAGGTTGGGAGAGGTTAAAATGCCTCATACATTAAGGAGGTTCTTACTAATGCAAGCTATAAAAAAGCTTCAACATGTTTGTAGGATCGGCCTTGTAAGTAAAGTAAGTAGCTGCACAGCTCTTTAGTTCTTTGTCACTTTAACGTTATGTTTGAACTGCTGCACTTATCTTTCAAATGCGTGCGGACACAGTCGCAGGCGAAAGCTAGTTAAAAATAAAGTCTGTCTTTCGGACATCGAGTCTTAATTATTTTCATATCAGACTAAATAACCCTTCATCCTGACACTCTAAATCCTCTTACGTGCTACAGACAGACAAACAAACAAACAAACAAGATCTCAGACATGTCACTCATCTCATTTAATAAACGGCTGCTCGCTGAAACTTGATCTTTCATTGTCTTAAAGCGAGAATAAACAACTTAAGTAGTTGTCTGGCACTTGAGTTAAAATTGTTATTTTTTCAAGGGAATGAAAGAATATTTATAAACAAGCTTTTATTTAGCCTAATGTTTGTTTTTAGGGTTCCATACCTAAAACTGAAAAAACGGAACCCTTATTTATAGGATCACTTTGTTGTCCGTCCGTCTGTCTGTCTGTCAAGACCCTTTATCTCGGAAACGCGTGATGGTATACAGTCACTTAAATCTGCGACCAAATCAAACTTCTAAGTTGACGTGAAAAAAAGGGGTGTGTAATGTTTAGCATAAAAACAAATGGTCTAATGATCATTTTGCATAACACTAATCGCATAATTTCAATCTGCATAATAAACCATCCATATAATAGTCATGATGCATAAAACGAAATGCATAATTTCAAAAACTATAATGTTTATAAATTGAAAAATAAATATTTCTAACTGCTTTCATTAGGTACTATTAATGAAGTCACAGTTCTAACCTAACCTAACCTAGTTAGATGAAATTGACTTAAAATGCATAATAACAAGAAAATAACAGTTAGGTATGCTAAATGAGTGTTATGTTATTCGATCGTATGCCAGTTAAAATTATACAATTGGTTTTTATGCTAAACGTTCATTACGCTTTTCGTGGTTAGTTAAATGAAATTATGCAAAATGTAATTAATTATAAAATTAAAAATTAACTTTGGCTTAAAAAAAATCAATTGCTTGTTTAATAGACAAATTACATACCAATCTAAAGTATGAAGCCTATAGAACTTGCAAACGTTAGGTTGACTATTTTTTTCCCGTCAATCTATTGGATAGGCAGGTATAAACAGGTAAGGCGGTACTAATAATTTGCACCAAACCTAACGTTTGCATATTCTATAGGCTTCATACTTTCGATTAGTATGTAATTTGTCTATTAAACAAGCATTTGCAATTTAAAAAATAAGTGCATTTTTAATTATTTTTTTAATTATATAAGTACTGGACTGAAATTTTTCAGGCAACCTATTCGCTACATATTATTTAGCGTATCAAATTTGATATAAAACACTTTTGATCGAATAAGCAGCCCGGTGCAAATTGTCGTCTATTCGGATCTTAGACCATTTAGGTACGAAACCTTAAAAACTAAAAACTATACTTTTTTAATTTAATCACAAACAAACAGGGTCCGGCGAAACGGCGTCGGAACAGCGGACCAAATTTTGAATTGAGGTAACCGTGTCATGTCGGGTATCGTACGAAAATCTTAAATACGGAACCCTCGGTGCGCTAGTCCGACTCGCACTAGACCTTTTTTTTTTGGGTTCTATTAATATGCGTATACGCTGTCTGTCCATTCGTCCTAACATTAAAGAGCTGTATTGAGCCTTAATAGATAGCGGGTTGAAATTAGAGTCTTGGTAAGATTGCAAACATCTATAGATGGCTTCAAAGTCCACCGTCAAGCCTGCGTGCTCTCTTGCCTTCTCTAAGCAATAAAAAAAAACAACAAGGCTCATACATATTTTATACACTCTAGAACCTAGTCTCAAACCAGCCATGCAATCTGACCGGAGCACACAATGGCTCTTGGATTACGCCGTCCGACCGGTTGGCTTGCTCTTATTCCCGCCAGGCCGTAGGCGTGAAGATATAGGCTCGAGACACTTCTATTTATAGCCAGGCTTTGCAAGGTTACATGGTCAAGAAGCGTGCCTTGTATTTGCGTTGGAAATGCAACAAACGGACAGTAGTACAGGTTAATTAGATACTTTATTTTGACCACGAAATGCAATCACCAAACACATGTGACAAGAGAGAACTTTAGTGTGTAAAGATTGTTAACCCCCGACCAAAAAAGAGGGATGTTATTAGTTTAACGTGTGTATCTTTGTATCCGTGTATGTTATAAGTTATAAAAAATCGGGATTTAGATCTATTCAAAACTGTGCACTCATTTATTTATCTATATATAAACATGTATATCGTTTCATCCGGTGCGCCAAAGTTCATCTAAAATTGCAAATCCGATTATTGGAACACTTAAAATAAAAAAACCGTAAACTTTTCAGAAGTTCTGAAATATTCAATGTGTAAATAAGACTAGGTTAGGTTAGTTTTGATTTATAAAAAATCCTGAAAAACTAACAGTAGTTGAAAAAAATACGTTATGAGTTGCGATGATTATGACTTATATGTTATAAGTAAAAATAATTAGATGAGCCAATATGGACCCCGTTTCGAACCAAACTAAGCTCTATGCTTGCACACTACTGTGGGTAATAGGCAAGGATGAACATACTTACATAGAGAAATTCATTCTCAAATACATAGAAATACTTTAATAATTAGAAACCCCAATGGTGCACCCATTTTACTGCGATTCAATGCCCTGTCAGCCAAATACAAGTGATATTACGAATTGGGATTGTTCATATTTTTACAATTACTCTAATTCAAAAACCATTTCGAGAAATAAGGTTTTAAAGACGGTTATCGATATGTATCGGTTTACATACCGTGTACACGGCTAAAATGGCTGATTTCTAAACCCCACGCGACTAATCTTTAAGTATGAAACAAAGTCGCTTACCGCTGCCTCCCGTATGTACGCTTAGATCTTTTAAACTACGCAACGGATTTTAATGCGGTTTTCATCAATTGGGATTGTTTATATTTTTACAATTACTCTAATTCGAAAACCATTTCGAGGAATGGGGTTTTAAAGCCGTTCTGCATTATTCCGTTTTTAAAATATTATAGATATTTCAACAAAAGTATATTTAACCTTTGTTTGACTTTCGTTTTTGGCTTGAAGCCCTCCTAGATGTATCTTACGAGTTAGGCGAAAACCGCTTGAAATAGTATGATTTAATCCACTGTTACAATCACTTTTTATCATTAAATATCATTTAATTGTTGTAATTTATTAGAAAATGCCAATCCAAATTTAAAATAATCATGTCATCCATAAAATGTCAGCTAAATAAATAAAGATATTAAAACAAAACTATTGGGTCGAATACAAAATTAATGAAATGGGTCTCTTAAAATTACCTATTCTTTCGAATTAGAATGTAAAAACCACGAGTTATTTTTTTTGGTCTATCCCAATTATTATGAACGAACATTATAAACATGGATTTCCTATTACAGAAAACCTCCTGCGCATGAGTTCATTTTCCTGCGCTATCGGGTTTCACTAATCGAACGTGACTTTACTCGCTTGACTTCATCTCAAGGGAAACAAACAACCTACCCACGCTTAAAGCTAATTTAATATACAACGTTAATTGTATGTGATGTTTACGGTTCCGTACCAAAGGGTTCCTTCCTTTCCTTCCTTGCTATCCTTCGTTGTCCGTCTGTCTGTATGATGTATTTTTTTGGAAATTAGAAGGCACGTACATACGAACATACAAACCACCTGAAGGTGGGAGCTGAGACCCATATACATTTGAATTCGCAGGACTACAATCTCAAGACTGCAATCCTGATACTCCAAATTCGTTGCCATCTCCATCCTCCTTTCACAAACACCGTGCATGGCAGTTTAGGGGTTTCGAAAGTAAATTAAATACTTTAATCCCTAGAGATTAATAAGGAGCTTTATTCCCGATGTGCAGAGACTAAAGTAACATTTTAAGAGCATGAGAGGTGAAAATAATAATAACGTCTAGGAGAACAACACGACGAGGTCTCTCCGTCAGAAACGACCATGAGACCCTCAAGAATATAACTGGTATATCAATATCACCCTAGATCTAGGCTGCATTGCGCTTGCGCAGGGACAGAGATGAGATCACGGCGCCGGCGCGCTATAAAAGGACCAACCTCGACCTTCTCTCGCGCATGCCTATAAATATAGGTTACAGGTAATTCCATTACTCTAACGACCAAAGCAAAAAGGTAGTATGTGCATATGTACTCCATACTTTGTTACTGCCTTGTAATTCTGGACAGCTAACGGTATTTAAGCGTCGGCGATTTATAAATAGGGCAAAGAATTTTGACGTTATTTTGAAAACTTTGAATGGAATTCGGTTAATTCATGTAAGTTTAAGTATGTTTGTACTGTAGCTTGTTATTTTGGGTTAGAAGGAGATCAAGCGCTAAATACCAAAAAAAACTATTAAAGATTTATTGAGCAAGTAGGCTTATGGCCACTTTTATGCGTAAATAATCTACCAACGCTTCCCAAGAGATCACTGCTGAGAGCACCGCAAAAAACTCAACAGTCAGTCATTGTTTAACATATTACAGACAATCATCATAATATCTACCTAGCATCACATAAAACTATGAATAAATACGTACGAGTATGCGTGCTCGTACCATGTTTTAAACCCATTCTATTACATTGTCATTTAATTCTGAGCCATGTTTAAAATTAAAAGCCTTCTATAGTTTAAGTTACTTTAAAATCTATTGCAATTTATTACCAGACAGACAATTATACAGACAAGCGAGCCAATATAAACGTAGTAAAAAATCCAAAAAGAAAGCATTGTCTCCAAATAACACACGCTCGTCGGCGCGCGAGTCGTCAAACTATTTGCGTGCTTCCGCGTCGAATTCTTCAAATACCGGTGCTTTGCGATGACATTCTTTGCGTAAAGAATGTTGGAGTGAACTAATTTACCTGAACTAAAGTTTGAGTACTTCGTGGTACAGATGTAGTCAATAATGTTTTGACATCGTTTTTTGTCGGAAAAGTTCGTATTGATCTTGCTTTCTCAATTAGCATATCGGTGGATACTAAAGTTGACTGAGACAGCAAGTTAATAACGAACTTTTCCGACACAAAACGATGGCAGAACATTATTCACTAGATCTGTATCAATACGTTATTCAAATTTTTGTATTAACTAGAGGACGCCCGCGACTTCGTACGCGTAGAATTAGTTTCCCGCTACTCCCCCCATTTCTTCCCGTTGGGGTTCGATTTTCGGAAAATCCTTTCTTAGTGCTCACTTACATCATGAAACGAACCCCTGTACCAAATTTCAAGTTTCTAGGTACAGTAGTTTCGGCTGTGCGTTGATATATAAGTCAGTCAGTTTTGCCTTTTATATATATAGATTTATTTAGGAGAAAACACAGAAACCTACACACAGATGCTTCTCTGAGTGTATCTTACTATGAACACAAGATATACTAAGAAGGATTTGGGTAGACTGTTCTTAATTCTTCACTCATTGACTTGCAGCTGTATGCATTTGTGTTCCGGTTTGGGGGTAAGGCTTGCGGTGATAATGACAAACATATAAACATTTCATCTTATTCCTCTTAAGGTTTAAGATTGGAATTGACTGGCCTATCTGAGAGATATCTGACCATTGGGTGCCCAGTCAGCATGTTGCCTTCTCCATGTTGGGAAAAACACGACTCTGCTTTTTTATTTCTCTCAAGTAAATTTAATAGCGATTTCCGTGTTTCTTCCGTGATGATTTTCGTTTTAATGAAAAATAAAAAGACATTATATGCACTTGATTCCGCCATTTCCCTTTTACAACCGGAACTCTAGCTGCGAAGAACCTATTGTGATTATCTATTACGGCGGTAAGCCTCTTTTCTTTTTCTAACTTTCGAACTTTTTTTTTGTGTAAGAAAATTATCAGTAAGAAACTACTTTATCGTCATTAACTGACTGAGTTAAAGTTAGAAACCAAGCATTACTGCCACTACGGACGGACTTATGATCTACTGTGTAGTTTCACAAAAGGATTAATTTGAAACCAGATTTTACTGAGTTACAAAGTTTAGGCTAAACTAAAGTCGCCTTAGGTCAATGTCCCTGTTCTGAACGATGACTAAGTGTCTAAAATACACCGAAAATGACAGGAGAATGCGGTCGGCCAGATGATTGACAGGAACGATGTTAGATATTTTGCAGTAACTCGCGAATGTGTCAGAGAATAGCAATGTTTTAGACAGTTTTCAGTACAGTAACCAGCAATAATATATTATCCAACATTAGGCGCAAAAATATCTGACACTAGAGGTATAAGAACGTGTCAGATATTTTTGCACCTAATGTTGGATAATATATTATTCCTGGTTACTGTACAGTTACATTAGAGACAGAAATATGAGTTTCTATATACAATGATGAAATAAACTTCGTCTAAAGATAGGAGCACAGGACAAAAAATAAAGAACTTGCTTTGTATCAAGTTAAATAGGATAATATTAAATTGGAACCAGCCACCAATCACACTTGTTTTAAATTAACATACAAATTAAAACTAAGTTTGAAAGACATTATTACATTATGATGAAATAATTTTCGATACAAATATTATTATAGCATAAGTTTTAATGTTTGGTTGCAAATGTATAAATTAATATTGCTTAAATGTTGTCAATCATGAATTTTTGGAACATGCGAACGAATTCTCATTAAATTTGGCACACATATTTTTTGCATTCCTACATTCCTATATAAATGATTACACTAGAATTCGCGCTTCTAAAGATAAAATAATTAAGCTAATAATCATATAACTGTGGCTTTAACCAAACCAGCCTGTTTTACGGATAGTACTAGACGCCACAACACAAATTCTATGCCCAGAACTGAATATTGAGTCTGATTAATGTGTAAATTTTTGAGCAGGGCATAGAATTCGTAACATGTTGGAGCAGCCGTTGGTAGAAATATCCCAACCCACGCACGGCCATCGCCATAATAGCCCGCTTAGTATAACTCGCCCTGCTTAATACTAGACCAATACGGGTTGCTATAGAGATATTACTAGCTAGAGGGATTTATAAGTTCGCCTTTGTACATCCCTGTTATATTTTTGTCTATTTTATAATTGTTATCTCTTTTGTTTGTACAATAAAGTGTTTACATACATACATACATACTAGCCGCAGACATATAGGAAGCGGGAGCGGGGCGTGGTGGCGACGATTTGTTGCTATGGCGTCCCGGAACGACATTGAATATTTTACTGTTTCGAATAGCAAAAAAGTGGTTTCATAAAAGCGATGGAAGAGCTCGTTTAAGTTAAAATAAAGCGGCTCTCAGCCGAAAAGTTCAAAGAAACTTTTTATGAGTATCCATGAGCTTATGCTTAAGCTTCTTATTTCACTTATAAATGTTACAAAACTTATATAAGTTGACTTTTTCTCCGAATTACTACAAAGATGTCAAGGATGTCGTAATTAGAACCGTAGGTAATTATTAATGGCTTTACACTGAAATATAAGGGTTAGAAATGTCAAAATATATGAAATAAACATATTGGAAAGTTAATATTTTGGCCTGGTATAGAGGGGGCTTTCTTATCCCAAACCACACTTTCGCAACAGGGCCCTCTATTCTTCTCGCAAAACCATAATTCCTTTTGACAATGTTATCGTATTGTTTTTATCTCGGCCGCCATTACTGTCTAGTAAATAAGAACTATCGTATAGTCTGTGTCAATTGAAATTGGCAAAAAAGTAACCACAACGTAACGAACCAATTTACCATTATTATTCGATAATCACATGCTCTTAAAGGTCAAATGAGGTCTTGGCAATGATTTATACACTTGATCTTTACTTTCACATTAAGTTTAAGACTAAATAACTATTAATTATACGTTATTTTAAATAAAAATTGATGAAAGTGTCAACCAGTACTAGTTTGTTTACATCTTTGGCAATTTCAATTAACACATATAACATTAACACGACGATAGCATGTCAAAATGATTTGTTACCTTTTATTGTGAAATTTTATCTTTAATTGTTAAGCTAAGTTTAGTGACGCATTGGTTATACTGTAATGTCATGTAAACGATTTTTATAAATAAATAAATAAATAAATAAATAAAATCAATATGGTATTACCAAGAAGAATAGAGGCAATGAATGATGGGTACCTATTGTTTTTCCTAAACAACTAATATTGCCATTGATTTCGCAGAATCTTGTCTAACCTCATAAGAATACCTTACTCACTCGATGATTTATTACAACTGTCATTTTCGTTGATTTAATGGCAACATTTAACGGCTCGTGACTTTAGTGCTGTTGGACATTTAGAGTTGCCAGGATAATAAACGCTGATATATACCAGTACAGAGGAAGAAATTCAGTTTTTTTATAGATCATAAACTTATGAGCAATTCATCTTCTCTGCCACTGTTTGCTGCATGCTATAATTTTTATTTATTACATCAAAGAAAAAATAAAGGTGTTTTAAGAGGATCGTAAGGCTGAAAATTTCCATACAAAATGCGATAACGTTTCTCTCCCTTAAACCTAGTCCGATTTTTACGATTTTTGTATATGTCGTAGATGTTATGAAAAACTATGTCTGTAGTCTGTACGTTTTCCTTTCCAAAAGTTATTTCTTAATACGAAACAAATTTAAAAAATCAAAAACAGAAACGTATATACCTAGTTTTTCATAATCACAACAACATATTTAAAAATCGTGAAAATCGGACCTAATTTATAATTTGTATGAAAATTATTTGACAGATACGCAATTTAAGCGTCCCTTTACAATCTTCTTAAGTTTAGCGTGTGTATGGGGTAATATTATATTGGAGGTTTTTATTTATTTAATAGTAGATGGTTAACCAATTTCAAAACGAGTTTAAAAAAAAAGTCAGAGTTATTTCGTAATGGCTGTATAAGATTCTTCCATAGTCTAGAAAAGAGTCAAAATTGGAAATGTTTGACCACTTCAAAATCACTTTGCGCCCTAGGGGTCAAAATGCCATTTTCAGCCCGCTAATGAGATATGGAAATCCTTACATTCAAAACAGGAGGGATAAACTAGTTATTATAACATTGCTAGGTATGTTTCAAAGTATGTTTGTCATCTAATAGCAAATCTATGACTTACGTACTGTGCCTATTCTCGGCTGACCCCGATCTGAGCTATGAATGAACGGTTTCGTAGAATTGATTCTGTAACGGAACGCACTTTGCTTCAGCTGAATCATAGAGAGAGACGAAACTATGCGTTGAAGAGGGAAGCTTGGGTACATTGCATAATTTTGAAGAGTCACAATCGTAATGCTAAATTGAGTGAATTCTCGAATTTTCATAATTCTGGTTATTTTTTTCATCCTATATAAATGTGAAAGTTTGTGTTAGTTTGTTACTCTTTCACGCTGCAACGGCTGGACGGATTTGGATGAAATTTGGAATAGATTTTACCCTGGATTAACACATAGGCTACATTTCATCCCAAAAAAAAACCCGAGGAAATAACGATAATCGAAATCTACGCAGACGAAATCGCGGGTAGAAGCTAGTATTTTAATAAAAAAATGTATGTTTCAATTTTTAATATCCTAAAGCTGTTTCTACTTTATATGGAAATGAAATTATGCAGTTTCTGTGCGAGTTAGCCAATAACGGGTTTAAAAAAACATACTAGAGCCTTTTTTTAATATTGCATAATTAACAGAAAGAAATAACTTGTAAGTCAATTGTTGAGGTCATGTAAAAATAGGCCAAGTTATTCCATGCGTGTGGGTTTTAGCATGTTTGCTATGAATGGTGCAACCATTATAATACATTGTAACATTCTTTTTGTAATTGTGATTGTGAAGTGTTTTGAATTATTTTGTATAGGTTATAAACGCTTTTAATCTATCTATCTATTCAAAATCCCTTTCTCTATCTAGGACAAGTCATACAGCACAACGAGGCAAGTGTTGCGCGGGTAAGTGTCTATTTCAAAATGGATTCCATTAGTGCGCCAAATGTTAACATATTATTTTACATGTTTCAGACGTCTTCTAGGTTACTCCCACTCCGGTTTAGCTAAGAAAATAGCTACTTTATCTTATACTAGCTGACTTGACAAACGTCCTTGTCCTATTTTTTAACCCCCGACGAAAAGAGAGGGGTGTAAGCAGTTTAACGTGTGATTCTGTGTATGTATGCGTCTGTGTATCTTTGTCTGGCTGTGTTTGTATAATGGGCCAATTGGGATTGTTCATATTTTTACAATTACTCTTATTCGAAAACCATTTCGAGGAATAGGGTTTTAAAGCCGTTTTGCATTATTAAGTTTTTGAAATATTCATCTATTTCGGATATTTCGACAAAAGTATATTTAACCTTTTTTTGACTTTCGTTTTCGGCTTGAAGCCATCCTGGGTGTATCTTACACGTAAGGCGAAAACCGCTTGAAACAGAATGTTTTAATACACTATTACCATCACTTTTTAACATTAGATATCATTTAATTGTTGTAATTTATTAGAAAATGCCAAGCCAAATTCAAAATAATCATGTCATCCATAAAATGTCTGCTTAAAAAATAAAAATTATAATATCAAAGCTCAATTACAAAATTAATGAAATTGGTCTTTTAAAATTACCTATTCTTTCGAAAAAGAATGTAAAAACCGTGAGTTAATTTTTTGGTCTATCCCAATTGGACAGCGGTTTTTTTAAAGAAAGCTAGTCTTAGCGACGTTTCATGCAAATCAGTTAGGCCGTTTAAAAGATATCAGGGGGGTTATTATGACATAGCTATGCAGTTCAGATTACGCTGAAAGAAAAGGACAGAGCTATATAACTGCTATAGTTTTGTCCTTTACACTCGCCTTAAAATGAACTAGCGTAGCCATGTCATAATAGCCCCCCAGTTCTTAAAGAAGGGGTTAGGTACTATTAAATCAGTGTTTTTATTTATTTTGAAGTTATATTCCTGGTAATTTTTCCAATTTTTCTTCTCTTAAAAACCTAATTCGGACTAATACCAACTTTTAAAAACTATAGCTAAATCGGCCCAGCCATTCTCAAGTGAAGCTCTCACCTACGAACAATTTTTTTTTCATACAGATTGGTTAACGTTTTTCGAGTCATTTATAAGATATGTACATGTATTCTATATCATCAGTATTTTTATATAGTTTATTTTAAGTTTTTTTTAACAAATTAATGTAAATTCACAACTTCCACTTGGACCATTTTCCACAAATCGACATAATATCATAAACCTACCACATATTCGCAACCCAGTCTCAGACACATCACTCTTGCACAACGGTCGCGTCCCTTGAATTATGAGACGGCTATCACATGTGATGCAGCTGATTTCAATCTGGACGTCACCCGCCCCCGACTTGCGTCAGCGGTGAAGTAGTTAGTTATTTGTAGAAGTTGTTTAATTTTTAAACTGATAATTTAGTAAGAATTTAAGAACTGGTAATTTAGAAGAGGAGGGATGATTGGCTATTTAATGAGGCAAAACATGCTGATCAAAAACATTATAGAGGGAAAGAAGGGAAGAGCAGGAGAGGAAGACCAAGAAGAAGCTACATCGACCAAAATCGAGGAGAAGGTGCACGTCGTGTCGTATAAAGAGGTCAAGGAGCTGGCAGAGAGGAGAGAGGATTGGAAATAACTCCACCGACAAGAGCAAAGCTCTTAAATTAAGACAGAGAGAGAATTTAGTAAGAATGAGGAACATAAATAACTAATTTAAGACCGCTTGCAGAAAAAAAATGTTCAGGGCCTCTATTCTACTCCGTAAAACCACATTGCTTTTGACATGTTATTGTGGTGGTGGTATGGTTGTTGGCTTAAAATAGTACCACTCCATGTCTTCCCGTGGATGTCATGAGGCGACTAAGGGACTATAGGCTTGTAGTACTGTTAGGCGATAGGCTTGCAACTTGTCACTAATACGCTGGTAAACATCTTAGCCTGTAGCAAAATGTGGTTACAGAATTATCAACAAGTCTTTAAAGTTTTTGGTAATTCTGTAGCTCTGCCTACCCCACTCTGAGAATGAATGTTATTTGGTGTATGTTGTTGTATTGTCAACGTTATGATAACTCTTACTTACTTACTTGACAAAACAATACGACATGTCTAAAGCCATGTTGTTTTACCGAGTAGAACACAGCCTCTGCAATGTTATAGTTGATACAAGGCAGATAAGAAGTCAATGCTGAGCTCCTGACACAATGCACAACACAACCAGAAAGTTTTTGATTATTATGTGTTGAGTTGCGATGATGGATAGGGTTAGAAATAGTGAGATCCAGAAACAAATTGGATTGAAAAAAGACGTAGTGACTTAAGTCAAAGAGGTTATACTAAGATGGTTTTCGTCATTTAGAAAGGATGGATGAAAGAAGAGTTACATAAGAGGTATGGTGAGCGAGAGTGATCGTGGAAACGGTAGGGAACGCTCTAGACGCACATATTTAAAGTGATCAGTTTTATTGCTGTCAACCTTATCAATATTTAGAACGTAGATTTATATTTTTCATGCTAGTGACATTTGGTGGCACTTAACAAACTTTTTAGGTTGTCTTCTTAATTCCACAAAAATGATTGGAAGATCAGCAAACATCTAAGCGTCACATTCAATTTTTACATTTGTAATATTTATAGGTTGAGCCACCAAAAAAACTGCATGCAGGATGATAAATAACTGATTAATTGAAAAGAAAGTACCTATCCAGCGGTTCATGTAGTGGAAGTCAAATAAAAAAAAACGTCTGATTTGGCTCTACATCTCTCTTCATCTCAGAACTTAACGCGGCATTTTCATGTTGTTTTTGTTAATAGAATGACTTTGTCTATGTCTAAAAGTAGAGTTAAGACCAACCTAACCATCTTCCTCAATCAATTCGGTCTCACCCAAGTGTGAACTTTCTTTATTTTCGTCCGTATACAATTCCAACCTCTTACGGGAAGTAGTTATTTTAGGCAGATCCGTTCTCCCTTACGATTGTTTATTTTAATATGAGCTCGGGTTTTTCGTGGGCTTGTTGGTTTGATGGTTAAATTGTGTCCAATGTGACAGTTTAAAAGTTTAAATAGCTGAGTTTATGAGTGGCAGGTTTTATCAAGGTTTTTAATGTTTGTGTGTTTAATTCACACATTTTAATGCTTGTCTGTCGTTTGACGAGATTATCGTTGTTTTCAAAATCGAAACGTGTTTTTAATACTAAAAAGCAAGAAACAAAGAATGCTATAAAAATAAAAGACAGGCTAATTCAATTCAGAGCAGCAAGAATTGGAAATGTAAAAAAAAATAAAGGTTTTAGCCGAGAATGTGATACTAAATATGATACCTAATTGAGATTAGATCAATAAAGTAATTTCGATGTTATTTATCTTGACTAGGCCCCAGACGTACAATCTTAATACTATTATAAATGCGAAAATTTGGATGGAATTTTGTTAGTTAATCACGCCGGAATGGCTGAACGGATCTGGATTAAATTTGGCACAGAAATAGATTATAGTTTGGAATAGCACATAGACTAACATTAATCCCGAAATAAATCACTGTTCCCGTGTGATGGCAAAATTACAAATTCTACTCGGACGGAGTCGCGGGCAGAAACTTGTGTTTAATATTCTAAAACTTGATATTAACTAAACAATGTATTCCACTTTTGTTTTATCGTTTGTCTTAAAACAGCTTCTTGTTAAAATAGTACCACTCATGTAAACATTGAAAACAAGAAAACATTGCGATTCAAATAAAAAATAGAATGACCTTGGCACGTATACAAAACAAAATTAAAAGCAAAAAAAAATGCACAGTATTTTACGCATTTCAGGGGTCAGTAACACCCGATGTATCAAATGCAGCATACAATTGCATAGAAAATAATATAAATTTTATTTGAAAAAGCAAAAGCTACCTTGGCTCTATTGAATCAAAGTTTACTAACTGAGATGTTTTTTCTTGGTCAATGGATTTTTCAGGAGCTTGGCGAGGGGCCAGGAGGGGTATTTTAGGGGGAGGGGACTCGGTGCCAACCAGACTACTGAAATTAGGTGCACTGCAGTGCGCAAACTAATTTTTAAACAATGGGTTTATCAGTTTTTTATCGTCCAATTTCACTAATGTTACCTACTAGGTACTTAACCTTTTTTGATTGCATGGCCATAAGACAAGAGTCAACAATAACTATTAAAAAGATAAAATCCCCGATATAATGACGGCCCTTACTTTCAAAGCCGATATCTCTTAAGCCCGATTTACATTGGTCAAGCTTAAGTCAGTACAGTAGTGTAAACTGGTCGAACAGTAGCAAGTCAAGTTGCCTTGCCCGTGGATCCAAATAGAATTACTTTCTATTTTTTTACTCCTCTGTCCTTGACACTGTACTTGCCACTGACCTTGACCAATTTAAATCGGGCTTTAAATGGCCCAAAAGACTTTCATTAAACAGCTAAGAACCATCACGATTGAACGAGCTTTCTTTGAAAAATCGCAACGAAATAGGTCTATCCGTTTGGGAGCTATGGTACCACAGATAGACACACATATACATAGATACCCAACGTAGGTACACGTTAAACTTTAGCACCCCTATTTTTGATCGGAAATTAAAAATACAACAAACTAGCGACCCGAGGGGCTATTGTCTAACGCACTCGCAATAGCAACCGGCTTCAAAGTGGAGCAATTGTTTTCATTTTGTATGCAGACAAGCCTTCGATTTTCAAAATGAAAACGGTCGTGATTGCGAGTGCGTTAGACAATAAGCCCTCTGTTCTCTCTCCGCTTCAGTATAAACCAGAATTTTATTGTATAGTCCATACCTTATACACACACACTTTTATACCCTCAAAATTCATCATTTTTGGCTAAAACGGCCGTTTTCTGCTAAATAAAGCAACTAGAGATCACATTTTGCACACCATTTTCCTGATTTTACAACATTGATGATTTTTTTCATGATACAGTTGTTATTTTAGGCGAAAAGAGAGCATTTTAAGTTTAAAAAAGTGTTTACTAAATAAGACAAGTCAATTGGTATGGACCATACATAAAAACATATACACATAACTGATGCCACTGATAGTGAAAACCGCATCGAAATCCGTTGCGTCATTTAGGAGTAATTAGCAGATATACAAACAGACAGAAAGACGCAACTTTGTTGCTTACTATGTTTGATTGTATGACTAAAGGCTCCAACAGACCAACAGTCGGACTCTACAGGCCAAGAGGAACGCTTCTATTTGATAGATTGAGACAGTTATATACGTGGTTCAATCTTACAGATACAGATAGCTGCGTCCCTCTCGGTCAGTAGCACTATTGGTTTTCTGGTTGTTTAATTTTGCTGTCCAATCCAGTTGTGTTTCTAGCTCAATTCTGTACCTTTCTCTGACTAACTGAAATGAATCACCTATGACCCAATTGTCGAAAATAAACAGTAATGTATCCGTGGGTTGTTGTGTGTTTAACGCACGTTACGTGAGATCGCGCACCTTGAGCGAGTTTCCTGTTGCGAAATAGTTGTATTTCGGGTACTATAGTAGCATTCACATTGGATCTGATGATACGAGTATATACTTAGATAGTTCGTACGCAAGATATCGATATATGAGGCGGACTAATTTGGATCAGTGTTCTGTAATTATAAACATCAGGGAGGTTATTATGATATGGCTATGCAGTTCATTTTACGGTGAGCGTAAAGGACAGAGCTATAGCAATTATATGGCTCTGTCCTTTTCTCTCAGCGCATAACTCCCCAGATCTGTACCTTAAGAAGGGGACGCCATTATATCGGCGGTTTTAAATTGTTCTGAATTTCGTTTCTACGATTTTTTTAAAATTGGAAATTTATAATAAATTTGTAATAAATAATAATAATAAATAAGGGAATTATGTTGCTAAAAAGAATTCATT
The DNA here is from genome assembly GCA_948252455.1 of Acleris cristana. Taxonomy (NCBI): domain Eukaryota; kingdom Metazoa; phylum Arthropoda; class Insecta; order Lepidoptera; family Tortricidae; genus Acleris; species Acleris cristana. Next base: position 16,008,284 of record OX411781.1, on the reverse strand, counting down.
TAACAAAATATTTTGTTTCTCGCGGCAATTCTTCTCAACTATCATTGGATCGCATTTCCAACCTGTATTAGCTTTAGTTCAATTTGACAAGCGGTTTTGAAAATTGAATGAATATCTACGTTTGTACACAGCTAGAACTTCTTGGCGCCATAAAATACTCTCTTGCAAATTTTGTATATTTCCACCAAAAATTTAGATCAGTATCTCTCCATTCGCTGCAAATAGCGCGACCTATGCTGCGCTTGGCCTAAATCGCAACTGACCGATTAACTCAAGACTCGCTGTCTAGTTTCAAACTGGGCCAAATTGCTATAATATCAAGTAAGCCGAAGCTTTGGCGCGCCAAAACTATTTAAGAGTCAAATAGAATCAGTAACAGATTTTCGAAAACATCAAATCAGCCAAACTCATGTACTGGATACCTGTCTTCATGGATCGCCATGAGAAAATTTCAAAAAATAGTAGGGCTGACTATTTCTTTAAAGTTTAGGAAAAAGGTTCTTAGGATATACTATCAGTCTTATTCTAGGCCTTACAATCCCATATTTATCACCAAAAAAAATGTATGTGGTAGTTTCATTACCGACACATTTTGTACGGATCAATAAATTAAGTTGGGCTCGAATCTCTTTGGTCTGATAGACAAGTGTTTTACATCTGACAACTGATCCAAAATCTGCAAGTAATAGGTACAGTGCTACTAGCTAGTTATTGTATTAGTAGCAGCTCTCACCGTTTGGAATTGTTTCCCTGGTTTTTTTTTAATTCTTCATCAGCTGGCAACATTTGAAAAACTGACAAATAAAAGTTTAAAACATCTCTGAATGGCATCGCTTTTTACCCAAGTTTTTAAATCGCAAAACCGCTAAAAGGTAATCGCATTTACAATTGGAAGAGCTTGCTAATGCTAAAGCAAGCCTCTACATAAAAACTCGTTGAAATTTGAAGTATGTTTTATAACTTAACTGAAGATAATACTCATCTACATTTATTTAGAAATACATACAATTGATGAGACATGCCGGTTATTTCAGACGTTGCCAGCTAGACAGAATAAGACAAGACAAGACAAGAGATGGCTTGAAAGCAAACAAGCGCGCAGGCCACCTGATAGTAATTGGGAACTGAGACCCATATACATTTGGAATCTTATAGCTTATAGTTGTAGCTAAACCTAGGCTGCCTAGTCAGCAGCCAGAACTAGGTGAAGACGTCAACAAATAAAAATATAGTTAGTTTAGTTGGGCGACGGCCAACAGTGTTAAATTTGGGGGCGTCTGCCTAGACGCCGTGTCAATCAGCTGATATGACATGATCGGTTTCGATTAAGATTTCAACAATATCTTAATTATTTTTATAATTATATTCTTTACAATTTAAATTACCAATATATTGTAACGACCAACATAGAAGCATTTCATCCTGGTCCATTTAGTTTCATTGGTTGATAGCCCGCATGCTTTTCGTGATACATTGCATCGCTGCAATAGCTCCCGGTTTGGTATGTTAAAACAACTCGTCAATGAGTTGCTACAAGCAACATAGATCAATGAAATGCTTGTGTATTTCTTCGTATCCATGTCAAAAAAAACGTCGATAGAAAACCTTATCCTTAAAACTTCTGCTACTAATCAGTATGCTTAATAAACCGGTCGAGAAATACATGAGATATTTTTCCAAATAGATGAAAAATTAGAGAATTCTGTTAAAGACAATCATTGCTGCAAAATGGAATGGTAAAAAGAACTGATTATGATCACTCAAAACGTTTTTAATCAACACAATCAATCTATAATATTGATGTTCTGATACAGATAAGATAAACTGTTGCAGCAATAAATTTAATGACCCCTTTAATTGTCATTCGAAATAACGCATTAGACTAACCAATTAGTTGCTTCAACAAAGTTTGTCTCGTTGCCAATGTTTTGATTGTCTCCGACGAACTTCAGGTTGATATTATAAGAATACTGTTGCTAGTAAAATGTTGTGGAATTCCTCTATAAATTGAAGTGCTTCGGGTGATCATTACAAAGTTTACGACGGCAAAGTTTACTACTGACCTTTGGGAAATAATTAACGGGAAACTATATCCTTCAATGCTTCTTCTTTTTATGACTCTTGTCAATACAAAAATGAAACTTAGGATCGTCATCTTACGTCATGACCAGACGAGAAAATAATTTGCACCTCTATGGTTTATGTTAGATCTACAAAAAGTACGTCAATATATTATTATTTCTACGTTTTACCATCAATGCTACATCATCATAGTCGTCTTATTTGCTTATATGCTTCACTTGGCTCTTTTTAACTGTACCTAGGTCTAGTTTCAATACACTTTGATTTTTCGTTAATATGCATACACAGCAGTTTTGGTCTTCAACTTTGCCTATTATCATTTCATATACATCACCGACGTCAAGTGTAACGTTGTCGTTCTTACCTAAACTACAAACGTCAATATGGCATCAATACCTTTCATTTTTTTACCCAAGACTTTCAGAGAATTTGTCAACTGTTGATTTACTTATTTTAATATCGTTATCATCAAATTCTACTTAACTTTAAACTGAATCAGAATCACAGTTAAAAGTGCTTAAAGTAATTTACGATGAATTCGAGGAACGTTTCGATTTAACTACAGTGCTTACAACGCATAAAAGACCGTCGATACTTTTTACGACCTTGTATAATCGATTTTACAAAGGAATCGATAAGGTTAGTTGAACTGCATACAGTAAATTTGCTTAGTGTAAAAATGAGTTCGTTTCGTTTCTACTTTCAATGTAGCTTCTCATTTTACTGAATCATTAGCTGAGAATAACTAACTTTCGGTTTCAGAAGAAAACTCAAATTGCGTAGGTACTAACTATATTAATTTTTTTTTTTACAAAGTAATTGAATATCATTGACTTGCTTGATTGATCAAGATATCTTGATCTTTATCCTTAGTAAGATGTGAAAAACATAATACCCTTTGCTTAAAACAATACGTAAATAAATTGAATCATAAATGAGTTGAATCATACAAAAGCAAAATAGGATTTCAGGAAATTATGCTCTCGAATTTTGAATGGTTTGCGTTTTTGACTGTATAAAGTCGTGTATTTTTATTAAGTTAAATCGGTAAATATTTGGCAATGTTGGTGTAATAAGCACTTATTACTTTTCATTACTATATCTTGACTTAACTCTTTCCGTCCACTTTGATCTTAAACCTAAACCTAAAACTTACCTTGTAATAACTGAATCGTAAGTTGATACTCTGCTAACTTCTCATCAACGTAGCCCTCTTGCGACTGACTAGCGATGATCTCAGCTGTAGACGGTCCTCTTTCCTCGTCCTCTTCGTATATCATCGGCCGCGGCGGCGGAGGCGGCTCCAACGGCACTCCCGCATAATCGTACTCCCGAACCGGTTCATAAGGAGACGAGAAATAGTATTCAGGACTCTGACCCAACGTGGGAGACATGGGGTAAGGAGAGATAGAGAAATGAGAACTCGGGGAAGGAGAATTAGGTCTGAAGGGAGAATGCAACGGCCTGAATGGTTTGGGGGATGGTTGCATTGGTGGTGGAGAGACTAGAGCTGTTGAGTGGCGAGGGCCTGAGATTAGAGGGGGTGGGCTGGGGGCCCATGGCGAGGGGGGGCGGTAATGGAGGGGGGAGGGGGGGCCCGGGGGCCGCGCGCGCCCGTGCCCTGGCGGCGGTTGCGACATCTCGCGGATTGAGTCAAGTCAACCCGGTGTCACGCCGATATCTGCATCGCTAGAACAAGAAAAAAAGGGAAGAAAATGTTGTATATTAGTTCTCTAAAGAAACATTGAGTATTTTAAACTTCTAAAGTTCCCAATACATTATAGAAAAGCCCGCAATCTCTATGAGAATCAAAGAGTACCTTTTAAGTCCTAGTGTAAGGTAAGTTTCGATTTAGTGATTGTTGGACCTCGTGCTTGTGAGTCCGTACCGCTAAGCATTGTTGTATTCGACTGTGGGGCTAAGACAACTAGTGAAATTTCAACTTAGTTGGCAATGCACTTGCAGTCTTAGGATTGCAGTCTTGAAAATGCAAATGTGTAACGGGTTTCAGACCCCGCTTATCGTCGTGCCTGTCAGTTCTTTTGCCTTTTTGCCACAAAAAGATGCAACATAAGGAAACGTTAATTGTTATAAAGTTTTTTCAACTGGCCAATGGCCATTCACCAAGGACGTCATGGAAATATATAAAAGAGGCATACCTATGTTCAACAGTGGATGACTATATTCTGAGAAGAAGAAGAAGATTAATCGAATATAAATGCTCATAAATGAGCTCATAAGAGAATTTGTATATCGTAACCATATTCTAACTTTATCAGCAATGTTTCAGAAGCATGTAAGATTTGTTTATCGCTTGTAAATGGTCGCGTGCTGGGTATTTTTGGAACCCTCGCTAAGGGGTTACGGCCGAGAGGCGCAAGTTGATATGTTGAACAGATGCCCTCCTATTTTTATTAGGTTCTAATCGTTCAAAGGCCTTTTATAAGGTACGTTGCTGCAGGATAAATTTAAAATTGCTTTCATGTATTTGATGTGGGATTCCTTAAAATAAAAGGGATTGAATGAGTGTTCTTTTACTTTAAAAGTATGGGAGCCCCTGGCTTAATGAATGAAGGAAGAAAGAAGAGAGAAAGAAAGAAAGAAAAGCACGTATTCGCGACAAACAACAACAAGGAACAGCGAAACACGCACAAGAAGTATGTTAAATCGAAATGATCCGGTATTTAAGTCAGTAATGGTATTCCGTTTGAAACGTCAGGTGAAACCTTTAAAATCGCTGATGATTGCATTATACACCTTGTTTATCTTGTCTATTTAGTTACTGTCTTTATACAACATTTTTTTTAAAGTATATTTCATCTATTAAACTTTAGTAACCTTAATTTAAGATACCGTTAGGTACGCCAAAAGTTTACTTGGCCTACGAATGTAATCTGTCAACACGCGCTTAGGTTATTAAGATGCTGTGAATAACTAACCACAAACCATAATGAAACAGAAAATTTAATTCTTCAAAAATAACCTCTTCTTTCCGCAGGAAACGTCCTATTTTTCACCAGAAATAAAACTGAGAAGGTTTGTTAATCAACACTTTGATTGATATGATAACATCATCGAGGAGATTAGCCATTTTTTTGATAAATATTATTTTAAGCATAATAAAATATTACCTCGGTCTAAGCGATACGCTTGCCGCTATGATATTCTGAAAGACATAACTGTTTTATTAATTATGTTGGCCACAGGCCAATGTCAAAGGGACTAAAAATAAATAATGTTCTAGTAACGTTTTGTACGGTTTTAGTGAAAGTTTGGGGTCAAGGGGACGTATGGCATCAATTTCTTATGGATGACCAAATCTAAAATAGATTATTGTGTACTAAATCCATTCAGGATTAACAGGATCGATAAAAATATCGATTAAACTGAATACTAATTAATTAGTTCAAGCTTTTACTGCCGCACTCAGAGACGTCAATTAAATTTAACGCTTGTTTAGTGACGTGTTGTCTTATTCTATTGCTATAGCAACGAAAGTGACAGCACAAGCAGCAGCAAGTTAATCAAGCATTCAATTTAATTGACGTCTCTGCGTGCGGCAGTTAGTGTCATACGTAGTTATTCAAATTCTTATTACATCACTCACAATTATGGCTTTAACTGTATTTAAGGAATATCTTATAGTTGTAAACTTACTGGAATGATGACAGACTTGATCGCAAACCAAAAAATTTAGGAAACAACGGTGATCATTTTTTTTATGTTCGTTATAAAAAGTAGCAGTCCTATTATGCTACCTTGTGGAACTCCGGGTGTATTTGATAAAAAGGATTTAAACAATATATTTGATTCTCAAATTATCCCAAAGATAGTTATAATTATTGTAAAAAGTCAACGATTGATGAATTAAATAAGTTCAAATTCATAGCAAACTATAACAATTAGGACATAACACGGCTAACATTAATGTTACTTATAAAATATAGCGGTCCTAATATGCTTCCCTGCGGAACTACCAATGAAATGATTTAATTCTTAATAAATCTTGTTGATAATCATGCCATCTATAAAGCGCATTCTAATTAAGTGGGCTCAAGAATTGCGTCAACGATTGATAAACGCAATGTGATGCATGCACTAAGTTTAGCTTAGTCACTGCCTCAATGAAAACAGTCCAAAATACGCTAGCCAATAAACTCCATTGCTTAATTGTTTCATCTGCGTTACACAACAGTATTAATACGCCAGTCAACAACCCTTTAATAGTGATGACAAAAATGGCCGACAGCCAGCCGGATTTTGGTGAAAAAACTGGTTTGGACAATGCACCCATGCTGGCTGCCCTCCAAGCGTGCCAGTTTACGCAACCCAGGATTTCGGATGCCAAAACAATTGTCTGGGCATATCAGAGCACATGATGGTAGGTAATGGCTTTAGGAAGTGAGTATTTTGCGGGTACCTTGCTGCATGTGACGTCGATTTTCTCTTTGGTTTTAGTTGAGTAGGTAATATTGCGTCTATGTCATATCCTTTATCTCGTACTGTTTTTTTATGTTTTTGTCCTAATTTATTTTACATACGAGCGCGTGTTTTCTTACTGTTTGTTCTATGATGTTCAACACAGCAATTTAATGAAATGAGTTTTTTTAATTGTTGTTGTACTTTCCCAATTTCCTGAAACAGCTTTTTTTTTTAATATTGATCATGTCACTGGACGGTCTTTTTCTACTTCCAGTTCCAATGTTTCAATTTAATCATCTTCAGATCCTTAATTAATAAGACGGAATGCATCTGTGTTACTTATTTCAATACACATATCTCCGTTTCATAGCCAATTTGAGTGTGAAATATACTCTAGTGCTGACCTACTGATACGTGAGCCATTTCAAATAAGTATTTATTGTTCTATACGTATAAGTATGGTAGCGTTATGCAGTACCCATAGTAGAAAAGCTTTGTTTGGGACTACGTAAATTTGTGTAGCGAGATTGTCAAAAAATTTAGCTTCGTTTTAATGTCCTACCAAATTGTATTTGTCACGCCAAAAGAAAACAATTGTAATAATAGAGTAGCTAATCGAGTAACTCTGGGTGTTAGTAAGAAAATTCTTGATGATGATGATGATGATGATGATGAAAAATCCTCATAAGGGACATAGAGCTCGTATAAGGGAATTAATTCTCTTAAGACATCAAATTCTAACTCATCCCAACTTTGTCCAATGGCAACAGCCTCTCTTTCAACACGGGGGTTGAGAGTGAAATAACTGACATAGGCGAATAAAAAAATTGTTTGCTTTTAAAACAAACCTCTTTAAGCATGTATTTTTCCTGTTTTTTACCTGTTAAAAAAATCCTGTTATCAATTCTTACTATTTCATTTACAACGACACTATGAGACAGTTCTATGGTGGTAAGTTTCGTTGTATAATATCATTTATCATAAGCAATATTTAAAAAACGACTGACTGTTGAGTTTCTTGCGGCGTTTCTTCTCAGCAGTGGTCTCTTGCGAAGCGCTGGTAGATTTTTGACGTGTAAAAGTGCCCGTGCGGCCTACTTACTGAATAAACATCTTTTATCTTTTTTATCTTATCTTTTTTAAGGATTCCATTTCACCGATTGTACAGGCTCTCAGAGCGCACTTAAGTACCTAACATCAGGTAGCATGTATGTTCGTTTGCATCCCGAAGTCATAAAAAAACTTGTTCAAACTTCATGCTCTGCCCACTACAACGCCGATACCTATCGCGTCTATTTCAGCGTACGTAAGTTTGTGCCCACGCGCACCCCACGCAGATTCGCAAACATTTTTATTGTGTCTGCCGGTGCGCCTTGATCCCGTATCATTTGTGAATTATGCCATTACTGTCAAAAAACATAGCTAAATATCTTTGTTTTTGTAAACGGGGATTTTGTTAGGAAAGATTCGGAAATCCTCTTGAAAAGAGAAATATACAAATGTTATGAGACGCTAAAAGCATTCTTGAGCGTTTCGTTTTCAACACATTTTGTTACACGTATTCTAAGAAGAATTTTATATTTTGTATCTCTCGAGTTCTTTTTAAAAAGCGTTAATTTGCAACAAAAAGGTGCCCCACTTTTTAAATCGTCGATATGGTCTATTCCTTCTGTGGGAAGGAAAAAAGAGTAAATGCGTCAATTAAAGATTTTTAAGGAATAAAAAGTCCTATAACAATTTTTGCTCCCTTTCACAGAACTTTGGTAAGTACTTAAACTATTACTATTAACTGTATAAAATGTTATTATTATAATAAATTCCCTTCAAATCATGACGCATTTACCCCTCAGTCTGAATAGCCCCGCCTGACCTTAGTCATCATAAGTCTTCAAAATAGTACATCGTCAGTTTATAATATAAAATTGTAAACTGTCGATATATTGTGAACTGTACATACTGCTTCCAAACAATAAGTATCTGATAAAGTAATTTTCGATAGTTTATAAAGTATACATGACAAACTGTCTATGTGAACGAACGAGAAACAAGATGCATAACACAATCGTAAACGGTAAACGATTTTCGAACTTCGATTTTTTCGAAAACTGACAAATGGAATTAACTTAAGCGTTTGACGCGACCGTCTAGCAGCTTACGTCGATCCATTTTCGATAGCGTTAACGATGTTAAAGCGGATAAGTATACTTTTTTTAAAGAAAGTAAAAAAATAAACGTGGTCCCAAGAAACGATTTTTTTCAACGTATTTTTATTTTTGTTGAATTGAATCTTAAACTAGAAGGTGAACTAGAACACACACTGAAGAAAAACAACAACAATGGTCAAGTGTGACTTGGACACGAGCTGATTCGATGCGAAATCGAATTCAAATTCGAATCTAATAATACCTACTGTGCGGCGGTAGGAACCCTCCGTTCGCGCGTCCGACTCGTACTTGACCGGTTTTTAAATCCACGACGGTGCACCACTGAAATTCACTTCGTATGGTAGAACGCACCTTAATAGATTGAAAACTCGAAAATATTAATATTTTAGTGTTTTCAATTTTAATTTAAAACACATCCAATTGGGCTTCAAAGCTTGCTTTTTGTTAAACCTATTATCTAAGTTTTTCTTAGCAGCAGCATAATATTTTCAATTATCGTCCAAGCATTTCTAATGAACCACTCCCACGCATAAACGCTACATCACTCGCGCACTAAATCATAGATAACAGAGCACAAGGTTATCTTTTTTTTGCAGCTAAAACCGTCGATTGTGATGCAGATTTAAATTTAGAAGGATCGATGAATCTAGAAGTGACGTTCAAAAAAGATATTGATGCTTTGAGTTGTAGGTAATGGAAGTGTTTTGGTAATGGACATTGAATTTGGTGTAAACAAAGGAACGTGAATTATGATTGTGTTTTGTTTAATAACTAGCGATTATATTTAACCCCTGGCGCAAAAAAGTGGGGTGTAATAAGTTTTTCACTTCTCATACTCTTAAAATGTTACTTTAGTCTTTGCACATCGGGACTTTTTTAAAGCTCCTTATTAGTCTGTAGGGTCTAAAGTAATTGTTTTTTTTTTACTTTGGAAACTCCTAAACAACCAATCACATTTGCTCCTGAGTCTTGGATGTATTCTACGTATTTAAGTATGTATTTCTTAGGTAAGTTTATCGTTGTCTAGTACCCATAGTACAGTCACGAGATTAAATTTGGTACCCACCTTAGGTCCAAAGTCAATCTGACATTCTACAACAATAAAGTTGAGTTTCCTAAAAGTTACAAATGACTTGACATCTCTAATGACATTGACGACTTCAAGCATATTTTTCTTGAAAAGGGTCCCAAATTAACGCTCGTGACCGTACAAGCCTAGAGCTTAGTTTGGGACTAGGTCAATTTGTGTGACATACATTGTCCCCCTAATATTTATTTGCTGGCTGCACCCGGCATGCGTTCACATGCCACGTAAAGTAAAAAAGTGTTAATTTTTCGTAGTTTTCTTGGCCGAGGGTTCCTCGGCCACCATTTCATCATAATCGGATCAATAGATTAGAAGCACATGGAGGATAAACATACAAACAGTCATTTTTATTTATATATTATAGTTTATAGTTACGTATGATACACCACCCTACCAACATACAGCATACTCTACACTTACAGCATACTAAACTTGCATAAAGCGCAATTCACACAGAGGGCGGGCCGTGACGGGGGCGGGCGTATTGCCGTTACATTGCTCGTAATACACGCATTCTCCGATAGGCCTTCTCACACAGCGCACAATGTAACGGCAATACACCCGCTCCGCGCCCGACCCACTCTCTGTGTGAATTGCGCTTTAGTAGAGTTGAGAGCCATTCATCCACAATTCTTGCACGCACTTCATAAACATTCCTTTAAAACGCAGAAACTCTAATACCATAGAGGTTTTATGTCTAACAAGTAACTATTGTCCAATGAGTTGCACGTCGTCTCCCTTTAACTAAACAATGCCCATGCTCAGGCGCAATGGCGGAGAAAACCAAGCAATTCTCAAAGGAATTTATGTAGTCGTAAACTAAAGAACTGAGGGCGACGGAATGAGCTACGCTCGGAGTTTCTCTGCGAGATCGAATCAAAAATAAGTTTCTGTCATAAATGTAAATTACGAGATACCTAGGGTTTTGTTGCCGATTGTATTTTTTTGCACTGTCACAAGTATACTCGTACTATACAGGGTGGAAAAAACGAACGCCTCATAGACGGCAACTACCATAAATATTGGAAATAGTAAATTCAACGCAAAAGAGAATTACTTTTATTTTGAAAAAAAAAATCCTCCATTTATGGATTTTTGAATTTGTTTCTGCCTTAACCTAATGTCTCTAATCTAACTGCGGTCAAATTGATAAAAATAAATGTTTTAAAAAACAAAAAAACCGCCTTCAAAAACGCAAAAAATAACTTCTACTACTAGGTACTTAGTAGTAGGTACCTATCCTATTAGGTTAGTCCAACTGAAGTCGGCTTTTTGTTGAAAATATTGTGGTCGCCGACTTCAGTTAGACTAACCTAATAGGATAGGTACCTACTACTAAGTACCTAGTAGTAGAAGTTATTTTTTGCGTTTTTGAAGGCGGTTTTTTTGTTTTTTAAAACATTTATTTTATTTTACACTTTTTAGTGATCATAATAAGCTTATGTAGTCCCACTTCTTAGTTGATATATGAAACTTTAAGACATTTCAAGCTCGCCGCAAGCAACGCCGCGGGAAAATCATAGTCATTTTAAAACAATTAAATGTGCTTCGTTGTAGTCGCTCAACTATCTTAATCGAGATATCTTATCGCCACCCTTGAAATCGGTACCGTTGAGGAGTTCCGGTGGCCATCTGTGATCTTCATCATCAGTTCCGCTTCACCAAGTGACACTTTCTGAATGCAAATGCTACACTTGTTACTAAAAATACTAAAATCGCTATATGTTTGCATACAATATTTGAGGAGTTCCCTCAATTCCTCACTGATCCCTTCATCAGATTCAGATTTGCTGACAATGGGACCACCTTGGAAGTATACTCTATCAAACCAAAAAAGAATTTTTAGAATCGGTCCACAATTGACGGAGTAATCGGTGAACATACATAAAAAAAAAAAAAAAAAAAAAAAACATACAGTGGAACGTATAACCTCCTCCTTTTTTGAAGTCGGTTAAAAACAATAGAGTCGTGTTTTATGATACAAATCGAAAGGGTCACTGTTATAGGGTTCGGCCATAAAGAGTATCATTTAAGAGTCGGCAACAACTCGCGCTCACCACAGAAATATTTGCCATTATCGGAAATCGAATCGAAACTAGGCTAACCAATCCCTCTACCCCTTAAACCCTCTTTTTAACCGACTTCAAAAAAGGAGGAGGTTATACGTTCCACTGTATGTATTTTTTTTTTTTTTATGTATGTTCACCGATTACTCCGTCAATTGTGGACCGATTTTAAAAATTCTTTTTTGGTTTGATAGAGTATACTTCCGAGGTGGTCCCATTGTCACCAAATCTGAATCTGATGAGGGGATCAGTGAGGAATTGAGGGAACTCCTCAAATATTGTATGCAAACATATAGCGATTTTAGTATTTTTAGTAACAAGTGAAGCATTTGCATTCAGAAAGTGTCACTTGGTGAAGCGGAACTGATGATGAAGACCACAGATGGCCACCGGAACTCCTCAACGTCACCGATTTCAAGGGTGGCGATAAGATATCTCGATTAAGATAGTTGAGCGACTACAACGAAGCACATTTAATTGTTTTAAAATGACTATGTTTTTCCCGCGGCGTTGCTTGCGGCGAGCTTGAAATGTCTTAAAGTTTCATATATCAACTAAGAAGTGGGACTACATAAGCTTATTATGATCACTAAAAAGTGTAAAATAAAATAAATGTTTAAAAAAACAAAAAACCGCCTTCAAAAACGCGAAAAATAACTTCTACTACTAGGTACTTAGTAGTAGGTACCTATACCTATCCTATTAGGTTAGTCTAACTGAAGTCGGCGACCACAATATTTTCAACAAAAAGCCGACTTCAGTTGGACTAACCTAATAGGATAGGTATAGGTACCTACTACTAAGTACCTAGTAGTAGAAGTTATTTTTCGCGTTTTTGAAGGCGGTTTTTTGTTTTTTTATTGCTTTATGATTGTTTAAAGATTCATATGACAAAAATATCGCTGTTATATGCAATCTTCCGATATAGCGATTATCTCACTTACACTTGCGACTAAAATAGGTATTACTCTCGCTAAGGTTAGAAACCTTTTTCAAGCCAAATATATGTACAGCTGATCACTACTAAATTTAAACAATGATTCGATTAAGAGCTATCCGATACAACAGTCCAATTTCATCATCGTATATTATAATCAGGCGCTCTAATACATCATTTGAGACACGGCGATTGCGTTTGCCATCTTGGATCGTCGCCATTTTAAATTCGGCGAAAAAAAGACGTTTAAAATAAGATGGCGACGTCACGTGGGGAAGGTTGGAAGCTCTTTGGCTGATAGGTTAGGGCATTGCCCGTCTAGGTCAGAAAAAGTATATGGCTAAGAGCCGATTCGACCAAACTGGAATAAGACTTACCTACTCCGAGATTAGTCTATACAAATTCGGCGTTTAATCTAGGTATAAGACCTTATTCCAGTTTGGTCGAATCCGCCTTAAGACTTATAAGGTTTTTTTATTGGTAAATCCAACTTACCAGTGATTCAGAACGAAATTGTGAAATAGGTACATGCGACAACTTTAACTGCCGCACTCAGAGACGTCAATTAAATTTAATGCTTGTTTAGTGACGTGTTGTCTTCTTCTATTGCTGTAGAAAAGAAAGTGACAGCAGCAACTTTAATCAAAAAGGGACCCGTGGCTAAGTACCACAGATTCTGGCAGCATTTCCTCGTTGCATAGCAATGCTAATGCGTTCCCCGAGGAAGCTGCCAGCTCTGTGGTCTCCGGTTGTATCTATTAGCCTTTTCGAAATGTCCTTAAGAAGGCTGATAGCACCGGGTCCCCGCGGACCAAGGGTCTCGACGCCGAATGGAACGAAGTTATATTCTGCGCTGAGACCCTAGTACATATTTTTTTTCGTAGTTTCGTCCGCCTTAGCTTCCGAGTCTGGGTTATTTACTGTTCCGCGGAGGTGTGACGCGGCTAAGGCACCAGCACTCGCCCCATACTCCACGGAATTAAAGACATACCGTCAGGTCTCTTGCCGTCGTCCCTAGCGATACCGTCAGTAACTGTGTATGTCTGTCGGTTACGCTTACTTTAGCAGCAAAGCAGGCGAACCTAAGATAGCTTTAACCCCGAGGAAGGACTTAGGGTACATTTACGCGGTCGGAGTCGCAGGCGCAGCTAGTAATAACATGAATTAAACTGATATAGCAACAAAATATTCCTTGAGCTTTATTTACTTTATCCTGGCGAAAAAACGAGTACGTGTATTTGCTAAGATATTTCTTGTAGGCGTTAAAATCAGATTTAAATAAAAAAAATGTAGGTACTGGCTTCATCGCCTTAGAAGGACGCCATGGTTTCAGTTGTCATCGGGTTTACACGATGTATTTTAAATTTTAGCCCATTTTAATAACGGTTGCTCATTTAAATTTATTGACTTATACGATTTGAACGACATACTTACCTACTGACATACAAACAAACATATTTAATAACAGCTTATAATAAACACTGGAAAAAAACCATTTTTGTGCTTAAGAGGATTGAACCTACTCAAATCGCGTAGCTGTCAAAAAAAAAACATAAAAATTTACCTCCGGGCACTACCCCCTAAATCAAATGTTATAGTTGTTGAGAAACACTACGTTTGTACGTTTTTTATTAAGTATTATTATTTATTTAAAAATAAATAATTAAATTTTCTTGGAAAGGAAAATGTACAGACCTAGTTTTTTTATGACATAAAACATAATCAAAAATCGTAAAATCAAACTAGGTTTAAGTAATGAGAGAAAACCTTTTTGCATTGTGTATGGAAATTTTTAGCTTCACAATTTCACAATCTACTTAATTGAAAGCTGATTCCAGTTACTTCCTAAATCGTTGAAGAACCCGCAACTTATTAAAGTTAGTAAAGAAGTTAAACACCAATTTCGCTTTATATATAAACTTTCGAATAAGGTAGTACTTATTCGAAAAGAATAAGGAACGATATCCTTTTGTCACGGAAGCACGCAATTTGGCGAAGTATGCTACACGAAGCAATCGTATATCACAATAAATCATTTAGGGAAGTACGATTTTTACTCCAACATAAATGACTACGTTGATATAACCGGCCTCTGTTCTAGGCGGTGAAATCCAAATCGCATTGGCCTGATTATTGTTTTTAACATGGCCGCCATTACTTTCAAGTAAGTATAAGCTATCAAAACGTTGACAATACGATAAGTCAAAGACGATATGGTTTTACCGCCTAGACCCTGATGTTTTGCTTTCTTTCTTTCTTTCATACGGTATTAATAGGCAATATTCATGACTTTCTTTCACAGCTTCATTAAAAGCTGATTCATGTAACAAACACTTGAGAAAAATCATTTTTTGAATAGCTATAAAAATAACCAAGATAAAAGCCAACAAAGATTTGTTCCTATCTCTTTCTAGCAAAACAGAATTTAACATGCAGTTTATATGGCCGACCTGATACAAGACGTCACATCGGATCTCTTTGTCTAATCGCTGTCTAATTAGAAGTTTAAAATGCTTGTATCATCCGTATTTCTTGGCAAATTTTAATTACATTTTTGGTGATCTCTTTAACGGTATTTTCGTTAGTTCAGGAGCGTCAGTGGTTTAGTGGCATAGGGTTTCGACTCCTAATCGTAAGGTATCTAGTTCATTTAGTTTTAAGGATCCGAAGTCAAACTAGGAACCCTTATAGTTTCGCCATGTCCGTCTGTCCGTGTCAGCTCAAAGAAACTTAGTACTAAAAAGCTGTAATTTCGCATAGTTAAACATTTAAATTACGCCGATAAAGTTGTAAAATAAAATCTTCTTTGTTGAAAATATAATACTTCTAAGCAACCTTCAAAACAAGCAATCCCACCTTTTGCCATCAAAATTACTTGCTACAAAAGTTCCGGAAATCATTATAAATCAAATTCTAAGTAGGACAATTTCATGCCAAAATAAAATGGTAATTTGTTAGTTATAAGACATGTTTGCATTCTGGAAGAACGGGATATTGAGGGATCGCGTGACTCCCGGAAAAATGAATTCGGTACCCCGGTACCCTATTTAACGATGTTTTATCGATATGTATCGGTTTACATACTGTTTGTGTACACGGCTAAAATGACTGATTTCTAAACCCCACGCCACTAATCTTTAAGTATGAAGCAAAGCCGCTTCCCGCCGCCTCCTATTTGTATGCTTAGATCTTTTAAACTACGCAACGGATTTTAATGCGGTTTTCATCAATTGATACAGTGATTCAAGAAAAAGGTTATAATGATTAATAAAGTCTGGATTATGTACAGGTGTTACAGAAAATTCACATAAACCGAAGCGAAGCGAGGGCGGATCGCTATTCATTTATTCGTGAAGGGAACACGGAAATAACATGTGTAGTCACCTAAGTAACTTTTTGAGATATCGCGATATGAAAGTTAGTAACCATGTTATTTCGTTCTTCGTAATTCTCTTGTAGATGTTTTTATACATACATACATACCTTCACGCCTGTAATACCAGAGTGGGGTAGGCAGAGCACAAATAGGCCAAGATGTTTACCAGTGCATTAGTGACAGGTTGCAAGCCCAGAGAGAAAAATAATACTTATGTACATTAAGATTTATATGTAACTGAGGAGTGATAGGAAAATTCATTGCGCACTCTAAATTTTGAGACGAAAATCTCATTAAAAAAAGTGATCAGACAGTTATCTATGTTATTTACCTGTACAGCCAAAATCAAAAATATCTAGACGCTCCTATACCACTGATAATAAGGTATGTTTACATATATTTGGCGCGATGGCCGTATGGATTAGTGCTTTTGACTGTACCGTTCACATATAAAGCTGTTCCGTACAGACTCACAGGCCACGCTCAGCCCAAACTGTTGAACCTACCTAGGGACTGTGTAGGGAATTTTCCTCGGGTACCCTAGGGCTGCAAAATCCATTCTGTTTTTTTGACAAACGACCTAAAGGAAGAAATAGGACAAGTTTAGGGCGTCCATTGGGCTTAGCATGCGAGGCGAGGAGAATACGTCAAGTCTCGTCAAACGTGATTTAGTGTCAAATAATGTCTCTTCCATATTTTAACGTAAAAGTTTAAGGTTTTAAATAAAAGTGTCTTTTGTGTGACTGGAGTTCTTTTATTACTAAGCATCTTAAAGTGTGACGTTATGTCATATTTTCTTATTTTCATATGAATGACGTAAAATATGACAGTAAATCTCGCGTAGCATACTAAGCCCCCATAAGTTAGATACCTATACACGTTTAAAATCACAAGACTGGAATAATAACTATGCAAAAAAAAATGTTTCTACGCATCATTTCAATTGTTGTTTTACTCCCACACCGTAACACAACAATGTGAATACTGCTGCTTAGCAGTAGGTTAGAAGATTAGATGGTGGTAAGTAAACGGACCCTGCACACTTATTAGTATTAAAGTACCTCAGAAAAAACCTCAGACGATTAATTCAACTCCCAATCCATAGTCAGTTAGACGCAGATCAGATGCATCAATTTGAAGACGTTTCTAGTTTGAGCTGTAAAATATTAATAACATCTGCTCCAGTCTATTTTTACAGCATTCCGTCACAGTTCTAGTTGTATGATCGTGGTGAAATGAAAAACATTGAGAAATGTTTTTATTCAATCAAGATCTTAGCGACGTTGTAAATGGATGAGATACTATTTAATTCAGGGGACAATGTTACACAAATTGACAAGACACAAATACATCTTTAGGCTTGGCGTGTTTAGCATTTATGTTTTGTGTTTAAATAATTATGTATGTGTAACCTTCCCTGGATTCATTGCACGTGATGGTTTCAACGGAAGACCAGTGCACACTTTAATGCCAGCATCTCCGCATCTCCGCTCATCTCCGCATCAGTGCAGCTCCACTGATGCGGAGATGAGTGGAGAGGAGCGGAGCTGAGCCAATATTAACTAATAGAATCTAAACTAACGTGCGCATGACGCGCTCGACGTGACCGCATGCGGCTTCTATTGGTTAATATTGGCACAGCTCCGCTCCGCTACGCTCGTCTCCGCCTCAGTGGAGCCGCACCCTTACGCTGAGTTGGGAGTTTGGGACCATTTACATTATTTTTTTGCGTATTAATCTGTCCTTTGTTATGTCAAGAATTAAAGGTTTTTCTTTCTTTTCTTTCTCTACTATTGGTACTAGATGACGATAAACATATTTAAGTACCTATATAGAGAAATGTATTATTGATAATACATAGAAAACATCCAAGCAACAAATAAAAGTTAAGGGTGCGGTGCAATTTCTCAATTTAAAGTTAACTAGGGTGATGGTACCAGTGTTGGACACTTTAAGCTGACAGGCACCAATAATGGACACTTAACTCTTAATTCAAAGATACTGCGGTCCTAAACAAATGAATAGCTAAACAAATGAATAACCCTTATCTTCTGTGAAATAAAAATCATGTGTCCATTATTGGTGCCTTGTCCATTACTGGTTCCATCACCCTATTTCTTATTTCATGTGAAAGGCAAACGAGCTCAGGATGACATGTTATTGTATTGTTATCACCTCGGCCGCAATTACTCTCAAGTAAATAGGAGCTACGATACGATAACACTTCAATAACAGTATTGTTTTACCGAGTATAATAAATAAAGCTCCATGGTATGTACTTGATGATAAGTAAACTTGACATGATGGAGATGAGAGACAACCTCGAGATTTGAAATGCGTTGCCAACCCTGAGGACTAACCGTTGTAAAGTCAAGGACTTTAATTGTTATGCCACTATGGAACCCTGTCGTATAACGTTAATCATTAATTTTGGCGTTATTTCTTTCATGTGGTTTGACGCTGTCATTATGGCAGGTTTCCATAGTGGTATAACAATTTAAGTCCTTGACTGTACAGTCAACCACTTTGATTTCTAGGTTACTATGGACTTGGTCAACGTGACGTGGTCAACCAAATCATAGGAAGTCTCTTACGTTTTGGATGTCAACGTCACTTTGACATAGGTAGTCCATAGTGGCCTAGAAATCAAATTGGTTGACTGTACTTAGAGATATTTTAGAGACTGGACTTAGGCCCGTAGGTTTGGCGTTTATTTTGATGTATCTTGTGACGGGCCTCACAGTCAAGATGAGTTTATAAATACGTCCCTTAGACATTTGAGAACTAGTTCCTTTTTCAAAATTGTGTATGAAAAATCGTTACTATGGATCGATTTAATCGTCACTAACTATGACTCATTTTACCGGTTGTTCTACTCTACACCAGAACATAACAATACGAAAACTTCTGCTTGGTGGCAGGTTAGTGGGCCTCAACACTGTTCATATTTTTTAAGTTAAACACTACTTTTTTTCAGTGTGATATTAGGTATGTATTTTTTAGGTGGTGGATACAAACCGATACGAAACCAAAACGCTCATTCACATCTTGTGTAGTGTAATAAGTTATTAAACTTCAACACTCAAAATTGGCTTCCACAAATAGATATAGGGCATCATTATTTCGTAATCTAAAATTATAAACATCCGATGACGCCGCATAAATAAACCATTTCATATCAAGCAATGCGCGAACGCATATTATGCATTATGCAATTAGGATTAACAGTTAGGGAATGACCGGAAGCCCCTGCCATGTTATCGACTCAGTTTTTAATTCTATATAATGAATAACCGGCGAATTTAAGTTGTCCCGTCAGGGCGTACAAACATTTTGGGGTGTGGATTCTCAATTAGGTAGAGTCTGGACAGTGAGTCGTGACACAAAAAAATGGCGGCATATTTTAAATATCACTATCTATAGTAGCACGAAATGCATAACGACTGGATAGGTACTCACAATGTGACAGCTTGTTTCATAGGTCAAATTGTTGGCATGTGAAAAATTAGAAAAAAATGCTTGTGTCACGACTTGTTGATCAGACTCTACCATAAAGCTCGCTTGATTCAGCTCGCTCGCTCGATCTACCAGGGGCCCTAGCCAAGATGTAAACCCTACTAACGTTTTTCTTTTCTATCGCTCAAAATGTATGGGACGACATTCCCGTGCGTAGCGATAAACCACGTGGTCAACTGTCATCCCATACATTTTGAAATACAGATAGAAAAGAATAGACAAGATGAGTAACGGGTGTCCCTCGGAATTCATAATAACGTTTGTTCTAAGACTTCGTATACTTATCCTAATAAAAAAATCCAATGATAATCTATATACAAAAGGCAAACCTGACTGACTTATATATCAACGCACAGCCGAAACTACTGTACCTAGAAACTTGAAATTTGGTACAGGGGTTCCTTTCATGATGTAAGTGAGCACTAAGAAAGGATTTACCGAAAATCGACCCCCAACGGGAAGAAATGGGGGGAGTAGCGGGAAACTAATTCTACGCGTACGAAGTCGCGGGCGTCCTCTAGTATGATATAATTTGGATCAACGACCTAAGCCGGTTTTCAACTGAGTCAGACAACTCTTTAAGTTTTCCAACAATTTTAACAAAAAGCATGCTTTGAAAATCCAATTGCGTTTGAATAATGTCGTCAACATAATGTTAGTTTTTATGCCGCGCAATTTGGCGCCAAAAATCTCCCATTTTGATTTCCACTCTGCGCGGAGGCGCGGCGCGGAGGTCTGATATGTAACCGGTTATTTTAGGTAAGGGTTGAATTATAACTACACCAAAAAACAAGCAGCTTTAGGATAATCCAAAATTTGGACAAATGATGCATCAGGTCAAATTACGATTAGGGATTGCATAATGCTAACGTAATTATCGAAAATTACTAAAATGTATGGAATTGATATATTTGCGACGGGACCCTCCGGGAACTTATGTCAATCCTATACATTTTTGATAATCTTGTTTAGGGTTGTTTGTTAATACGTCACTATCACCATTAGAATACGTTCTAATTTGGATTAATTCTAACGTGATATTACGTAGTTATCTTGCGATAAACCGACTTAGTTCAATAGGTTAATCCATAGCAACGAGTTAATCTAAAACCAAACGATCTAACTCAAGCATCACAACAGGTAGTCAAAATGCGTAACGATAAGTTAGCAATTTTCGAAAATCGACAAAATCTATAGGATTGACGTAAGGATGGCAGATTGCGTCGACCGCTTGTCAACTCACATTTCGTGTCGATGGAAAACACCCGTCTAGCCCCTGAGAAATATTAGCAGCGTTTGCCAGGCCTGCTGGACAAATGTTTAACCCCCGATTTTGAATTGATTGGGAAGTAGTATTGTACCGATGAGAAACTTCTTAAATTGTGAAAACTTAATATAATGTTTTTATGGAAAGAGAACATTCAAGAGAGCTGCAATCAAAATTTCAACATGATCAGTGATTCCTTGAAAACATTTCCAACTTCTGGGAATGTTCTGCAACTTGCAGCGGTATTTTTCCAAAAAGAAGTCTCAATATTAGTGTAACCTTAAAAATGGCCGAAATCTCGTATACAAATCCACCGCTTATTTCAACGCTTTAGGAAAAGATTTTTCCAAAAACAACAATAACTGTGTTTTTATTAACAGAGGTTTTTGTATGTATGACTTTAAATATTTTGAACCGTGTGCAAATTAAGTACCTATTCAAGCTACATCAAAAACATCCATCGCCTTCGTTCGAAAAAGTTCCACGGTGGTTCAACAATTAAAGTCCCTGGTTAAGTAACAAACTCGAAATTAGCGCTAAGGTATAAATTAGTTTATGATCAATACAAAAATCTCCACAATGTTAAATCTAGCACTACCTATTGACGACGATTCAGACACACGCAATGCGAAAGGAAATACAGACTCTCAAATACCGCAAATATATTGGAAGCTTGACTACCGCCTAAAAATCTATCATACTACACTTTTAATTAAACTAAAAAAAGGGTTGAATGTAATAAAAATTATAAAAGTTACAAGCGTTTGTGAGGTTATAAAAATCCCGGCACTAAAATAAATAGTAAGTTATTATGTTTTGTTTTATTTATCTAGCTCAAAACGAATAAAGATAGCAAAAAAATCGTAATTAGTTAGCAAAAACGTATGCGGAAATCTATCGTCCGGAAAAAACCTGGAAGGCAGACATTTTGAAACTTAATACGGGCTTCGTCCATGTTAGTATTTAGTAGGCTACACTAAACTACAAAAAAATAATCCATTTACCGGTAACAAATTAAAAAAAACACTGCACTGTCACTGCACGGTACAAATCCGAACTGATTGGTCACTCCACTTTTGAATTCGAAAGTTTATTCCGTTTAGGTGCGTTACCGCGATGGTTAGGTTGGCAGAGCGGCTGCTGTCGTTGGACTGAGGCGGGCGGCGGCTTCGGGCGCGCTCGGAACTATTCGGCTTTAAATTTAGATTTTGGCTCTCTCCCCGGTTTAATATAGACGTGAGTACATCGTATAAACCGTATCCGAGATGCGGTCGCCGCCTGTTTATATATAGGAATTACAGCTTTTTATTGGGGATTGTGGATTTTTGCATGCTGCGGGTAGACTTTTTTGGGCATCTGGACGCCTTGCCATATCAACACAGCAACTAGCGCTACATTCCAATTTGCTTCAGCGGCAGCCTATCTCGCTCTTATATCGTTATTATATTGTCGAGCTTTTACTATCAAGTGAATAAGACCTGGAGCTCTATTGTACACCAGTACAACTGGTACAGAATGCCATTAGGCACTAAGTTCACCTTTTGTACTCTTTGTATTATATAAATAAGTACTCGGACTAAACTTAATTGCCTTTGACATGATATCAAATTGTTAACGTTATTTATTTATTTTATGGTTTAATATACAACAATAATAAATAAATAAACTCAATAGGCTATTACAGAAAGACGAAGATACGTTACGGTTTTTAAAATAAAATGTTTTTTTGCTAGGTAACAGTTTTATATACATGGTTAGATAAGTCATTTTACTCAATAAATTTCAAGGTATTCCATAGTCTTTAAGAGGATTATGAAGCTACAAATGTCCATATAAAATGCAATAACGTTTCTCTCCCCTTAAATCTAGTCCATTTTTTTAACTCTTTTGAATATGTTGTATGTTGTTGTGAAGAAAATACTTTTTGGAAAAAAACAAATAATAAAAATCAGTCCTTTGCTTTGCCGTAGTCGGGTAATAAAAAACGGAAACGTACGGATCTAGTTTTTCATAACAACATATTCATAATTCGTGGAAATCGGACTTGATTTAGGGGGTGAGAAACGTTATCGACCGGAGCTACAATTTTTTTGACAGTTACTCAATTTAAACGTTGCCTGACAATCGTCTTAAGCCGCAAACGAGCTGAGAGAGGAGGCGGCGGCGCGTTTCCATACTAAAAAGCGTTTCCAAGGAGTGGCGGAGGCGTTTTTAGTATGGGAACGCGCCGCACCGCGCCGCCTCCGCCTTCAGCTGGAAACATCTGATCTGTGTGCTCGTTGGCTTTCTCCATACCATACAAAAATCCTCATACTGGGTGGTCCAAATACTTCGTAAACTTACCTCATGGTTTTTGCCAGGGGTGGCCCGTTTTATTA
The DNA here is from genome assembly GCA_948252455.1 of Acleris cristana. Taxonomy (NCBI): domain Eukaryota; kingdom Metazoa; phylum Arthropoda; class Insecta; order Lepidoptera; family Tortricidae; genus Acleris; species Acleris cristana. Next base: position 15,984,988 of record OX411781.1, on the reverse strand, counting down.
CGTTGCCGTTGGTATAGTTGTAGTTCTGCTCGGTCAATCGGCTCGCGGTTGAAAACTTTTCATGGTAATTACAGACGAAACGTCAACACAGAAACTGTACGTGACTAGGTCACGTCACTAATTAGAAATGACGCAAACTGTCCAGTGTACAGTCAGCTACAGTCTTGAAACTCTTGAAACTCTACTTGGTGAAACCATATCGCTTTTGGCATGCTATCGTATTGTCAAGGTTATGTTAGCTCTTCTACACTTAACTTACTCTAATGCGATAGGTACCTCTGTTTCATTTTTGTCGTTTAAATGGTACTTAATAAGAAACCATTTTTTTCAAAACATATCGTCATCATATTGTCAATGTTCTGAGATTTTATTTACTTTACAGTAAAGGTGGCCATATGTTTAGAAAATTCGGCCAAGTGCGAGCCAGACTGGCCTACCATTTTTTATTACTTTTTTTTTATTGTTTTTACTTTGACTAATTACACCAACATACACAAACACTCTTTAACAATACTGCTAGGTCGCGAGGGACAGAGCATTCGACTCGCTAGCGAGAACGTTAATTGTAACCCAATGGTAAGGTTACTTGTCTATACCTTTGATAAACATTTCCATTTAAAGGAAAGAAACACATTTCAAAAGGAAATAAACGTAATATTCTCGTTGTAATGGAATCAAAACCCGATATAGCCATTTACTGTGACTGCTCTACGTCAATTAGGAACATCGTAAAGTAACTTCCTTATATCGTGATCAAAGGAGAAGAGAAACTTAAAACGATGTCCGATTTCATCTCGGGTAGCGGTGTTACTTTTAAAACGCTATCGTTAAGGAGTTTGTGAAGCTGAAAGTTTCATGCATAACGTTTCTCTCCCCTTAAACCTACCTAATCCGATTTTTACGCTTTTAGTAGGTAAGTATATGTTGTACTTAGATAATTATAAAAAACTAAGTCTGTACGTTTTCCTTTCCAAGGAAATATTAGGAAGAAATGAAGAATAAAAAAAAAGAAAACGGTAGCGTACAAACCTAGTTTTTCATAATAACTACAACGTATTCAAAAACTAGCTTTTGCCCGCGACTCCGTCCACGTAGAAGTCGTTTATCGCTGCTCCCTCGGGATCTGTCTAATTTTCCGGAATAAAAAATAGCCTATGTCCTTCCCCGGGACTCAAGCTATCTCCATACCAAATTTCATCTAAATCGGTTCAGCGGTTTAAGCGTGAAGAGGTAACAGACAGACAGACAGACTGACACACTTTCACATTTATAATATTAGTATGGATAGTGGAAATCGGACTTGATTTAGGGGGTGAGAAACGTTATCGCCCGGAGCTAAATTTGTATGGAAACATTTTGACAGTTACGCGATTTACGCGTTGGTTCACAATCCTCTTAAAATTAAATATCACAAAGCACTTATAGAGTCCTTGGTGCAACTTGCTAATGTAAGAAACCGGGCAAGAGTATGTCTGACCATGCTCAGTTTAGGGTTTTTTGATAACTATAAAGTTTGATAACTTCATTTTATTTTTCGCGTAATATATACATAATTATCTTTAAATCAGGATTTTGGTCCATTATCTTCGGATATAAGAGAGAACGGTCATGTTTTGTACATTTCACGTCACGGAAAATTATAAAAATAGTTTTGAAATTTACAGATTGAGCCCTTTCACTTTCACTTTAATTTTTCAACCCCCCGTTTCTAGACCCCTTTTCAAATATTTAGAAAAATAAATTCATATTGTTTTTACTAAAAACAGATGCGGGCAAGTCAACTATGCCAAATTTCAAGTTGATAGCTTCTATGGTTTCAGAGAAAAACTGCTGTGACATAGAGACAGACAGACAGATAGACACCGAAGTCTCACCATAATAAGGGTTTTTACCATTTTGGTACAAAACCCTAAAAAAGTTTCGTATAAAACATGCACGCAAACACGTTCAAAACTTGCCGCGTGAACGCCAACTTACAACTTGTACTATTTATTATTCTGTGCTTACACCCAAGGCTCAGGCATGCTCAAATGACTTCGTAGAAATTAGTGTGTAATTCGGTTGTATGGAAGATGCATGGCGGGCAAGGCCGACCTGTTTAGCATTGTGATAATTTATAGCTCGATGCAGCTGATTCATGTGTTATTGGAGTGAAAAGTGAAGTCATTGATCGTCATTAAGTAACTACACTAACGTGGGTTCACACTATAGAGCTGCATGGCTATTTTACAGGACTTGTTAAACCGGGAAAAGACATGCCAGGCCTATCGCTGGCACTCTTGCATATCAGCTCCTTGCACGTACCTACCATCTACTTACTAGCTTACTACACAAACCATCCCGGCATCACCTTATGCGTCTGCCTCTGCTATTTCCGTATACATATTATAAATACGGTTTATATCTGTTATCTGATTATCTAGCTCTGTATATTTATAACGTTAACATACTGCTTCTCCACTGCACCTCCTTTTAATTTTATTTCAGTTTATATCAAGGATGACTGGTAGAGCATGTTCAAAGCAGCTCTTTATATTCACAACTTGTATGTTTAGAAAGATAGAAAACGTTCATCTTAGTACTACAAACCATACAAACAACAACACGATACAACAATAACGAATAACTATATACGAATGAATGGTCTCCAATTGGATCAGTTTAAAATATCAGATAGGGTCCCGTCGTTGCTTTCCCAAACACCAAATTGCTCAATTTGCTCATGTTGGGAATTCATATGCGTCATTGTGACGGTATATAACAGTGGTTCTCAACCAGTGGTCCACGGACCACAGGTGGAAGTGGTACACGGACCACAGGTGGAAGTGGTACACGGCAGGGTCCAAACAACATTGGGTACGCAATTAAAAGGGTAACCCATAATTTTATCGAATTTGACTTCATCGTTTGTGTCCTTTCATCGAATTTCATTTCATCGACCGCTATTTTCTGCTGAAAGCATGAAGGTTAGGTTAGATATATGACTACAAAAAAAAAACTCAAGCGGCGAGGAATTAATTTCGATGAAATGAAAATTCTGCGTAACGATACGTCCGTCGAAAAGCGTTTCGACAAAATGAACTTTCAATAAATGAACATTTAAAAGCAATTCGCGATGTATGGGGTAAGCGTTATCTACATTTATACTTATACTTATTGGTCGCCACTGTACCCATTTGTAATTATGAAAAGTTTTGGTGCAACAAAGCAACTTCTTACACTAAAGTTCGACAGTTCGCATTTCACTATCTTATGCTCTTCAAAATTTACTTCCACAACAAATGTTATCTTCTTGGCTGGTAATAAAAAAGCGTTTGTTTAAAGTAACTATTCAGTTTAACGAATAACGAAACAAAAAAGTATCGTTTTATGAATCTTGTCACGAGGATTTAATTTGGTACCCACCTTAGGTCCAAAGTCAATCTAACATTCTACAACAATAAGGTTGAGTTTCCTAAAAGTTACGAATGATTTGACATCTCTAATGACATTGAAGACATCAAGCATATTTTTCTTGAAATGGGTCCCAAATTAACGCTCGTGACCGTACCTACTCACAACATAATAATCAATATGGTGCTTGATCGAAAAAAAGGTTGGGAACCACTGGTATATAAGGTCTAGCTGATACGTCTTCAGTCACAACTGTGGTCACAGTCCGCACTGGCCTCAGCTATGGGGCTGTTGCTCGCCTTCGTGGTAATCCTGGCCATCCAACACGGTTTGACACAAGACATTATCTCGGTACCGCGGCTGAGAGACAACAAACTAGACGAAGAAACTGACATAAAACTGCCAATTGGAGATGATAACAACTGTGGCTCAGAACTATTTCATGGTGGCAGAATTATATTCCTAACTCTAAGTGAGGCGCTAACAAGTGACAATTTAAAAAAGCGACCATTCACGACCGGGCTAATATCAAATCCAGAAGCTCTCAACTCAAGGAACGAAGCTAGATTTAAGATGGCCAGGATTAAAACTAGAAAGTTCTTGTTCGCGCTTCGAGTTGACCCAGAAGGGGAAAAAGCGTACTGGCTCCACCAAAGTGTTGACAATGAAGAACCTTTGCCGTTCATAGACGTTCCAGAACACCCTACTGCAGACCAGCCCAAGTACGTGTTCACTGCTGACTTCAGCCGCTGTTCCTGGACTGTCACACCTTTAGGCAACGGTATGCTGCGTCTTCGTCATGTCTCGGGATTGCATCAGGCACGTCAGTTTAACAATCTGCCTCCAGATCAGAAAGGAGGTCCCGTCTCGTATGCCATGCAGTACAAGGACTATGGCGCCACGGCCAGGATTGAGTATTTGGCGGAGAACAGCTACTCGTTCGCCTACATGCATTACTCTGAAGGAAGGTGGACTCTACATCTTCAACTGAAGGCGTGCCGCCCTGTGATAGTTCCACGAGATATTTCGAACCCTACTTTTTTTATATATTATATTAGTACAAAAGATTATATAATTCCGAAATAACGTCTGATTCGTGTTGGAATATAATGTCCTTGAAATAAATCTTGGACTCATCCATCCACACTTTTGTTAATCCATACATATCCATACTAGGTACATTTTTAATGCGAAAGTTTGTATCTAAATTAAATATACGTAAATATCAAATGATGTAATTATGTTTTGATTTAACTTCTGTTTCCCGTTCGATCTAAGTCTAGCTCGACGGAGCTCCGCACTGCGGGGCATATTTCTCTAACTTTGAAGAAGAAAAGGTAACTAACGGATACCTGACTTTAGTATCCCATTTTAGCTGGTTTTCTAATGGTTGGTATAACAACTTTTTATCTATTTGCCATTAACATAATGTCAGTTTGCCTAACATCATAGTCATAAATATTCACTTCGCCTTATAATCGTTTAATATAATTATATTTTTCATAAACACTGAAACTAACTAATATAATTTTGGATTGTATAATTTTTGTAGTGCATAATGTCAGTTTGTTTATTATCTTCAAATACCTAACTACTTTTCTAAAAAAAATATGTAGGTATATTCGCGAATCATTCGATTTTGATTTTAAAATTGGTGGCATGTCGTAGAAGAGGTCTATGCCGTCATTTTTAACCAACAATAGCGTTGTAACCATTGCATTATGTAACAAGCGGTTCCTTTTTTTGTATTTTATTTAAAAAAACACTTGTTTGCGTTGAGGGACATGCGATTATTGGAAAACCACATTGCTATTCTAGCCAGATCGTCCTGGACAGGAATAGCGTCTGCAGGACATGTTACGGTTTTATCCGCTTGAGTGCTCGTGTAAATTTTATCGAGCTTATTTACTAGCAAATAAAGGCTATCACTCGCAACTTTGGTTGCACAAAGCACGTGAGCGGATTTAGCGAGTACTTATATGCTTTATGTGGTCGGTGATAATCATTGATAAATATCAGAAAAAGCACTGGGCCCAGGTGTGGTCCTTGCGGAACACCCGAGTCAGCGTAATACGTTTCTTATGTATAACCACTGACCACTACGTTTTGCGGTATTTTGCTAAGGTAAGTCTCGAACCACTTGAGTAGGCTACCTCCAACTACGTAGCTAAATAGTTCTTGCAAAAGGATGGATTGGTTGACTTTGTTGAAAGCGCTACTAAAATCCGTGAAGATTGTGTCAACTTCAAGACCTAAGTATATCTACTTACCAGCTCACATAGGAACACAAAAGGAACGAGGTTAGACTGTATACTGAACGGCTTACTCTAAATCGATGCTCAGCTTGTAATCCGACAGCAATCTATCGACCACTACCTACAGATAACACGTGAGATTTAAGGGATTCCAGTATCTCGGGAAAACAATACAGAGATGAGGCCTGTATTTTTTGATGATATCCGCATCGTGTAAAATCTGTGGGGAAGATGTAAATCCGACACAATCTTTGATTTTGTGTCTTATTTTTCAATAGACTAGGACTTAAAGTGAAGTAATATAAGTTCCGTTGTACATTTGCTTCCCGCAAATGTACAACGGAACTTATATTACTTGTGTTACTCATCATTTCATTTTGCTTTTTTCACTTTACTCACCACACGACACGAGTAGAGTAGGATAGAGTGGTAGAAACCAAGAGCTTTTAAACTGGCAGCCTTTTCTATTTTAAGCACTGATAACACCAAACTTCAAACGTCAAATGTCAATCTCTTGTCAAGCAGTATAACAAACATTTTTGTTTCACTGCGGAACGCCATATAGATAAAGAAGAAGAGTAATATTTTTGTTGATTTATTTATTTCTCGATGTGATTGACTTTAATTAAACCGAACGTGTTTATAGATCTGAAAATAACAAATATGTTTTTCTGACATTTGCTTAATTGTTTCGTTGTTATTCTGCTAGCGTAGTTAAGTTTAGGGGTATATTTTTGTGTTCACAATGTTTAACCCTGAATTTAGTGATTACCAATTGACTTCTATTATCACCGAGTGTTGTGGGGGCGCAGCGGTGGTGTATTCCGCCCTCTACAAACCTAGCAAGCAGTATGTGGCTGTAAAAAGATATTTTGTTGATAAAAGCAGAGAAAACGCCAATTTGATACAGGTAATGAATGTCTAGTGTAAGCAAATATAGTTTGCAGATGCGCACGTCTTATTCGGGGTATTAAGTTCTGTTCTTTGAGATAACTAGACAAATGTTAAGGTAAATACTTTATAACACTAAGACTAGCGAAAGATACAAGTCTTAAATGTACCAACACTTGGAAAAGGTCCATTGAGTCTATAAATAAGTCTTTGAAGGATTAAAAAACTATTTTAATGATAGTGATGATGAATGTTTAATTTACTTAAAGTCTGTACCCCCTACAATGTATCATATCATGAACGTAACAGGAAAAACAACAAGTTTAATAGCAGAGACCGAGCGTAGTGTGTGTGTGTGTAGTGTTTCTTGACAGAACTTGGTTGAAAAAAAATGTGTCGATATGATTATGGTCATGGTTTCATGCATTGTAGTGGTATAAAATGAAATAATCATTTATATTGGCTATCAATTTGATACTTTTCAGCAAGACATCCTAACCCGCAAAGAGCTTCAGCATCAAAACATTCTCCCGTACCTCACCAGTTTTGTGCATGGCCGGGAGCTATACGTGGTGTCTCCGCTGATGACCCTGGGCTCGTGCCGTGATGTCCTGGACCAACACTTCCACGAGGGCATTCCGGAGCTTGCGTGTGCCATTATATTACGGGATGTGTTGTATGCATTGCAATATTTGCACAAACAACTGTATATTCATAGGTGAGAGTTTGTAAAAATTGTAGAAAATATTTATGATTTTAAAATTATAAGAGAGAGGGAATTAACAGATATTTTTTAAATTCTCCTTAAACAGTAGCCATTGTTTAAGTGTAAATAAAACACAACTTGCAGCTTTATTTACACTAATCTTTAAAGAGTATTGAATAAAATAAATGTTTTAAAAAACAAAAAAACCGCCTTCAAAAACGCAAAAAATAACTTCTACTACTAGGTACTTAGTAGTAGGTACCTATCCTATTAGGTTAGTCTAACTGAAGTCGGCTTTTTGTTGAAAATATTGTGGTCGCCGACTTCAGTTAGACTAACCTAATAGGATAGGTACCTACTACTAAGTACCTAGTAGTAGAAGTTATTTTTTGCGTTTTTGAAGGCGGTTTTTTGGTTTTTTAAAACATTTATTTTATTTTACACTTTTTAGTGATCATAATAAGCTTATGTAGTCCCACTTCTTAGTTGATATATGAAACTTTAAGACATTTCAAGCTCGCCGCAAGCAACGCCGCGGGAAAATCATAGTCATTTTAAAACAATTAAATGTGCTTCGTTGTAGGTAGTCGCTCAACTATCTTAATCGAGATATCTTATCGCCACCCTTGAAATCGGTACCGTTGAGGAGTTCCGGTGGCCATCTGTGGTCTTCATCATCAGTTCCGCTTCACCAAGTTACACTTTCTGAATGCAAATGCTACACTTGTTACTAAAAATACTAAAATCGCTATATGTTTGCATACAATATTCGAGGAGTTCCCTTGATTTCTCCAAGATCCCATCATCAGATCGTGACGTGCTGACAATGGGACCAACTAGAAAGTATACCCATTCGAACACCGAAAAAAAATTTCAAATCGGTCCAGTAGTCTTCGAGTAATCGGGGAACATACATAAAAAAAAAAAAAAAAATATTCCGACGAATTGAGAACCTCCTCCTTTTTTTTGAAGTCGGTTAAAAATGGTTTTCAATATACTGCAAAATACCTAGTCAAGACATTAATTTTAGTAATTTTTATCTTCAAGAGATTTTTTTCTTGCTGACCAGTTGGTCAACTATGTAAGCATAATGTTTTTTATAGACTTACACCTTTACAAAATATAAACTTATCTGTTTGAAACTTATCTTGCGCATGTTATTATTTTTATAAACCAAACAAGGTGCAATCTACTGTTCTGTCTGGAATAAGTATATTGAAATAGGCTATTATAGTATATTACTTAACAAGGGCTGTAAAAGAAAGAAAGCCCGAAATCGCAGGTATTTGAGACCCGAGCCGTAGGCGAGGGTTGTAAATATGCAATAGAGGGCTTTCTTTTTTACTGCACGTGATGAGTACACAATTTTACGTCTTCACCTGGCCACAATGCGAGTTTTACCGTGCGCGCAGCGTGCGATAAAACTCACATTACGGCCAGGTGTTACGTAAAATGTTTTTATAATAACATATAATGAACCAGTTGGTAATCATGTTTGTAGGTTTGATGATAAATTGTGTACATATTGTTAATGTTATCCAATCTTCATAAAATTTGGTTTTATATTGGTATTAGTGGTCAAGGCAAATACAATTTAATACTTTGAACAATTAGTCCTCATGGTTGGCAACACATGTGGAGTTCTAGGATTGTAATCTTAAGATTGTATTCTAGGAAATGCAAATATCTATGACTATTAGATCCCACTTACCATCAGTTGGCCTGTGTGTTCCGTAGAATACTCTATACCATAAGACAAAAAAAAATCTGTTCAGGAGCGTCCGTGCAAGCCACGTCCTCCTCTCGGGTGCGGGCACCGTGCGCCTGTCCGGGCTGCGCAGCGCGGCGTCGATGGTGGTGCGCGGGCGCCGGGTGCGCGCGCTGCACGCGCTGCCGCCGCCCGACCACGACAACGCGAACCTTATGTGGCTCAGCCCCGAACTGCTGGAACAGGTCAGTGTCTGTCCGGGCTGTCCCCGAGCTGCTGGAACAGGTGCGTGTATGTATGGGCCAGAGACGAGCTGTTGGAACAGGTGCGTGTCTGTCCAGGCCAGCCCCGAGCTGCTGGATAAGGTGGGTGTCTGTCTGGGCCAGTCCCGAGCTTCTGGAACAAGTGGGTGTCTGTCTGGGCCAGCCCCGAGCTACTGGAACAGGTGGGTGTCTGTCTGGGCCAGCCCCGAGCTACTGGAACAGGTAGGTGTCTGTCTGGGCCAGCCCCGAGCTTCTGGAACAGGTGGGTGTCTGTCTGGGCCAGTCCCGAGCTGCTGGAACAGGTGGGTCTCTGTCTGGGCCAGCCCCGAGCTTCTGGAACAGGTGGGTGTCTGTCTGGGCCAGTCCCGAGCTGCTGGAAAAGGTGGGTCTCTGTCTGCGCCAGCTCCGAGCTGCTGGAACAGTTCAGTGTCTGTCCGGGCCAGCCCCAAGCTTCTAGAGCAGGTGGGTGTCTGTCTGCCGCCATAGTGTCCCGGTGAGAAGCGGGCTTTATGGTGCGAGTGCGATTGTTAGGGCCCGAGACGAAAATGAGCTAATTTTACTCTGGATCAGTGTAACTTTTACCGAAAACTTCCAGTGTTTGACCTATATCCTTTGTTCCTAGAACCTCAAAGGCTACGACTCCAGCTCCGACATATATTCCCTGGGCGTGCTGTGCTGCGAGCTGGGCAACGGCGCGGTGCCGTTCGCCGACGTCCCGGGCACCTTGATGTTCACCGAAAAAGTGCGCGGGAGTCGCCCGCAATTACTGGACTGCTCCACGTTTCCGCAGCCTGCTGATGATGAGATGAATAGTGAGTGAGGCTTTCATATATTTTTACAAGCTGTATTTAAATTGCCCTGTTCGTATATATGTTTGTAAGTTGTCCGTCAAAATTTGCAAGTCAATTTTGAACCAGTTCCCCTTAATGGAATGGGCTGAAATTTGGACCACATATGTAAACCTTATGACAATGCAATATTATGGTATCAAATAGCTGATCTGATGATGAAATCGGAAGAAGGCGATGGGATCTCCGCTATATTTAACGTAGATGCGCCGTGTTGGGTACTCTTTAGTTTTGTCTTGAAAAGCAGATAACGACTTATCAAAAAAAAAGTACAGTAGACAGCAAAAGCTTCTCCCAAAACTGTTTTTTTTGTCAGAAACTTACAGGCTTAGCAGGCTAGGACCCCTAAAGCTACATACGTCCACTTTTAGGATACTTTGAAGGTAAGCTCGGATCCTATCGACTGCGCCAGTGAAGTGCTCGATTTAATACGAACAACTGTTAGTTTTATAACTTTTACAGTTGACAGTATTTATTGGTGTTATTTTAGCGTTGTAAGCACGAAATGGAATTTTATTTTCATCTGTTGCCGATTGTTTTTAAAGAAAAGTTATTACGACTAAGTTGACATGATTGGTCCATGAGATGCAGGCGACTTAAGTGTTTATACCTACTTAAAATCATCTAAGACAGCACCAAATAACTTTAAATAGAAAATTCGTTCATACTTGTCATGTTTTGTTTTTTGAGGTAGTTTTTTATATTGGCTTCGAAGCCCTATACTGAGCATGGTCAGACATGCTCTTGCTTTTTTTATTTGTTTAAACCAGGACGAAGCTAGGTTGGGACGTTAGTGAAATTTTCAATGTCATAAAAGCAACAGGTGTTGTATAACTTCCAGGCATGTACAACACAGACAGCGGCGTGGGCGACAACGCGGAGGCGGAGAGCGCGGCGCTGCGCCAGCTGTACGGCGGCCGCAAGCTCAGCGCCGCCTTCCACCAGCTCTGCGACGCCGCGCTGCAGAGGTACGGCCACAGGGAGGCTAGCCCTTAACCAGGCTTAGGCACTCATGTTTCCCACAATATATATTTTAACGGCCTGTATGTACGTCAGAGAAAATGTTAAATTGTACATAACCAACGTATCGACCCGCGACAGTACTGCCGCGGCCCGCAGGCGGCCCCTGCTGGTCGCCCCGCGGCGCCGCTCGCCAAGTCGCAACGATCGCTTAGCATCATTGGACCAACTATTTACAACTCAGTACCGACCGAAATCAAAGACTCCAAAAGTGATAGTATTTTTAAAAACAAGCTTAAAACGCTTTTGATTGACCGGGCATGTTACAGCACTGATGAGTTCACTCAGAAGGATCACTGACCCAACAAACTAAAAATGCAGTAATAGCACTGATAACATTTATAAGATTAAATTTAAATTGACTTGTATTTTGACCAATAAATTCTGTATTCTATTCTGTATTCTGTAAAAAAAAATCTACTCAATTGCACCCACTTGTAAGTTAGTAAGGCTGAATCTCTACTGTGACGTGTGATCTGACAGCCTGGTGAAGGGTTACAGGTTCAGTATTTCATCAGACTGGTCAAACTTTGGCTGACGCCAGAACGTGGCCAACGGCTACACGATCAATCCAAGACTGATATCAGATTGATAAAACGTACGCCAGTCGCTGTTTAGAGGGAAGTTACACGCTCAGTATTTCATCAGCCAGGTTAAACTTTGACTGACGCCAGAACGATGGATGTTTCGAACGGCTACACGATCAATCCAAAACTGATATCAGATTGATTAAACGAATGCCAGTCGCTGTTTAGAGGGATGTTACACGCTCAGTATTTCATCAGCCTGGTTAAACTTTGAGTGACGCCAGAATGATGGATGGCGCGAATGGTTACACGATCAATCCAAGACTGATATCAGATTGATAAAACGTACGCCAGTCGCCGTTTAGAGGGATGTTACACGCTCAGTATTTCATCAGTTGTGTCCATCTGCTTGGTCAAAATGACCCAATAATGATATTATAATCCGCGGACTGACGGATTGATGGTCCGGACTGATAAAAAGTAAATATTAAAGAACGGATTTTTATTTTTTGATAATATTTCCATTGAAAAATGCTCTGCAACTTTTACTATGCTATTTCAGGGACCCTGAGAAACGTCCTTCCGCCACACAGCTGTTGAACCACCAGTTCTTCAAACAGATTCGAAAGACGGACTTCTTGCCGAGCCTGATCGGACGGGTGAAGCCTATAAAACCAGACCCAGGTTAGAAACTAAGCATGTTTTCACTCTACTTGCGCTTAAAGTTCTTGTTTATACTCGGCTAATGCACGTCTCACACTGCCGGCGAAGCGATTAGCTATTTTCTGCCTCAAGAAACGAACAAAAGATATGGATCCCATATCAATAAAAGAGGCATGACATATTAATAGTTGATCGCTGGCTGTTCACACTGCAATTTTGAAACGGACAACTTACATAAGTACTCGTATGAACAGTGCAAGTTAAATAAAAGCTTATAAAAAGACGAAAGTGATGGTTCTGCAGACCGATAAAGGATCGCCCACACCGACTCGTAAAATACGGTGACGTTGCGTTAACAAAAGAATTATAGGGTGATTCTTTGGGCGTTTCAACCGCCTCATTTACGTGGACATATTTTTAAAGAATTGGGCGTATATTTTGATGCCGTTTTCGGATATTTATTCGTTAGATGTCCGGTAAACTTAGATACTTTAACCAGAAACGAAATCGGAATCTGCAGCCACTTCTACAAAAATGTGTCCCGAAAAATGAGGCGGTTGAAACGGTCGAAGAATCACCCTATATTATATTTAGATGGCGTCAATTTTGATGGACCATAATTTACGCACCGTTAAGTTCCAGTGTGGTCGCTCCCAAAAGTGATTACAGAATGACATTTATAATTATTGGGGATGACAAAGTGAAACCAGTGGATGTATTTGACATTATGGAGTCACAATTGTCACAACTGTAGTTCTTACACCATTAAGTAATATATAAGACAATGATTTTAACCTTGTTTCTCTTCAGATGACATGTCGGCCCTTCTTCTTCAAGAGAAGATGTCTGAGATGGAGATAGAAAAAACAACGGAATGGGACTTTTAGACAATCTTGGCGACCTCGCCAAGGAATGTTGTCCTCAGCGTACATACGTACAAAAGGCTAGTTGACTACTTTTAAATTTGTTATCATTATGTATTTTAACGGGTAGATCTATAGGATTTGGTTGTGGGAGAAATTATGTCTTGGTGGGGAAATGTGTTTGATTTTAGCTGGCAACTGCTGAAATAAAGTCATGTCAATGAACCTAAAATCAAGCAATGGGACGCTCGTCGTATTTAAAATACTATAGTAACGTATAGACGTCAAAATTTGGATAAAAAATTATTTATACATCAGAAACATTATGTTAAACAAAACACTAATTATAATTATTATTATTCTGGTTAAACAGTGCCAGCTAATATGATTATTACGTTTTCAGATACTGTAATAAATGTACCAGTCAGTCTTATAAGTAGCTGCATACTTTGGTACAACTCGACCACAGAATAGAAAAAACAGTGGAAGTGGCATGAGCTTCGCTTAGTATCAGACCTGTTGTCGCCAATACTCAAACTATCATAAAAACAACACGCCACCATGGAATTTTTTTTTGGAGCGGCTATCATTTTTACACTCCAAAATAGCACAATAAGGCCTGCTTCTGGATTAATTTGCTATTTTAGAAATATCTAAATATCGAAATATCGAAAAAAGCGATCGCGGCAAAAGTATGGTAGGTTATGCGGAACTCCGCATAACTATGCCACACGTTACACGCCCACTTGACACTTCTACTGTTTTTTCTGTTCAGTGAAGTTAACACACGTAAAAAGAGGCCTGAGCGACCTACTGCTGCTGAGCTTTGCTGCCACGCTATTGGTTTGTCAGTAGACAACATGCGCAAACATATCCCCTCCACTAGCCGCTCAGAGCTCTTTTTACGTGTGTCGACCTGTACCTTGTCGCTTTAACACCTTTGACATATTAGTGCAGCAGTTCAAACATAACGTTATAGTGTCAAAGAACTATAGTGTAGCAACTTATCCCACTCCTGATCTTTAAATATTTATATGGTCAATTTTCTATGTATAAATTGTAAACTCGAATTATTTTATGCTGTGTTTTTATATTTTGTAAGATAATAAATTCATTTGTAGTCAGTATTAAACTATCTTGTATGGTGTGAGCAGCAATAATAAAAAAGCGGCCAAGTGCGAGTCGGACTCGCCCATGAAGGGTTCCGTGAAAGGTAAATTGCGGTTTACGATTTATGACGTATTAAAAAAAAACTACTTCTAGAACTCGTTCAAACCAATTTTCGGTGGAAGTTTGCATGGTAATGTACATCATATATTATTTTTACATTTATCATTCCCTTATTTTACAAGTTACGGGGGGGGGACACACATTTTTCCCCTTTGGAAGCGTCTCTCGCGCAAACTAATCAGTTTAGAAAAAAAAAATATTAGAAACCTCAATATCATTTTTGAAGACCTATCCATAGATACAACACGAATGGGTTTGATGAAAAAAAAAATTGAGTTTCAGTTCTAAGTATGGGGAACCCCAAAAATTTATTGTTTTTTTTTCTATTTTTGTATGAAAATCTTAATGCGGTTCACCGAATACATCTACTTACAAAGTTTCCATAGTATAGCTCTTATGGTTACGGAAAAAAGTGGCTGTGACATACGGACGGACAGACGGACGGACGGACGGACAGACATGACGAATCTATAAGGGTTCCGTTTTCTGCCATTTGGCTACGGAACCCTAAAAATGTATTAAATGCATCAACGTATATCATCAGACATAGGAATCCAGGGGGCAAAATTGTATGACAGGTAGGGAGTTCCTATATCTATAAACTCAATTATCGATGCTTGTTCTATATACTTTTTAAAGTTACACCCACACCAATGCTTAAAATACGGCGACGGTACGGAATCGCAGTGACGCATCGTATCCGTACCGTTTTTATCGCATGCCCTCCACACCGCTGCTTAACGGTGCGTATATTACGGTGCGTCAAAAACGGCGCCATGTTGTTACTATGACCCCGTCTTTTGTTTACGCAACGACACCGTTTTTTAAGCAGCGGTGTGGCGAGCGTGCGACAAAAACGGTGCTGATACGATGCGTTACTGCGATTCCGTACCGTCGCCGTATTTTAAGCAGCGGTGTGGTCGCAGCTTAAAAATGTCGAGCATACTTAGAACGTTGTCATAGTGAATGTCATTGTCATTGTTATATGTGTCATTTGATGTTTTGTTTGAAGTTTACTATGACAACGCACTAAAGTGCTTAACATTTTTGTTTGGGTTCTGTACCTAGATTGAAAGTCAGACAATATGACAGCTCAAAAGTGCCACGAAAATTTCGGTCTGAGATGATCATACATAATATAAATCAAATAAGGTCGCAATGTCTGTCTGTCTGTCTGTACAGTACTTCTAAACCTATGCAACAGACATTGATTCGGTTTTTACTTGTGATAGGGATACCCGCTATTGTATGTATATGTATAAACGAATTGTAATGAATGTATGAAACGAACGAATGTAAAAAAAACGAACACATTTGATGACAAAACACGCCAGGCAGCGCGAATTACGGATTGATTCCAAGAATAGAAAAGTTTTTTTTAAATTAAAATTCGTTGCTCACACCAAGCGGGAATGGAAAACCAAGAACTAAAAATAATTAAAGAAATGTTATAATTTGAGACCTGTAGTTGCCTCTGTGATTATTAAACGTATTTGTTGATATTTTTCTTTTTTAATTTATCTATTTACGTTAAAAACATTCTATGCCCCATTTAATTTAACGACCTAGTACTGGAAAAGTGCAGTTGATTCTTGGCTAGGTTTCATGAAAATCTGTCAAGCCATTTATGAGATATCAGCTCTGAAAAAAAGCAGTTTATCGAATTTGTCAGTAGACGGAGCTTTACGATAGCTACTTTCTATGCATAGAAAATCCAAACGAGGATACACCTGTACTATACCCTTACCATGAGTTACAACTACCGCACTCGCTAGCGACTCGAATGCTCGGTCCCTCGCACTCTGTAATAGACTAGGTCAATTGGTGTGACATTGTCCTGATATTTATTTATTTTTATTATTTTATTTTTACTATGAAAAATATGTGTGGATAAACTTCATGTTCATGATACATTGCTTACTTTAGTTGCAAAGTTTGTAGGGCCTGCCTATATTAAACGCGCAATGGAAATATAACGATCTTTAGCTTGTGTCGCTCGGCTTCTTGGTAGGGGTACTATTATCATTAAATATTTAAAATAGTCAGGACCTAATTTAGCTCAGCAAACTATTTGTGATATATCAATCTATATGTTTATTAATAGATAACAGATGAGGGTATATATTTCTAATACCATATCTCTTACTAAGAGCTTTCGACTCGCTAGCGAGTTCGTACGTTAATTGTAACTCATGGTAAGGGTACTGATGCATCTCGCTTTCCCAGCTTTCGCATAGAAATAAAGAGAAACTAAAGTCAATATAATATAAAATAGAATGTCGTTTGATATCTATAATAGGGACGAGAAGAAACAAAATGAAACCGCATATTACTTTGAGCTCAAAGTGTATTAGCAATAACGGTGATAACTGCGTGGAGCCACACGGCGGCGGCGCGCGCGCCGGCGTCTTCGTCCGTCGTGTATCCGCTGGCCACGTAAGAAGCTCTTCCCGCCCTGAAAAATAAAATAAATGTCAAGAAGATTTGTTTGCTTGTTTATGCTTAGTTTTTTTTTTATTCAGATGCCTATTTGTGCAAGTTACCTACTGCAAGAACGAGACCAAAGCTAAAAGTAATTAAAATCTAAAAAAATATCTGAAATGAAAACACATATAACGAATTTTCGAGGAAAACTATCACTAAGTAGACTTGATTGGTTCTTGAGATACAGGCGACTTAAGTGTTTATACCTACTAAAAATCATCTAAGACGGCAACAAATAACTTTAAATAGAAAATTCGTTCATATATATTATATTATATTTGAGATAGTTTTTTATAAGCGCTTCGGAACTCTACTTTGAGCACGGTCCGACGTGTTCTTGCCCGGTTTTTATTTGTCATAATTTCCCTAAATTGTCTTTAAAATAATTTGTGCATGGATGGATGTCAAAAAATCTACATCCGCAACACCCCGTGATCTGAAAGGCCTCATCACTATCACTACATATTATTATAAAAAAAGTCCCTTCCCCTGTCTGTCTGTCCCTATGTACGCTTATAGATCTTTAAAACTACACAACGGATTTGGATGCGGTTTTTTTTAATAGATATAGTAATTCAAGAGGAAGGTTTTATGTTACATTTTGAATTATGTATGTACGGGTGTTACAGAAAACTCATATATTCGGAAGCGAAGCGAGGGCGGGTCGCTAGTTATACAATATAATAGAAACAGTATTATATTAATTTTATTATTGGGGAGGTTAAAATGGGCCTTGTGTACATTCAACAGCATAAATAAGTGATGATTTATGTACCTTGGCACTTTAACGTCGTGTTTGAAATGTAATACAAAATTGTGAAACGATTGAAAGCGACAAGGTACATAAATGATCACTTATTTATGCTGTTGACTGTGCCGTTTCGGCCATTGCTGATTTTTTGTGGCAGCCCTTTGTTTAGAGCTCACTGCAAAGGCCCGTTGCGTCCAGGAATTTCCAGATGCTTTGGGCAGTAAGGAGCTGTATCTCTTGTGGGTCCATGATATGTCGCCCTAGGTAGATATTTCTGTTGCGCATGAGCAGAGGACGTGCATCGCTGTCTCCTCTGTCCCCTGACAGAACAGTAAAGCTGTAACGTTTACCTGGCCACCATGGCCGCAGTGGCCTTGGCCCCTCGGTCGGCAGCCTCGTCAATCAACGTCAGCACCACCTTCAGATCCTTGGATAAGTTCTGCTTGAACACTGACGCCGCGGCATGCAATGTGTCCAGCTGTTATTAAAGGATAAAATTATGCCTAGAAGTTTTAATAACCAAAGCAATAGACATATTGGTAAGTTAAAAATTGATTCTGGACGGTTATAAAGGGGGTTTTCCTTGCCGTATTTTTACGCCTGCGTTCGCGGACATCCTGTACTGTTGACTGATTGAGCTAATTATTTAGCGACAACAATAATGCTCGTTCCTAATATATGGCAATTGCCACATCAAAAAAAATCCCTCTATCTGTATAATATATTTATAATGTATATTCATCGAGAAAATGTGTACGGCGATTGATATCAGCGTCCTCTAGTATGTATTTGGTACGTAATTTCATAGCAAGTGTACAGTCAACCAATTTGATTCCTAGGCCACTATGGACTTTGTCAATGTGACGTTGTAAACCAAATCATAAGAAGTCTGTAACGTTTGGTTGTCAATGTCACTTTAACATAGTCCAAAGTGGCCTAGAAATCAAATTGGTTGACTGTACAAGTGTACATTGACGTTGACTCTCGTATCGTCATTTAGTAGTAAATGTGAAGTATACCAATGTATAGTGTTATATGAAAACGTAAGTTTTTTGTTTAATGTTTTCGAGAAAAAAGACGATTACAAAACGTGACTGAATTAGTATATTGGGAACGGATATTACAAAACCTCGGCTGTTCGTTATATCCTACCATAGTTCTGTCCCCTGGCTCTGCTCCTCCGTACTTGCTGATTGCCTGCATCGCGCTTTCCCACGCTTTCAACCACGTTGAGGCGTCCACTGCTTTAGCACTGATGGAGAAAACACATATATATATTAAGTACTCTTACACACATTTTTTTGTTGTAAGTATTATATTTCGTCGACTATAACTATGGCACGATTTCTTACTGTTGCAGAAACTCACAAGTAACAAGTGAGAAAGCAGTATAAACAGTCTCGTTGCACTGCTGAGGCACAAGTGCGTTCTTTAAATAAATAAATATCATCGGACACACACAATTGGCCCTAGTCTAAACTAAGTTCTAGGCTTGTACTAAGGGGACTAGACAACGATTAACATACCAAAATGAAGAAATCAATACATTACTTTTTTTTATTCACCTCATGGGGAGTGGTCACCGCCGCCTATGGGCATTGCAGCGCCGGAGGAGTCTCCAATGCGTTGCCGGTCTCGAAGAAATGTATGATACCCTTTTTAAACAGCCCCATGTTGTAACGCAAAGTCTCAGCAGGAAGCTCATTCCAAATTCCTATAGTACGTGCCAGAAACGGTCTAGAGAACCGGCGCGTAGTTGAGCGTAGTGACTCAAGAAAATGGGAATGAACTTCCTGCCAATGACGAGAAGTGCGATGGTAGAACGAAGTCGTTTGTCTAAACTCTCCACTATACAGACGAAAATACACAGAAGTGATCCAAGACATGTAATCGCGCTCACACACGAACATTTGTCCTTTACGGGAATGGAACCAGGGACTGCTAGTTTCGTTGCAGGGTCACCAACAAAGTCATCATTACCCAGCAAATGTCTGTGATGCAGCGGAGAGGCCCAAACTATAAATGCCTCCCGACGTGCCTCCCATGTCGGTCTCCGCGAACTCAGAGAGGTCCCAAAGCACGTTCGAAATGTATTGAAGTGATGCTGTCTTCAGGTATGACAGGATTGCTAAAACACATATAAATAAATGTCAGTCGACAATCTCACATAAATCGACCTAGTTCTAAATTAAACTCTAGGATTGGACTCTAAGTACAGTTAGCCGTATAAGTAGCTGCACACTTTTGTACCTTGTCGCTTTAACGCCTTGGATAGATTAGTACAGCATAAGCGTGCAGCTATTCCTAGCCAACGATCAACACACTTATAGCAGGTACCTAATTCATATAGGCAGAATGAGGTTACCTATTCCAAACTTCTTCAACGTAATGCCACAGTCTCCATCTCCACACCCTGAGTCGAGCCGGTTCAGCAGTGCCTCATTCTTCACCAACTCCTCAGATGCCTTTACAAGACAAGCCCGAAGAAGCTCTTGGTTTTCTTTTGATAGCGCGGGACCGGTCGCTGCCTGCATAAAAGGTACTACTTGATACTCGATTTATTAATTATATTAAATTAAACTTGTAAAATCCTGGTCACGGCACCGATACTCTGTGTATTATATTTTGATAGCAATTCGTTCGAGGTTGTTATTTGTAAAGAAAAAGTTTGCTATAAATTAAGACTAACATAGACATACTTTTTAGGATTCGAAATTCAGTCTAAATGACTATAACTTAACTAGTACTTGTTCTTCACTTAGACTATTTGCTACTTCAATGAATTACCTTAATCTACACACATGAACCGCTACTAAGCTTGATTTTTTATCATCATTGAAACTGCCTTCTGAATTTGTCAGAACGGTTAAAGCCACGAGAAACCTCATTCGCTACCGTCCCATTCCCTAACTTCACCAAACGTCGTATTTTTAAATTAAAAGCGATTCTCAAGTTTAGTGTTGCACTCACCTTTCTTGCATCACTTTGTAACAAAGTGTCATCGTCCACGTGTCCCCCCTCGCACCGCACTGACGCCTGCCCCCCTGTCCAGCCCACGGCTCCAGTAGGGGCATCCAATAACTCCAACCAAAGGTCCCCTCGCTCTTTGTTCAAATGAAGCAGGCAGATTTGGAAGCCATGCATTTCTAGAGACGTTTTGAGATGCCCGGAGAATATACGCTCGACTGTGATTTTCTTGGAATCTGCGAATTAAAGTAAGTTTTTGGAAACGTTACGCTGTAGCTTTTATTGAGGACTAAAAAGGATCAACTAATCAAGGGGATACTGACTAATTATTTAAAGCTTCACACTCAGTCATACTATCCTTTTCTAACTTATTATATAATCGAGAAAGATAGCATGCCCGCCCCTGACCATGATGAGAGTCTCAAAGTCGGTTTTTTAAAGCGCCGTGCCTAACGTAATTCCGTGTAGAGAAGTTAAACTTAATAGGATTATCTGATTGAAATCCAATAGTTATTAATGAGAAAAAAATCGTGGCTTGGACTCGAACCAACACCTTTAGAAATCCAAGCACTCTAGGTACTAGTTACCAAGATGCTACTCAAGAGCCCAGGAATTACTTAGTTATCACATGCTTTCGATTATTATAACTTCCGTAAAATTAACACGTTCGGTACGGTATCGGGTCGAATCAGACCGATATAAGTATGGTTAACTACAGTTTAATATTTTGCCGCCTTTAAGGTGTTAATAATGTCATTTATCATTAATACGCTGAAGCGTATGCTAGCGCCATCTATCGCTATTTGTTTGTTAATAATATATATTGAAATGTCTAAATGTAATACACGCTTCACTCTCTAACCAGTTTTGATTATCGATCGACACCATCATTAGTATATTACTCAAAACACGACCACTGTTTTTAGGGTTCCGTAGCCAAATGGCAAAAAACGGAACCCTTATAGATTCGTCATGTCTGTCCGTCCGTCCGTCCGTCTGTCCGTCCGTATGTCACAGCCACTTTTTCCGTAACTATAAGAGCTATACTATGGAAACTTTGTAAGTAGATGTATTCGGTGAACCGCATTAAGATTTTCAAACAAAAATAGAAAAAAAACAATAAATTTTTGGGGTTCCCCATACTTGGAACTGAAACTCAATTTATTTTTTTCATCAAACCCATACGTGTGTGGTATCTATGGATAGGTCTTCAAAAATGATTATTGAGGTTTCTAATATTATTTTTTTCTAAACTGAATAGTTTGCGCGAGAGAGGCTTCCAATGTCAATTGTCCCCCCCCCCCCGTAACTTCTAAAATAAGGGAATGATAAATGTAAAAATATATGTTGTACATTACCATGCAATCTTCCACCGAAAATTGGTTTGAACGAGATCTAGTAAGTAGTTTTTTTTTAATACGTCATAAATCGTAAACCGCAATTTACCTTTCACGGAACCCTTCATGGGCGAGCCCGACTCGCACTTGGCCGGTTTTTTTTTAATTCCATCATCAGTCATGTAGCCCCTGGAGTGGCGAGCACGTACGAAAATGCTCAATTTTGGCTGGCCCCCCATCTTTAGGGAAGTTTAGGTAAAAAGTTAATTCTAACACACGCTTTTATATACACTAATCTTACCCAAATAATCTTTGGTCTCTGCGCTGATAATGTTCATCTCCATGAGAGAAGTTCCTCCCAAGTTGTCGATCATAACAGCGACTCGGTCACCAGACTTCAGTTTTAGATGTGCCACGACCTGAGAAAAGAATCCCGTTAAATGAGTATTTATTCTACTTATTATAAGGCAAACTTTCTTCTATATCGTAATCAAATTGCTGATATCATAGTAGCTCTTACTTGCAATTGAAGAGCTACCATAACGACAGCAATACGATTACATTATCGAAAAAAAGGAACCTTGACTCACCATAGAACTGTGCCACAGTGACTTTATAAATTAAATCGTAACAATTATCAAACAAAATACCACTGTGACACAGGTCTTCCAGATCCTGGTGTACTATGTTCTGTGAGCTCGTTTTCCTTTTTTTATGCCTATTGATAATACCTGTTCCAATATCATGGAGACTACTTCCTTAGCAGTGCCCATCTTCATCTTCTTGATGCCTGCTTCGCCGTGGACTCCCGCACCGAGTTCCATTTCATCATCAGCTATCTCGAATAGAGGAGGTTGACCTGATACAGAGCTTTGATTAGAGTCGACTACAAGTTTGGTGTAAATGTGACGTCAGAATTGACGCTATAAAGGGACGATCAATTAATTTGTAAAGAAGATTCGTAACCTCGATTGTTTATTTATTTTGGCCTCATAGCTGTGGTCATTTGGCCAAAATATCCCAATGATCCCAATTTCGTCACCATGGTACTTAGTAATAAACTGCTCAGGTAAAATATTGTCATGGTATGGCCATGTCATGAGAAGGAATAAAAACCGGCTAAGTGCAAGTCAGACTCGCGCACGAAGGGTTCCGTACCATTATCTATAAAAATCACGTTTGTTGTATATAAATATTTATTTTATTCTGTTTTTAGTATTTGCTGTTATAGCGGCAACAGAAATAGATCATCTGTGAAAATTTCAACTGTCTAGCTATCACGGTTCATGAGATACAGCCTGGTGACAGACAGCCGGACAGACGGACAGCGGAGTCTTAGTAATAGGGTCCCGTTTTTGCCCTTTGGGTATGGAACTCAAAAATGGTTTCCGATAAGAGTTTTGAATATGAATCTGGAGGCTATTGTCGAAGAGGGAGACCTAAGAAGAGATAAATGGAATGCTTGAAGAGTGATATGAGAAACAAAGAAGCGAATACTAAGATACGAATACCCCACACGATTAGGGTAAGGTCAAGGTGACGAGTGTACTTAATAATGAAATTCTACATAGTTCTTCGTACCTGGCAATGAGCAAGCACTTAAGCAAACTCCAAGAGTGGCCATAGCATTGTTTGCTTCAATAGCGATGTTCCGAATGGTTGCCAGGTCAAAGCCTTTGTCAGCCATGGCGCCACACAACTGAAAGTTAATCAGAACTAATGTCTAAATTCCCTTCAATATATTACAACAAACAAGGTATCTTCTAGTAGGGTCCGTCCGGATCACTACCACCATCTTACCCTTTAAGCTACCGCCAAGCATCCTATCCTACGATTCGAGGTCTAAGTATGCTTAATATTTTTATTGGGTGACTTTACTAATGCATATTAAGGCAAACCTTGTAGAAATAGACTTCTCCGCACATACTTCTGCCTCCGGTTTTATTGTGGCTGGAAGCTACGTCCTCTCCTACGATCAGACCTTCAACCTGCAAAAATAAAAAGATAACGTCACAAACTTTTCTGCCATTGTTTTTTGCGATTTTGCGTTTGCCAGTACGCTTAGCCTAACTCTTGTTAATCATTTTTGAACCAGTGGGCTTAGCATGCGAGGCGAGGAGAATACGTCAAACCTCGTCAAACGCGATTTAGTGTCAAATATGTCTATTCCATATTCTAACGTAACTAAGGGTAAACATTTAAGGTTTTAAATAAAATTGTATTTTGTGGGAATTGAGTCCTTTTTATTACTAAATCATCTTAAAGTGTGACGTTATGTCATATTTTCTTATTTTCATAAGAATGACGTAAAATCTGACAGTAAATCTCGCGTAGCATACTAAGCCCCCAGGAGTGAGCTGAACTTTGGAATACATATGTAATCTTTAATGCAATATTATAGTGTCTAACAACCGATGATGGAGTCAGAAGCTAGTAAACGGATCTCCACTGTACTAAATGCAGACCCAACGGGTTCGAGCTCGTTAGTTTGGTCTCAATAAGCAGGAGATGACTGTGCAAAAAAATGCATTCAGGTTCATCTCAAAACGGAATTTTTCGACAAACACTAATTTCTGTCATAATTCGACAGCTCAGCTGGCAATGAATCTTATTTCTGTAGGACTAGTAAATATGATTCAAGAGCGAGAAGAGAGGCACTGAGAGACAGGATGTCGGTAATGTATTCTTCTTTTATTTCATACAAATCATGAGCACCAAGCTACATAAGTTTTGTTATACAAAAGATTCATTACCTTAATACCAGCTATTTTTGCCTTTTCGATAGCTTTGCCGAAGTTAAGTCTGTCGCCAGTGTAGTTGCCAATAATGACAATAACTCCACCTGAAATACAGTAAATGCTTACCCTCTTATTCATAAACGCGCAATAGCTAAAATATGATTTGTCCTTATCTGTCATTCTGACATTTGAATTTGAAAGAAAGGGACAAATAATACTTTATCTCAAATATGTTTATATTTCGTTTTTGAATATGAGGGTTTAATATGAACAAGCTCTGAAATATAGTTTTGCATCAAAAATGTCGTAAACTATATGCTTAAAAAATCTCTAAACATACCTGAGTTATACTTGAACAAATGCGCAATTCCATAAAGCACGTGTCCCGTTGGGGGTGACGCGAACACACCTCCTGCCACTGCTCCATCCAGCATACCAGCCCCCACCAGACCTGAGGAGTCATTTATATTTATTTAAATGACACGGAGAAATAATATTGCACCTGATAAATGGGCTCTGAGGTGGAAATTTGCAATATAAAGACTGCCAATGCGTGCCAACCGATTTCACCAGTGGTGTTACCCCCACACCGGAACAAAACAATGTGAAGTCTGCTGCAGAGGAGGGAAACGAGCTATCAGGTAACCTGGTAATATGAAGTGATCATCACTGCCCATGGACACCTGCAACAACGGCTTATTGGGAAAAACCGGCACCACCAGGAGAGGAATTGCAGCTGTTAAAGGATAAGATGGT
The DNA here is from genome assembly GCA_948252455.1 of Acleris cristana. Taxonomy (NCBI): domain Eukaryota; kingdom Metazoa; phylum Arthropoda; class Insecta; order Lepidoptera; family Tortricidae; genus Acleris; species Acleris cristana. The sequence continues at coordinate 15,959,588 of OX411781.1, read as the reverse complement.
GGCAGTGATCCGGACGGACCGTGCACAAGGTCCTGCCACGATTAAAATCTCTAAAATGTCTGAGTATCGAGGTTACTCACCGCCTGCGAAAGGCTCGTGGCCGGAACCTCCTCCGCCCAACACTGCTACCCGCTTTGTGTCACTCTGCAATAAAAAAACAATATATCAAGCCTTAAATTATCCGGGATCACCTTTCTTTATTGACTCATTCACTTACGCTAAAAATAATACGCTACAGAAAAAGTAAGTGGGGTCTTTTTACAGCGGTGTCTGAGAAAATTAGGGGGTTACGCTGACACTGCTGACAGAGCATCTTAGCGTAGAAAGGGGAGGTATGATCATACGTAACGCACGGACCTAAAAAAAATACGGACGTAACCTCGTCTATGAAGCGTGCAAAATGGCTGTCTATGAGCGTGCGCGCACACGCACACACGTAAACTGTCACTCGTGCTGTGGCACGGCGCGTTGTCTTACCTAGTGTATCTGTGTCGTGTATAACGGACTAAAGTGCCGAACTTGCATGCTTCACACCTTTTTAATGCAACGTTACGTCCATTTTTTTAGGTCCGTGACGTAACGTAAGAATTGTGAGTGACGATGATGTTACCTTGCTTCTGACGGTGACCACTCTGTGCCTGGGGTGCAACTGGAGCGAGGGATAGGTGGCGACCACCCCGCGTAAGTTGTCGTCGACGCATGTCTCGGCCGAGTTGATGATCTTCTTCGTTATTGGCTTGCGGGACATTTTCGAGCTGAAAGTAAAATTGAATCGCATTAAGTCTTTTGTCATGATATTTCGGGAACAGTACCCTTACCATGAGTTACAATTAACGTACTCGCTAGTGAGTCGAATGCTCTATCCCTCGCAGACCTCGTAGCATTCTTATAGAGTGTGGGGACAGAGCATTCGACTCGCTAGCGAGTACGGTGATTGTAACTCATGGTAAGGTTAGGGTTGGATGCAGTCTGACGGTGTTCCAGCTACGCTCGCTTCGCTACGTGCACTTCAGCTCGTTTGTAGTGCGCGTGCCGCGGTTTATGCTGGGGACCGTCGAGTGTCCTGACTTTTGGCCGAAAGGTGTTGTGTTTCGGCGGTTTCGGGGCAACCTACCGGCAGCAACCAAGATGCCAATTTTGGCAGAACAGGACCACACTGTTCTGTCACCTCGGTGTTAGTTTTAAGTTTTATATTGTTATGTATGTTAGTCTAAGGTATTTGTAAATATGGGTCTCGTTGCCCGAAATAAAATTTATTATTATTAGGTATTATTATTATATTATTTACATCTACATACCTTCACGCCTGTCTCCCAATGGGGTAGGCAGAGACTATGGAACGCCAGGTGCGACGGTCTAAACATACAACTATCGCTTCCTCTACATTCATCAATCTCTTCATGCACGTACGTCGATTTCGGGTGATTTTGGGGTGCTTTTTGTTCGATTTTCTGCGTTCAAAATTCAAAATTCAAAATTCAAAATATTTATTCAGTAAATTGGCCACATGAGGGCTCTTTTACACGTCGGTAATATGGAGTGAATCTACTAGCGATTCGGACAAGTCCATCAATGCGGAGAAGAAGCGCCGCAAGAAACTCCAGCAGAAGGTCATTTTTTCCAATCATAAAATACAATAATACTTAAAAGTAACATTACAAAGTAATAAAGTAATAAATAATTATTTAAAAAAAAACTAACACGAAATTATGCTTAATTTAAATTAGTGATTAAAAGCATATGAAACCGATGTGCGTGCATAAAGAAGTCGATAGATGACTTCCTACCCAAATGGGAGACGGCGTGAAGGTATGTAAGTTTTTTTAAATGGCATGGGGAAGGCAAACGAGCACACAGGCCACCTGATGGTGAGTGGGATCTGTGACCCATTAGACAATTGCATTCTCAAGACTACAATCTTAAGACTGCAATCCTGAGACCGCAAGGACTAAGATGAAATGCCTTGATGCTAGTAATTTCACCGATTGTCTTATCCTCACACCAGTACAAAACTTTGTTGTGGTTAAAAACTGCCAAAGATATATTATGTCGAATTGAACCAAGAATCAAAAAGAAGGTTTATTTTCTTAGAAGATTTAAACACTGTCAAAGAATTTGCAAGTTTGACAACAAAACATTTCTTACTTTCATAATCTTTAATCATTTGTATTAGATTAAATTTAACTTCTTTAATTAAAAAATTGCAACTGTCCGGTGAGACCATCTTGCGAATGTCTAAATAAATAAAAATCTTAAAACCGGCCATGGTAGTTCCGTTTAACTTTAATTTAAATTTAAATTTCACTTACCTTTCAAAGCAATATCAACAATGCAACACGTCAAACTCCTGGCTTGCTGCTAACCATTTACGTAACACGAACACACGATCAAAACATTATGTCAGTTTTTATCTTATCAGTTTGAACCTAAGTTTACGACCCTTGATAACAATCTTTATCTTATTAAAAACAAAAATTGCTTGAACTAACCTATTAGTGCAGCTTTCGTAATAACTATTTTCTTGAATAACTTGTCTTTAATAATTTTTTAAACCAAATAAAACCTTGAAAACTTAAAAAAAATTGTGAAGTATGTTAATGAGGATCTAATAGTTTTGTTTACAATTCCTATTTATCTTCACCAAATTAACAGCTCGAAAACTGTGAGTTTACTTAGTCTGATAAAAAGTTAAACTTGTCTTCGAGGAATGAAACAATATACATAGGTACTTGTCGACACTTTTGAACTAAGTGTAAAAAGGTATTTATAAATAGGTAGGTAACAATTTACTTTTTCTTCTTTAAAACCCTAAATGAGTTTTTTAACTACGTACATGATTCAAACTTCACTTATAAAAAAACATGAACGACAATGCTTCTACTGGCATTGGACACTGTTGGTATACTGTTCATGACAACATTCAACGTTTAATCAAACTATTACAACACAACGCCAAAGTCCAACTATTATTTCAAAGAAAAGTGAACCTAAACTTACAGTATTTGGGTTGATTATTTCAACTGAGCCACAGTGAGTTATCACGTTTTATTTTGCAGGCTGCGGTAGCCAATTGAGGATAATGTTATTTTTAGTCTCACAAGTTCTAGGCTATGTATGAAGGTCTCTGTTAGTGCATACTTGCTATCACGGAATAGAAAAAACAGTGGAAGTGGCATGAGCTTCGCTTAGTATCAGACCTGTTGTCGCCAACTCAAACTAGGTATCATAAAAACAACACGCCGCCATGGAAAATGTTTTTGGTGCGGCTATCATTTTTACACTCGAAAATAGCACAATAAGGCATGCTTCTGGATTTATTTCCCATTTTAGAAATATCGAAATATCGAAATATTGAAATAAGCGATCGCGGCAAATGTATGGTAGGTTATGCGGAGCTCCGCATAACTATGCCACACGTTACACGCCCACTTAACACTTCTACTGTTTTTTCTGTTCTGTGCTTGCTACTGACTTCAATTGGCCAACCATTAGAAAAAGATGCAGTCGTGTTTAAGGAGTGTAAGGGCCTGTTTCACAATCGACAAGTAAAATGTGTCAGTTAAAGTTAGCTCTCTCCTTGTCTATGTTCAAGTGCAAGAAAAGAAAAGGGCTAAATTTATGTGTCAGATATGCTTTACTTGACGATTGTGAAACAGGCCCTAAGTAGATGATATACATATATACATACATATGTATATTTATTTGCGTTATACTGTATACTGTAAAATAACCTAATATACTACTACAAAGGAAATTGATTTATTTGACGGCGGATTTCCAAAACAATAAATAAAAAATAAAGTTAAAAATAAAGAGGGTACTCATACAAGAAACGATTTTTTTTTAGAGTATTTTTTTATGGTATCGTAAAAACTGTAAAACATGCAAGCGTTAATTTTAAATTATTATAAAAAAAAAACAAATGCTAAAAACCGATTAAGTGTGAGTTGGGCTCGCGCTCTAATCGGAATATAGTAATACCTACAGCGCGGCGGTACGGAACCCTCTGTGCGCGAGTCCGACTCGCGCTTAATCAGTTTTTTATTCTTCCGAAGAATTTTTAATGCAATATTATTTGGATAGACTATAAAAAGTTCTGCCACAGAATAAAAAACTTAATTTTAGTATCCCCTAGTATGTAGGTAGTTAGGTACTCATATAGGTATGTATAATTTCTCCTTTCGCGTAGAAATCGTGTATTGCTTATCCATCGGGAACAATCAAATTATCCCGGATTTAAAGATATAATATAAAAACATCCATACAAACTTAACCTTACCTTTATGAAATTAATACGAGTAGTAGGAAGTAGCATGTTCGTTGAACACGTAAAAAGTTTACGATATCGAATATTAAAACTATGGAGCAGTAAGTAAGTCAATGAATTCTAATAGTTTTGTCAGCACACGACCTTGTCTCACAGAAATACTGAACAATGCATTTTGATGGAACTAATTACCACACGGTCTAGTTTTTCGGCCTCTCTTTTACATGAACGACAGTGTTTCTTTGCATTTGTGCTATTACATTTAACTACCGGTGCACTGTTGCATAAACCTTAGCATTCGTTACTGTGCCGAGAAAATCTTCAGAATTACAAATAGTTGTTGATTGGTGGAGAGTAAGTAATATCTGGTCGCTAAGGGTGTTACCAGACCAATCGATCGATCGTCGATCGACGGCATCGATCGATGGTAGAATTGATAAGTCGACGTCGATCGATAGTTGCTACCAGACCAATCGATCGATCGTCGATCGACGGCATTGATCGATGGTAGAATTGATTAGTCAACGTCGATCGATAGTTCCTTCATCAATTAAAGCTATCAGACCAGTCGATCAACGTCGACCGGCAATCGATCAATTGGTTAGTCGAACGATATCCGTCGATCGATAGTTCCTACCAGACCAATCGATCGACTTCGATCGATGTCAATCGATGCCGTCGATCGGCGATCGATCGATTGGTCTCGTAACACCCTAAGCTCCGCTTGCTTAGGGTGTTACGAGACAGTAAGTAAGGAAATAAGATCATGGCAAAAGGCTACCTATAAAGGTTAAAGTTGAATAAATGAACACGCAGTATATCCTATCAGTTTATTACAGTAAAGACGTCGCTTATTCCCGTGAAGGGGGTAATTCCCGTCAGGAGGCCGCGCGACGCGCCGTAGTAGACAACTCGGTAAGAAGCGGACAGAACGTCTTCTGGTATCGTCCATTCTATCCTCACCAGGCTGGTGGCGAGGAGTACTGATACGCGCTCCCAGTGGAACCTGGAGACAAGAAGACCAGATCAGGGCCCGAATCAGAAACCATTAGGTATCTGCAAAATTGGTACAATAAATCATGACGCTTAAGTACTTCTAATAAATTAGTCTCTACATTCTAATAGCAAAGGGTTGATATGACAAAAAAATTAATATTTTGTTTGTTGATTATTCAGTGAAGTCGGCACTTGGTCGCCTAAATACCCCCCCTATTTAACCCTTTGAACGCCTTTAACTTGATACAAACGTCGTCCTCACACGCCAATGACAGCTGAAAACCACATCTAATGTCAAACTTACGTCACTTTGTGACCACTAAATGGGTCGATGGCGTGGTAGGCACGACAGTACACGACCACTTTAGTGGTTCTTGGCGTTCAAAGGGTTAAGACAAACCTAATAATAACTAATCGGCACTGAGTTTTGCCGAGTACATCGTACGAGTAAGACGCGTCTATTGTGAGTCACACTAGTTGTTTACCTGCACAAAGCGTTTCTTATCAGTAAATCGGTCGACTATCGGAGCGCTGCATACCGCCTACAGGCTAATTAAGGACGCGGTGATTATGAGTCGTACTACTTATGGCTGAGAGTTCAATTCAGAATGGAGACTTGGAACCAACAAGGTTTTTTGATGATTTATCTAGCGAACAAAATTCATTAGAAGACATAAACGAAGACGATGAAATAACAAATAACGAGAAGACCAGAACAAGCAAAAGAAATTTGGAGATGGAGTCCAGCGATTCAGATTTTACGGTGGTGAAGAAAAAAACAAAAAGCCGCCAATATGTTGAAATCTGCGTAACCTCTAAAGACAAGCTTCCTAAACAATTTTCACTAGCCAAATTATTTAAAAATCACCATATAAATGAGATCACCAGAGTGAAGTATGTTAATCCATATAAGGTACTAATACGGTTTGAGGATGAAATTAGTGCTGCACGGTTACTTGCTGTTGAAGAGTTTTCGACCGATTTGGGATGGAGGTGCCAAAAAACATACGAAGTCGGGCTATCTTACGGTATTATAAAAGATATTGACTTAGGCTTAGATGAGAACCATATTTTGGATAATATAAAAAGCGACATTGAAATAATATCATTGAAGCGGTTAAGTCGTAGAAATTTTGAAGAGCCAGGCTGGACCGAAAGCGAGACTGTAAGAATATGCTTTAAGGGGTCGTCGTTACCGCCATATGTTTTTGTACACGATTTACGTATAAAAGTGGAGCCCTACGTATTCCCGGTATCACAATGTTCCAACTGTTGGAGATTTGGACACACCCACAAACTATGTCCAAAGAAAATAGTATGTCCGAAATGCAGCGGCAGCCACGCCAACTGTGAAGTAACATCTTTTACGTGTCGCAATTGTGGCGGACGCCATATGGCGCTAGACAAGAGCTGCCCTATGTACCTAAAAGAAAAAAAAGTCAGAAATATCATGGCCGAATTTAACTGTACTTATAGACAGGCCCTTGATATGTTCGTTCCAAGTGTTTTTACGACGTTTGAAGAAAAAAGTTTCCCGCAGCTGTCTACAAAGGCTCCTGTTCCAAAAGAGCCCACAGTACTACCATCGACTAACAACCCTGAAAAGTCATACGCAAACATTCTAACTACAACTGCAGTAGTACACAAGGAAAGTTCGGTGCGAACTAACAAACAAGCAAGCAAAACTCATAAGCAAGAACATCCGCCTCGCAAATTTGTCTACGAGCACTTTTGGGATGACAACAACCTGAACACGGATACGGAAGAACAGTCAGCGCCATGTAAGAATACCCCCGAAAAACATGAGGATTCAACATTTAGTGATTTACTACGTAAGTTAAAAGAAACTATATTTTTAAAAAATCTCGTGATGACCGAAAAGATTAAAAATGTGGTACAAATAGTTTTGGAATGGTGTAGGTCATGGCTTACTAAACATATTTGTGATGTACCTTTGTTAAAATCAATATTTAATGTGTTCGTTGGCTAATAACGTAGAAAAATGTAAATTTAACATCGTGCAATGGAACGCACAAAGTTTAAGACCTAAACTTTTAGTATTTGAACAATTACTCATACAGGAGAAAGTCCACATAGCGGCCTTGAGTGAGACCTGGCTACAACCTGATAGTGAATTTAATATACCCAACTACACTATATTTCGACAGGACAGGAGTGATGGATATGGAGGTGTTGCTATTCTTACTTACAAATCTATAAAGGCCCAACAGTGTCGATTACAACATCCCAACTCGGGGATTGAATTAATTCACGTTCAATTATTTAATTGCGATGAGATTCAAAATATTATTTCTGTCTATTGTCCCTCACAAGTCCATACAACTCAGAATGATTGGGATTTTTTGTTTTCTTATTTATCCGCAAAAACATTAATCATTGGTGATTTGAATGGTCACCACACTAACTGGTCATACAAGACTGACGCACGGGGTAACCAAATTTTTGATGCTTTATTGGATAACCATTTTGTTACTTTAAATGATGGTTCCCATACTAGAATTCGGCTTGTAAATGGTGTATTAAAAAAATCTTCTCCTGACGTTTCAGTGGTATCGTCCGACATTTCCCTCTCTTTGGCTTGGTCTGTGTTTAATGAAACACTGGGAAGTGACCACCTCATTATTAAAATCTCCACACAATTAAAATTAAATATAAAACCAATTAAAAAAAGGAATTTTAAGAAAGCACGATGGGATTCGTATAAATCAGATTTGGAGGAAGTATTTTCTCATTTAGTTTTACCTATGGACCCTCAGGAGGCCTATAACTGCTTTTTGAAAATTATTAATAAAGCTGCCAATGATAACATCCCATTTTATAAATTTAGTAACAATCCCAATACGGCATTCGTGCCAAAACCATACTGGACCCCAGCTCTTTCTAAAGCTGTTGCTGAACGTCGTTTAGCATTGGGCAACTTCAGACGTAACGCAACTCCGCGGAACCTTGATTACCTTCAAGAAAAGACTAGACTTGCACAGAGATTAATCCGAAACCGGAGAACTGAAAGTTGGCATAAATTTTGTAATTCCATGAGCGAGGTTTCTTCTGCCAGTGATATGTGGTCCCGTATGAAGTGGTTAAAAGGATACAGGTCCCCCAGGTCTCACGTTACTAAAGATGGTGCAAACCGCCTCCTGTGTGAACTAACTCCCGATTACGTATCACCACCTAAGCCAATATTTACGTCTCACAATAATATCCTGGACGAGCAAATTAGTATTGAGGAGCTGCAGTCGTGCATAAAATCTAAAGATACTGCACCTGGCTGTGATGGTATTTCGTTTTCTATGATAAAGTATCTACCTTCTAATGCTAAGACGACATTGTTAAATCTTTATAATACATTTTACTGTTTAAACTTTGTGCCCTCGCAATGGAGGGATATAAGTATCGTTCCTATACCTAAACCGGGCAGAGACCCTATGTCGGACTCAGCATTGCGGCCAATTTCTCTAATATCGGTTATATGTAAGATCTTTCATGCTATTTTAAACAAAAGATTGGAATGGTACTTAGAAAAGAGTTCTATGTTCGCAGAAGAGACAGTGGGCTTTAGAAAATCTAGGTCATGTCTCGACAATCTTAGCCGACTGGTCAGTAGGATACAATGCGGATTTGCAAAGAACATGGTAACGGTAGGATGTTTTGTAGACATAGACAACGCATACAATAACATCGATATCACTAGACTACTAACCACTCTTGATCGTTTAGGCAGTGGTACAAGACTATGTATGTACCTTTGGTGTTTTTTAGGAGAAAGACATCTCAAAATTTGTGTTGACGATTTTGTAATGTGTCGTATAACAGGTCGCGGCCTGGCTCAAGGTGACCCCTTGTCTCCACTTCTATTTAATGTAGCAACCATTAATATCCAACAACAGCTTCGGGATGTATTTGTGTCGCAGTACGCTGATGATTATGTTTTGTACGTGTCAAACCGAAATATCCGCGAGGCTGAATTAATCTTACAAAATTCACTTGATATTTTTTATGATAGTTTGTGTGATCTTGGTTTGGAAATATCTATCAACAAAACCAAGGTATGTGTGTTTAAAAAAGGCGTAAATAGAAATAGTTTAAATTTAAATTTAAACGGTAGAAACTTAGAATTAGTCGAAAATGTAAAATATTTGGGGTTGTGGCTGGATCGCTCTCTAAGATGGGGAAAACACATAAATGAAATAACACAAAAAATTCAGAAATATATCAACATTTTTAAGGTTTTAGTGGGTCCAGGGTGGGGAGTACACCCCAAATTTTTACGTCGCCTATACATTGCAATTGTACGTAGCCGAATTGATTACTCGTGTTTTTTATATGATACAAGTTGCCGCGCTCATCTATATAAATTAGAAAAAATACAAAATCAGTGTCTTCGTGTGATAGGTGGATTTATTAAATCTACTCCTATCCACGTGATGGAAAGCGAACTTTGCATTCACCCATTACACATTCGTCGTAACTTTTTAGCCGGTAAGTTTTATTTAAAATCAAGATCATTTGACGAGAACATAACTATAAAACTGTTAGAAGAGATGGATGGTCTCCGTCATACAAATTATCTGCAGAGAAGAAACAAACCACTCTTGCTGACATCTCACGACTTATTTAAGGACACTCCTATACATTCTAGTAAAATCTTAGAAATGTTTTCATTACCTTATTGGGTCAGTAGAATCAATCTTTCTGACATTATTAAATTTAATATAAAACAGATATCACTAGCAAAACGCAATTACAATACACTAAATTTAAAGACGTCAGTTCTCAAAGAGATACATGACAACTATGCTGGTTATTACAGCATTTTTACCGATGGATCGAAAGAGGAGTTCGCTATGGGGGCGGCGCTTTTCGACCCACAAACTGATATTTGTGTACAGTTAAAAATAAAATTTGATCTCTCAATTATGCACGCAGAGCTAATAGCCATTGCTGAGGCATTGTCTTATATAACTTCAGTTGATTTCAATAAGTTTATCATATTGTCAGATTCCAAAAGTGCACTACAACACTTGGCTCGGTGTACCTCGAATATTCGAGGTCTCCCGATTGCCTATAGCATTCTAGAACTTATTTGGAAATTAACAAATGAAGGTAAAACACTAATCCTTCAGTGGATCCCATCCCACATTGGAATAGCCGGCAATGAAAAAGCAGACAGTTTGGCTAAACAGGCGTGCTATGACGGTATTCTGTGTTGTACTTTTCCTTTCTACTCGGATTGCATTAAATTAGTTAAACAACGCACTTGCCAGATGTGGAAAGAGTACTTTGACGAAAGATCCAAACAAAAAGGTATTTGGTATAAAACGATCCAGCCACAACCACCTACCAATCCATGGATTGACTGTCCGTTAAACCGACAGGATATTGTAACAGCCATGAGACTGCGCTCCGGACACATTCCATTAAATAAATTTGGTCATATGATGCGAAAAATACCTTCCCCAAATTGCTCAGAGTGTGATGTACCTGAAGATGTGTACCATATTTTAATGGAGTGTGTCCGAAACGAGTCATTTAGAAGCCAACTTCGCATCACTACAGACTTGTTTTATGTTATGGGTGGCTGTAATAGCGCCTTAGCCTTCCCCTTGTCGGATGAGGCCCGGGCGCTATTGAAGCTGGCTAAATTAGCGATAAGCAATAGGCCTTAAGAGGTTTTTTTTTTTAACTTGATTTTGTATCTGTTTGCTGTAACAATGGAGCGACATGATCATGTTATGATCAAGCTCTTTAATAAAGAGAAAAAAAAAAAAAAAAAAAAAAAACTAATCGGCACTGGGTGTCCACAGACTACAGAAGAAGAAGAAATTCGACGTGGACTCACTTGGTTTCCCAGTTGGCGTCGGTGGCGACGACCACCCAGACGCCCAGGTCTTGCCTCTGTATCTCTAAAAAGGTGGACTCCTGCCGAAGATCATTGCGGGGGTTCGCTCCCACCTGGAAAAATTATACAACTATTAATTAAAATAACCTTGATGGAATGGCTACCTATACATTCAAAGCTGTCTCTTAAACGACCAAAACAATTTTAATTGTACCTAGGTAAGAACGACCTAGATAAAACTAGACGTTCATTTAAAAAAAAATGCGTCCTAGTTGGTCCATCTGATAAAATTATAATACCCATCTGTTTGCGTGGGGGGTTAATAAAACAATAAATAAGGGTTTAAACCGAACTGGGGGGTTATAAATGACATGGCTTTGCAGTTCAGGTGCTCTACTTTGAAATCCGTAATTCGAACTTCGTCTATTGCTATCCCTTTCGCTCTCGACGCGTAACTAATTCGCAAGAAAGTGACGGGGCGATCCGAAGTTCGAATTACGGATTTCAAAGTAGAGCCCCAGTTTACGCTGAGAGAAAGGACAGCGTTGTACAAGTGCTGAATTAACTTACAAAAGTAACGCTGATAGTCTCCCCCCTCCTGGCAGTAGTTGGGGGTGATTCCACCACATCGCCAAAGCTTCGTCCGAAACCGGAGTTGTCAGCCAAGACGGGTAGGATTATAGAGATGGTCCGGTCCAAGTTATCAGCTGGCTCTGGCCCCGGGAGTACTGTGGTGCCCTGCATGGAAACACGATACCAAAAGTGTTACTTTTTAAGGAGATCGGAGTTTCGTTAGAAGGCCCATTGTTTGCCTATAGTTAGTATTTGCAGTATCAAGATTGAAGACTACAAATGCGTTTCCAACCTTAACGACGAATATAGCATAAATCAGTGATATTATTTCACAAATGTTTAGCCCTTAACATAACAATGCGAACGCAAATGCGAATTGTCAGGTTAAAGAGGAAGATGGACGTAGCGAATCCAGGGCCTCTATTCCCGGCGGTAAAAACGATATCGTATATTCGTGTATTCGTATTGTTATGACATCAGCCGCCATTACTGTCAAGTTAATAAGAGCTATCAAAACGTTGACAGTACGATAACAGTTCAAAGACGATATGGTTTCTACCGCCGGGAATAGAGGCCCTGTACAACCACTATTAGCGATAATGATATTGTTCGACAAAATAACAAGATGGTAGCGACATCTTGTGACAATTCGATTATCGGGTGTTCTTATACAGCTAAAAATAAATGAAATTGGAATTATCTCTTTATCGACCGATAGCCGATTATATTGACGATACTATCTAGAAAGCCATATTTATTTTAATCGGCTACCGAGAGCATTCGTTACAAATAGAAATGCGTCAGTGGACCTAAACAAGTAACACTCTGCAAACTACAGAAATCAATAAATATATATCGGATTGATGTAAGCTGTTGCGTTTTCCTGTATATTCCATACATTTTGACTAATTTTCACAATTGTTATCATTTAACTTGGCTATCCTCCAGGAAGCCTATTAGTCAACATGCATAAAGCTGACTTAGCGATTTTTGAAAATCGTCAAAATTTATAATATTTACGTGAACTGATGACAGATCGCGTCGCATATGTCAACTCCATAAATTTCGAGTTGATAGAAAACAGATAGAAACAGATAGTTAACAGCTTTCGCATCTTGCCTAGGCCTATAGATACATTAAGGGAAACTTCTATCTATAACGTTACAATTTTCCTCAATTGTGTATAGTGCACAATTGAGGTAAATTGTAACATTATAGACCACAACTCAACTTGAAAATAAATAGAATTGGACGTATACCTCAATAGCAACGTTGGTGAATTCTTCGAACTTGTTAAGGAAAATATCCAGCGTATTTGGTCCGTAGATGGTCGAAGCACCCTCGTACCTTTGCACCTGCAAGACAAACGGATTATTAGTAAATTTTGTAAAAAAAACGATACGATTGAATAATTGGTTAGGTTACTAAATTAAGGTGCAGTAAAAATTCTATCAAAACTCTATGGAACAAGCTTCTTTCCAGTCACAATTTTTAGCAAGGCAATTTTTTTCCATCATTATCTGATCTGATGATGGATTGAACATAATATTGCATTATCATCGGTCAAATTTGAGCTCATTTCAATAACGGGAACTGTTTCACAATAGCCGATTAAATTATTATTTATTTCTCTCTTTTGTTTTCATAGTCTTTCATTTGCATAATGTAATAACAGCAAATTTAATTCTCATCTTTTTTTAAATTAGCTCATACAAAGAGAGTTCTATTCCTACCCTTACAAACTCAAGCAATCCTTACCTGATACTCTTCAAACGTGGACACATAATGTATATACTCGTTAGTAAGCCCAGAAACGACCACGCGTCTTGGGTGTCCATGGCTCTCCTGGACAGTGCCGACTACATCGCGGATGCGTCTGCCAGCCATGGTGGTGGGCTCCCCTGGGACTCCGGCGATGGCGAGGCCTCCCAGCCAGATGAGGGTCGTGGAGACGATGCTTGGGTGCCAGGGGATGGGGAAGTTGGCCTGAGAAGAAATTATAAGTTACAGTTGAGTAATTGCACTGCAAACTGGAGGTTCTGAGCAGGAACTAAGAGGAATGTTAAAGAAAATGCTACCCATGCAACCTGAACCTAACAATAAACTAGGGGGCTTAGTATGCTACGCGAGATTTACTGTCATATTTTACGTCATTCATATGAAAATAAGAAAATATGACATAACGTCACACTTTAAGATGCTTAGTAATAAAAGGACTCAATTCACACAAAATACACTTTTATTTAAAACCTTAAATGTTTACCCTTACGTTACAATATGGAATAGACATATTTGACACTAAATCGCGTTTGACGAGGTTTGACGTATTCTCCTCGCCTCGCATGCTAAGCCAACAGAGAGGGCTTATTGTCTAACGCACTCGCAATCACGATCGTATTCACTTCAAAAATCGAATGCTTGTCTGCAAACAAAATTAAAGCAATTGCTCCACTTTGAAGCCCGTTGCGATTGCGAGTGCGTTAGACAATAAGCCCTCTGACCTAATCATATTAAACCGAAAGAGAAGAAGTTAAGAGAGGCATCCACCATTGGGAGTTCAAATCAAATAATGCAGAAAAGGAAAAGAGAAGAATGAGTTACAGATAAGAAGGGGAAGATCATCACCCGAGTGAATGCTGCAGGTTTTTGGACGTAGTGGAAGGTACGTTTGATAGTCTTGAATCATCACTATCGTTGAAGACGATCAAACGAATCTTCCACCACGTCCAAAACTTGCGGCATTTTTTCGGGCGATCACCTACCATTTTCATCGTCATAATAATGAATGTGTAAAGGTTAAAAAAATGCTTGTCTTAAAATCGATGGCAATGAATCCGGTTGCCTGCTAATGAATACAAATTATGCTATAGAGAATGAAGTATTATACGATAGAGTAGGCACGTTCGACCTACCTAAACACTGTTATGTTAGGAAGAGCGTCTTCTGTATTTGTACTTTCATAAATTATGTACAGTCAACGTCAAAAGTAAGTGATCAAAATCAACATTTCAAAACATGTTCTAGCATGACGCCCCAGATATAACAGATTATACTAAAGTGTCATTTTCAACTGAATATTTAATTAGTCAAAAGAAAATGATTATAAAGGATGTCATAACTGTCTCTTTATAGAAAATTTCAATAAAGAATGATGAAATAAAAAAAATACCCAAGTGTCAAGTGTCAAACAAGAGAACGTCAAGATTTCAAAATCTCCAAATGATTAGGGTAATCACGGCAGTTAAAAAGGATTTATTTAAAATGTTGCAAAAAAAAACAAAGCGAAGTAATAGGAACTTATTTCAACCCTTGACGGAAATGAGAGGTGTAATAGTTGCTTCGCGTGTTTGTCAAACGAATATAACCGACATTAACCGAACGTCTGACTTGTATTCCGAGGTGGTCTCGAGAGGTCAAAAAGCCCCAAAAATTCATATTCACTTACATATGATAGTTTGGCAGTATTACTGACTATTGCTATATTAGAGAATCAGTTTAATTTGAAACGCTTAGTAATGACTTTAACTGTTTGAATGGCTGTCACTTACTTATGACACATTACGAGTTAATTTACTTATGCTAAACTACAATAATCAGTGACATCTGACTTAATTTATTGTATACACTATTTTGAGACCCTATTTTATCAGTTTCTTTTGCTGTTGACTGTACCTAGTTTAGCAGGGTCAGACCAGTTATACCAGGATCAAATCGTAAATTTTATATTAACACGCTTACTCGGCCGGTGGCCAATAGGATCGGTTTGGGCGCCTGGCACTCAATATCTTCCTCCGTTGCTTCCGCAACGATGCCGCCAATCGCGTCCAGGAGAGGGTTCCCTTCGATTGTACCCTGCGAAATGTTTAAAAATACCGTTACTCCTCTGTTCCCAAAGTTGGTATAAGGGTGTTACCAGACCAATCGATCGATCGTCGATCGACGGCATCGATCGATGGTAGAATTGATTAGTCGACGTCGATCGATAGTTCCTACCAGACCAATCGATCGATCGTCGATCGATGGCAGAATGGATTAGTCGATCAATAGTTCCTTCATCAATTAAAGCTATCAGACCAGTCGATCAACGTCAACCGGCAATCGATCGATTGGTTAGTCGAACGATATCCATCGATCGATAGTTCCTACCAGACCAATCGATCGACTTCGATCGATGTCAATCGATGCCGTCGATCGGCGATCGATCGATTGGTCTGGTAACCTAACTGTATCATGAATCTATGAGCACCTAGAGTGAACAAAGGATAACAGCAGTTAGAGCGCGAGACAAAAGTTATGGAATTCATTCCGACTAGAAAACAGCTTAATACTGATGGGCAATCTTCGTTTTTCTAAGAAATACAAATTTCAAATGTACTGGTAGTGGCGAGTGTTAATGTGATAAAGGCCGTCAAGCATCTGAGAGTACTGCTCGTACCTACTGTACTTAATTCTCATTTATCACAAATGAATTTTATTTCTAGTCAAACACCATTACTATAAAGTGTGTTTGCTATAAAATAGACTTCAGGGTTTAACACCTGGGCCACGTTTTATAAAGCTACAAGTAACAATTTTGCAGGTCTAAACTGGCAACACTGCTCAAATGGCTGGTCGTCATTGGTCGAGGT
Organism: Acleris cristana; assembly: GCA_948252455.1. Taxonomy (NCBI): domain Eukaryota; kingdom Metazoa; phylum Arthropoda; class Insecta; order Lepidoptera; family Tortricidae; genus Acleris; species Acleris cristana. The sequence continues at coordinate 15,943,264 of OX411781.1, read as the reverse complement.
TGTGTCAAATGGAAACTTGTAACCTGTAAATTGTAATTTGTAGCTTTATAAAACAGGACCCTGACCCACTGATGAAATTTTTTGTGCAGAAACAGTTTGTAGCCCAGAAATTAGATACAAATAAAGCAAATTATTTACGCGACGCCTGGGGCTCTACTTTGAAAGCAGTAATTCGAACTTCAGATCGCCCCGTCACTTTCTTGCGAATTAGTGACGCGTCGGGAGCAAAAGGGATAGCATTAGACGAAGTTCGAATTACGGATTTCAAAGTAGGGCCTCTGGTTCTTAGAACAAGTTTCTTGTATTAAACAGCATTCATTCAATAGGAATAGTTCAGTATCCAACAGATACATAATGGACTTACCTGAGTAATATTCAAAGTGTTGGCGCCATCTATGGTTCCGGAGGCGAAACTGTAACCCATGGCAGCCACACACCCACTCACTAGGTCGGACTGGAAATTATAAATAGTATAGTAAATTACTCTTCGTCCTAAACAAAATGGCAGAAATATAACACTCAGGCACTTCTACTGCCCGTATCAACACAATCCTTTGTGATTAAATTTTAGGGGTACTGGTATAGGGAGTTTATTTTCTGTTACTCATCAAAATTAAATGTTAATTATAATATACTACAATCAAAAGCGTTACCTATTAAATAAGACAAAAAATGCGATATTCGATCTGCAACTACAGCAAGCAATTTACCTTGAAGAAATTGCAACTGCATTGGAAAAGGCACGTGAGGGAGTAAAAACAACTCAACGTATATACACATACCTCATTGAAGGACCTTGTCAGCGGATCGTATTTCGGCACCACCTGTTCACCCATTTCCAGGAACTGGTGCACCACCGCGATGTCTCCGTCCAACTCTTCGCCGGGAGAGTTCAGCGCTACCTGGAAGCACAATGGGTAAATGGGTACTCTAAAACGTTACTGATCAATAGCGGCAAAGGGGTAAGTAATCGTTAAGAGGGACTTCATGTTGCTTCAATAAACAGAGTACTCTTTACTACATCATCTGGAGAGGAATTGCTGGAATTACTGGCCCTTGAGGAAGTACTAGGATCGTATAAGTAGGTTGAAAGGGGGTAAGGTCAGGCCAAATCCATCGCCGCTCTTGGTTCAACCGATTTTCACCCGAAACTTAATTAAACAACAATCGCCGATTACAAGTTTTTAAATAAAATAAGCCATAGAAATCGTTCTGATAATGTGTAATAAGGAGACGGTGAAAGATAGATAACTGCCTAGGAGCTCCGCACAGACTACGACCCCGCGCACCTATAGTAAATAATACCGATAAACCGATAGAAAAGGGTAAGGCCACCCCCCCCCCCGACCCCCAGACATAGTCTGCGGGCCTATAATGGTCATGTTTAAAGATGTGGATAAACGTGGATAAGACTCTGTCACTTTCTGACGAATACATAAGCGAGCGAGAGTGACGGGTGCTTTATCCGATAAAGCCGACCATAATACGGGATCTAGTCATAGTTGAAACATCCTTACCAACGCTCCCTCATAAACAGCAGTTCCTATAATCCTGGTGCTCTCAAACATGTCGTCTCCAGGTCCCAGAGAGTAGCATCGCTCCCCAGCACTACACAAAAGGAACTGGTTGTCGCACACGTCTCCGCTGAACTCACAGCGGGCGCCCCGGGTGTTTGGAGATACGTCGCCAAGGTTAGACGAGAAGAATCCGGCGACGATGTCGACCTGAAATTTATAAAAATTTCGTAAAATAGGTGTATGTATATTAAATGAAAAGATAGCGGATGGGGTCGAAGACTTCTCGAGTGGCGTCCGCGTACGTGAAGACGCAGCGTGGGTAGGCCAACAAGGTGGACCGACGAAGTGGCTAAGGTTGCGTGAAACCGAAGGATTCAAGCGGTGCAGGACCAGTCATTGTGGCAAACCTTGGGGGAGGCCTATGTCTAGCAGTGGACGTCTTTTAGGTAAAGTGATGATGATGAAAATGATGATCTACCTTTTCAAAAGATAAAAAACCCGACATAAATTGCTATTGCTACCCCACCTTTAGAGCTGATAATGACGCGTCCTAGTCCCCCCTTGAATGGTTCGCAAGGAAACCTTTATTAAGAAGATTTAGGGCGGATTCGACCAAACTGGAATAAGGTCTTATACCTATATTAAACGCCGAATTTGTATGGACTAATCTCGGAGTAAGTCTTATTCCAGTTTGGTCGAATCGGCCCTTAAAATGCATGTGTATTAGCTCAAAGCAGGTGAAGCATTTTGATGTAACTAGTTTATAAACTTCAAAGACTGTCACAATGGGACTCACTTTTCCGACAAAACTGTCAGGATTCAACCTCTCTTCCATCTTGATGGCGGCGTACCCAAGATTATCCGAGGAGATCAGCAGATTGGTCATGTTCATGCTGGTGGTGTGGACTGCAAACCAGGTCAGCACTCCGTGGAGAGAGCCGTCTTCCTTCTCTATCCGCACCTGGGTTAGGAGCTCGTTGGTGTCAGATTCGAACCTGATAGAGGCAGAATTTGTTTATTTTAGTAATAGTTTCTCAGGGTTAGCGTCTCATTTGCAGTCTTAGGATTGCAGTCTTGAGATTGAAGTTTGAAAAATATAAATGCCTGTGGGTCTCTGATAACATTTACCGCCAGGCGGCCTGTCGTTGTCAAAGTTAAATGTCCATATGACCTTTAAGTCTATGGTAGAATCTTTGAAATATTGAGCCTAACATGATAGTAGGCTTTTGCGGGTACAAGGTCAGTACAGATTCTTTCTACCGTCTCACCTACTTCCCTCGCCTTCAACCAAGAGTTCAGTGGCCCTAAACAAGATGCTTGGCAAGATCGTCATCGCGTTATCGAAAATGGATAGAATTGACGTAAGCTACCAGATGGTCGTGTCAAGCGCTTATGTCAGTTCCATACACTTTGACAGTTTTCGATAGCGTTAAGCATATTTGTCTAGGACCTCTGTACACATTTTTTTCCGGAAAAGAGGTAAGTTAGCCAGTATGACTAACTTAGAGTCATTCCATCTTAGTGCTTTAAATTAGCAACGCGTTGCCAGTCTAAAGATGACAAATTTCCATGGGCAATAGAGCCTTTTACCCTCTAGGGCACGTTTTATAAAGCTACAAGTAACAATTTTTCAGGTCTAAACTGGCAACACTGCTCAAATGGCTGGTCGTCATTGGTCGAGGTTGTGTCAAATGGAAACTTGTAACCTGTAAATTGTAATTTGTAACTTTATAAAACAGGCCCCATGAAAAGTCCAAGTTACATGTAACCTAGCTTTTTCTTCTTCTGGATTGTGTCCGTAAGAGAACGGTGACCGATTCATATGGGCGTTGGTGACCAGGGCGGTGCTCAGGAACAGGCGGGCAGGCACCATGTTCTCGTGTGCTCGCACTATACTCTGCAATGATCATTACGGTTATAATGAATTTTTTCTACTCGCGTACTATAAACCGCTAATATTGATATCGTTAATGGTGTCAGAATACCACCTATAGCGTAACCGAAGAGTAAAAACAATTCTATAATTAGCGTTGCCATGGTAATAACAGTGCTATAATTTATTATAGCATTGTTATTACCATGGTAACGGTCATTCCGGATATCAGTCTTGGCGTTTAGTTAACACTTGACATCCTAATAATTTGTATATAAACCGTTAAAAACATTTTAACACCAATTAAAATTACGTATATTAAAAATAAAATTAATTTTGAGACTAAATATGTGTTTAAAATGACATTTTTATTCAATTACTAAAAATAGATGGTTAATATCCATCGATTTGTTATTTGGTTACCATGGTTACGTTCAATATGGATATCAACAAAATGGCGTTTCGTTTGGCATTCCAACTTGTTTATGATAAATTGATAGAACTGTTTTTAGTAACTATTAAAATACGCGTGAAATTTGTTAACATTTATCAATAAAATTCACAAATTATTAATGCGCATCGGAATAGTGAAAATTTCTTTGAAGATAAGTAATTTGTTAGCAGAAAAATCGAGTAAAGTATACGAGAAAATTCAGCGATTGTTTATTTTTATCATTATCATTTTAAGCTTGTAGAAAAAGTTATGTATGCAACGGTTCACAATTAGCTCTTAAGGTACTCGTGCCTGTATTTAGAGCGCTCGCAAGCTCGCGCTCTAACCTCGGCTCTCGTACCTTAAGAGGCTTCATTATGAACCAGTTACATAAATAACTATTCTCCATGGGCAGAAATCATTTAAGGGTACCTTGGAAGGTCAGTGACCCTAGGCAATATGCTAAAAGTAACCTAAAAGATTTTCGAAAACTAGCGAAATATACTTATGGAACTGACATAAGCGTTTCAAGTGACCTTCCGGCAGCTTACGTCAATCCTACACATTTTCGATATTTAACGACAATGTTCTCGCAATACATCTTGTCTACTTTTTCGAAATAGATTACTACAACGACTGTTTCTTATTTTATTGGAAAAAATATCCCTTAATCCTTATAAATAGACAAAATAGTTTCTACTAAGGTCAAACAAATCAAAAAATACAATGATTAAAAACACATTGAAAGTCCGTCAGGATAATTGTATAGTAGATTGTTCAACAAGAGACTAAAACAAGCCATTATGACACGAGATGTTTAGCCACGCAAGTGAGCCAGCGAGCGAGATCGGATGTCATATGTTCTCTGCTGCTTTTTTCATGCAATAAAAACAAGTTCCAAAGACTGAAAAAACTTATATTATTGATGCCTTAAGATTGCAGTCTTGCACTTACCATCAGGTAGCTTTTGTGCTCTTTTGCGCTCAACATCCCTAAAAAAAAAGATAAACGAGTTCCATAGACTAAAGAAACTTACATTAGTGATGCCCGCGACGTAAGCTTCGAAGGTCTCCCTCGAGAAGCCCAATATGCTCACGTCCAGGATGAAGTCTACCAGGTACCCCCCTGGGGTGCTGTGGGTATGGGTTCCGGTGAGGATCACATTACGGAGGCTGTACGTGTCTCCATACAGCTGTTCCAGGTTCTTTACCACCTGGAAATGAGGTTTTAGATGATGATTCTATCTTGTGTTATGGGTGCTTTTAAATTTACGTGAACCCTGCTCTTTTGCGGATTTATTTCTATTTAATAAATGAACATGTTCGAGCTGTTTAACGTTATTCCCACGGATATGATATTAACATAATGTTTACCTCTCGCCTGACAGCAATGCCCACAGACTGGACATCAGCAGTGACCAACACAACCCTGGAGCCATCCTTCTCGAATATAAAGGCGCGAGAGAACTGTCGAGTGTGCAGACCAGCGCCACTTTGGGACAGCTCTGCGTAGCCCATCTGTAGATTATGATTTGTTTGTTACATTACCATCATCATAAGCTTTGAGAATAATAACACAGAAGCCTAGTCCACGCACCAATGTCATACTATTCAAACTAGATCAGGTCTGCTCAATAAGTATGACATTATTGACGCACTTGTATGCGTGTTGTAGCGTTGATGCTTCCATCTGTGGTTTCGAGTTCGACGCAACGGCTGTAGGAAACTATCACAAGATTAAACTATATTGAAGCGAAATTTTTTTTTGTCGTCTTTTGTTAATAAACAACGATAGATGGCGTCAGCAAACGCACCGAGTATGAAATGTAAGCGATCACTAATTTCGTGGATCTTAAGTAGGGTCTTGGTGGCGTAATTGGTAATGCACCTGCATTGGACTGGATTGCCAGAGGGGATGTAGGTTCGAATCCTGCCTAAAAGTGAAGAATTTTTTTCGCTTTAATATAGTTTGATTTACATACCGAAATTTCTTATAAAATTAAAAAATGATCACAAGATTAACCTAGAGATTTTTACTGTTTGGCCTCGATTCTAATTTTTTTTAACTCCCAATTGTAATCGTATTGTTAGCATTATGATAGCTAGTAGAAGAATTGTTAAAAGTCATGACTAGAAGCTGGAACGCGTTCACATGATTCATCATGACAATCGGCCGAATCGTAAACAGTAAGCTAGTGGTCCCGGGTTCAAATCCCGGTAAGGGCAGATGTATTGTGTGATGAGCGCGAATAGTTGTTCCTGCGTCTTGGATGTTCTCCATGTACCTATTTAAGTATGTATAACTCTATACTACTCCAACTTACTACTCTCTCTCACTATCTATATAAGTAAGTTTATCGTTGTCTAGTGCCCAATAGTGCCCATAGTACAGGCCTAGAGCTTAGTTTGGGACTAGGTCAATTTGTGTGACATTGTAACCTGAGGGCCCTGCCAAGATGCACTACGTTAACTAGCGTTTCTATTCGTTTCGTGTTTAAACCAATCGCGTCACTGGTACATCACGTGACTTTTCGTATCACGTCATCTACCAGTGACGCGATCGATTGGTTTAAACGCAAAACGAATAGAAACGTTAGTAAGCGTAGTGCATCTTGGCAGGGCCCTCTGTGGGCTTAGCATGCGAGGCGAGGAGAATACGTCAAACCTCGTCAAACGGGATTTAGTGTCAAATATGTCTATGTCATTTAAGGTTTTAAATAAAATTGTATTTTGTGTGAATTGATTCCTTTTATTACAAAGCATCTTAAAGTGTGACGTTATGTCATATTTTCTTATTTTCATATGAATGACGTAAAATATGACAGTAAATCTCGCGTAGCATACTAAGCCCCCTGGTATCTATTTATTTAGCTTATATCGATACTTACAAAAGTTATTTCAACACACGGCCCCGTCATGTCAGCAATGCCAACTCCAACTTGATAAGTAGCTTCAGGGCGTACAGTAGGCTCAGTACTAGTGGTAGTAGATCCCTCTGGCACAGGCTCGATCACGGTGTCTCCGTCGTCAGTCACGACCAAGTATATAGTGGCTGTCATGCCACCTATTACGCCTAGCGTCACCAAGGTGATTATAATTTTACCTAGCAGTGACACCGCCATTTTGATTTCTGAAAAGTATTAGGAATATTGTACAGTCGAGTTCACAAATATGTGTACGTTTTATTACCTTGTCACTTTAATCGCTGTGACGATTCATATATGGCAGCTTAAACATGACCTTAAAATTGACAAGGTACTAAAGTGTACTTATATTTTTAAACTCGACTGTAATAGTCACGTGCGCTGGTAGTTCCTGAGTCTTTGAAGCTTCTTCTTCTTTAATGTTTTTTCTGTCTTCCTGTCTATCTGTATGTCCTTTACTCCTCGTAAACCACGAAACGGATTTTGATGCGGTTTTCTCCATAAGTTAATATTTTTTAGGTTTTTAATAATCAATTGTGATTTATGTACGCGTATTACAGAAAACTCACATAAACCGGAGCGAAGCGAGGGCGGGTTGCTATTTAAGGTATAAAGGTAGGCTTATGGTTAGAGGGAGAGTGAAAGGATCTATAGTGCGACAGTACGGAACCCTCGGTGCGCGAGTCCGACTCGCACTTGACCGGTTTTTTGTTAAACACCCTTTGCAAAGAATACGGGCCATTTTTCTCGAGTAGTTTAAATTTATATAGTAGTATAAGAAAATGCGTTTGTATGCTTCAAAATGAAATAAATGTTTACTTACGTGTGACAAGTTAATCCCTACAAATAATCCGTAACCAACACTTCGATCCACTTTTTAAAATTATAGCAACACTCAGCAACAGTTAATTAAATTAAATAAATATTAAAATATCCTATTTATACACATTAAATATGTTCTTACAACTAAGCCGTATGCAGGCAAATATTCATTCAAGGCAACAAAATGATGCATATCAATCAAACAAGTCAAATGATAAAAATAATCCTAAAATTTGTGAGTTATCTATTATAATCAAATTAATTATGATATAATAAGAATACTGGGGGTCTACTTCGAAACAATCGAAACTTAGAACATGCTCTCTCTTTCAATATCAAGTTAACATTCGATTGCGAGAAAGAGATAGGTTGATGTAACTTGGAACTTATAGTTTGGGGGATTACTGAATTTAGTCAAAACATCTGTATCTATATACAGGTTGTCTCTAAAACTAAATTCCAGTAAAAGATCGTGTTATAAAAAAAATAAACAGCTAATAAATAAATAAATAATAAATAAGCATACGCCGTCCAGTGTTGGGCTGCCCTGAAGCGCATCAGCATAGTATACATATAAAAATAGGTCATCTCTGACCCTTTCTTTCTTCCAGAAGTTTCTGTTACCTATAGCATTAAATTGAAAAAGCTGCGATATGGCTTAGATGTGGGTCCCTATTTGGGAACTGGTTACTGATTAAATAATTAGTATATTGATTTCTGACTGCAGTGGTATCTCTACTTATCGGTCGAAACCCGATAAATATAGCGAAAAAAACAAAATGGTTTTAGTGTCTTAAGACAGAAATCAAGAAGTTTTGGACACTGGCTCCCTTGATATCCACGGGGTACCAAAATATTTGGTTTTTATTTCTGTATTGTTTGTATTTTATCGATATATTATTATGTATAACGAAAGTCGATAAACAAGAAGTACCTAGCGTTGTTGAAAAATGCCACGAAAATTCCGGCCTCTGATGACGAGTATTGTAGCGTAGTTGTGAATAGAGAATAGACTAACGTTTTTATAACGCATACACATAATGATTTGCCAATATAGTATCGCAAACACTAAAAAGCCTTATCTTTTATCATAACCATAAAAACAATCGTATCGACTTTGGATGGACACCCTGTACTCACGATGACGTTAACCAAATTAATGTTTTTTTGGTTTTCTACGAGTTTTTTTTTCGCGAGTTGCTGAATATTAAACTACTAGCTTCTGCCAGCGACTTCGTCCGTGTAGATTTCGATTATAGTTATACCCTCGGGAACTTTTAAATTTTCCGTGATATAACTATCCTATGTCCTATTCCAGGACCTAACCTATATATGTGTGCCAAGTTTTATCCCGATCCGTTCAGTGGTTGAAGCGTCATTGAGTAACAAACATCCAAATATTCAGACATCCAAACTATCAAATTATATTAGTAAGAATAAGACAAGATAAGATACTATTATATACAGTGTGGAAAAATAAGTCGGGCCCTGGAGGGAAACTACCTTAAATCCTTAAGTTGGCTCATTTTACTTAAAGGAGACATTCCGTAAAACTACACAACTATGGTCCTGGCCTACAACAATAGTCCAATTTTACCTATCACATTATTCTAAAAATATGATAGCTTTAGCTATAGCTAGAGTTTAGAACAATCGATTTTAGGCCAAACAGTAGATATACCCAGCAATAATTGCAGTAAGGTATCATATTTTAGAATAATGTAATGAGGAAAATTGGACTATTGTTCCAGGCTAGCACCATAGTTGAGTAGTTTTAGGGTTTTTTATTTTTAAAAAGAAATAAAACTGCATTCAAATATTTTCTAAAGTGATTTTTTAGCTGTTTCGATTCCCGGGCGAGGCAAGCGAGTTTGAGAAAATCTTTGAATGCAGTTTTATTTCTTTTTAAAAATAAAAGAATGTCTCCTTAAAGTAAAATGAGCCAATTTAAGGATTTAAGGTAGTTTCCCTCTAAGGCCCGACTTATTTTTCCACACTGTATACATGGGCTTAATTTTCAAGTTTCTAATACTGCCTTAACTACCTACTCCGCTGGCTCGATGAACCTGACCACAGTATAAACAAACCAGTAAAACAGTACATCGAACGTCTTGTATGTGTGCGCGTCTCACATGTAAGCGCCACAATCAAATGGTAAGCATGACGCAACGCTGATAACGCTGCGTCAGTGATGACTGCCCTACGTGTGTGCGGAGGTACAGTCAAGTGTAAAAATATAGGCGAACGCAACATCTAAAAAATGTGTCCCAATGCACCTTATTCCAGTGTAATAAGAACTTCGTAACATATTCATGAGAGGATTCTTTGGATACATATTTTTGCACTTGACTGTAACAAACTCGAGCTAACGTACTTGTCCCACCGCCGACGATGAGAGGAGCGAGTAGAGCCGGCGAACAACTATTAATATATAAGATAAAGATAAAGATAAAGAAACATTTATTCACAACAATACAAGATTACATTTAGTAGATACAAAAAGAACAAGACAGAGAAATTGTTGCGAAACGGTCCCAGCTCAGCATTCGCTAGCCGTTCCGTTGGAACCGCTTGGTGAAGAGAGACGGTGTATGTGTCTCTTTATTGACACGGGATATATATCTTTTGTTGGAGAGAGTTCTCGCCGGCATTGTGAGTGAACAGCCAGTGATCACCTATTAATATATGTGTCTCTTTTATTGACACGTCATCTCCATCTATTGCTCGTTTCTAGAGCGAAAAAAAGTCTAAAGCTAATCTCTCCCTCGCCGGGTGGGAATGGGACAAGTGCCTATAGGTCCGGTGCTGAACTAGAGACTTTCCAGCTCGTCTCTCCACCATAATCCCACTGCGATGTTTTGGAGAACTAGCGGAAAGAGTTTTTTCTACTCGCGTACTATAAACCGCTAATATTGATATCGTTAATGGTGTCAGAATACCACCTATAGCGTAACCGAAGAGTAAAAACAATTCTATAATAAGCGTTGCCATGGTAATAACAGTTCTATAATTTATTATAGCATTGTTATTACCATGGTAACGGTCATTCCGGATATCAGTCTTGAAGTTTAGTTAACACTTGACATCCTAATAATTTGTTTAATACACCGTTAAAAACATTTAACACCAATTACAATTACGTATATTAAAAACAAAATTAATTTTATGAGTAATTATGTGTTTAAAATAACATTTTTATTCAATTACTAAAAATAGATGGTTAATATCCATCGATTTGTTATTTGGTTACCATGGTTACGTTCAATATGGATATCAACAAAATGGCGTTTCGTTTGGCATTCCAACTTGTTTATGATAATTTGATAGAACTGTTTTTAGTATCTATTAAAATTCGCATGAAATTTGTTAACATTTATCAATAAAATTCACAAACTATTAACGCGCATCGGAATAGTGAAAATGTCTTTGATGACAAGTAATTTGTTAGCAGAAAAATCGAGTTAAGTATACGAGAAAAGTTAGCGATTGTTTATTTTTATCATTATCATTTTAAGCTTGTAGAAAAAGTTATGTATGCAACGGTTCATAATTAGCTCTTAAGGTACTCGTGCCTGTAATTAGAGCGCTCGCAAGCTCGCGCTCTAACCTCGGCGCTCGTACCTTAAGAGGCTTCATTATGTACCAGTTACATAAATAACTATTATGAAATGATAAAAATAGCTATATTTTAGATTTTAGTATGTTCTTGAGAAAATATTTCAGCTTTCCAGCAATCTCTTCGCTTGAACGAAATATTTGAAAACTTATCTGTCAGTTATCGGATTAATTAGCGATATGTTAGCTATACTTATGTTCGTTACAGTAATCTCTTATTTATAGTAGGTAGGTAACTTATCTATTTTAATGTAGTAATTATAATTCAAAGATAACACAGTCCATTTTATTGTTAGTTTTGATTGAGACAGTGTAACTAAAAAAATACTTACACCCGTATTCACAAACGTCACTATGAGGTCTCACAGTGCTCACGAACGCACAGGGTGGTTCAAATCTCTCATAAACAAAAGGTCGGTCAAAAAGGACCAATCACAGAGCTGTATTGAACGCAGTGCGTTTACTCAGTGAAGGATCCCTTAAGTATTATTTGTGAATACGGGTGTAAATAAGTAAAGCTTAGCATAAATATGTGTACATACTTATTACGATTTGAACCACCCTGTGCGTTCGTGAGCACTGTGAGACCTCATAGTGACGTTTGTGAATACGGGTGTAAATAAGTAAAGCTTAGCATAAATATGTACAGTCTGTAAGCACTTAAAAGGTGCCTTGAGTTTGTACTTGTCTCTCACTCTCGCTCATACGCTCTTAAATGAAATGAATATTGATGAATTTATTTACATTAAGCAGCTGTTGGATCGTGTTGCTATTTTTTTTATGGCATGGGGAAGGCGAACGAGGGCTCAGGGAAGAAAAAAAAGGATGTTTAAAGAAAAGACCCCACCAAAGTTTGAATAAGTCCAAAAATTTATTTATTAGTTCCCAGAAACTTAATTCTAGAAATCCGCAATTGGAAAATGTAATAAAATAATACGACGGTACTTGTTATTAATTATTTTATTCAGTTCAAATTTTTCATTGGCACTTTTCACAAATGTACCTACTTCTAAAATAATTTAGACCTTATTTAATCAAATACAAGACCTTATCAAAATGTAGTGATCGTCACTACAAATAAAAAATATCACTTTAATTTAAGATAGAGTTTTTTTTTCTTATTCCTACGGCAAGCAAAATAAGAAAAAGATGATATGACTATCAAAAATAAAAAATAAGTGTTTTTACATAAGTATAATATTTTATAGCACAGCTAAACAATATTATTATTCGATCCTAAAAACTAGTTGATCACGCAATGAAGATAAAAAATATTGGCAGCCCGTTGTTTCCCATATTTTTGTCGATCATAATGTCCTTGTTGACATAATTATTGATAGTCATTTTTTTATATCGCTTGAATCGTGAAATTTTCAAAATTTATTAGTTATCTTATATGTAAACAGGACTTGATTTATAAAAACCCTGAAACAGTAACAGTTTCTTAAAAATTACGTTATGATGCTTTGAATATGACCTAAAACAAATTATGACTAAAAATAATTATGGCAGACGATATAGACCCAAAAATATTGAATAAAGTTATACAAAATAATATACTTAACTACTTTGGTATACACTTTAAAGTTATTATAATAATAAGGACATGTCACGCATAAAAATACTTATTCATTCATTCATACATAGAGAAAGCGTATTGACATATTTTCACATTCCTACCTATGAGAATTAAAAGGACTCACAATTGAGCCTTTAAACATCTTTGTAAAGGATACATTATTACCGAGCAGAAAGAACGCAATTTATGGACGAGTCATATAGAGGGCCGAAACGTAGACACACAAAGTGCTTTTCTTAAATTACTGCAAGGAAATAAAAGACCATTTTTTTTTTGTATGAAACCGTCCTGTTATAAATGTGATGTTTTCTGACCTCCAAACTAGGCCAAAATAGTACATTACTGAAGAGGCCGTGAAGTCAGGGATTTAAGGACGAGTTTGGGGTAGACGGCCGAGTCGCAGACGAGGCCGGATAGAACGAGTCCTTCAATCCCTGTTCCGGCCGAGGATTGTATAGTACTTTTCTCAAGCAAGTACATTACTGCAATGTTACGATGGCAATCTCAAGACTGCAATCTTACGATAGCAATCTCAAGACTGCAAAGATAGCAATCTCAAGACTGTGCAGTCTTACGATGGCAATCTTAAGACTGCAATCTGACGACGGCAATCTCAAGACTGCAATCTTACGATGGCAATCTCAAGACTGTGCAATCTTACGATGGCAATCTTAAGACTGCAATCTGACGTTGTCAATCTCAAGACTGCAATTTTACGATGGCAATCTTAAGACTGCAATCTGACGATGGCAATCTTAAGACTGCAATCTGATGATGGCCATCTTAAGACTGCAATCTGATGATGGCAATCTCAACACTGCAATCTTACGATGGCAATTGTCTTCATTTCGTGCCATTAACGCATACATTTCCGAGCATGTTTGAGAAAAAATATATATTTCACACAGCGCACAAATTCATAGGTCATAGCACACTTTAAACTACGACCTTTCGTCACCAAGTCACACACTTATCACTGCCTCACCAAACCTAACCTAAAACTACCTAACCTCAAAACTGTTGGAGAACCCGTGATAGGGATATATCCCGCCGAGGATGTACTTGTAGTTCCCGTAGTGATGCAGCCTGTAGGTGCCAGCAGGAGTCCCCGGCGGGATGTGCCACTCCAGCTCGGCGTGGCTGGTGCCCAGGATCTTGTTGCTGCGGTGCCAGATGTACCTGGAATGGAACATTAAAGTCGGGGTCAATAGAAATGGCAAAAGATGTAAACAACGAACGGACCTATTTACCGTTCATCATCATCACAGAACAGAACAAATAGTAGAAGTGTCAAGTGGGCGTGTAACGTGTGGCATAGTTATGCGGAGTTCCGCGCGACCTACCATACTTTTGCCGCGATCGCTTATTTCGATATTTCGATATTTCTGAGGGGCTAGACAAGGTGCATTACGCTAGCTAGCGTTTCTATTCATTACGTTAAAAAGATAAAAAGATAAAAGTCATTTATTCAGTAAGTAGGCCGCACGGGCACCTTTACACGTCAGGAGTCTACCAGCGCTTCCCAAGAGGAGACCACTGCCGAGAAGAAACGCCGCAAGAAACTCAGCAGTCAGTCATTTTTTTAACCATATTTCCTATTACAATGATACAACTTAGTCTAGTATTATATAAAGCTATAAATATTAATTTAAATATAATATCAAATATCATGCGTAGATCAGCAGGAAAACATGGCAAAAATATTAGGAGAGATATAGACGGAGAAAAAGGCAAAAACAAAAAAATTAATAATAAACAAAGTTTCGACATGTTTTCCTACATTAACAGTGTCCCCTAGACAAGATAAAGGTTTTACATTTGAACAAATTATTATTGACTAATTTTCGAGTTTAGGCCATGCATTTTTGTCTGCTAGATAATCCTCGACCCTATAATAAATACGCTTTAGACATTAACGACTTTTTCAAGTAATTTTTAAGTGCTGAAAAGGGTAACTTTAAAACTACGTCAGGTAATTTATTATAGAAATGAATGCATTGACCAACAAATGATTTATATACTTTACGTACGCGAAATTTTCTAATAGCAATTTTATTTTTATTTCTTGTATTTAAATTATGTATATCAGAATTTTTGGTGAAAGAATCTAAATTTTTAATAACATAAATAATATTCTCATAAATAAATTGAGATGCTACAGTTAAGATATTAATTTCTTTAAATAGTTCTCTTAAGGAGTCACGAGAATTTAAGTTATAAATAGAACGAATGGCCCTTTTTTGTAAAACAAATATAGTTTGTATTTCAGCTGCCTTACCCCAAACCAGAATACCGTACGACATGACACTATGGAAATAACTATAATAAACTAAGCGAGCTGTTTCAACATTAGTTAGCTGTCTAATTTTCCTAACGGCATAAGCTGCCGAACTTAGTTTACCTGCCAGTACAGCTATATGGGGACCCCATTGCAAATTTTTATCTATTGTTATGCCTAGAAAAACTGCCTTATCTACCATTTGCAGACACTCGTCATTTATAAAAATACTAGAATCTACCGGTTTAACATTAGGCAAAGCGAACCTAACACATTTAGTTTTCTTAGCATTTAGTAGTAAATTGTTACTAGTAAACCAATTAAGTACTTTAACTAGTATGGCGTTTATCATACTGTAGTCTACGGACTTTCTATCTACCTTGAAAATTAATGAAGTATCATCAGCAAAAAGCACAATATCACAAAGTTTATCTACTGTTGGTGGTAAGTCATTTATATAAACGAGAAATAGAAAAGGACCTAAAATGGAGCCTTGAGGCACACCTAGTTTCACTGTAGCTCCAATTGATTGCGTTTTGTTTACAACCACTGTTTGAGTTCTGTCACTTAGATAAGAAGACATAAGACTTAAAGCTTTATTGGACAATCCATAGTGTTTTAATTTTAAAATAAGGGTCGAATGATCCACGCAATCAAAAGCTTTGGAAAGATCACAAAATATTCCTACCGCATCACAAGATTTCTCCCAACTGTTATATATGTATTTAATGAGAACAGATGCCGCATCAATTGTTGATCGACCTCTGGTAAACCCAAACTGGTTACTATTAAGTAGTTTATTTCTATTAAAGTGACCTAACATATCATTCAGCATTAGTTTCTCAAAGACTTTACTTAAAACCGGTAGTATGGAAATGGGACGGAAGTTCGTTATATCACTCATGTCGCCCGATTTAAAAAGAGGTATGACTTTACTATATTTCATGAGATCTGGAAAGGTCCCCTCTGATATGCAGTTATTGTAAATTAATGCTAGGTGGGGTGCAATTACATCTATGATATGAAAAACTACTTTAACTGATGTGCCCCACAAATCCTCAGTCTTTTTTAAACTAAGCGATTTAAATACCTTGACTATTGAATCTGAATTTACAGGGCTGAATTCAAAGTTTATATTACATTTACTGACATTAGTGCAAAGTAATGATTTAGCTTCAACCGCGGATGATTTAAGACATTTTGTAGTATTGCTGGCTATGTTGGAAAAATAATCTTCGAATGCTAAGGCAACGTCTTTATTTGATGTGATTTGTTTGTTACCTGTGTTTATGGTGACTTGATTATCACGAGTTTTTGATTTTCCCGTTTCTCTATTTATAATATTCCATACAGTTTTTACTTTATTGTCAGATGATTTGAGTTTAAGACTAAGAAAATTTGCCTTAGCAGTTAAACAAGCTTGCTTAAAGGTCCTTGAATAATTTTTAACATAATTTAGGAAGTCAGCGTTCTTATTGTCTTCCCTCTCTCTATACAGCTCATAAAGCCTATTTCTACTCTTATGAATGCCTGCAGTAGCCCATTCACTAAACTTGGTTTTTGACTTCGAAATAGTTTTCATATTAAAATTATTATTAAATTGATCTAGAATTACGCCAAATAAGTCTTTATAAATACTATTAATCTCATTCTGTAAGAAAGGTAACACAGAAAGGTTACTTTGAACTTTATTTTTAAATAATTCCAAACGTTTACTAGTTATAGGTCGGTATGTTATTGTCTGCGGTTTTTGATAAAAATCATTGACGAAAGATGCCTTCTGACCACTATGGTCCGAATTAAAACAATTGAATATTTCTTTATCCAAACATTCGCAATTACAAAAAATATTATCTAAGCAGGTTGCACTACTAACACCTATCCGTGTTGGTTCAAAGAACAGATTACCTAAATTAAAAGATTTAAATAAACTTAGTAACCTAGTGGTATTATTTGATGTTTCGAGTAAGTTAATATTAAAATCTCCACAAACTATAATATGCTTCTGGCTATTACATGCTAATTTTAACACATGTTCCATTGTAGATTCAAATGTGCTAAAATCAGCCAATGGTGGCCTGTAAACACATATTATTATATAACTTTCTAGTTCTGCACATGAAATTTCTACAATCCTTTCTATCGATAGCTTTACAATATCCTTTCTTTCTTTAGATTTAAGAGTACTTTTAACAATTATAAAAGAGCCACCATGAATGGCACATTTTCTGGCAAAATAACTAACTAATTTAAAATTTAGAAAATCAAAAATTAATTGGTCTTGTCGAAGCCAATGTTCAGTAACGCACATAATTTGTATGTTTTCATTATCTAAGAACAACCCTATTTCTAGTTCTTTGCTGGAAAAACCTTGAATATTTTGGTGGATTAAATTTATACTCAAGGGTGTTTCCGCTGTCCTATACTTTAGTTTAAATCATGAGGCAAGGCATTATTGCCAATATTTGCTTGCTGGGGCTGGGTTCTACTGTATCTATTTGGTTCTATATTAAAAGCTAATAGGTCAACCAAGGTCAAGATATATTTCCTTGGCAAATGAATTTTTCCTGATGTTAGGGTGAGGCGCTTAATAAATTTGTTTAAATCAAAGAAATGATAGTTTTTATTACAGCAAATAGCGTTATACATAATAGAATTAAAGTGTGCTATTCTATTATTATGACTAAATGGCATACTTTCTGAGTATGGTAGCGCACACAGTATAATTTTACCTATGCCACGACCTTCAATAGTGTTTAGTGTTGACATTAATTTATCTACACTTGACTTATCCACACTAAAACTATTTCCTACCAAAATTACTAAAGTGGTGGACCTGTCAAAACTTCCTTTTAAAAGTAAATCACTTAATTGTAAAAGAGTTGCATTGTGGTAACAGTAATTTGTAACCTTTTGTTTCAATTTGTTATTTAACATTAAACCTAGTCCAGATCCAAGTTGGTCAGAATAAACAATAGTTTTATTCCTACTTATAATTTGTCTAGGGGACTCCTTTGAAGAATCAAGAGCCATATCTGGCTGAATCACAACAGTTGGTGAATCTCGTAATCTATCTGAATTACCATAACCACAGTTAATTAAAGAGTTAAAACGCTCTTCATTCAATCTACTTTCTTCTACCAATTGAGTGAAAGCCAGGATATGCTCCTTGACTTCCTTCTGAGCAGTTACATACTTTAAAGAAGTAACTTCAAGCTGGTCCTTTAACTTACTTATCTCCGCATCGAGTTTTTGAATATTTAAATCATATGCTATCCTATTGGAATCTAACTTTTCATTGCAATGGCTCACCCTATCTTTCATTATTGATAATTCTAATTTCATTGTCGAATAGTTTTTTATACATTTTTGGCTTCTGATTAATTTTTGTGTACGCCTAATATAATTATTAATTTTGACATATTTCTTCAATTTATTATTGCTACTAAAAAATACTAACTTCTTACTGTCCTTATCGTTATTCCCTACCAGCTCTTGGTACAGGTTCTGCGTTGTTAAACTATCATAACACTGGCGTTCTTTCCTTAAATAATTTAATTCTTCATTAGCTGCGCCAAGTTCTTCCTCCAGGTTTGTGATGCGCCTTAATGCCACTTCATGGGTAGAAGCGCACTGGTTGAAGGTATCAATCACAGACTGCAACTGAACCAAGTTATCTTGAGCGTCTGATAACTTGTAGTCATACTCCACTAGATCGCTTCTCAACACCGTGTTCTTGTCCATCAGTTTCTTCAGTTCGTCCTCACTGTCATCCCTTTCCCTCATTAACTGGTCATTCAAGGTCCTAGCTTCCTGCAGCTGTTTCAAGGTGGCCTTGAGTTGAATTTCTTGCTGACGTGCAGTGGCCTTGCGAGATTTCATGTTCGAGGCGCTCATTGTCTCACAGTAACTCCACAAACGCACTGAAAGAAATAAAACAACTGAGTACAACTGAGTAACTTGAGCAAAGGAAGATTGTTGGTAATTATAACAAGGATGCGAGTGAATAGATGTTAGTGAACAGTGTATCGTGTACGGCAATGTCTGTGGCGAATGTGATATGTCTCAACTTTGCTTCCACTATCCGTCAAGCAAAGAGAGTTCTCACCGTGCCAGTGTTTTGTGTTTGACGTCGCTCACGGCTTCAACAGTGAGCAATGAGAAGTATGAACATGAACAGTGTTACAAATAAACGAAAAAAGTGTAAGTAAGAATTAAAAATAAAATACTCCCCAGGTTTTCTTGATGAATTTGAAAACGTCCGTTGACGGTTGACAGGCGCAGTCGCAAGCGGCCCGATTTACTGTTTAGTAATGTTTATATCGAGACTTCGTTGTTATAATTCCACGAAAAACACTGTTATCTACAGTCTACAATGCTATGCTACTGAGGTCAATTACTTAATTTTTGATAAAAAAATCCTTTAATAAAATACGGAGATACAATTTGACGTCTATCAGCTGTCAGTGTTACCATAGATAATGGTAAACCAACCGTTTTTAAACCAATCGCGTCACTTGTAGATGACGTGATACGAAAAGTCACGTGATCTACCAGTGACGCGATTGGTTTACAAACGAAACGAATAGAAACGCTGGTTAGCGTAATGCATCTTGTCTAGCGCCTCTGAAATAGGAAATAAATCCAGAAGCATGCCTTATTGTGCTATTTGGGATTGTAAAAACGATAGCCGCGCCAAAAACATTTTCCATGGCGGCGTGTCGTTTTTATGATAGTTTGAGTATTGGCGACAACAGGTCTGATACTAAGCGAAGCTCATGCCACTTCCACTGTTTTTTCTATTCCGTGATCATCATCATCATCAGCACGGGTATGTTATGAAATCTCTTTCCAACAGCATGTATTATAGCTTGTTATCTTTTATAAAACGGCCCCAGGCCGTAAAAGTTTAATCTATTGGTCCTTACTTGGTTTCCCAGTCGGCGTCAGTGGCGACGACCGCCCAGGCGTCGTCCGCGGCCGACTCGAGCCGCTCCACCGCGCCGTAGTAGCCGCCGTGACGGATACTGTTGCGCGGATGCCCCGAAACCTGCGGGGGGGGGAAATTGCTAGCATTCACGCAGCGTTCTATTTGTCGTGACGACAGACCGTCGTGCAGTTTAAAGTGTCGCAGCTTGTATACTTAAAAAGAGTTGTTCACATACAGCACAACGCGATTGAACTATCGGTCACGACGTTTTTGACGTCGATGATAAACTGTCTTGACTTTGGAAGAACTATAACGACAGTCGTTAACATAGTAAAGTTCAACGATAAACGACACAGTCACGACAGATAGTGGAGATATGGGAACAGACGATACGACAATCGTCCAACGGTAAATAAAACATTACGACATAATGCGGCCTAACTCTCCCAGCGGGCCTAGTATGGTTGCGTTTATCGCGTGACAAAATGTGGATAAAGCATCCGTCACTCTCGTACTTTTAGGCCCGGTTTTATAAAGATCCGTTAATAAAAATGTCAGATCAAATTTTAGTAACTTCATACAAGTTTTGACATTCCTGACCGAACTTTGATCTAACGGATCTTTATAAAACCCAGCCTTACACGTGTCAAAAAGTGACGGATGTTTTATCCACATTTTGTCACGCAGCCATATTAATTAAAATTCCGTTTTCATAAAATTCTCCATATAAAACGCCAATTTCATAGGTAAGGACCCAATATTAGGCCAAATAACAACAATTTGGACTAACAACGATGCGAGCCAAGTTATTGTCACAAAATAATGTTAAAATGATCTAGTAATCAACATAGACTCTAAGTTTCACGTCCAGATAGTGAACATAGCCTCTATTCAACACGGTAAAAACAATATCGTGTTTTGACACTACATAATAATAGTGTTGGTTACTAAAATAGATCCTCGAACCGAATTCAACTCCATTGCAAATTAATATTTTAGTTGTAGAAACAGCGTTGGGAACAATCTAGTATATTACCGACGTGTAAAAGAGCCCTCATGTGACCAATTTAGGAACCTTATGATACGGCGAAATATTTTTGGTCAAATACGACTATCCTGATTATAACATTAGTGGAAAAGGTCAGCAAAAAGAGTTATATAGATGGGCCGAGTACACTCCCCTGAGGAACCCCAAATATAATATCGAAGTAAAAAATTAATAGGTATGATTAATTGATATAAACTTGGTACACATATGTCTAGAATGTAGAAAGAAAGCCTTAATGAATATTGTTGTTAATCTATAACATTCGAAACACAAATATGTTTATGAATTTTAGTTTACTTAAGATAGAGATAAAGAGACATTTATTCACAACAAAAGACTACATTAAGTAGATACAAAAAGAACAAGACAGAGAAATTGTTGCAAAACGGTCCCAACTCAGCATATTCTATTTCAATATCAAATTTAACAAGTAAGTAGTAGTAGGTAAATATCAAAAGACTTACAAAGAGTGCAGACACTATGTCCCCGTGGCTGTATTGGGTTTGAGGTTGCCTGCTGCAGTCCCCGAACTCCTTCCCCCACGGCGCCGCGTCCCACAGCACCGGCGGGACCAGCGTGATCAGCTGGTCGCTGAAGTCGGGAGGCTGCGGGCCAGGGTCCAGGGTAACATCCTGAAAAAATACGTTTTTTTCTAGTATTTTTTTGGATCAGTTGTTCACTTATCAAGAACTGTAGGATTTACTGTCATTAGGTGCAAATGGAAAATCGTCCACGTGAAATAACCATTCTGAAGTTGGGTCAAAAGTAATAGTATCCAAAGTGAATTTAGTCAAAATGTAATTGTGCTGAAAAGTATTTATAACCAAATTTATTTTCGTTGTAAATTAATGAGGTCCCAATGGAATTTTGTCCATTATAAATTTTGAGCAAAATGAAATACGCACAAGTGAATGTAGTCTAATATGAATTAAGCCCATATAAATATAATATAAATCGTACATATTTCAGGTAGGACGTATTTACAATTGGTCATATTTCTGAGTGTACGTAAATACAAATAAACATATTTTTTTCGACCAATATCATATTGAACTATTTTACCATGGGACATGATTCCATTTTAGACGTTATTCAGGATGGTCAATTTTCCTTTTTGTTGTATTTCTAATGGTAATTTTTCTGAACTGACGTATAATTTCAAGTGGACGATTTTCCATTTGTACCTAATGACAATAAATCAACTGGACTCAACTGCTTTAACTTGAGATTTTGCATGGAGAATGGTTATTTTTAGCATAGTTGGACAACCATTTTAATCTATAGCTCCGTCTGGAGGTGAAAGAGTTACAAACAAATAAACAGTCTGAAAATGGAGAAATTCGATCTCAAAGATCTTCGGCTGCACAAAAGGCAAATTTAGATTAATAAAAAGAGCTCGC
This sequence comes from Acleris cristana, assembly GCA_948252455.1. Lineage (NCBI taxonomy): Eukaryota > Metazoa > Arthropoda > Insecta > Lepidoptera > Tortricidae > Acleris > Acleris cristana. Next base: position 15,920,846 of record OX411781.1, on the reverse strand, counting down.
AAATAATTAGTACATTCAAGATAGCACATACGCACGGTCACGAGCGTTAATTTGGGACCCATTTCAAGAAAAATATGCTTGAAGTCGTCAATGTCATTAGAGATGTCAAATCATTTGTAACTTCTAGGAAATTCAACCTTATTGTTGTAGAATGTCAGATTGACTTTGGACCTAAGGTGGGTACCAAATTAAATCTCGTACCTACCTATCACAGAAATATTGATGCGTATCACAGTATCATGAGAGTTATCCGTATTTGTTTAAATTCTGATAATATAACAAAAAAATTAAACCGCCGAAAAAAGAAAACTGAAAAGCAAAAAATAAAACAAAGCCTTATAAGTCTAACTAAGCTTCTACACTAATGTTAATACCTTAATAAGTAATTTTGAGTCGGCGCCAAACAAACAAATAAGCAAATTAACTATTTCGTAAAGTAAAATGATGCATGTGTGTGATGGTATGTGCTACCTCCTGAGTGGTTTGAAGTCGGTGCCTGCCTTGCTTGTTTGTTTGGCGCCGACTCAAAATTACTTATTAAGGTATTAACATTAGTGTAGGAGCTTAGTTAGACTTAAAAGGCTCTGTTTTATTTTTTGCTTTTCAGTTTTCTTTTTTCGGCGGTTTAATTTTTTTGTTAAAAAGTTTTATTTTTTGCTTTTCAGTTTTCTTTTTTCGGCGGTTTAATTTTTTTGTTAAAAAGTTTTTATTTTTCACTTTTCACTTTCTTTCTCTGTTAATAGATACTTATTCTTTGATTACTTAATTTAACTATTCATTGTTTCGCTACAAAACACAACCGTGTCTATACAATTCGTTCCATAGACGAGTCTCGTGAAGTTGCTACCTATGGGAAGAAACCCCCTGATAATGTTGTTCCAAAAGATGTGAACAACTGTGGCGGTCTTTTGTCTGAGCTAAAATTAGCTACCGAATCCCGTGTCATGCTTAGAGGTAACATATCACCTATAACATATACCTGTGGGCCTCGTCAATGGTGTTTTTTTTTTCTTAATTAGTGGCTTTCACTCCTTGTTTTAACAAGGTGTATTTCGCCAGTATCGAGTTTTAGATAATCGCCATGGACTTATTAGAGAAACAAGTCCATGGATATCACACGCGAGGACAATTGTTCGGTTAAAGAGATTTACTCTGGTGGACTAAATAGAAGCACATGGGGTTAGCTACAACAACAACACGGGAACAACACTTGATAAAGCTGTAATCGACCTCGGAAAGAAACTAACTTTTTGCCAAGGGGCAGGTTTATGTTGCACTTAGTATAGTTAAACTACTTGAAGGTATCTGAGTTAGAGCGAAATAAGGGTAGGTATAACAAAAGCCACACGATGAACGAGCTTTAGCAGAAATGCAGAAACTGAGAGGTTTACACACTACACACAATACAATATCAATCACAATAGGTTATCAGTCGCAATAGGTTTGTTACACTCTGATTAATAATTTAAAAACCTTAGTTTCCAAACAAATAAGGGCTTCCCTCGACAGCCCTTCAACTCCATCATCAAACCCCATCATCAGACCCTCGATGGTAGTCATAATCCGTTCATCATACTTAAGTTAGGTATAAAGTTCTCATTGAGATGCATGAATAAGAGAAATCACGAGGTAGCTGCTGTAATTCGTTGAAGATTTCCCTCATCTGTCTTCCGTCTCAGTTATCAGATCAACATCAAGTCTCCGTCATGTTGTAGTGTCAATAGAATTACATATGTGTGCTAAGTTTGAACATAATCGGTTCACAGATAAAAATTCATGGGGTCAACTAACAATCCCTATATTTCTACCATTGACGGAGGGGGGGGAGTTCCAAATTAAATGGGAGCAATTTCAAAGTATACCCTTATACCTTAGTTTCCGAACTAATAAGGGCTTCCCTCGACAGCCTTCCAACTCCATCATCAAACCTCATCATCAGACCCTAGATGGTAGTCATAATCCGTGCATCATACATAAGTTAGGTATAAAGTTCTCATTGAGATGCATGAATAAGAGAAATCACGAGGTAGCTGCTGTAATTCGTTGAAGATTTCCCTCATCTGTCTTCCGTCTCAGTTATCAGATCAACATCAAGTCTCCGTCATGTTGTAGTGTCATTAGAATTACATATGTGTGCTAAGTTTGAACATAATCGGTTCACAGATAAAAATTCATGGGTTTAACTATCAATCCCTATATTCCTACCATTGACGGAGGGGGGGAGTTCCAAATTAAATGGGAGCAATTTCAAAGTATACTCTATCCAATAAAAAAAGAATTATTGAAATTAGACAACTCAGTAAAAAGTTATGCGTGATCATACATAGTAGCCATAGTAGCCATTTGTGGTCTTTATCATCAGTCCCACTTCACCAAATGATACTTTCTGAATGAAAATGCTGGATTTGTTACTAAAAATACTAAAATCGCTATATGTATGCATTTAATATTCGAAGAGTTCCCTCGATTACTCACGGATCCCTTCATCAGATTCAGATTTGGTGACAATGGGACCACCTTGGAAGTATACTCTATCAAACCAAAAAATAATTTTTAAAATCGGACCGCGCTGTGAAAAGTTATGCGTGATCATACATAAAAAAAAAAAATATATACGCGTCGACTTGAGAACCTCCTCCGTTTTTTTTCGTCGGTTAATTATATTGATAGTCTATCAGGTCCTATTAAGTTACAAAGTGATGTATAGTCACATAAATAGTACTTAGGTACTTATACATATTATACGTTTACTATACCTACATCACACAAAAAATAATTATATTGTTTAGTAACTTCCTACCTTGAGTAAGGCTTCAGCTAGTTCGACGTATTTGTTGAGATAGATGTCCAAAGTGTGTGGCCCGAAAATGGTAGACGCCGCCTCGTACCTTTGTGCCTGAAATAATCAGTGTCAGCATACAATATATTATGATGAGCCCTATCATACTGAACACAAAGATTTCAATTTTAAAAATAATACCATGTCTAACGGATTTCCAAAGGATCCCGTTCCTTAATTCGGTCAGAACATCAGTAATGACCAGGGTGCCTTAGGTTGTACTTTTACCATAGAAGGGTGATACAGCAAATATCAGTGCGTGATGAAAAAACCAAAGGATGTGAGAAAATTGAGAATGTTCTCTTTTTATACAAGAACGTTCTTAGAAGTTAACGAAAATGTCCCTTGAACGCACGCATTGACATGACGAAAACATAGTCGCCTGATTATCCCATAAGTTCCTGGTACTCTTCAGGAAGTACCTATGGAAATTTTCTCAGGAAATTACTAAAAGTATTCTAGGAAACATTCGAAAGCATTGAAAATGAACTCCTTTTATTCAAAAAATTACCAAGAATTTCTCATAAAAATCTTTTTAAATTAGAGGAGTAGAAGAGAAGTAAAGAAGACAAACGACGCATTGACTTGACGAAAGCTTAGCTACTAGATGGAAGATAAAAAGATAAAAGATGTTTATTCAGTAAGCATCAAGCAGAAATCTACCAGCGCTTCTCAAGAGGAGATCACTCCTGAGAAGTTATTGTGCTACTGTGTTGTCATATTCGATTAGTTCATTAAGGTAGACGAATTTTAAAAAATCCATAAATTTAGTTTGTATTGTTTTCAAAAATAAAAGTAAGTCTCCTTTGTAGTTGCCGTCTATCAAAAAGTAAGTTAGAAATGGCGAGATCCGAGAACGATCTGGATTGAAAGAAGATGTAGTGACAAAGGTCGAAAAGGGTATCCTAAGACGGTATGGTCATTTAGAAAGGATGGATGAAAGAAGAGTAACGAAAGAGTATGGCGAGCGAGAATGAGTGGAGATGTCGGTAGGGGACATTCTACACGTACATACAGTGATCAGATTCAAGACGTACTAAATAAGAGTCAAATCAAAAGCACCTGAAACCGACGTAAAGTGCATGAAGAGGTTGATGAATGTAGAGGAAGCGAAAGTTGTATGTTTTGACCGGTGCACCTGGCGTTTCTTTTTTTTGGTTTATCGCCTGAAGGGCCAAAGACAAAAGTCCTTGCGTTTGTTTGCTGTTTTTAATTCATTACTTTGAGAAAAAGAAAAAGGGCAGATGTGAAAATGTCTTCCGGAGACCTGGGAATGGAGGGCCCAGGTACTGCCGGGCTCGCACCGGCTAAAAGCACCAATGCCCCTATTTGCACCTGGCGTTCTATAGTCTCAGCCTATCCCATTGGAAGACAATGTTGCCGTCCATGTGGCGTCCGTTTCTCCTACTTGCACATACCTGGTACTCCTCAGGCGTGGCCACGTAGTCCGAGTACACGTTGGCCAGCCCCGCCAGTACTACCCTCCCCCCCGCGAGCCGCGCCAGTTCGCGGCGAAGTCTCCGTCCGGCCATGGTGGTGAACTCGCCGGGCACGGCCGCGATCAACAACTTGCCGATGCGAGCGACGGCGCACGACACGATCTTGGGTTGCCATTCGTAGGGGAATGTTGCCTGGGGAAAAAAGTACAGTCGTCAATGTATACAAATTTGAAATTGGTTTGGTAGAAAATCACTGGCAGACTAAGAACTGGCCAACTAAGAGATTACAGATCAATCACAATAATACGCTAGTCGCATTCTGGTATTGCTGGTAGGAAGGTACCCAATGAAATATTAAAACAACTCCCGAATGGGACCCTAAAACTAATCGGTCAGACTAAACCTGCCTAGTAGAAGTGTGACAGAATAAGCTTATCTTGCCATTCTCTTCCAGTGTTTTTGATTAATTAAGAAAGCAATAAAATCAGGAGACAATCTGACCAAACACAGAATTTGACCTACTCGTAGACCCAAACTAAACGCTTACTAATCATGTCGTTAAGTCGTCATGGTCGTATTAATAATTACCTACTAGAAATATCCATCCTAATTAGGTTCTCAAAACCTACTTTATGACTTAAAAGTCCGGTTGACGCCTATAATATTAAAGTAAGTTTTTTTTGGATCGTAGCAGGTGTAAAGAAATGGTCTCTGCCTACCCCTCTGGGAAACAGGCGTGATTTAATCTATGTATGTAAGAAAAATACTCAAAGCCAAACTTCATAGTCAGCAAATTTAAATATGTCTATCATCAGCCACGACCACAACATATTTCTTACCCGTCCAGTAGCCAGCAGTATGGGTTTCGGCGCCTGACATTGGACATCCTCGGCAGTAGGCTCAGCGATGAAGTCCCTCACAGCGTTCCACAGCGGGTTCGAAGTAATGGTGCCCTGTTTAAAGTCAAACGCGCCAGGTCCGTCCGTAGTTCCGGCGGCGAAACTGTAGCCCATGGCTGGGAGACAACCGGAGACCGTTGCGCTCTGTGAAGGGATGACGATGCTCAGTAGTAAACACCACAAATAGTAAGTTTCTGTCAAAAAATTAACTTTTAGGACAAGCTTTTGATGTCGATTGTACTTTTTTTAGCATTTTTTTTATCTGCTTATCAAGACCAAAGTAATGAGTCCCAACATGGTGACCATCGCCACCTTCCGACTACATCATCAGATCAGCTCTTAGAATACCATAATATTGCATTGTCACCTAGTTTACAGATGAAATTTCAGCTCGTTCCATTAACGGGAACTGGTTCAAAATTGACTTACAAATTTTGACAGACAACTTACAAACATACATACGAACAGTGCAAGTTAAATAAAGGCTTGTAATGAGGTCAGGTCACAGACATACATTACTTCGTATGTACAGTCAGCTGCAGAGAAAAGTAACCCCCCCTGCATACAAGTTTTCTTGCAAAGGTGGTTACATTTCTCTGCAGCTGACTGTACACTACGCCTGATTAACCCAATGGTCTCAAACCCATAGCCGTGACTCCATAACGTCACAGAGTGACATCTCAATCTCGTGCTGACTCGAAACCCGAAATAAAATTGGAAACGCCGAATTGCTTTTGAAGTCGGTAAGACTGTACTAGTCCGACTTATATAGAAATCTGAGTTTATGTTGCTTTTCCAAAGACATGTGATATTTTTGTAAGCACGACCCTATCTTGTTGTTAAAATCGATGGGTCAAGTAAGGATTGGCAAAAAAGACATACATACATATCTTCACGCCTTCATTCCCAGAGTGAGGTAGGCAAATCTATAGAATTACCAACAACTCCAAATAAAGAAGAGTTTGGACAAAAATAGCTTAGGGCGCTGTTCAGAGGGAAATCAGCAACATTCTGTCCCAAGAACAACGAAACGTCCAGTAATTTTAAATTGATTAACTATCGTTTACTGACTGCCCCCCATTTCACAACAATGACCTGTCACTGGTGACAATTCGGTTTACATCGCAAAGTCGATGAGTTCCTACATCGCTGAGCCAGATCTCCGCCTTGTGAAATAGAAGGCTGATGACAAAGGTCCTTAATACTGTCAACATTAATAACTATGTCTACAAATGCAATGAGACTGACAACTGTTATACCTAGGAACGGTATTATTGTCTATAAGGATTTTCATTCATTTAATATTCTCATTCATTTAAAATTCCAAACACTTTGGGTCAATACTCCAACGGAGAAGAACATTTCTTCTTAGGGTATACTTACGGTATTAAAAGTCTCGGTGACCGGGTCATAAGGCTTGGCAGTCTGCTTAGGCATATCTACAAATTGATGCACGATGCCAAGTGGACCAGTCAAGTCCTCGCCTGGTTGCTTAAGCACTTTCTGTAGAAAGAAAACATGTCTTTAAAACTTATTTGAATATCTTATTTTGGTATGTACCTATCTGCTGGGTAAACTGACGCAAGTACTTTGTTCCAGATTCAAATACGATGCAAAAATCTTGGAATTACCGCAATCCTCAATTCATTTCCCTCTTAATCATTTCTCGCCACCTTACAAACATGTCTACTGAACTTGGTTTCGTCCCACTGCCGGAGACGGAACAACCCCAACTACATAACATTGTTGTTTCAAATATCTTGGAAGCAATGATCTGAGTGATCTTAAACATGTCTCATTCCGGGCCCAACGCGAAGCATTCCTCCCTTCAGCTAACGGATCTTGGTTTCGTCCCACTTCCAGAGATGGAACAACCTTAACTACTTACCATAGCTGTCTCAAATATCTTGGTAGCAATGATCTGAGTGCTCTCAAACAGGTCTCTTCTCGGGTCCAACGTAAAGCATTCTCCCTTCTACAGAGTATGGTCTCTCGTTCATACTGCCGGAGAAAGAAGAAGAGCTCAACTACTTACCATAGCAGTCTCAAATATCTTAGTAGCAATGATCTGAGTGCTCTCAAACATGTCTCGTCCCGGGCCGGACGCGAAGCATTCTTCTCCCTTCAGAGTACAGAGCTTGGTCTCCTGGTCGCAGACCTTGCCGGAGATGGAGCAGCGAGGACCGCGAGTGTTGGGGGATACGTCACCGAGGTTTGTGGAGGCGAAGGCGCAGACAACTCGACCCTGGGAGTTTGAAGGTAAATTTATTTTTTATTTATTAAAATTTTGTACATAAAATAAGTACAAACGACAAATTTAAGGTTCACTAACAGTCAATTATTGGGCCAAATAGAGACAAGTAGTGGTTGGTGATGAACTTCTTTAAACGTTACACTGATAAATAACAAATATCAATATAATTTACCTAGGTACATGAATAAAGAATAAATATTTTAAGTACGATTATAAGCTGAACTTTTATAGGTTTTGGCTTTTCTACGACTACATACTCGTAGACAATTGTAATCGAGCAAGGAATCGTTGGGTAGCTCAAAAAATTGTACATGTTACTTATTATCAATTTTAAGATTTGGGGGAGTGTTTAAGAAATAGTATTGAACACGAAAAGTGTATTTTCCGCTAGAATTACGTGTTCTCCTACTCAGCCTCTGAATCTATCAAACCATTCACCTTCCCAGGTAATGTAGTGTTCCCGTTGAGAGCCTTCTCACACAGCACAGACGCGTACCCCACATTGTCCGAGGATATCAGCTTGTTGGTGTTGTTCATGCTGGTCGGATGTACCGCGAACCAGTTGATAACGCCCAGGAGTTTGATTCCGGAGAGGAACCGGACTTGAGCAAGGGTTTTGTCAGTGTCGTATTGGTATCTGAGGATACGAAGAAAAGGGGGCCTATAAGTTATAGATTGGTTTGGGCAATTTTTCCGCAACTCGACGACATATGAATATGCCTAGATATTTTGCGATAAAATATAATTGTTTTTCTAAAACATCAGTGGAAAGACAAGCATAGAGGCATTTCACCTTAATCCTTGGTCCCCATAGTTAGAAATGAATTTGCAACCCGCAGAGCCCACTTACTATCAGGTCGTTTGTCTTTCTCATGCCATAAAAATACCTAGGATAAGTTACTTTGACCAAATAAGACAGGACGCTGGGAGGATTCTGGATCTTATCAAGAGCATAAGACGGAGAATAATGGAAAATGGCAATTACCTACAAGAGCATAGATTTCAAGTAAAATGATGATGAACCCTTTTGCTTGTTCCCAAATTTACATCGTGAGTATACGTATAGTGTTGCTTCGGATTAAAATTTGAGTCAGTTGCCACACGAAAGTAACCAAACTCAATATTCGCAACAGTTAAAATAAACAGCATGCTAAAACTTACTTGGCCCTCTCCTCAGGCGGGTTCTTCAGATACGAGGTTGGAGACCGATTAATGTTCGCATCCAGCAACTCTCCCTCCCCGTACTCCATGCGAGCTGGTGTCAGGTTGAAGTGGGCCATCGCGATGCTCTGTGATACAAATTGAATTTTAAACATGATCTGAGGATTAGTCACGTCATAATTCTGCAGGCATTTTGCAGGGACATGATCTAGCTAAGATGCATTCTATGGAAGCTAGCGACGTTAGAAATCACAAAGTACCATTGGAATGATTCGGGCGAGCACGTCAGAAAAGTTAAAAAATGTTTATTCAGCAAGAATTGCCATTGATGAGCAAACTGATGAAAATGTTTGTAAATATTGAAATTCTTGGTTTTTTGCATTTATTCACTTTCGCAATACCCAGTGGTTACACTGGCAAAGCAAGAGAAGTCATATTCTATTGAATTATTGCAGAATTCACATGAACCTATCAAGTGATCAGTTTGTCATCTTTGAGGTGACCTTAGATTGACTTTTGTCTTTAAAAAAAAATCGAATAAAAAAGAAACAGATGGTAAGTAAGTAGGATCTGTAACCCATAGACATTTGCATTCTTAAGACTACAATCTTTGAACTGCAAACTTAAGACCGCAAGTGCGTTGCCAACCCCGAGGACTACGGTGGAATGCCTCTATGCTAGTAATTTCACCGGTTTTCTTATCCCCACACCGGAACACAACAATGCCATAGTAGGTTAAAGGATAAGATGGTGGTAGTTATCCAGAAGATCCTACCACCACATATACAGGGTGTTCGGCAGAAGGACCGACCAACTTCAGGGACCAACTCTGTAGGTCATACTCATCAACTTTTATTATTGGACCAAACATACAAATCGCGAAAAAAAAAACAGCTGTCCAGTACAAACTTTGAGAGCTAAACAGCCAAAATGTATGGAACAGCCGTTTTTTTTTCGCGATTTGTATGTTGGTCCCATAATAAAAGTTGACGGGTATGACCTACAGAGTTAGTCCCTGAAGTTTGTCGGTCCTTCTGCCGAACACCCTATATACAACTCCTTACTAAATTTCCCTCGTACCTTGTAAATACCAGCGATGTAAGCCACATAGGTCTCCTTGACAAAGCCGAGGATCGGCAGGTCGAAGAGGAAATGCATGAGGAACCCTCCAGGAGTGGAGTGGGAGTGGGTTCCACTGATGATGACGTTGCGCTCGTTGTATATGTCCCCGAACCGCTTTTGAAGACGTTTTATCACCTGAAAATTGTATACATATGATACATTGAAATGTCGGAATTGATGTAATTACAAAGCAAGTTATTACTCCATTTAAAGAAGCTGCCCAAAGAGATGATTAACTTTTTTAATTGTAATATTTTCTAAGATAAATTCATGGTTATTTTCAAAAATATTCTTGATATGCAATGTTCATTTCATCTAATTCTATTTTCTGCTGAAACCATGTCGTTTTCAGGATATCTTAAACGTTAATTAAGTAGAATGGGTTAGCTTAGAGTTGATTGAATTAAACTAAAACACATTGCTGGGCCTCTATTCCCGGCGGTAAAAACCATATCGTCTTTGACCTGTCATGGTATTGTTTTGACGTCAGCCGCCATTACTGTCAAGTAAATAAGAACGTTGACAATACGATAACAGATCAAAGACGATATGTTTTTTACCGCCTAGAATACCGGGTACCGGGCCTGAGAGGGATCCTATTCAATGTCTTCTTTTTACTTTATATTCGTCTATTGTTTTTCTTCTGTGTGCGTTGAATAAATACTGTCTATTCTTTTCTATTATATTCTAAATAAGTAGCCTAATCTACTCAGCGAGTAGAATACCGTATAACGCCTTCTACCTACCTCCTTCCTGACCCCATGCCCCATCATAGGAGCATCTACAGACACGAAGACAATCCTCTGCGCGCTGTTCCCATCATCAGCTAGCACGAAAGCCCTGGAGAACTGCCTCAGGTGGATACCATGGCCAATCTGCAGGAAGTGTGCGTAGCCCATCTGGAATTTATAAATGTGATGATCAGGCTGCCGTCCAAAACGAAAAGGCGTACACGCCTAGAGAATTTGTATTATTATAATGCCTTTTTCTTTTAGCAGGGATGTTATTTTCTTGAGGAACATGGACGAGCGAATGGTAGAATCTGATGCAAGGTCTTTACCCAGTTTACTGGCTAACCTATCGTCACGTTCGCGCTATTTTGTTTCGGTACAGCATGATGAGTTTCTTGCGGCGCTTCTTCTCTGCAATTATGGCCTTCAGTCTTCAGTTTCATTTCATATTACCAACTTGTAAAAGAGCCCTGGCCTAGTCAAGATGCATTAATGCTAAGTTAGCGATTTTCGATAATCGACAAAATGTAAAGGATTGACGTAAACTTATATGCGTAAACTGATGACAGATTGCGTCGACCGCTTATGTCGACGTATTTCGAGTCTAAAGAAAACAGAAATGTAAACGTTTTACAGAATAAATTATTTAATTTCATGAAGTAAGGATAAAGGACAGGCCAGTCTAATTGTAAGTTATTAGAGTTGGCAATGCCAATGCTATACAACTATGCCAAAAGACCCCGCAGCAAACATAGGAAGAAAGTGGTTTAAGTCAAATCTTACGAAATTTTAGTATTTTGTAGATTCAAGTCTCCTGATTTTTTTTATAAGGGCACATCTCTCCCAGAAGTATACTTTCAGAAATAATCAATTTAGTAGTTTCATACAAAATATATGAAACATATACCTCCCTAATATGCCTATTTCTTGCAAATCCTCCTCTTTGCTCTGTTATACACGTCGTTCGTAACATAGATAAATGATGATATGCGATGTCAACGTGACAAACAAATGCATTATTATTGACTTGATTTAGGGAGTGAGAAAACATTATGGCCCAGAGCTAAATTAGTATGGTTTTTTAGGGTTCCGTAGCCAAAGGGTAAAAACGGAACCCTATTACTAAGACTCCACTGTCCGTCTGTCTGTCTGTCACCAGGCTGTATCTCATGAACCGTGATAGCTAGATAGTTGAAATTTTCACAGATGATGTTTTCTGTTGCCGCTATAACAACAAATACTAAAAACAGAATAAAAAAAATATTTAAGTGGGGCTCCCATACAACAAACGTGTTTTTTTTGCCGTTTTTTGCTCGATATTAATAACGGCAACTGGTATAGATAATGGTACGGAACCCTACGTGCGCGAGCCCGACTCGCACTTGGCCGGGTTTTTACAACTACACGATTTAAACGTCGGTTTAGAATCCTCTTAAGGGTCGCAATTATGTCAGGAAATTTTAACTATTCAATAGTTACGTGTAATGTAAAAGTGTAAATAAACAAATGATGTACAAAAGTAAGTAGTTTCACTACCTAGTAGATGTAACTCATAAATAAACCTACTTATTTCCACTTCTGGTAAGTAACCAGTTTGGTGTTTCCCTCGTATGCATCTCTTAACTTAACTGGTTTTTTCGTAACATTCACTTAACGCGTTTTCCTTGATTTTAACGCTATAATAGCTGTGGCTGCTGCCCTGAACCCATAACTGCCTCTCCTCTCCTATGAAACATCTGTACTAGGTTTACAGTGTGTGTCTTCCATACGAACATACATTTTAAATAACGATAGCTTTAAGTACTGTTAACGATTTTATAACAAAATATAACAATTAGGCTTGGTAATTTAACGTAACAAATTTTTAAAATTTCCTCGAACAGCAATGTAATGCAGTTTTTTTTTCCTTTCTGACACGCAAACTTAGCTTCATTTAAATTTGTAATGTTTACCTTATAGAGTGTTATCAGTTTTTAACTTGTTACCGATACATTGCGTGCCGAATTAAATTGTATGAAAAAGAACATGATTAACTTTTTTAACAAAAGATATCAAATTATGTTCATTGGGTCTTATACTTGCAGCCCTTAAAATATTTTTTCGTATGGAAGACACACTGTATATGTTTTGTAAACGAAAACAGGGCGACCATCAAATTTTGCGGTGTAAGGCCGGATTTACACTTGTAAGTTATTACTGTAAGTTTTGAAACAAAGTTATAGGCAAGACTGAGATGCAGATATTTGCCACTCACTCTTACCCATAGTTGCGTCTCAGAACTTACAGTAATAACTTACAAGTGTAAATCCGGCCTAAGATGTGTTAAAGCTGCGCGTCCACTGGGTCGGAGTCGGAGCGTACGGAGCGGAAGGATTTGTTGCTTTAAGTATTGATTTCTATATATACATATATATGCCGATCCAGTGCACGCTGTAACATAGGAATCAATACAAAGCAACAAATATCCGCTCCGTATGCTCCGATTTAGACTCAATGCACAGCTTAAAGCAGAGGTCCCCAAACTTTTTTGTGCATCATAGACAACTTGGTATTTGATCTATGATACAGATACACAATCTTCTGATTTTTTTGCACGGATAACGTTGGAGGTCCAGCCGGCTAAATATTGACACAGGCTACAATGAAAATTTAGCCTGGCAAAGTATTTTTTTCAAATTATTTTTTCCGCTGACATGGACCCCTTGCAGGTAGTCGTCGATCTTTGGGGGTCGATATAGACCACTTTGGGGATCACTGGCTTAAAGCGTTGTGAAGAGGGCTAACATTGACCCCTCCAAATGGGAGACACTGGCAGAATACTGATCAGAGCGAGGCATACTGTGCATCAGGTGCGCGAATTTGAAACAACAGTTTTAGAACTCGGTGCCAAGTCGCGAACTCGCCGTATTTAGTTCTCAAATTTAATGGAAAGTTGACATTAACGTTGACTTTCCTATCAAAATAATGTATGAAAACGTGAGTCTGTTTTGGGGGTTCGTGCTCCGGATAGGTTTAGAACACGTTGTCGAAAAGTAAAGGCGATTTAAAAACGTGACGTATGTTTGAAATTCCGTGCTCGAGCTTTAAAAGAAGTAAAAATTTTTTTGCGTCTGCTATTACAGAGAATACATTGGTAAACATTCTGTTAAAAGTAATAATTTAAAAAAGTAAAGTACTTAGTAGCTGTATGTACATCGTACGCAAAGTGTGACTACTCGCATTAGTGGTTTTTACCTTTCCATTTTTTCCCTTAATTATCCAAATTGCACTGTGAATTTTTGTCAGACTTATAATTTAGTGAAACTGTCTCTTTTAATTACAGTTTTATTTTTGTTTCATTGACATTTTTCGCAAATGAATTAAAAAACCTCCTTTAATACACGTGCGGAACAGTCCTTTTTACTCGTCCCGAGTCTTGTCCCTCGCTCGCCTTGAGACTCGTGTAAAATAACACTTCCGCCTTACATCAAAATTTACTTTTGAATAAATACACCTAGAAACTTAATATTACAATTATTGATTTTTTAAAGTATTTTTTCGGCGTCCAAAAATCAAAAAGAGTACCTAAATAGTACTTAGGTATTAGCTGAAAGTAGCTATTACTATATGCCTTAATTCAGTTAACTTAACAAGTAATACATAGCTCTGGACAATAACCTAGTCGGTGGAAAATTCAGTTTTAACGCCTATCCTGCCGAGCCCCAGATTTTCGCTTGAGGACATAATACCAAACATAGGCACCCTAAAGATTGTTATTACAATGCTTCTAAAATAGGTATTAGGTCTTACGAGGCTATAGTTAGTATACATTCCATTTTAACCTGTTACAGGTCAGGTAACTATAATATGAGCTTAAGTAGGTACTCATTATGTTGTACTCGGTATGCGTGTAAATGTCTTTGTTTATGCCATGGAGAAGGCAAACGAGTACACAGGGCCTCTATTCTACTGGGTAAAACCACAGAACAGAAAAAACAGTAGAAGTGTCAAGTGGGCGTGTAACGTGTGGCATAGTTATGCGGAGTTCCGCATAACCTACCATACTTTTGCCGCGATCGCTTTTTTCGATATTTCGATATTTAGATATTTCTAAAATAGCAAATTGTAAAAACGATAGCCGCTCGAAAAACATTTTCCATGGTGGCGTGTTGTTTATATGATAGTGTGAGTAGGTATTGGCGACAACAGATCTGATACTAAGCGAAGCTCATGCCACTTCCACTGTTTTTTCTATTCCGTGGGTAAAACCATGATTGCCTTTGACATAGTATCTAGTTGTTGGATTTAACATGCCGCTGATTAAATTTTGAAACAAGAGACAGAAGACCGAGGAGCAAACGTCAGTTTTTTTTTTTTTGATGCGAATCATGGCCTCTGTTCAACACGGTAAACATAATATCGTTTTTTTAATCTGTTATCGTGTTGTCACCATTTTGATAGCTCTTAATTACTTGACAGTAATGGCGTCTGACGTCATAACAATACCATAACAGGTTAACTACGATATCGTGTTCACCGTCGGGAATAGAGGGGCTGAAAACGTTATTATTCGTAAGTGGCAATGCAATGTCGAAAATGAAACTAGCTTACCTAGCCATTAGCTGCTCAGGGTATTGATTCTCTCAAAAGCAAAGGTGAGCGAATGCAGGAGTGAAGTCCAAGCGGCGAGTTTAAGTAGTCCCGTCAGAGCGAGCAAAACACATAATTAGCGCGTGCATTCTCAATTAGGCAGCCTTATACGTTCGAGAAGCCATGCTGCCAAATTGAATACACGCGCTGAAATGTGTTTTGTTCGCTTTGATGGGACTACTTAAACTCGCCGCTTGCACATCACTCCTGCGTTCGCTCACCTTTGCTTTTGAGAAAATCAATACCCAGTAATAGGTTAAACAAAGAGGTCAGTAAGTTAGCCTTCGGTAGATATAATAAATATGCTCAGCTATCCGCCGTGTCTTATATCTATATTATTCGTGTAAACATTATTCATTGGTACGACATAGTTTGGTAAACGTACGGCTGACAATTCATTTAGTAAGTAGGTACTTAGTTATAATTTTAAGCCTTAGGTACCTCCGCACACGGAGACGTTTTAGCATCTCATTTCATTTCACCATGTTCTATAGCGGCCTTTACACGTAAAGTTCAGACCGCGGGAAAAGCCACGCGCCGTTCCAATCTTCGTTCCGAACCGTACATTTTTTACTATTTTACTAGTACAGTTGCATTTACACGTACGGTTCAGGCCGCTATTACCTAAGTCTGGTGTGGTCTGGCGCGGCGCGGCTGTTAAGGTGGCGGTTCGCGCCGCGAGACAGAGACAGGAGACCGAGACAGGAGACCGCGACCGGAGACCGCGACCGTCACTTGACGTTAGGCAATGTATAAGCGACAATTCGCGAGCGAGACAGAGACAGGAGACAGCGAGACGGTCGCTGCCCCGGACCAGTAGTGTCTCGTGTCTCCGGTGTCGGTCTCATGTCTCGGTCGCTTGTCTCTGTCGCGGCGCGAACCGCCACGTTTAGAGAATTACCGATCTATCAAGTGGGATCCTGAACCCCAGAAGATATCCAGGGCCTATTGTTTTTAGCACAGCCGCCATTACCGTCAAGTAAATAAGAGTTATCGTAACGTTGACAATACGATAACATGTCAAAAACCATATGGTTTTACCGAGTAGAATAGAGGCCCAGTTCGTTTATTTCGAAAAAACTAAAATAAACTGTAAATAAATTAAATAGAAGCAAATATAGTTCAGGAAATATGATTTGGCCGTCTGTCATCTACTTTGCGATAAGTTTTTCAGCGTTAAGACTCTCCGGACCTAACCTTAACCTTAACCTTTCAATCCACTCAGTGGCGTAGCTAGGGGGGGGGCGGCAGGGGTAGTTTCAATGGTAGTTTACGCATTAGATCCGGCTTCCGTCATCCGATTTTATTATGTATCCGGTCTAGATCCGAATTTTCACGGGTTCGGATCGGATTCGGATCGGCGTAGTGCGCAACCGCTCTAAGTGTCAAAACGGGGGTAGTATTTACTTGCTGAATAGCAATGCTAGAAAGAAGAGGAAATTGTATATTAATCTACGAGTATGTATTATATTATATCTAAGTTTATTCCTCTATTGTTAAAGCAATTATTTTAAATGTTACTTCAATGAGCTAACCATAAACATGAAATGAAATACTTTATTCCCTGTAGACATGGTAGATCAGTTGACATTAAAAATTGTGCAGTTGCATAGCATGCATTGTGCACTAGTTTTAGTTCTAGTATTATTAAACTATTTAAAACATTCATCTTATTAAATAACAATGATAAAATCACGTATATTCTACGAAACAAATAAATAATAGCCTACCATGATGCGTTGACTTTGGTCTTTGTCAATAACTTGATGAGTCAAACTCAAACATGACAGAATATAATTATAATAAGTGGACAAAAAACCAACTAGTTTACACCTAGGCAGCAACTGAACTAGCAAGCGAGGCAAATATTGCATCTTTACTTACGTGTATTAAATAAATAAAAAAGATATTAAATAAAAGAATTAAGAATAACGTTGAAAAAACGGTTAGGTATATCCTGTAGACCCAAAATTAGGCTGAGCCTGTATCTTAGGACCAGTCACCAGTGTTATTCAAAAATAATAACTTCTGGAAATCAGTAAAATTTGGGCATTTTTATGTTCATAGCTCTGATCTGCAGACGTTAGACTAGCAGAAATGTCCTAACAATATTGCCTCTTAAAATATCGCTCTATTTTATTTTTTGTGTAAACCAACAGCTGTTAGCAATTTAAGGTTACTTAATCATAATATTAAATGGCATAGCTAATTACAGGTTTTCATAAAGCATTTGATGTCCCCAATTTATTAAATAAAAAAATTGTGGGAACTCTATGACACATTAACATACAACCTTATGCATGAGGTACCTTCTTAGTTTGCTTGCACTCGATTCTGCATACAAAGCGCATTGCAATGGATTCATCACGCACACGGATATGCACGCACTATTTTATGTAGGTCTTATCTGTGTCATCGTTATTTTAACCTAGTTGTGGAAGTTCTATCGTCAATTAACGTTTTTCTATTATATTCTATTCTATTCTATTCTTCCTATAATTGACAGAATTTAAGAAGGTGGAACCAAAAATTTACACAACGGGGACAAATACGTAAAGATGGTCCTAGAAGCTATGTCTATTCCAAATTTCATCAAAATCCACGCAGTCGTTGCACACAGCATGAACAGAAGTAACAAACTAACACACACTCTTTCGCATTTACAATATAAGTAGGATGGGTAGGTATAACCGATCTCAATTCCAAATTTCATCGAAATCCGTCCAGTCCAGATGAACAAACATATACTTACACACACACAAACTTTCGCATATGATATAACAGCAATTGGGCTGAGCAAGAAACCCGAAAAATGGAAATACAGAAATGCAAGCAGTTAAAGCGACAAGGTAATAAAGTATTTCATTTATGCCGTTGAAATTACATTCATGTTGAATGTCCGAACCATTACGGCACAATCACTAGCCTTGACCGCTGCTTACTATGCTTTTTGTTCGTTGCTGGGAAGCAGATTGTTTAAATATGCTGTATATTAATTTACTAGTAGTTTTCGGTGAATTGTATTAATTTCTTATTGTTTTGTTTAATGTGAGCACTACACGTCGTAAATTAGTTCTGCAACGAAAAGGATCCAATTTAAGGGTTCCGTAGTCAACACGGAACCTTATAGTGTCCCAGTATACACTACAAAGCTGTAATTTGGCATATTTTTACATTTAGGTTACGCCGACAAAATTGTAAAATAAAAAATATATACGGTCGAATTGAGAAACTCCTCCTTTTTTGAATTCGTTTAAAAATAGGATATATTTTTAACGGTTACCACCCATAGAAGTAAAGCAAAGGTTTTTTTTACATTATGAAATCGAGCAAGGTTTCATTATCATTATGTACATGATCCATTCAATTTTTAGATTTGGGGACCGTTTAGGAAATACCAATGGTCAGCTAGAAACCAGTAGTCGACCTTATATGAGTGCGAAGAGTGGGAAATATATCTTTCGTAGGTACTCTTCCCACTCATAAAAAGTATAGGCAGAGGCCGACTACACAGGTCTCTGGCTGCAAGAAAGCACACATAACGAGTATAAAAGTATAAAAGTACCTAGACATGATTGAGTGATTGGTTGACAGTGGTTTACACTTACTAAAAAAAATCTAAGACAGCACCAAAAAACATTAAATAGGTAGCAAATTAGATCATACGTGTAGTTTTTCGAGTTTTTTTGCGTTTGTAGTAAATTTGGAACCCTACAATGAGCATGGTCCCGCTCTAGCCCGGTTGTTACACCCGTATTCACAAACGTCACTATGAGGTCTCAGTTGTCTCACAGTGCACACGAACGCACAGGGTGGTTCAAATCGTCTCATAAACAAAAGGTTCAAAAAGGACCAATCACAAAACTGTACCTATTGAACGCAGTGCGTTTACTCAGTGAAGGATCCCGTAAGTATTGTTTGTGAATACGGGTGTTAGACAACGCATCGATACTTAGGAGTGGCGCCGCACGATAGATGGCGCTAGGTGTAGATTAACTCGCGCAAGCGTTGTGCTCTGAGGCTCTACTTTGAAATCAGTAATTCGAACTTCGGATCGCCCCGTCACTTTCTTTCGAATTAGTGACGCGTCGAGAGCAAAAGGGATAGCAATAGACGAAGTTCGAATTACGGATTTCAAAGTAGAGCCTCTGCTCCTCGAGAATGTCATAAGGATATTAAGGATAGTGTACCGTGCCGGAAGAACAATCGATTAAACTATTTAATTCACACATTAAATTTTTGATTTCGACCTTTGGTTTGAAAGGATGATTCAAATTCAGTGTTATGGCAGAATTAATAATTATTAAAATAAAATACTTATATCAAGGGACAATGTCGTACCAATTGACCTACTCCCAAACTGAGCTCGTTAGGTTTAGTGTAAATTATTAGTAGGTACTTACCGACTTACCTGCCTACCCAATGGTTATGATGGGAAAAAATACATATGCGCTCTTTCAACACCAATGACACTATTCAGCGTAATTTTTCATAGAAATCTGTGTTCAAGGCACCGAAGGCTCAATTTTATTGGTCCATAGCCCGTATGCTTGTAGCGATCCATTGAAGGGTTGTTCTAACATTTTTGAGCTTAGAGCTATTGCAGCGACGCAATGTACCACGAAAAGTATGCGGCCTAAACAGCAGTAACTAATGTGATATTGTTACTCACAAACGTGATCTCCGCGGGGGGTCCAGTGACGTCAGCTATGCCGACGCCGACGCGAAGCGCACGCGCCGATGCTAGCAGCATCAGTGTACAAACGGTGTGTAGAATCATCCTGAAAAAAATAGGTAAGTATTTTTATATACGTCATGTCACTCATGTCTGTAATCTGTTCACACATCATGTTCTTTTGACGTATCCAATCACTTGCTGAACAACATTTCATTATTCATTTCACAAACATAATTATCATTTTGCATAACATTTCTTATTCCGAAACTATAGCGTCCACTCAGGACTCAGGACACCAAGGGGTCTAATATGGCTGCGGTTATCGCGTGACAAAATGTGGATAAAACATCCGTCACTCTCTGACACTTCAAGTACAAGAGTGACGGATGCTTTATCCACATTTTATCACGCGATAAACGCAACCATACCAGCTTGCCTATTATAGTCGTGTTTGTCGATGTGTATAAAACATCTGTCACTGTCTTACCAGTATGTAAGTGCAAAAGCGACGGATGCTTTATTCACCTCGATAAAGGCGACCGTAATAAGGGCCCAGGCCCGCTGTATGGGTTTCATTTGTTTAACATGCACGCCGCAGCCCCGGCCCTCTGCACGCCCAACTCGAGCGTCTACTCAGGCCGTACACTAAATATTTCAGGATTTCTTTCAGGACCATCTTGTAGTACCCTAAAGATCGCTATTTAGCGATAAGACTCACTATGTTGACTCACTATGAAGTCTTTATTTTATTTTCGTATATATCTGTCCGTGTTGCTATTGTCCAGGGAGTATTGACACCAACATTGATGTATGGTAGTGAATCCTGGGTATGGCAGAAGAAGAACGAAAGCAGGATTAATAGAGTTGAGATGAGAGCTTTGAGAAGTAAGTGTGGAGTTAGGATGATAGATAGAGTAAGAAATAGCGAGATCCGAGAACGATGTGGATTGAAAGAAGATGTAGTGACTAAAATCGAAAAGGGTATGCTAAGATGGTTTGGTCATTTAGAAAGGATGGATGAAAGAAGAGTTACGAAAGAGATATGGCGAGCGAGAGTGAGCGGAGATGTCGGTAGGGGACTTCCTAGACGGACGTACGGTGATCAGAATCGCGATGTACTGAATAAGGGCCAAATCAAAAGCACTCGAAACCGACGTACATGCATGAAGAGATTGATGAATGTAGAGGAAGCGAAAGTTGTATGTTTGGACCGGTGCACCTGGCGTTCCATAGTCTCTGCCTACCCTATTGGGAGACAGGCGTGAAGCTATGATGATGATTGGTGTATGTGGTGTTTCAATTAAGTGTTTTGTATTGTATTTGACCCTATAGGGTGGATTAGGTTAGTTTTATAAAAATCCTGAACTATTTATAGTTTCGGAAGAAAAGTGTTTTGCAAAATGATCTGTTTGTAAAATGAATCAGTTTGTGAAAAAAAAATTTTTTTTTTTAAATCTACCTCTGTAACATCATAACGGTTTCTCGGGTCTATATCGACTCCCATAACATTAATCTTTCTATTTGGTTTATCCATACCGTTGTTTTTCATAATCGTTGCTCGTCATGTCGTCTTTGGTCATTATTTCAATAGTCATTATTTTCATTCACCCATTTCATTAGTCATAACTATTGAATTTCATACCGTTATTGGTCATAACATTCAATGTGATTGTATTGAAAGGTGGAAATTCAAAAGGAATATTATTATTTTAAACAACGCTTACAAGAATGATAATTATATAAAAAGAAAACTTTAGTACATCATCATTGTGTCTATCCTATCGTGATTGGTCATAACATTAAATACCTATAGTAATTTCATAAGGAATATAATATTATGATGAATAATGATACTATGAACGTAAATGAATCATATTTTGAACGGGTCGCAGTTCTAACTTAACCTAACCTACTTTTCTGTCAGCTGCGCTGGTAGGTACTTTTTACAAAGGGTCGCAGTTCTAACCTAACCTAACCTACTTTTCGTCAGCTGGTTCTTTTTGAAAGGAGTCGCAGTTCTAACCTAACCAATTTTTTTGTAAGCCGGTGTTTTGTTTATATATGACATGTAAGTACCTATTATATCTGAATTTTAAAATTTTGCATTTTGTAGAACATGCCAAAGAAATAGACTACTAACTACTAATGGAAAAACAGAAACACAAAACGTTTTAAGACAGATAAAGAGTTTATTTATTTAGACACAACAACTGCAGAAGCACAAAATTGTATTTATTTGCTTCGTCGACTATGAGAGATATGCTAAAACTTTAAATAGAGCTTCGATTTTAGTTAACTTGATTTGGTTACACCCTCAATGACGTCCAGGGAGTCTAATATGGCTGCGTTTATCGCGTGACAAAGTTTAGATAAGGCATTCGTCACCTTTTGACACGTAAATAAGTATGACAGTGACGGATGCTTTATCCACATTTGACACGAGATATAGACGCAGCCATAATAGGCCCGCTGGTTGCCTAATATGGCTGCGTTAATCGCGGTGGATAAAGCATCTGTCACTCTCGCACATACTGCGGTGCTGGCCTAGTATGGTTACGTTTATCGCATGACAAAATGTGGATAAAGCACCCGTCACTCTCATACTTATATACGCGTCAGAATGTGACAGATGTTTTATCCACATTTTGTCACGCGATAAACGCAGCCATATTAGGGCCCATGGTCAGAAAGCGACAAATACTTTATCCACGTTTATCCATATCGATAAACATGACCATAATAGCATAGTATAAATTTATACTATGATCATACCATGACATGGCTAAACAAATCAGTTTCGGATGAGTGTAAAGGACAGAGCTATAGCAGTTACACAGTTCTATCTTTTTCTCTCACCGTAAATTGAATTGCTTAGCCATATCATGGTATCCCCCGCAGTAACGTTCAAATGTAATCTGAATTCAACTCGTGCGCATGGCGTCGACATTGACCGTCCCTTCCGCGCCACGTGAGGAAAGTGTTCCTGCTGTCGCCCTTGGGGATATGGAAATAGATCTTGATCACTTGAGATGCGATAGTCGTTGTAAATCGGAAGTTATCGTAGTCAAAACAAATTCAAGATTAAATATAAAAATGAAAACTTGTCAGTAACTACTTTTTACCGTACCCGAAGGGGCCCAATAATTGGGCATTAATTATTAATGCCTACTCTGTCCGTTCGTCCGTCCTCACTTTACCCAGCTGTATCTCTTGAACCGTAATAGAAATTTGGTATGATTATAAAGCAAACCCTAAAAAAAAAAATGGTCAAGTGTGAGTTGTGCTCGCGCTGATTCGATTTCAAATATAAGTTAGAATACAATAATACCTATGTGCGGCGGTAGAGAACCCTCGGTGCGCGAGTCCGACTCGCGCTTGTCCGGTTTAGTAGGACCTTGTGCAGAGTCCATCACTAATATCACTCACCACCATTCATCATTTTACCGCCAAGCAGCACTGTTCGCACTGCTGTTTCGGTGTGGGTATAAGACAACCAGTGAAATAAACTAACATAGACGAATTCCATCTTGATTCTCGGGATTGGCAACGCTGCAGTCTTAGGATTGTGGTCTTGAGGATGCTCGAGGAAGATCAAAACCAACTCAGCAGGGTTAAGCATACACCGGTGGTGGTCAAGTGTTCCACCGCAAGCAAACCTTTTGAAGGCACCGTTGTATGCTAAACAGTGAAAACCCTTCTTAGGTTTGTTTCCGCTCGCCAAACATGCGCGTGGCCAAGCTATAATTAAATACCTTTATGCCCTTTCCAATGAAGGTATTCAATAGAAAATCGAAAAGCATCCAATGTCGTACTAGTTCAGTTCAGTGAAAGCGAAACTACTTGATTGGATTACCGCGCTCTTTACTAGGTTTCTCTAAACTCGCTTATACCTTTTAATTTGATATTGAGGCTGCAGATGATGGAGAAACTTTCAGCGGGTTTATGATCGTGTTTTTCGATGTGGATAAACGTGGATAAAACATCTGTCACTCTCAAGCGGTATGTAAGTGCGAGAGTGACGCATGTTTTATCCACGGCGATATAGGCGACCCTAACGTTCAATAATGTAACAACGAGCAAAAAGGACACGGGGGGGATCTAAAACCCGTAGACATTTTACATTCTCAAGACTGAAATCTTTAGACCACAAATGCGTTGCCAACACTGAGGACTAAAATGGAATAGGTACCTTTATGCTAGTCATTTCATTGGTTGTTTTATTCCAGCACCGGGACAACAATGCAACTGCTCTTGGCGGTAGATTAAAGGACAAATCGATCTAGCCACCACACCATTACCACCACCATGACCATGATGTATGTGAACACATGCTGCCATCCTAAGCCAATAGGCAATAACAAAGATAAACCTCCTGAATCTGCTTCGGTGAATGAATTTAAGATACTAAGCTGCTTATTAGCTTAGAAGGGCAGAATGGTTCTACCACTAATAAAAATACTATTTGCCAACTGTAAAGTTAACCCTGATCTTTCGTTGAGACCTGTCAAGTCCTATCCCAATCTAACCCTCTCTATCACAGTGTAGACTGTAAGCAACATTATCGTCTCATGCCCGGTTCCTATATTCAAGAAACGAATCGTTTTCCCTACGTCTCGTTAAAATTTGACATTTGCTACGTACAAAATGTGTCAAATTTTAACGAGACGTAAGGAAAACGATTCGTTTTTTGAATATAGGAACCGGGCATCAGTGAATATGATATTGTTTATGCACTACACGATGGTACAGATAGTGCAGATGGTCTAGATTACGATGACGTCAGCCCTGCAGATCCTGATTTTGAATCATACTTTTTGATCTCATGACTCACTGACTGTTGCCTCAAGGCAACATGCCCGGTTTTGCCGAAGTATGAAAAAAAGAATACCAACGTATTTTATTTCTTTGTTATTAACTCAATATAGAAGGCTAAGACTTAATTACAAGTTCAGACTCATTCATCCAACAATGACCCAGTTCATCGATAGACTTCATTCCACCCGGTCAATGACCGCGCGGTTCAACCTTGGACATACTTAACGCATTCTATGAATGACCCACAACGGTGTCTAAAATGCATACAACAGACAAATACGGGCGCTGAATTTATTAACAGTTTCAGTGCTTAGAACTCCATAATGAGGTTGATTTTGCGTGGAAATATGTAAGGCTGGCACTGATTGTTGGAATGGTAAATTAGTCTCCTTGAATTCACGGTATTTTCCTTGCAATGCGTTTTAGATTTGTGTTAACGATCTGAATGATTTTATTCAGAAAGATTCCGATACAGAAGTACTTAAGTACTAGTTGAGTCGAGATCGATCTAATCGAAGTTTGATGGAAATCGATTAGGACGTTTTCGAGCTATCAGCTCTTACCTAGATATAAGGCTCAAAGACTTTTAAAAGATAAGATAAAAGATAAAAGTCATTTATTCAGTAAGTAGGCCGCACGGGCACCTTTACACGTCAGGAGTCTACCAGCATATTTAAAGTAAGTAATGATGTTTCTGTCAAGATTTTTCGTATTTTAGTTGCTGACATTAAATGTCATTAGATAATTTTATAATTTTTTCAAGATCAACTTGTACTTACAGTGTTGCAAAATAATACAATCTTTAAAAAAAAAAAGCTTTAATATTTTTTGAATAAGTAGACAATTTTTTGGACATTCAAACGACGACGGATTTTTTTTTTGCGGTGGTCAAAGTAGTTTCTCATGAAGATTTTTGTATGAGATCCAAACTTGCTTGATTTTTATTCATTGTATTTAGTATTTTACTTTAAAATATGTCAGTCTTTAAGAATACAACGAACCGTGAACTTGAGGGGAGCGACCTTACCGTCACGCATGGTGCACTTTTGTTCTCTTTATTTACAAAAATATTTCATTGTTCCAGAAACTTCGACCGAGACTTTGAGCATTATCTACCGACGCCTGCGATCATGGTCTAGGAGCTTGTATTACTCTAATTGCTTATGAATTGCATGCTTAACCACATTCAGATCTCATGGTCATAAGATGGAAGCACACACCCTATTTAGTATAGTTTTACTACTACTATTATAATACTAGTTTTTATTATTATTAGTGACTTTAATGCACAAATTATCAGTCATTTTAAAAGCAGCTAATGATATTGCGAAGCGAAACGAAAGCAGCATAGAGTTGGATGCACCAGGTTTCACAAGTACACTTTCAACATGCGGTTGCAGTCGGTGCATTGCCGTTTAGCCAGTCCAAATAGTGAATTTTCATACGCGCGGAAGTGACATTTTAGTCATATTTAATTTAATATTTTTTGAACTAGATAGATATTGGCTTTAGAGTTTAGACACTGGACATTGTCCCTAGAGGTATAATAGCATATTTTAATATCCACCTTGTTTTATTGTATCATTCTAAAACCATTTAGAAACTATTGGGTTATTGATCTACTTAAATATTTTGAATTTATTTTTGATTTAAAACTGAGGTTATTTCTTTACATGTTTCAAACCAGACAAAGTACAAGTATCTATAGGTTCAAGTCCTTCTTACGAAATAAAACCTCTTCTGTATATATTTTTTAAACTTGTATAGAATATTCAAATACTCATTCATGTGGGTGTGTCTCTTAGAAGGTATTTACTATTGTTATATTATATGTATCTAGTATTTATGCCCTAACCTTGTTCAGTCACCTTTAAGACAAGATATTTCGTAAAAATATGTAAATCATATTACACAAGTAATATTTGAGCTCAGGCCTCCTCGTTAGTCAAGGTCAACGTTACCGAAATTATTTTCATATTTGTTATAGCTAAGTAGAGTTCATTTTGGATGTTTCCCTCGGGAACTGTCCAATGTTTCGAAATAAAAAGTACACCATGACGTTCCAAAGGGTTCAAGCTATCTCCATACCAAATTTCATTTAAATCGGTTCAGTATTTTAGCTTTGAAAGTGTAATAAACAAACTGGGTGACTTTTGCATTTCTAATATTTAGTGTGGATCGATTATTAACCTTTAAAAGGAAATGCCATTTTTTAGACCGAGATTGGTGAATAATTTCCAAAAAAACCGGTCGTTATACCTAAGTTTGACCGCTTTGTTTGTCTATCCGTGGCGTCAAATCGAATGAACGGGTCCATAGCCAAATGATCCCGTCTGTCTGTCTGTCCGTATGACACAGCCATTTGACGCAGATACTATTGGAGAGAAGTGCCTGAAATTGTCAAGTAGATGTAAATTGAGAACTGCTACTTAAACGTTTTTTGGACAGACCATAAAAACAAGTTTTTTTCGAGATCATAATACTTCCAATAACGTTATGATTACAGAAGAAAATCTACTCTTTGTTCTACTCCTCATAGTGAATATGTTCTCCAGGCACTGGATTTCGTAGGTTCCCGTCATTCTCTGGGAGTCCTTGTACAATTCAGAGCCGCAACTCCTAACCTTGCCTGTTATTCATACGACAGATCAAGATGTAGTAATTCCATTCTTTTGTCCAAAACTCAAGCCATCATTTCTCGCCATGATGCAATTAACATTGACATAGTTGCGTTGCATTTTCATGTTTCAAGTAATTTATGTGCATTATTGAAATATGGTCCACAAATTACACTTTGGATGGAGGAAAGATTAATGCTTGCATAAAGGCGATTTTTTACTGGTTATAGCCCGCCCGCATGCTTGTAGTAATCTAGTAATCTATTGATTACTGAGTCGGGATCTATTGCAGCGATGCAATAGACCGCTAGAAGCATGCCACAATGAAAATGAAAATGTGCCATTATCAGGGGTACGTTATTGTTTTAATATATTATGGGCAGGGTTCGGAATAGGTCATGCTTATAAACCTAAACTTGATGCATCTTCATTCAATAACGTATTCCCATATCACTCACGCATGAATGAACATTATATGCGTCCAGTTAAGACTACGCCGAGCGCACAGTGGCGCCCTCATCACTATTATTGTGTTTTCTAATAAAATAAAGTATTTTCTTGAAATCGGACGATGCTTTTTTGTAGAGCAAGTAAAAACACAATTTATGGGATACGTAACAAACTTTGATAACAATTACCGTATGAGTAGTCAGCTTAACGGGAAAAGGTGGCCACTTTTTTCCGTTAAGTTGATAACTCAAAGGTCAATTGTTATTAAACTATGTGATATGTCCTATAAGTTGTGTTTTCATTTGTAGTACAAAAATGCACCGTCCGATTTCAAGAAAATACTTTATTTTATTAGAAAACACAATAATAGTGATGAGGGCGCCACTGTGCGCTCGGCGTAGTCGTTAAAAAGCACAACTTATTCCGACATCTGGCCATAATGTATTAGAACACTAAAGTAAACCTAATGAAACAAACCCTTTTCCATATAAACTCTAAATCTATGCTAATCACTGTTTGTGTTCTAAATAAATAAATGAATAATGATAAGAATTAGGAATTTTCTTTTTTGAGGAGATAAAGAAAGATTGGAATGCAATGACAAGGGTTTTAAAACAAGAAAATCGTTAAAAGACAGTAGTTAAATACAAATAACCTGACGTATTTATTATCACGATGGCATTCCGCGACACTTTACGAATATGGCAACAAAAACCGCTCATACGTGGAGTAATTGACACTGTATGAAAGAAAACATCCTGACAGAGAGCAGGACAGACGGTTTGAAGAGTTAAGAATCGTTAAGTGTTTCTTTACATTTTGATACTTCAATATTTGGGCTCATTATGATTAAAGACGGACTAAGCCAAGATGGATTGCGCTAACTAGCGTTTCTATACGTTTCGTTTTTATCCAATAGCATCACTGGTAGAACTAGCGGTTTTCGAAAATCGGCTAATTGTATAGGGTTGACGTAATCTGATGACAGATGGCGTCGATCGCTTATGTCAACTCCATACATTTGTTAGCTTGCAGCGTTTGCATCTAGGGCCTCTGGCTACGACAGTGAGCGGCAACTAGTAAATATATAGAGATGTATGAAGTATGCCAAACTGGCCACAAGTCGCCGCGGCAATGTAGCGATTTCTATGCATGTTTCTCCGCTCATCGCTGTTGTGCCAAGTCGTGGCCAGGCCGCAATACTTTATTTTATTATTATTATTTATTACATAGTATAAAAAAAAGTAAAAAAAAAAAAGATAAAAGATGTTTATTCAGTAAGTAGGCCGCACGGGCACTTTTACACGTCAAAAATCTACCAGCGCTTCGCAAGAGACCACTGCTGAGAAGAAACGCCGCAAGAAACTCAACAGTCAGTCGTTTTTTAAATATTGCTTATGATAAATGATATTATACAACGAAAAGAAAAAACTTAACCTAGCATTATATAAAACAATGAATGTAACAAACAATATGAATATATATATCATGCGTAGTTGAGCAGGAAAATGTGTCTAAACTCAAAATTCTAAAAAAAAAACTCATAAGAAGTAAATATAAAAATAAATAAAAATTATACTTAGACGGGGCAAAACAACACATAAATAGTTTCGATACATTTTCCTACAGAAACCGTGTCCCCTAGACAATACACAATGTTTTACATATTTGTATGATTAAGTTATTATTAAGATATTTAGGTGTTTAATTTAGGCCAAGCATTTTTATCTGTTAGATAGTCTTCGACCCTATAGTAAGCTTTAGACATCAACGACTTTTTCAAATAATTTTTAAGTACTGGAAATGGTAACTTTAAAACTTCGTCAGGTAATTTATTATAGAAATGAATGCATTGACCTACAAATGATTTATATACCTTACGGACACGAATTTTTTTTATAGCTATTTTATTTTTATTTCTTGTATTCAAATTATGTATGTCACAATTCTTAATAAAAGAGTCTTGATTTTTAATGACATAAATAATATTCTCATAAATAAATTGTGATGCTACTGTCAAAATAGCTAGTAACTTTCCACTTCGAGAACATTCCAGAAATTTGAAAATCTTCTCAAGAAATTACTGAAGATATTGACAGAGTCATTCCGGAGTATCGCGAAAGTTCTACTTACATACAAAATTTTAAAATATTCTTAGAAGATATGATTTCTCATATTTTTATTTTTTATATATACACTGGATAACATCTTAGCCTGGTTGTGCAAAATGTGGTCACAGAATTATCAACAAGTTTTTGGAGTTGTTGGTGAGTCTGTGGCTCTGCCTACCCCACTCTGGGAATGAAGGCGTGAGTTTATGTTATGTTCTTATAAGGAGTTCCTTGCCAGTGCAATGCTACACCTGCAATATAATTTATAATGCAAGACCGATATCGTTTCTACAATCAGTCGATTTGTTATCATACTTTATTGATCGCGTTCTGCTTTCCTTTGTCCCATTTGAAACTGTTATCAGATAACACCAGATTTTATCAATGACGTCTGAAATATACCAAGATATCATTTTTGCCAAATATCTACAATATCCTTTATTACGTTCTATTACGTATTGGAACTGACAAAAACAAGATCATCCCACTCTAACTTGTCGTAAGCAAGACATTCTGTTTCACTCATTATGGATGATAAACTTGGTCTGAAGTGTTCCTTGTTTTTCATAATGGTTTATTTTTAGCTTATGTTTGCTTATGGTTAGTCACACCGTATCTATCGCACAGTTTAAGTGTAGTTGAGTACACGACTACCTACTTTAAAATCATCACATCACACTTATTATTAATGCGATAGTTTGTGTAAGGTTGTATGTACATATCTATGTACCTATGTATGTAAACACTTTATTGTACAAAAGAAAAACCAGAACAATAGGTACAATTAATATAAAAATATGTACAAAGGCGAAGTTAACCCTTGAGAGACCTTGCTTGTATGTTTGTTACTCCTTCCGCTGGACTAATTTGGATGTAATTTGGAATGGAGGTAGTTTATACCCTGAATTAACACATAGGCTACCTGTTACCGAAAAAAAGACAGTTCCCGTGGGACGACAACAATAACGACGAACGGACGAAGTCGAGGGCAGAAGCCGGTATAAAATAAATTACATTTTCATTTAAAATACAAAACACGTCGCTTTTTAATCATCTTTACTAATATTCTAAGTAATTAATTTGTCCTACTCTTAGAATAACACAGTCCCACTAATTTTAAAGTTTCTTCTTAGATTTCTGTTATTAATATTCCTTCCATGTTTTCTATTTGTGTCGTATTGCATTGTAACTAGATCCCAATGTGGAGTTACTGGAGTCTACTGCGCAGGCGTGGGTTTATACAAAGCGGCGGAGCTGCGCGGAGGCACGCGTCACCCGTTGCTATGGTTACGCGCCAGCGTTGTGAGGCCGCATTTTACTACTGCGTAGGGATAGTTGCGTGCCAGTTATGATTCTAAAGTGTTTTATCAAATATAAAGCACCTTTTCGTTATCCAATCGATAATACAACTCTGTGCTCGGATAAGAAAACTGCCTAGCTACGAAACTGTTCGGAAATTAAGGCGGGATGTCTTGGATGCTTTTTTGAATTATCGTCCTAAGATACAAACTTTGAGAGCTAAACAGACGAAATGTACAGACCAGCTGTTTTTTTTCCACGATTTGGATGTTAGTCCTATAATAAAAGTTGATGAGTATGACCTACAGAGTTAGTCCCTGAAGTTTGTCCAACTTTCTGCCTAACACCCTGTACCTAGATATAAAGTCTAAAAAAATTGTTTACAAAAATAGTTAGCAGAGTACCTACCTTACTAACATAACTTTGAACCATCATGAATCACTTTGTTTTTCAATGTCTTATCACTGTTTGGGTGTTTAATCAAAGATAATTGGTGCAATGAATGAGTTTATTACGCTAAAAACTTTGTTTACCTTTTTTTTAATACTAGTAATTTACCTCTACTACTCTTCTCCCAAATTTCATACGGATCAAATTAACAATACTCAAGTTATCGCCCAACAAACAATACAAACAATACAAACATGCCCTAAATGCCTTTAAGTCTCTTTTTACATTTGTCAATTTCACGTTGCCTTCGTCTTTTTGTTTTCGTTACCTTTAGGACACCCTGTATAAATCAGCTTACACCACATACATTTAAGAGCATAATGTCACTGCCACGAATTGTTGTCAGCCTAGAAACCTCAAGTTCACCCGCCTTGTTGTGCATTCGTAGCATTTCGTATGCAATTCAAGGTAAATATTTTATTTACGCCAATTATCTATATATATAAAAGGCAAAGCTGACTGACTTATATATCAACGCACAGCCGAAACTACTGTACCTAGAAACTTGAAATTCGTTACAGGGGTTCCTTTCATGACGTGAGTGAGCAGTAAGAAAGGATTTTCCGAAAATCGACCCCCAACGGGAAGAAATGGGGGAAGTAGCGGGAAACTAATTCTACGCGTACGAAGTCGCGGGCGTCCTCTAGGTGTATTTATAAATTTGAGTAACCAGACCGTTAACATGCCAGTTATGCGACTAAGGAAGAGCGTAATTGGATGGAATTCAATCGGATTTGTGTAAAATGACGAAATCAACATCCTGTTGATGAGTTGAGTGAGTTAGTTAAATTGATAGGTGACCGAATACCTACTTATAAGTCTGGAGTATAGTTACCAGCAATAAAATATTAGCGGCCTGCACACGTAAAGTTCGGACCGCGGGAAACGCCACGCGCCGTTCCAATCTTCGTTCCGAACCGTACGTGTAAATGCAACTGTAATTGTAAAATAGTAAAAAATTTACGGTTCGGAACGAAGATTGGAACGGCGCGTGGCGTTTCCCTCAGTCCGAACTTTACGTGTAAAGGCCGCTATTATAAAATTGGGCGCAAAAAAATATCTGACACGCTCTTATACCTCTAGTACAGATGTAGCGCCATCGTTTTTTATCGGAAAAGTTCGTTTTTATCTAGCTGTTACAGTCATCTTTAGTACCGACCGATAAGCTAATTGAGAAAGCAAGATCAATACGATATAATAGCCGACAAAAAACAATGGCAAACCATTATTTACTACATCTGTATCTAATACAGACGTATCAGATATTTTTGCGCCCCATGTTAGATAATATAATTATTGCTGGTGACTGTACCGGCAAAAAACTTATTTAATCGTGAAAGTTGCTTACGAGAAGTTCTCGGTAACATCCAAGAATGTTTTTAATTTTTTCATTCTCAATACTCATTGCTCTCAAAACTCCTAGGCACGTCCGAGAATTTTCTCAGTAAATTTAAGAATGTTCTGCAACTTGCATATAGCTGGTCTGAGGCTGTATTCCACTTTGTTTGACGTGTGTATTTAGACTAATAAACGCATGCATTTTGCAAGTGTATTGTTATGGTAAAAACAAAAACTTGATTGGATTGGATACTAGTATGACGCACTTTATTATTTAATTAGTCCAGTTGCTGAAGTGGAACAAACTTACAATTTTATATCGTATTACACACCTTTATGTATTACAAATAATACAAACTCCGTAATTAGTCGGTTAAAAATATATAAGAACCTACACATCCTAAAAACTTGTTAAGACATTAATGTTATGAAAGGAACTTGTGAGAACTCAAAAGAAATAAACAGTAAAAAATAATCTTCTGCCTTGAAATATTTTTCCCGGCAGTATTTTTAACATAATAAAAATTAACGAGCGTAGGTATTTGTTTTACTCACCTAAAGCTTATTAAATAACCACCGAAACAATATTATCCTTCTATAATCTAAACCACAGCACAATCCAATTAAAAACAATATTTAAACCATTTTACAAACAAACAAAACAAAACTGAAGCACATTTTCAACTGTCACATTTTTCCCGCCAAAAACCGACATTTAAAAAGTAAAATATTGGGTGCGTTCCGTTTCACACTATTGAATTAATTTAAATTTCGCGTTCTCAATTAACCCTTTCAAATCAAGGTCAATTTCATTTGCATTTACGATGTCTATTAAATAATTGAACGAACGTGTGGC